>JALJVW010002597.1:27527500-28127500 GCA_024865655.1 Emberiza elegans
AGTGCTTTGAATTACTAAGTGTTTATTTAATCACAAACTGCTTCATTAATACATGCAGATGGAAAAGCACCACACTGTGTGTCCTGAGGCAGAAGTGGACTGTCCATACAAGCAGTACGGCTGTCATGTAAAGGTACTGTTTTACACATCTTTGTCTGTACCAGGATTGGACTTTGTCTCCCAAACCATCAGAATATTTAAAATAACCAATTTATGTCCTTTCACAAACATTTCTGCTGGCTAAGATGAAATACTAGAGAATCAGGACTGCCCTTCCCTCCCTTTCAAGGCATAAAGGAGACATTTTGAATGTTTGCATCAATAATTTTTTTACCAACAGCTTCAAATATCTGCTTATCTTACTATTTTATTCTTTCACTTCCCCCCTCTGCCTCACTAAGGTTAAAAGAGGGAAACTTGCTGAACATGAAAACAGTGCCCTGAGGGAACACATGCTGCAGATTTTAGACAAGAACTCCCGGCTGGAAGAGCGGGTAAGTCATATTTAATGAGCACTCTTCAGCAGTTCTTGACTGGTTAGAGGATGATACGAGAGTCTACATTTGTTGCCTGGTTTAGATCAGGTACATTTTAAAAGACTGTTTTTATGGTTTTTCACACCTCAGAAGACAGAATAAGCTCTTCTAGTGAAGCCAGTCAATTACAGGGAAACCTGTGTGTGCTCAGGCACATGTATTCTCCACCAGGCACAGTGGGAGGTTCATTGCTATTGCTCACCTCATTTGCTTTCAGTCTCTGCTTTACACTGGATGTGAGGTTTGGAGATAAAGTATTTTAAAGTTTAATTGACTAGCCAGGTTGCTCCAAAAAGCAGCCTTTAGCTGCCCAGGTCACCTGCTCTGTGTGGAGGCAGCACAGAGGACAGCAGAGCCAGTTGCAGGCACCTCTCTGCTCAAGATCACTTCTTTGGCTCATAGCAGGAGACACTGGGTGTAGGCCCATTCCTGTTAACTGAGTTGATGGGGGACTTACTCTGTGCTTGTTTATGCAAGAAATAAGAGTCCTAAACTGCTAAAACTTGGTTTTGAAGTGTGTATCTCTCACTGACTCACCTCTCCTGCTGGTTAGACCTCAGCAGAGGAAAAAAATGCATATACATACACATGCACCTGTGCATGCAAGTATATATTATCCCACTATAGAGCTGAATGGATCATCATGATGGAAATGAGAGATAGGAGCCTCTTTGCACCTGGAGGCACACAGATCTGCTCAAAAGTCTGATTACCTTATGTGCAGTTCTTGCCAGTGCTTATTCACAAATAGTGAATGAAGGAGTGCTCTATCTAGCTCACTTAGAGGATTTGCACTGTCAACTTTACCACTGTCTCTTAATATAGTCAGATACATTATAATTTCTGCATTGTATGTTTTGGTGTTCCTTAGCATTTATACTTTGATTTTTCCATCTATAGATATCTGACCTGTATAAGAGCCTGGAATGTAAAGAGATTAAAATCCAGCAGCTAGGAGATGCCATTAAGAAGTGTGAGAAAGAATTCAGACAGTATACACAGCTGTTCGGTAACAATAGAGACTTGATGGCAAGCGCTCAGGTGAGACATTGATTTTACTTTTTTTACCAACTGGTTTTTTGCATCCTGAAATATGTTTCTCCAGTAATAGTTGTTATTAATAGCACAGCAGTAACAAATCTCCCCAAGACCTTCTCATTTTTTTACAATATGGTATTGTCTTTTCATTTAATCGATACAGAAGTTTGGATACGTGATCTGGCCAAAAAGCACAGTACAAATCCTCATGGTCAGATGCCCAAGGCAAATAGGCAGGTGTAAATTTGAATAATGAGTTGAATGAAGTGGTGCAGTGTGAATGGGTTCTGAATGAGGAATGGCTTCTCAGTCTGTTAATGTGCTGAATTAATCATGAAGGAGAACTGGGATAAGTTCCTAAGCCAGCAGAGCACTTTGAATGCATCATCTTGTTGCTACTGCTGACTTGCTAAAGACTTCACTATCTTAATTCAAAGCAACTATCTGGTTTTATGGATATCTCTTGTCTCTACTTCCTACCCTCTTCCAATGGCATGAACTGGGAAGGCTCACCTGGATAAGTCTGCACGCCTGGAATCACAAGTGAAACAGCTAATACAGATGGCAAGCCAGCAGCAAAGTAAACTGGACCTGCAGCCCCTGTTTGACACAATTGAAACCGTGAAACAGAAGATTGCCCTTATGGAAACCTACGACCAGCGCTTGGGTATGTTGGCACTTCCCTGCACACATGGGGGAGTCGCTGTTCACTGCTGGCTAAGTAGAGCCTCTGGTGCTACTAGAAAGGGCTTTCTTCTTGCATTCTGAGACCAAACTGTGATGGTGTGTGTGGTGTTCTCCTGCCTTTCTCTACTGCACAGTGTCTCCTGAACTCCAGTGGCACTGCAGGGCCACAGAGCTGGCCTTGGTTTGGCTCCTGCACTGTGATGGAGGCCGTGGTGCTATTGAGGCATTCATGATTTATAGTTGATAGCTTTTCTTATTCAACTACCAGCTGCTGCAATTACAGTTTTAAAAAGTTAGCAGCTGTAGTTCATAGCCTGTACTCAGGCTTGGGTAGATCAGTTTTGCCAGCTTGAGTCTGGGTGCTTATTTTATCCAGGGCTCTGACGGTTTTATTTTACCAAATGTCTCTTTCTTTTTTTTCCTATTTCTTTTTATTTCCCTCTTCTCTCAGTTGTTTTGGAAGATCAATCCAGCAAACATGATCGCCAGATCAATAATCACAAAGCTCAGCTCAATAAAAACGAAGAACGATTTAAGCTTTTGGAAGGCACGTGCTACAATGGGAAATTAATCTGGAAAATCACGGACTACAAGAAGAAGAAAAGAGAGGCAGTGGAGGGCCGTGTGCTGTCCATAGCCAGCCAGCCCTTCTACACCAGCCGCTGTGGGTACAGGCTGTGTGCCAGAGCCTACCTGAACGGGGATGGCTCGGGAAGGGGAACCCACATCTCCCTCTACTTCGTGGTCATGAGGGGTGAGTTTGACTCGCTGCTGCTGTGGCCTTTCAAGCAGAAGGTTACACTTATGCTTTTGGACCAAAGTGGGAAAAAAAATCACATTGTGGAAGTCTTTAGGGCTGACCCCAACAGCAGCAGTTTCAAAAGGCCGGATGGAGAAATGAATATCGCCTCCGGCTGTCCACGCTTCGTGCCGCACACCGTCCTGGAGAGCACAAAGAACACCTACATCAGAGATGACACTCTCTTCTTGAAAGTGGTCGTGGATCTAACTGACCTGGAGGAATTGTGAAAAGCCCGGTCAATGTGACTGCTGTAAGCATGAGGAACTGTTTTTGTGGTGAGCACCAGCCATGCAATAGCAAATTGCCGCCAGTCAAGCTACTGAGAATGTTTCATGGCTTTGGACTACAGGACAGATAATGAATTGCCAAAGCATCAGCCTTTCCTTTTCTACCCCCTTTTTCAAGACTGCATTTTTAAGGCAGCCAGAAGTCCAGGTTGGCGCAAACATGCATTCAATCCAGATTGGTTCAGTCCAGGCTGGGGGGAATGCTTGGCTCTCATCCCCAGACTGGCATTTGGAGATGAACCTCCTCCAGTAAATTCCCAGGAGCCCAGGCAGGCCTGTGGGTTCCTCTCCCTCACACAGAAGTGAAGCCATGCCCAAACATGCAAGTGCATTTCATCTGTCTGCAATGGAAACATTTCAACATTAGCAAATTTGAATCAATGTGTCTTGATCCCTCCATCTGGATTTTTGAAGCAGGGAGAATGGCTTCAGTTAAGCAGGGTAAATATTGGCCAAGTATCTTGCATCTTTTGTATTTGTTTTAATCGTGTTTTTCCAGAAAGCCCAGAGGAAGGAGCCAATGCCTCTTACTTTTTTAGCCTGTTTTTTCAGCTGTACAGAGTACCCCAGGTCACAACAGCTTTCTTGTGTCCTTTCCACTCCTGCCTAGTGCCTTGGGACTGGTTTCCATTGGTGGTAAACATCCACAGTCCCCATGTGAAGCCAAAAGCTGCAGGTGCTTCTCACCTCTCAGGACATGGCCACAGGCAGGGCACTCAGCCAGCCTGTCAGCTTCCTGGCACTGCTGGAAGAGGGGCAAAACTCCTGTTCTTTTGTTTCCACATCTGTGCAAAAGAGATGTTTTCTGGCCTTACCAGCTCTACAAAAGGCAGGAAGAGGCTTGGGGAATAGCTCACTTATGTAACATGCACTTTTCCTCTCTCCTAGAAGTTTGGGGAAGAAGGGGGAAAATAGATTAGGGAGTGAGGTTGCTATAAGAACCCAATTTTGACAATCAATGCAGTTTTAGTGTTTGTTAAAGGATGACACAGCTGCTGACCATGATGTCTGAAGATCTTAATTTTTATTCCAAGTTCCTTCCATATTACAAAGGAATGTGTGCATTGTACAGGGTTTATTGGAGACAGACTAAAACCACCAAGGTCAGGCACTGAGGAATAAGTGACACAGAACATATGTGCCTTTTTAAAGCCCTTTGGGTGCCTGTAAGAGGGGTGTAATTCTGCATGCTCAGTGATTTTTTTATTACAAGTGGCAGAATTTTGCATCTCTTACATCTTACAGGTCAGGTAGGGAAACACCACAGCATTATCCATTGCTCCAAAGGTTATCAAGAGACAGCAAGAAACTAAGCTGGTTTTGGAGTAAGAGTAAACTAGGCAGGATAAAAATCAAAACAGGGCACAGACTGAAAAGTGTAAGATAGAAAATTCAGGAGGGCAAATGTGGTAAAATGAAAAATGCCCTTCCCGTGAGAGATGTTGATAAGTATCTAAATTATCCAAGGATTGATACCAAGATGAAGGCAAAATGCCTTATTTTTTATCTGCAGTCTTACTGCTAGACATTCACTTTCCCACATGGTTTTCAGGGCATAATTCAGACACATGTATTTTCTAACTCAGGGGTGGAGGGGAAGAGACTTTAGTAATCTGTACCTCCTGCTGGGTTAGCACATGGGAAATCTTTGTTTTGATCTAGAAGTCCTTTTGTTTTATAATGTCAAGATGTACTGAGCCATCATAGGGGCTTTCCATGTTCCCGGGGACAGATTGTGAGGAACAAATTTATTCTTGTGTACCACCACCATTGACCTCAAGAGTCATTTCAGCTGTAAAACAGAATGGATTAGGCATAACACTTGATTAAAGAAAGAGCAGACTTGTTTTGACAGTGGTGTGCCATTCTGTGACATCAACCCTGAGCCTGGATTTCATGTTGCTCATTACTTTAATATTTGTCATGTAACCTTCAAAGTGACACAACTTCCATAATCACCACTAACAACTGATGGGAATGTACCATCCCTGTGTCCTGGGGCTCTCCAGGACACTGAGTGTTAAATACAGAAAGTGATAAAGGACAAGCAAGGGAGGCAAGATGGAAAGGATGTGTGTGGTCTGTATCCTGACAAATTCCCAGCCCTCTCTGCCTGCACCACCCCAAATGTAAAATGGGGATAATAATACTTGCAGAAGAGCTAGGGCTGTTTAAATGTTTGTGAAGAAGTTTAGCATGAAAAGAGCTAGGTATTATTAAAACTCCATTTCTAATTGTTAGAATAGGTGATGGCATAGTGATGTGGATAAGTGTTTAGTGTTTTCCTAGACAGATTTTGGAAGCATGTTTGGTTTTATGCAGCTCCTACTGCAGTCTCTCCTCTACCTACTGGTTGGGTTTAGGTTTTTGCCATGAATATTCCTTTTAAAATTCTGAAGCACAAATTCATCCGGGTGATGGAAACATCCCTTTTGAAATACTGCCTGTTTTGTAAAGAATTAGTTGAGAAGATTAATTTTTTTAAAGACAACCTTCTTTAAATTTGTTCTTTTTAGTACAGAAATTAAGAGATTTATGTTAAAATTTTCAGCGATTTTTTTACTACTTGTAAACAGGGTTTTAAATTTCATCCCATTCCTAAAGAAAATATGTTGTATAGCATGAACTGTCAAGAGGAATTTTGATGTTGCATGAAGAATACCAAAAAACTTTTAAATAATGTTGTACTGGGGAAGTAACCAAAAGAGCATAGGGTATTTCTACATCAGCATACCATATGTCTCTAATGTGTTTATTGATAGTTTGTAGTTGTTTGAATATCTCCTACTACAATAGAGGCATTTTTCTAGCTGAATATCTTTACTGTGTACATAAAGTAATGTAAGAATAAATAATTTTATCATCCTTCTGGAGGGACTGTGGCCTATATTCCTTTTGGCTAGACTGAAGCAGACTTTTAAGTATGTGGAGTACTGGGCATTTGTTTTACACTAATTAAAAAACAACAGAAACAAACCAACACTGCTTAAGATAAGGAATCAATGTGCTTCACTTGGTTTGCGCTTGGATATCGCAGAGCAAGTTCAGTAAATCTTAAACTAGATCAGATTGATATCCTCGAGGTCTGAGGCTGCACTGCAATGATAATTTGTGGTTGGGCCGGCTTTGGGCTCAGCAGGGGTTGGATTTGTTTCGGTTCAGAGCAGGAACGGGAACTGTTCCAGTGTCCCACGACTGTGCTGACAACACGGTGCCGTGCAGCGGGAAGGGGACGCCGGGCAGGGCAGAGCCCAGGCAGGCGGAGCGGGGGCCGCGATCGGCCCCGTGAGGGTGGGCGGGCAGGAAGCGGCGGAGCGGGGGCCGCTATCGGTCCCTGTGCCCGCGGCTGCCGGGAGAGAGGGCAGGCAGGAAGCGGCGGAGCGGGGCCCACGATCCATCCCTGTGCCCGCGGCTGCCGTGAGGGAGGTAGGGAGGGCAGGAAGCGGCGGCGGGCGGCCCCAGCCCTTCCGGGGCGCGGGCGGCGCCGGCCCAGGGGCGGTGGAGCCGGGGCGGCGGCGGCCGCAGCGCGGGTGGGTCGGGGCCCCGGGGCGGCCGGGGATGGGTGGGCCGGGCCGGGGTGCGGGGCCCTCCGGCCGCCGAGGGCCGTGGGCGGGATCCGTGATGCAGCGACAGCCCGACATGTCTGCGTGGGTAAAACCCCCCTGGCCTCTGCGGCAGCGGCACCCGAGCCAGGTCTGGCCTCCGGTTCCTCGTGCCAGGGCATGAACGTGCTTTCCCCTGCCGTGTGGTGCGGTGTCATGGAGGGCGATGTGCTCCTGTGCCGTGTGCCTGGGATGACCCTGCTGGAGGGGAGAGGTTGCATCAGCGACCCTCCGTGGTCCCTTCCAGCCTGTCCCACCCTGTGCTTCCATGGCGCTGCCATCAGGCGTGCTGGCTCGATTCCTCTGTTTCTGAATTTCCCCCCCACCACCAAAGTCTTTTGGAAATTATATTATTTAATGTCCTTTTGCCTCTGACTAGATATGGATAACAGGAAGGATGAGAAAAACAGGACGCTGTGTGCAACTTCAGAAGAAGGGCTGAAGGCCCGAGGTAGGTGCTGTGATCTGTTGCTGTTCTCTGGTGTTGGTTTGTGTGTCACCCTCTATGTGACTTTCTGGCTTGCTGATGCCAGTAGACCGTGGCACACTGGAAGAGCGGGTAAAAACACAACTGACCCCTCAAAACAGGGGTTTGTTGTGTTTAAATTCTACTGAGGGTCATTTCAGTAGGCCACAGTTACTAGCAGGCTTGTCACTGTTGTCTTGTGTTACCCTAAGGAAAAGAAAAAAGGAAACGAAAGCGCAGCAGAAGCAGATCCTCATCTGTTTCATCCACATCATCTTCTAGCAGTACATCCACTTCTTCCTCCTCATCACGCTCATCCTCAAGGTCATCTTCCAGCAGTAGTAGAGGTAAGCTACCTCCATGTACACATGATGTTTTCCAGTTTTGATAGCACTCCTGAAAGTGTTTAAAGCTTGTTTTAGAAGTGGTGAAACCACCACAAAGTGACAGTGCAGAATACCAGTGCTGCTTATTCAGGGTGTTGCTCTCATAACTCTCTCCTACTGTATGTAAAGGTGCCACTTCACACAGTTTGTAATGTTCTTATGTTAATTTGAATTCCTTCTAAAGACAAAGTGCATTTTAAATAAATGTTACATGGTAAAAATATGCTATACATATTTAAGCCCCTCAATTTGTTGCATTTTCAAAACACAGATCTTTTTTTTACTTCACCAGTCTATCTAGACCAGAGTTGTGAATTTGATTTAGTCCTTCTTTGGTCTTAACATTTCAAGCATTTAACTTTGAGGACTCGGGTGAAGCTGGCACATCTGTAGAATCAGTAAATCAGGTATTTTCAGCTTCCATGTTAGTCCAGTAAGTGGCACTAACTTAATGTGTTCTCTTTCTCAGGGTTTGTTCAACCTGTGTCCATACATACAGCTGAACTAAAGCACTTTCTTCATATGTTTCACATTTCTCTGTCTTATCTGTAAATCAAATGCCTTTTTCAGAATGCTAAACTGAGTGTTTGATTTTGTTGTTTATTTTTCCTTTAATTTTAGATTCTCCTAAGTCTAAGTCAAAGAAGAAGAAAAAAGAAAAACACAATAAAAAGGTAAAAGTTTACAAAGAGAAATAAGTAGTTAACAAACAAAACAGTTTCTTTCAATAACCTTAAAGGTCATATAAGACATGGCTTTTGTCTGTGGCTGTTAAATCTAAATCATGCTTTTAGGGTTGTGGTAGCTGAACTGAAAAATGAATACTTGACTTTAGAGAAAAAGAAATAACTTAAAAGTTACTATTGTCAATCATTGCTGGTCCAGCTGGAGTTTAGCGTAGTCTCTGAAAAGAAGTGGAGAATCTTGATAACTTTATAGAGTTTGCCAGAAGAAATTATTTATAGTTGGTGAGTGGTACATTCTTGCTGTTGTTTTCTATTCCGTTTTCAGTGATTTTATATATTTGGGTTACTTTAAAATAGAGAGAACAGGGAATCAGACCTTTTGTGACTCTTGCTCAGAGTCCCAAGGGTTGCTAACTGTGGTGCATTACTTTCTACTGCTTGTCCAGCAGTGGTAAGGGCAAGCAACAGTGTCTGTCTTGGCTTGAGTGCCTTGAAAGATCCTTGTGGGTTTGGGGGTTTTTGCCCTTGTTACTCTGTAAACATAAGAGTGTACATCTTCTTCTTGTAGAAAAGGAAAAAGGAGAACAAAATGAAGAAAAAGAAAGAAAAGAAGAAAAGGAAAGAGAAAACAGGCCCTGTCCAGCTTTCCAAGGTATGCTGGTCCAAGTGTGAAGCCCTATTTTATTTCTCACCTACATACTTAATCCATCCTGTCATAAAAATGTTTATAGGATCACCAGTTTGGTCATCAACCAGTAGAAACCTCTCTCTGTTGTTGTGGACAGTAAGGAAGTATAAAAGATTATTGTCTGCAATTTTACATAAGATTTGTACAGAACAAAGCTTATGTCTTTTTAACATGTGATCTCATTTCAGTTCTTCAAAAACAAAAAGAAGAATGAAAACTACAGCATGATAACTGGAAAGAAAATTAAGATGAAAATAAAGAAGACTAAGGAAGATATAGAAGTAAGAGTTAATTAGTCTAAATGTCCCTAAGAAAAAATGCTGGATCTTCTAATATTTTTTCTAGTAGTAGCTTTTGTAGAAGAGGGGGTCTTGCAGTTAAGAGTTGTAAACTGAGTGTAGTTTTTAATGTGGCTGTGATGCCCTCTAAGAAATTTTAATTCACTCTTTTGGCAGGTTTTATGTTATGAAGGGACTTGGAATACTCAGTCATGAGCAGATAAACCAAAGGATGCTTGTGCAGGTTCTTAGAATTTCAGCCTCTAATCATTAGGCAGTTTGTAGCTTTCTTTTACACCGGTGCTAATTGTACTCATCTTTCAGTCTCTTGTGATCAGTTGTGGTAATTGCTACTTCACTGTGTTTTTCTAACACATGCGAGACTAGCCTTTATTTAGAGAGGAATTTTTTAAATCCCAGTTGTATAACTGCACATCTTCCTGCATTTTCTTAGAGCTGTCAAATGTTTTTACTGAGATACCTAGGGAAATCAATACCATGAGTTGTGTTGTGTGCCATTGCTGTGGATGTTTTGACTCGGCCCTTCAATGATACCTTCACTCCTCAACACCTCAGGGTGACCTGCAGAGGGCTCTGGTACTGGTCAGGAAGTGTTACTTCCTTGAGGTATCCAGCTTGGCAGATTCATGGTCAGCCCTAGTAGTTCATTCTACAGCTGCCAAAGCAGTCCTGAGCATTCTGAGTTAAATTTGACTGAAAACACATTATCTTCTCTCTGTGACACCAAAGGGTGTGTTAAATTATGCTGAATGTTTGCTAGTTTTGTTCCAGTAGCCTGCTTGTTACAATATTTGGTGTCAAATATTTGATGTTGGTCCTTTTTTTGATCGGAGCCTGTAGTCTTGCTGAATTGAACAACATCCATTCTTTACAATATTTAAAACTTCAATAATTTTTTACAAAAATCTGTGGAATTGACCAGTTGGGCCATCTCTTTTGTGAAGAGAGAATCCAAATTCAGGGTTCTGTTATGCTGCATAAGCTGCTGTTTATGCACAGGGATAAAAAGATACTTCCCCAAGCTCAGGACTTGCTGTGATTACAGTGCAAGTTGCCTCAGCCACCAGAGAGGAGCATCTGTTGTGCTTGTGAGTTCCCTCCTGGACAGGCTGTGAGGTGCACCATGACAGCCCAGTGGAGCCTCCTTAGGGAGTCACTTAGGAAATGTCTCATGGAATAGTGACAGCTTGTGTCCCCAGTAGCCACTGGCTGGCACTTCCCCTGGGTACCCACACCTCACTGGTAGCTGGTTGGACCCAGCTGTGTCAATGGCACTTTCTTTGGAATGTGGAAACCCCACAGGAAACAGGGATCTGTGGCCTTGCTGCTGAGTACAGCTCTGTTTAACCAGTGCCTCTGCTTGTCTGCTCGACAGAGAGACCGGAACCGTGCCCAGCTCCTGGAATTCCTGAACTCTGCCTTGTAACGGGAGGAGTCCTCACCAAGGACTGGCAGATGTACCCAGCCAACCATCATCCTAGCAGGACACTAAAGAGAAACTCAGGGAAAAGGACACCAAGTTGGACAAGACCAGACCCTCCTATTGAGAAGAAAATTGAGATGTCCTTTCTTAATGGCAAAACACAGAGTAGCTGATAACATGTTCATGGAGATCCATGTCCTCCTTTTGAGATCCTAAGGTAATAGCCAGGCTGTGGTGTTTGAGAAGAGCCCAAGTGTCTGTTGTTCACAGTGATAAGAAATGACACACTGAAGTCCAGCAATGTAATTTCTATCTAAACTGCATGCAGAATGCACTCTTAATTTCAAATGTCTTAATTTTTCTAGTAGTTTAAGCAGAGTATTTGTAAATGTTTATTTGAAAGATGAGGTGTTTATTTCATGTATATTTTTTTCTAGTAGTGGTTATGCATATCATAAAGAGCAAACTGACCTTTGTAAATAGAACATCCTTTTGCATAAATGATTTTTTTGAGAATTCATTCACTAACATGTTATTTTCTTTCAGAATTCGAGATGTGGTATTTCTCTGGACAGTTTATTGCTCTCTCATTAGAAAGTGTAACAGCAAACAATAATGATAGCAAATTATTTTTATCCTAAAACAGAAGCAGGAAAGGTCTCTGGTTTTGTTTGTTTATCTGAATCAGTTGTTCAGTTCATAACAGATAGTTTACCCCCCAGCCATATCTGGAGTTGCAGTTCCTAGACTGAAAGCTCTGAGTTGTGGCCTGCTGTTTTGATCCTGTGAGCCTGTATCAAATGTTTCTCTCTTTGCAGTGCAGCAAGGCACATGCCATCGACATGCCTTAGTCTGATGGAGAAAGAGCTGTGGGATGGTGTTGAGGCAGGCAGTGACAGTGACTTCACAGGTCTGCTGGCTGTCCACTGGGAGGTGAGACAGGTCTGGACAGGCAGCAGGAGCCCAGCACAGCTTGTGGGTGTGCCAGCTGTGGTAAATTGCTCACTCTTCCTTCCATACCTTGAGTCTAGGTGACCCAGCAGGTCCCTCTGTACATGGCCCTGCTGTGGGAGTTCACTGAAATCACTGTGAAGCAGGTGCTCCTCAGGAGCTGTGCTTTAGGAATGCCTGAAGGAAGGACTCAAGGGGAGTTGACTGTGACAAAAACATTAAGTGTACAGCAGTCAGAGTGGGGAGAGATCATTAAAGAGCAAATGGAAAACTGTGTCTGTGTCTGCTGCAGTGTTTTGAAGTGAACCTGAAGATTTGTGCCATTGCTCAAGGGATAATTTTATAACTGTTTTGATGTGTGAAACCTTCTGAAGATGCTAGAATCCTCTCCTTTCCCTAGTTTTCTTTTGTTGTGAAGCATTTTGTAGTTGTTGCAGAGATGTAACTCTTTAGAGACTAAAGCCCCAGTCCAGCAGAGAAATTCCATACATCCTTATGAACATAAAACTTGCAAAAACAGAGGTAAGAAATGGAGTTTCCTTGACTTTTAATCCAACAATCAAAAGGGTGTTTTTGAAAGCACTGCTCTGAAATGTCATGGGGGGGGGGGGAACCAACCAAATAAGAAAACCCCTTTTATTTATCATGAGGATTATGCTTTGATTTATGTTACTTTGGTATTTTTTAGCTAGTGATGTCAAAGCATCTTGCCCAGATAAGCAGCTTTTGTCTCTGGACTTTGCATAACAAGGTTAATCCCAAACACACTCTTAGAAGACAGCATCCTTCCCATTCCCTAGGTTATATTTTATGTAAAGATAGTCTAATTTTGGAAAACTTGGTGCAGGGTAGGGAGTAGAAATCTGGAAAATGGAAAGAAAATAGCAATGAGGAACCCAAATCACAGTTGTAAAGAACTGCATTGGTTGGAAAACTCATACTTAGTTTAAATAATTTGCTTTTTGTTGCCTTGATCAAGATCATAAAGACTCCTGCCCTGTTCTGCATTAGTAGGGAAAAGGCAAAGGGCTTTTATTAATATGATGTGGACTCTTCTTCCTTTAAGGTTTTGGTAGTTGTCTCTCATGGTACAAAAATGAGTCAAAGTATTTCTTCTTACAAAACAAACCTTTTTTTGGTGTGTGTTCAGGACAGAGTAATTTTCTGTTTATTTTTCTTGACATTCTGGGTATGCTTTGGTGATGCTTTAAAATATTTCTGTGCCAGCATTTACTTCTAAGCTATCATTTCTTCTACAAAGCCAAGCTGCTTAAATGCTGTGCCAGTGATTCTGCTTTATTTTCTCCTGCCCAGTCAGTTACAAGTGCTCTCTGAAACTTCCCAGCAGTTGCTGCTTTTGTAAGCCTCCTTTTCTGTTCTATCCATGTCCATGTAGATTCTCAGGTTTCTAAAGAGCCTTGAGTCATGTTGCATCCTTCCCTTCTCCATCTTTCCCCACAAGCAGTGAGACCCTGTGCATCTTCATGGGACTGAGTATCTGCTCTTGGGAAAAGGCCAACAGATTCCAATCCTCCCTAGTGAGTACAGGCCGTTACAGCCAGAATAATTTTCCACACTTTGCACCCTCAGGGAAGAAGTTCATTTCACTGACCCTTTCACTAGAGCTTGGCTTCTTAATACTGCTTCAGATCCCTGTTGTGGCAGGTGCACCACAGGCTGAACCAGGTGAGAAGCTTACAACAGGAAGAATATGCTGAAAATCAAGTCGAGAAACTTGCATGAGGGAAATGTGAGGCAGTTTACTGTGGGATGTTAACCTGGTAACACACATGGCTGATAGAGAGACTTGCTGCCAGGTCTACCAAGAAGTGCATGTTGTGGACAGGGGTGAAGGCTGGAACAGGAGAGCAGTGGAAGAGGTGAGGCAGGGGTGGAGGGAGATGGCTGCCATCAGAAGTTGTGGAGTGGGCAGAGGTCAGGTGATGAGGCAGGAGCTGCAGAAGCTTACCTGGCTGGGCAAGTTGAAGTTCTTCCTAAAATGGCAAATAGTAGAAGTCCTTTAGATGTGAAACCTGCCTTTTGTGTGAGAGTGTGTGTGTGGCAGTCTTCCCTGTCACACTCACCTTCTGTGTTCTCCACCATATTCCATTCTGAGAATCATGCAAAACTCAACTGAATTTTTTAGCAGCAGAATTTTCAGAAGCAGAATTCGCTGTCAGGGGAAGGAGATGAAGGATACATTCTCTGAGCTGCTGCTGCCGTGTCCATCTTCCTTGGCACTGTTTGTTCTATGCCAGCCAGTTCCCGTGGGCACTGCAATCCTTTGTTACTCATTTCCTCTAGAGTTGGCTTGAACTTCACTCTTTTGCCCACACAGAAACGTAGCAGAGATGAAAAGCTGAGGCAATATTGATAAAAGCTACATTGACTTGAAAGTGCCTGGCTCCATGGGGCTAAAGTGTCTCATCCTGCTGAGCTGAGCTGTTCCTGCCATTTTGGTAACAGCTCAGTATGGTCAAACTTGGGCAGGTTGTGCTGTTTGGATGTACTTGGGGTTTCATGCTACAGGAATGTATCATTCCCAGTCATCCTCTGCAGCTGGAAGAACAGTAACCTCTACATGCAGGGGAAGAGCAGAGGTCAGAGAGGCTGCAGTGACTTGCCCTGGGGTCACCTGCTGAACTTTTCCTGGTGTGGGCAAGGGCCTTGGTGGCTGGTGGAGCTCTGATGTCCTTTCATGTGTTCAACACCCTCCTCATGGTCTTTGCTGTGTGTATTTAGAAACAAGTTTCCAAAGTTCTGGTTCAACGCTCAAGGTTGGGACCTCCAGTGTCATTTGAGGACCTTGTGGAATGGCCGGATTTGATGTCATACTGGGTTTTCCTGAAGGAATGAAGTCCTGGGCACACTTAAGAAACTGAATATAGCCAGTTTTCACTTGGTCATATTTCAGGCTGTAGGGTGATGAGTTTTGAGGACCTGCTTCTTAAAATTATTGGCAAGCACCCATCTACCTAGTTTCATCTCTGGACAAAATAATCGTCAAAATTACTGCCCAGTGCAGAGATTGAGATTTATTTGCCTGTTGGCAACAGGTACTTTTTCTCCCTCCCTGTTCAATTTCAGTGTTAAATTGTGCATCAGGAGTGTGAGTGATGTGTTGTCTGAGGGACGAGCAGGACACGGTGCTGAGGGGTCTGAGGAAGCCCCCTGAGAGCCCTTTGGGGCAGCCTGAGGAACATCATCCCCACCCAGCCCGAGAGGCACCGTGTCCATGGTAGCAGCTGCTCCCATGGCCACTGCTGCCATCTTCCTCTCAGGCACTGAGCACCAGGGCTGATATATCTGGTGTTCACTTTGCTCTCCACTCGTGAGCTGCTCTAGGGGTGACAGAAGAGTGGTGTGAGAGTGAGGAATTTGTCCCGAGCTGCTGCCTGTTCCCTGGTTGGTCGATGCTGGAATATCTGCCGGTAGGTGGCAATGCTGGCCAGCTGGAATGTCACAGAAACCTTTTTTTTTTTTTTTTTTTACCTTTGGACATTGGCTTTGCACTTTCTTATTCTGAAACCCTATAATTAGCTCGCAAATTCCTAATTATGGTTGTTTATGGGGAACATGTGTTACTGCTGTCCTATGAATTTAATCCAGTCTTTGTTCCTTTCTTGCCCTTGGCTGTGCTGAGGACAGACAATAGTCTCCTCTGCTGGTGCCTGTGTGCCAAAGGCAGAAGGAAGCCTTTAACTTCTCAGTAGCTGAATTCAATGGGAGCAGATTGCTGAGAGCCAGCAGGGGCCTGGAAAGTGCACCACCCTACCTGGGGCTGCTGAGTTCTCCAAAAACTGTACTCTGCTCTTCTCCATCTCCTAAATACCAGTGCCAGAATATGGAAAGAAAACTCTCCAACGTAGGAAATATTTCAGTGTCACTGCTTCATAACACATCTGGTTATTTAAATAGTCTTCACGCCAAATTAAGTGCAATCTGTTGCTTTAAGCCACTTGACACTGGAAAGAATCAGGTTGGAAAAGTACTGCAGATGGACTGTGGCCTGATAGAAGCCTCTGAGGATACAGCATTGTGAACACTAGCCAGATGTAATAGTAATTACATTCTGAGAGCAGATACTCTGATGTCAAAAACACAGAAACTCTTTTCCTCACTTTGTGTCTCTGCTCCTGGGTTACATTAATTTGGTAAAGGCAACGTGTGTCTGTGGCTAAAATATAGAGGTAAGATGCTATAATCTGTGGGATAGTCCTAGCCAGGACCCTAAAAATTTATAATATTAAGTGTCCAGTGGCAGTGTATACTGTGTGTTCTTGTAGGTCTCTTTCTCACCTTTCTGTTGTGTTTTTTAAGATCTCATCTGTAAGGATTTTCCCTTTGTCTGAGAATATCTTTGTGCAGGAAATGCACAGAAAATACCTGGTAGTCATTGGGAGACCTGGGCCCAAGACCCAGCACTCAGGGCCAGCAGAGCATGTCTCTGATGTAAGCCAGCTTGAGACATGGCTTGTCTGACCATGCAAAGGGAACAAGAGGTCCCTTGTGCCAGCAGCCCTCACACAGACAGCAGTGCCAGGGAAAGGCAGGCACTGAAATTATGATGTCTTTGCCTGGCACAGGTGGGTGGAACTAGGGAGGCCTGACAGCCCTTCCTCTATTGCAGGGCACAGCAGGAAGGCTGTGACTGATGCAGTCCAGTTCTTGTGAGAATGCTTTTTGGGCAAAACTGCAGTGACATATCCTTTAGCAGGGACGTGCAGCAGAACACAGGAATATCAGAGTGGCCATTCAGTCAAACTGTAGTTTTCCTTCTGGGAGAGGCCTATAGCAGTGTCTGGGGGAAGTGGTGTAAGCAACAACACAGATTTGCTTGTCCACAGCTTCTGGCAAGGAGTAACTCTGCCCTAGGCTGTGTCTAGGGCACTGTGGTTTACTAACCCCCTGTTCTCACACAGTCCCCTTTTGGAACCACTCATCTGACTGATGTGCAGAGTGTGCTAAGCAATGCAATTCATGCTTCAGTAATACCTCATGTGAGGAAAAAATGGTTTCCTTTTGTTAAAAACACATGCATGCTTTGTATATATGTTGCTTAGCACAGGGAGCTCTGAGCCATCTGGGGCTGTCTGCTGATATTGAAGTGTTCCAGTACACAGGATCAGGTATGGAATCAACAGAGTGACTCAAAAGTATCTGGAGACAAAACACCCATTTTGTCTCTCCTGTCATCTCCTTTTGTGGTGATACTGGTTCATGTAAGATGTGCTCAGAAGCACGTTGATGTTGATGAAGACTTCGATTCGAGGTTGTACCTGCAGACCATGTGGCTTCAGAGAACTTCAGACCTTTGCAATTGCTTAATCCTGGTTATTTATCACCTTATATCTTGAGATCTGATTGTAGAGGTAGCAAGATAGAAGGTGGGCAGTTGCATGTGTACCTGTAGAGAGAGGATGGAGGGTTTTTTTTTTTAGATCAAGTGCCTTTAGCATTCGTGCCTTCCTGCTTTGATACATACATGGTAGGGCAGTGGAACAGCTGTTGTGTTTGGCTAGATATAGACAGATTATATTTCAGGAGACCTTTAATTAAAGACAACAAGTACAAATAAATTGGTTTATATTCCACAGCTTTGCTTTAATTCTCCAAGGTTCTGTGTTGAAATGTATAAACAGTGCAGTGTCAGCAGACAGGTATTTCCCTCAGAGCTTATTCCAATTCCCCATGGCATGACAGCTGCCTGAACTCTGAGGTGCTGTGGGTGAGGAACCTCAGCTCCTGCCTGCACATCCTTTCTGGCTGGTACAGACCATGGCCAGGCTCATCTCTAGAAGCCACAGGGGCAGGGCTGCACAGCCTTCCTCAGGAGAGCAGTGGCTCTAAGGAGTGCCAGCCCCTGGAAGCTGGGCAGTGTGGCTGAGCTGCTGCCATTACTTATTAGCAGGTAGAGCAAGTCTAAGACTGCTTCTTTCTGTGTGTCACAGTGTCCTTGGGACAGCACAACACTGTCAGCAATGGGGCCACAGTGATGCTCTGAGCTGATACCAAAAGCCTTTTGAAAGAATATTTGAGGATTGAGAATGATTCTTGTTTAGTTCACTTCTGCTTGTTAATGATGACATGCTGATAGTTAATGTTTCATTGTCCTTAAAGAATTAAGACACAGGACAAGCACTCGGGAGGTGCTAAAAACAGATCAGAGGGTCTCATCAAGATTTTGTTTTGTTTTGTTCTTCTACACTAGCAAGTAGTGCAGCCCAGGAGGAACAGAGCTGTGGAGTCAGACAGTTACCAATGAGGACCTGATCTTCACACTACAGAAGTTTCATGGGAGTTTGTTTCAGACCACCATTAGTGCAGATTTATGGTTTGTGAGCCACCTGCAATGGATCATTTGTGTTGACTTTAGCCAGAAACAATCTGGTTGGCCTGCTGTGTGTGCCCAGCGCCATGGACCATAGCACAGTAGGTGGGGACAATCAGGACTTTCATGCTCCTCATTTGAACTGACACTAATTTAGCCATGCCAAATGTGGAATTAGGACAAGGCAAACATGAGTGCATAGTTGTTGCTGCATGCTGAGACCAAAGGATCATTTAAGGTACAGTGTACAGCATTTCTAAGAAAAATGAGCACCAGAAGCAGCACAGCAGTCATGCACCCTGATCACCTCCCAGCTCTGCTTCAGTCCCTGCTGCTGCACACACAATGCTGGAGCTCACAGTCAGTCTCCAAGCAGCTGGCTGCAGGCAAACATGGTACAACTTCCACCCCTGTAAGAGTACTAGAGATCATGAAGTAAGAATAGATCTCTCCTAGCTTGGTATCTGAATATCCCTCTACCATCAGATCCTACTGTGAGCCCAGTATAACTTCCAGAAGTGGTACAAGGAGAGCGATACTACTGTTCAAGAGTTTGGATTACATTTTATTGTGGAATTATAAATGATAGGTAAGTTGAGGCAAAACAGCTGTCACAAGCACTGCCCCAGCCTGGCCTCCATAACATGCAGGGCTTTCACAAAGGTCAGCTCTGTCTCCTTGGCTGCACCAGAATGGTGTCTGCCTGCTGGAAGCTGTTAATGAAGGACACAGTGCAATCATAGGCCCCTGTGATGGTGTGAAACCCATCAGAGATTTCCTTGGCTTAGAACATTGCTGCAGGACAGGTACTTACTGCTGATTCTCCTAAAGAAAGAGTGAGCATGCTACTGACTCTGCTGTAGCAAAGAGCTGTGTGGCAGTGTGGCAGAAGGTCCCGTGTCTCCCAGCAACCCATCAAACATCACATCGATGCAGTCAATACTGAAGGTGCCAAACAGAACATAAGTGCAAATAAAATGAATACAGAGCTGCAGCGTGAAATTCATTAACTCAGTCTTCAGTACCATACAGTGGCTGACTCTTTTCCAAACAAGAATTGTTTCTGCAAATTGTGGTGACCCCTTGCTAGAGATCCTACATCTTCTAGACAGCTAAGGTTATGCTAAGTATGTCTAGCCTTGGTTTTTACTTCATGTACACAGTCACGTTACTTCACAAGGACATATGGCTGAAAAACACTAAGCTGATTGTCAGAAGGCTTTAAACTCTCCCTCATTGACCTAAACTTGGAATAGCCTGTCCCAAACTGGACGCTGTATTTGGAAGCCCTGACTTTTTGATTAAAAGTGAGCTGCTTTCTGTCCCTAGGAGGGTTGCTGGCAACAATGTTTACCAAGGGATAGAAACTGCAGCCTGCTGCTGCTAAGACTTGACTTCAATCTAACATAGCCCAGAGGGGAGAGAGGAAGAGTCAGAATCCCAGTCTCAGAGAGCTCTTAGGGGTTGATCTTCATCTTTGTTTTATGCTGCCTTTCTCCATCTCTGGAAGAGGCTGCACATTTCTAGTCTAGGATAGATTTCATGCACTGGAATTCTTCCCAGAGTTGGCACAGCTTCAGAGGGTTTTAATCTTGGCTGCAGAACCCACATGCTGTTGCAAAGATCCCCAGGGAAAAATAGCTGGAAACGGACAAAAGAACAACAAAGCTACAGGGTCCTCCAGGAGGCTGTACCCCACTGAGATGATTCCCCAGAAGCCAGTCATCCAAGCAAGTCCCTCTCTTCGTTCCCCATCTCCCCTTGGTCACCACAAAGCATCCTAGCCCTTGGGTTCTCTGCAGGACACTTGACTTTCACAGAGTGCCCTGCTGTTTCTTTTGCTGGTGACAGCTCTCCCTGCCAATGCTGAGTTAGAGCCTTAGCAGCTTTTCCTTAGTGGCATTTTCCTGTCTCTTCGAGGCCTCAGAAGAACCTTCATCTGCCAGAGCACTTCAGTCACTTGCAGCAGCAAAAAGTTCACATGATCTCAACTGCTGCCACTGTACAGAGAGCCCTGGAGATAAATGCTGAGTCCCTTCACCCTTCCCTTTACATGGATACTCTGCTTCAGCCCTCTTTCAGGCTTGGCCATAAACATTAATTTCTGGGGTGTAGGGTGATTTCTGATTTATTTTTGGGTTGTAGGGTGGAGCACTTAGCAACACAGAGCACAGAGGCCCCAGAACAGCACTTGACACATCACTGAGGTATCCACCTGTGTATCTATACAGCAGAGTGATAAATTTCTATCTACTCTGCAGGTGCAAAGTTCTGGGGGTTCTGCCTGCACAAAAGAGAAAGTACCCAAGAAACTTGAACATGCATAAACTGGTGGTTCTGGAACATGATTGGACTTTTATCTCAAAAAGCTTGGGTCTGTTTCTACTCGGGTTGGATTGTGAACTGTCAGCAAAAAAGCGGATCAAGAGTAGTGCTGAGGTTACCTGTGAAGTTTGTTGTAGCACTGAGGAAGGCTATTAGTTGGAAAAGGAAGTTCAGTTCCAAATCAGATACTAGCTTTAGCTCACAAGCCTGATCCTGCAAGCCTCGCTCATTTAAGTGGCTGTCTTGCTTTCAGCAAGATTGGTGCAGCCAGCAGCTCTCAGTAGCTTGAGCCAAAAGTTTTTATAGATAACTACATCCAGGCTGGAGGGGAAAGGGAGAAGACAGACATAGCAAAACTAATTCATTTTCCACAAGAAAGCAGTAATAAAAATGAGATAGTAAATGAGCCTTAAGGTCCTTAAGGTTACTGAACAGCTACTGAGTTACAGGAAAGGCTACCATGTTTGGTAATAAATGGTGTCACAGGCTGCAGGCATCAGCAGCGGTTACTACAGACACAGCTTCCAAGACAGAGACAGGCAGGAAAAGAGAGATGGAAAAAAGAAGAAACAGTAGAGTTAAAAAAGGGTTAACTGGGCTTTTGAAAGATCAGTGTCTAAAAACCTTATTGAGTATAGAGTCAGAAGTCCTTGGTGTTCCGAAATTCTGGCATGCTCCAAACCCTCCTGTTGGGCTGGGTGCCCCGTTCCACATCCTCAGAGATGGTCTTGATGTCACTGATGAATGGGGAGATCCTGGACCGAGATTTAAATGTTGTTAAGGAGAGGCTGGTTCTGTTCTTTGTGTTCCACTGCCTTGCAAGCTTCTTGGCCTCTTCCTCCTCTTTGATCTTCTCAGCAGCTTCCTGCAGGACAGAGCGGAAGAGCCGGGATACTTCCTGCGCCTCTGGTTCGTACTCCGCAACCACTTGCCTGAACCTGGAAGCACAGTCAAGGCACAGTTTGATTAAAAACATCAAATTCCACATTGCTGCCAAATCCCTGTGCTAGGCTTGGAACCTGCACTTTCCTGCTAAATGGGACTCCCTGCACAGAAGGGAACAACAACAAGGAGGGGCCATGAAGATATGCCCAAGGTCTCTAAAATCACAAGCAAGCCAGGGAATGTAAGGAAGAGATGAATCACTGTTTCTTATAAGCACAAGAAATAATAGGGAGAACCAAACAAAGCTAGAAGGCAAGTTTGAAACAGAAGGAAGTGCTCTTTTCACACAACACCTATTAAACCAGAACTCAATGCTATTAATAGCTTAAGAAACAAAATTATTGGACAAGTTTGTGGAAAATGTCTCCATCACTGCTGATTAAATGTAATTTTTCGAAATGCACATCATCGGTCAATGTAGTCCCTGAACTGCAGCTTACCAGAAGCTCAAGGTAGACCAGGGAAAGCCCCACATGACTTCCCCTGTTTTCCATTCTTGTTCCTGATAGCATTACCCAATGGCCTCTAGACAAAGGAAAATCCAGTCACTTTCTTTGGTAGTCTTTCAATATTTAACTTTCCATGGTGTTTCATCTTCCTCTGAATTTTGTAACATAATGGGCTGGCTCAGCTGAAAACATCTTGGTTGGCAGCGCAATGCTGTATCTAATTAGATAACTTTGAAATACTTCAGTGCCTTCTCAGCAAAGAGCTCAAATGGAGTTTTTTTTAAATTTTATTAACCTCACTTAATACCAAGGAAGTGAAGAATTGCATTGCTTAATGATGTGCCAAAGGATACCCAAAATAATAGGGACAGAAAGCAAGCCAAAGAGAAACCAGAAAGACTTTTTGTATGTTTATATATTTTGACTCCGACTGTGGAGGCCTGATATTGGCCACACATCTTGACACCCTGCTGTATCCCAGATATTTCTCTCCCAGCAAGTACTGGCAGCTACAGGTACAGCTGTGGGGACCCCAGTGTTGCTCACCAAGGGAGCTCAGTGTCAGCAGAAGCACCAGTCTCCTCCAGTGTCCAGCCAGAGCAGTTTGACACAAAACCTTCCAAAGTCACCCAAATGTTCCTTAACTGTTTCAGTCGCTTTGGATGAATTCTTAATCTCCCTCCTCTGCCCCCACACCAAAAACCTCAAGACTTTGAATGTTTGGGTGCAAAAAGCCTCTGAGGTGCTGTAGTTCATGCTGGTTATTTAAGTACTGGCACAGTGATGCCAAACTGAATTGTGCAGAGCCTAGAAGGGAAAGAGATGATCTCTTGCTGAGGGTTAGCAGACAACAGCAGGAACTGGGGTTTGTTGGACATTGCAAACTTCCTTTCTGCCTTTTGAGGAGGCACTTCAGTTGCATTATCAAAGAGCCCAAAATACAATTTTCACAATAAATACATTTTTCCCTTTATCCTATTTGAAGCATAGACAGGTGAGTCCATAGAAACTCAAGTCTCCACAACATTCTTATTATTATACCAGTGAAAGCAGCTTCAAAGGATTTCTATTGCAGAGGTGAACTAAAATGAGACATTCCATTATTTAATCTCAATGTGTGTTTTAAAGAGAGGTGCTATCATATTTTATATATATATATATATATATATATATATATATATACTTAGATCCTCCTCTTTTGTACTGGCACTTGTGCACCCAAAAGGCCTCCTCACTGCCTCCACTTTCAGAGGCTGTGTGTCCTACTGCTGGATTGTGGCTCCAGAGCAGGGAGCAGCACACATCAGGCTATTACTGGGTCAGTGCCTGGCTCTGGGTACCAGAGGGGAAGTGAATGATATGACAGCAAATATTCCCCCTGAGCAGAGAGCTCCAGTGCTAATGCCCTGGGTTGCTGAAAACACTCCCAACCAATCCAGCTGAAATAGTTTTCTGAAATCAGGGTAGCTTTCCACCTGCACAGCTATCTGCCTGTTTGCACTCTTCTTAGCTTAGTTTGTCAACTCTGCTGTTAAGATTTACCTCTAACTTTTCAGGACCAGCACCAAAACTACTTTGTAAGGATTTGAGCAGGTCTAAGAAACAAAGAGAAAGCAATCCAGAAGACTGTCTGCCAGTCACACAATGGAAAGCCAGCCTCATTGTGATGGAGAAGGGAAAGGGGATCCTTTTCTCTCCCCTAACAGGATGAACTAACTTCACCCCTTTATTAATGCCCACCTAACTTCAGTACCAGCATGTTTGTGTAAGGGACAAGCTCGTGTAGGAAGTCCTAAAGGAGTGCACAGCACAAATATTTCTCAACAGAAAAGATGGACAGGTTATCAGGTCTGAGCTCCAGCTAAACCAGTGTATGTATCAGAAAAAAAAGAAGGTTTTGCTGCAGGCACCTACACATTACCAAAGCCACCTTCCCCAGGTATCAGTGAACACCAGCTGATGTGCTGGATGCTCCAGCAGTCTGCTCTCTGCACAGAACAGCCAGTATACAAAACCAGAAAACCACTGGAATCAGGCAGTATGGCCTTGTGTCTTGGGAAACAAACCCCACACAAAGCTGCTCAGTGGGGTTAGGAACACAAAATTGCACAAGGCTCATATGTCTTCTACCACAGGTTAACACCCTTACTCTTGTGCATGGGATAGTTTCAAACTAGGCAACCTCACAACCATGTCAAGAAACACCTCAGCAGGGCTCCCTTACTCATCACAAAAGCAGACCTCCCTATCTTATTTGTGGCTCAAGCTGTGGAAGTGCTGGCAGCTCTCCTGGAATACATCATGCACATCACATAGTGACTGAGACCTGACAAAAACTCACCTTGAACCAGCACAGACCTGGGGAGGATGAAGAGGCATACACAGGGATGAGCACATTCCCCAGTCCAGGCAGTGTTGGAATCACAGTTCAAACAAATTTGTCCTTGAAGTCATGACCCTTTCATTGCTTTATAGGGCTGTCACATTTCAAGAACCCTGCTGTGCTTGGCTCATCCTGGCACTGCTTTTTAAAGCACTGTCACCTGCCTGTGTTATTCTGTAGGTCCCCTGTACAGTGGGTTCCCTAAGTACAGCCTGAACTTTAAAGACCTGTTAAATCCAATGAAAGTCCATGGATTTAAACAATGTGCTTATAGTTCAGGGTATTCCTGAGTGCCTGTCGGAATGGGGAGCTCTAAGTAGATTTAGTCATTCAAAGAAAATGTGGGGTTGCTTAGTGCTAATAATTAGCTGCTGACTCCTGAATCTATATTTTGAGCAGTAATTCTGGTTCTAGGGTAACACTCAAACAGCTTTGCTAGAAAAGGCTCCTTGACTCCCAAAGAATTACAGTATTCACACTAATTGCAACACTTATGTCACATCACCTCAAACTTAAGCTTGTAATTGTAAATAAATCCATTTCTGATTTTAGTAATTTGTCTTACATTAAGTCTTACTAGGAAGGCCACTTCAGCTATACACATGCCTTATAAAATTACAGTCCTTAGCCTGTGATATTGATAACAACTCAGATCACCAAAATGCAGGTTCACTTTTCCATACTAGAGAGTTTTTTTCCCCTCTGGACACAGGAGGACAGAAACCAACTGTTTCACTTTTGCTGAAACTGAAAGAAATTAAACAGACTTTAACCTAGCTCTGACTAGGGTTAAACTCTGAGTAAAGATGGGAAAAAATCTAGCACTTTTTATTGGCAACATACTATGCTACTTGTTCAGTTTAACCAGGGCAGTTAGGTACTACAGGCCTCACCAAACTCACTTTCATTTCCTTCAGCTGGCTCCAGGATTTAATTTTAAATGAACAGCCATCTCTAACCCAGTAACCTAAGTTACTCCTGAATGCAATGGCTGTATTTGCATGAGGTGAATCAGAGTCTCCAGATATCTAATGCTATTTGCAGTGTATTTGAATCCTCCCAGGATTCCAAGAGCCTCAAAGACAAGTTTCTATTGACTCAAAATACAAAATAGGCAATCTGGATCTGAAAAAAACCCTGTTCATTTGTGAAGTGCTCCTTTCCAGCCTCTTCCACATCTAAAGAAACAAATTTGGAGAAACTCTGCCTCTCAGTAAATGAGCCCATACCCACAGAAAAGGACAATTTGGATAATCATTTAGACCTTTAGAGAACAAAGTGACATCTCTGACAACTCATATAAAAATGTTTTGTTCTGGCTTTGACTCTGAACTCAGAAGCTCACAAAGCCGGAGACATTGCATGACACAAACAAAAACTCTGCAGTCTTGCAAGATGCCTGCTACTTGTGTTATTTAAGAATTACGTGCTTGTTGAGTGCAAAAAGGACTTCAAAAAGGACCTCAGCCCTTCAAATATCTAAAGTGGAAGGCAAAGGATCAAGCTTACTATTTCAGTCAGAACCAAGGACTTTGGTAGGGTACACACTCTGCATTTGAATTTCCCAATGCAACACTCACAAACTTTTTTTTGGTGGAAGATTTTTCTAAAAGCTGCTACGTATTAGGAAGCCACAGAGTACTCAAGAGAAAACATCAGCAGTGCAATAATCTTATTATTAAAGTACTTCACGGGAAATATGGAGGTTTCATTGCATTCCTATTATACTCATCTTGTGGAATTTTGGGGAAGTTACTAAAATCTCCATCTTATCTCACTTTCTGAAAAAAGAATTTATCCAATTTTGGCTGTCTTTCTTTAAAATTGCAGGCTCTTTCTTCTTTTTTTCTTTCTTTCTCCTGTATATTTTCACCTCCTAACATGGCAAGCCCCATTCTTTTTCTTTGTTTCTTCACCAGCAATGAAAATTCCATGGAATAACAGAGCTCTCAATTAGAAGGTAGAAAAGAAGAGGGGCCAACTCTTAACATGTCCAACACAAGATGAAAGGATTACTGAATAAAACTAGGACACATTAGCTTAAGACAAGAAAAACACAGTTTTTTGTAACAGAGTTGTAGTTCAGGAGTGGAGCTCTGCCACAGGGTGCCAAAATGTTATAAATTTACATATGTTCGAAAAGAGAAAAGCTCCCACAACCTAAACAACTGAAAGAAAAAGCCACATCAGCCAATTATGGATAGAAGGTCCACTTGTGGCTCCGAAAGTCTCCCAGTTACAAGGCACAGTAAGCTGGATGCTATACATGAGGTGTAATTGTCCCTGCTGTTTGATTTGCTTCCTTGTCCTTTGCTCTTTTCCTTACACTGATGCCACTGGTCACATGCAGACTGCTCATCAGATCAGCCAGACCTTTGACACAATCCAGTTCCACCATCTCTGTGCCTGTGATAGCCCCTTCTCAGTCACAGAACTGAACCAACAAAGATTATGAAATCCTCAGGGTTTATTTTAGTGTGGCTCTGCTAACTGTGCAAGCTCTGTAAAACATGCCACTTCTCAAATCATAGTGTAACACAATTTATGACAGCACCCTATTTGTAAGAGGAGTTTTAAGAGGATGATTTTAGCCTTCTTCAATCACCCACACAGAGGCCACCAACGTTGTTGAGTACATTTATCTACTGCCATCAGTATGCTGAATCCTGAACAGTGAACAACCATTACAAGCTGTACTGAAATCAGACATCTTGCATGATCTGTATCAATTAAACAAAAAAAAAAAAAAAAACCAAAAAAAACCAAAAAAAAAAAAAAAAAGCAGAGCAGCAAGTTGTATATAATACTTTCCTGAAGAGGATGAATCCTGGGGCCTCTCTGCTCCAGCAACCAAAGCCTGCTGTCATGGAAATAACCTGTTAGCCAGACAGGCCCTGGGGATGGTAAAGATAGCTCTGAATCCCAGGGGTTTGAAGTGGCTTGTTTACAGCATAGCTTGGAGTTATACAACCTCAAGGCAGGTGCTGTTCCCAGCAAATTTTCACTGGAGAGGTCTTGGTCACTGAATGATCCCAAATTCTGCCCTCATGGCAACCTTTGCAAGAGCCAAGGCTCTATGTGCTAGGTTGCTTCCAAGGATCAGCCCCAGTGAAAATTAGGGCTAGAGAGGTAATTTTGGCATTCTTTCCTGGCTACATTCACTGTAAGACAGAGGACCAGCTATTTCCAGCACTTTTACAGCTGCAATTCAGAGGTCATAGATTCATTTGTTCAAGGGAAAACAGGAGCCAGCATATGCAGTGAGGGACTGCAGGGTGCTGGGAGCCCTCTTGTATATGTCCTGCAAGGACTGTGTTCACTCTAATCCCAGCTGAAGAACATGTTGGAGCAGGGGAAGTTGATTATAAAGGCGCATTTCAAATCTGCTTTGGCTGAGGCGCACTGCAGAGTCACTGTTCCTCACTTTGCCAAGTTTGCCTTCACTGTGCCAAGTGCAGGAGTTTATCTTAGAACAGCCACCCCAAAAGGAAAAGGGCCACACCCTTCCCTTCCAGTCTGCATGCTACAGCAGGCTTAGATCAGTTTCTAAAGGCATTTGCACAGGAGGTCACTCAGCTGGCAGGCAGCAACCCTAAGGGTAGCACTTGAAAGGCTCAACAGCAAGAGAGGCCTTGTGCACATCTACACTGCAGAAGTCAGAAGCACCACTTGGCTGTTCAAACCAACTCATCCTCACCTGCATCCCATGACTCCATGTCTAGGGTGAAGAGGGAGGGTAGGGAAGGGAGACATTCTCTGGGAGCACCTGGTTCATAGGCTGAAAAAAATAATAGCACCTTTAGGCTGGTTTGGACACTGGGGACAAGCACCCCAAAAGACCTGTTGGACAGCTTAAATCCAGGAATGAAGGCTCCAGTGAGAGGGGGGAAAGACCAAAGGAAGTTGTTCAGAGGCTGTGGAACCTCTGCCCTCAAACATTTTCAGCAGTGGACAGGACAGGGCCCTAAGCAACCTGATCTAACTTTGAAGGTCGCCCTACTCCAAGTAGGAGGTAGAAATACATCCCTCTACAGGTCCCTTTAAACCTCAGTTCCCTTACAATTCTAAAGTCTGAAGCAAAATAAGCCATCACAATACTGAGAAGGTACCTGTTCATCAGGCAAGGTAATGCTGCTCTGGCTACTCAGGAGCATAAAGCACTCAACCAATGTCAGAGGGGAATAGCATTCTCTAACTTCTTGGGGGAAATGATGTGGTGTTGAACTGACTTAAAAGATTAGATTTCCCTTCTTTCATGAAGACACTATCCCAGCACAACTCATGATACAAGATGCCAAGTTTCAGTTCTGCTGGTCCTAGCAACTCTCACTCTGTCCTCACACATCCTAAAGAGGAAAGGGGAAAAGGAAAGCTCTTTATCATCCCATCTTTTACAGTACCTGAGTATGACAGGCCCACAGTAGGAAGGATGTATTTTGGTGCACATGTCCTCCAGCTGCAGCCTCTCCCCAGGGCTGATGTCGTAGCTGTGCTTGGGGTAGCTGACCAGCCAGCCATAGTCCACGCCGCTCTTCATGCGCCGGTACTCGTTCTCGCGCTCACGCTGCTGCTTCTCGGCCTGCTTCATCTGCCAGCTCAGCTCCATCATCAGCGTCTCCACCACCATCTCCGTGGGGCTCCTCTGGGAAATGCGGTTTGGGGGCTCGTTCCACCTGAACCAGGATGCCAGTGACATAGTGCTCCGTGTGTCTCTGCTGGGAGTGGAGTGAGGGGGGAGAGGGAGAGAAAAAGAATAGTGCCATCATCAGCACACGTCAGCTGAGAACACTCTTCCCCCCTCACCCCTCCAGTCTGCTGTTAAAATTGCTGCTGGATAACCACTTGGAAATAATTGGTGCTGGGCACCTTGATGTGGGAACCCAGGAAATTCCTCTGGCTGCCCGGGAGTGTAGCAGGCACAGGGCCTGCAAGGGCTCCGTGGAGAGCAGAGGCCTAAAGATAGGAAATGCCAAGTCATGGTGTGTCGGGATCTCTCGCTGGTCACAGTGACCCCGAGAAAAGTCTCTTTTCCCAGCCCGGCGCTTGAAGAAGGAGTCAGGGCTCTTCATTTCTTGGTCTCAAGGTTGTTTACTTTATCTCATCTATAAAATATTTTCTCCTGCCCTGCTGAGGTCAGCTCAGCAAGACAGCCCAGGCACTCTGCCTGTGCCCGGGGCGGTGTTATGTCTTTATACTAAAAACTAGGTATACAACGTTTACAATTACTTTCCAATACCTATCACCTATGTTAGACAGTGAGCTTCTACTCTAAACCAATCTAAAAGTGCCAACAACACAGCAGAAGATGCAGGCCAAGAAGAAGGAGAAAGGCTGGGCACACGCAGTTCCCTCCATCTTGCCTCCTGAACCCCCATACCAAAAACCCTAAAATCTACTTTTCCACCCTGTGATAAATTCACTAATATTCTACTTAAACTGTTGTGGCTTGCAAATCTTCATCTAAGGTTGGTAACTTGCTCCACGGGTCATAATCAAAACCACAGGCATCTTGGGCTCTGTGCCAGGGTCTCTGAGACCTCTGGCAGGGGTCTTGGCTGCTCAGGACAGCCAGAGGGATGTCCTGGGTCCTGACAATGGTGAATAGCTAGAAGCCCCTGTCTTCCACCTTCAGACCCCTGCTTATCTCTGTAACCCTGTAGGGCACTCTGCTTTAACCCCTGCTATTGGACAATTTCTGATCCCCCTATATCCTATATAATGGGCTGTTTTAGCCCATTCTGGTTAGAAGAGCTGTCACTGGAACCTTCACAGAACACCCAATAAAGACATGGCTGTGGAACGCCAGGACTGCCTTCCCCCCTCTCGCTCTGCGTCTGCCTTCCTATGGCTCTTAGCAAGCTAAGGGCTGAAATCACAAAGAGCTGATAGTCACTAAAAGAGCTGATATCCTTTAAGCTTGCTACGGGTGCCAGAGGCTGAGAACTGCTTGGGAATTTGGGCAGTCTGTCCCATAAAAGACTGAGCTATCCGGCCCTGCAGCCTGCTCGGGGGCAAACCTGAACCCAGCCGGAGACTGAATTACTGGAGGGCTCCAGCCCCTGCCCAGGGGCTCAGAGACCTGGCACAGAGCCCAAGACCCCTGTGCCTTTGATCTTGACCCATGGAAAAAAATACCAACCTTTATATGAAAAATTAGAAGTCAAGAGAGTTTAAGCAGAATAATAGTTAGTTTGTCACGGGGTGAAAAATATATTTTTGAGGTTTTTAGAATGGGGGCTCAGGGTCCCAAGATGGAGGAATTTGGGCATGCCTTGTCCTTTTTCCTTCTTCTTCCTAGCCTCCATTTTCTGCTGTGATGTTAGCACTTTTAGATTGGTTTAGAGTAGAAGCTCGCTGTCTAACATAGGTGATAGGTATTGGGAAGTTATAGTAAATAGTGTACACATAGTTTTTAGCATAAAAAAGATAACACTGCCCCAAGAACGGGCAGTGTGCCTCAACCCTACCTGCCAGACAGATCTGCAGCAGGTCAGAGAAATAATTTTATAGATTAGAAACAATAAACAACATTGAGAACGAGAACAGAAGAATCCTGACTCCTTCTTCAATGGCCGGGCTGGGAGAAGAGACTTTCTAACGCATCTCGGGGTTAGAGATCTCATTTGCAGCAGCCAGCTCGCTCAGAGGGTGAGACAGAGGGTGAAGAGGCACCCTCACTTCTTCTCAGCATGTCATTCAAATGAGTCACAGCCCTGCCACCTGAGGTCAGGTTACAAGGATGCCTTGCTTCCTGCAGGCTGGGCTGGGGAAGCGTTCTCCTGCCCACACACGGGGCTTGGGCTCGCCTGGCTGAACCCTCACGGCAGGGCACGACCTTGCAGCAACCCCACCTGTAAAAACTCAGTACACGGAGTCAAAGGATGGCTGGGAGCTACGTTCTAGCCAGGAGATCCTTAGAGATTTCCTCTGTGACCTGCTGCAGTGGGTTGAAGCTGATGCCCACCAAGGGCCCACCAAAGCTGCTCAATCACTCCCTTCCCCAGCTGGACAGGAGAGAGAAAATGTATTAACAGGCTCGTGGTTTGAGATAAGGACAGAGACATCACTCAGCAATTAGTGTCAGGCACAAAACAGACCCAGCATGGTATATTAGTTTATTACTCATCAAATCACAGTTAGATAATGAGAAATAAAACCAAATCTTAAAACACCTTCCCCCACTCTTTTCTTCTTCCTAGGCTCTGCTTTACTCCCAAATTCTCTACCTCCTCCCACCCAGCAGTACAGAGGGATAAGGAATGGGAGTTGTGGACAGTTCACTACACATTGTTGCTGCAGCTCCTTCCTCCTCTGGGGCAGGACTCCTCATCCTTCCTTTGCTCCAGCATGGGGTCCCTCCCATGGGGGACAATCCTCCATGAACTTTTCCAGTGTCAGTCCTCCCCATGGGCTACAGTTCCTCATGAACTGCTCCTGCCTGGGTCTCTCACAGGGAGTGCAGTCCTTCAGGAACAGGCTGCCCAGTGTGGGTTCCCTGTGGTGTCACCAGTCCTGCCAGCAAACCTGCTCCAGCTTGGGCTCCTCTGTCCAGGAGGTCCTGCCAGGAGCCTCTTCCATTGTGGTCTTCCCGTGGGGGTCACAACCTCTTTTGGACATGGGTGCAGGTGGATCTGTGCATCCCCTTGAACCTCCATGGGCTGCAGGGACACAGCTGCCTCACTGTGGGCTGCAGGGGGATCTCTGCTCCACTGTCTGAGGCACCTCCTGCCCCTCCTTCCCCACTGACCTTGTGGTATTTAGAGCTGTTGCCCTCCCATAGCCTCCCTTCTGTCTCCCACCAGCTATTGCTCTTTTGTTTTTTTCCCCTTCCTAGACCTGTTATCCCAGAGGTGCTGCCAGCTGGACTGATGGGCTCAGCCTTGGCCAGGAGTGGGTCCTTGCTGGAGCCATCTGGCATTTGCTTTGTCAGGCATGGGGGAAGTTTCTGGCAGTGTCCCACGGCAGCCACTGCTGTAGCCCCCATCACCACCAAAACCTTGCCACACAAACCAAACACACCTGGGTAGGTTTGCTGCTCCTGCTGCTCCTGTAACATCAGCAGCAGAGCTTGCCCTGCCTGGACAGCACTCACAGGAGCCTGAGCTACAAGGCCAGACAGAGCTTTAACCATTTTTTAACCAAATGTGTTGCTGCATGCAACAGAGGCTACACCACCTTCTACAAGCTGAAGTCCCATTATTTGCTTTGCTGCAGGAGCACTCCTTCAGCACCACCCCCAGTGCCAAGGGAACTGAGGCTGCTCTGAGAGGGAAGCAGAAGCATACAAAGGTTTAAACTATTATTACTTCTAAGTGAGAGGTTTCTGCTGCTGGGGAGTTAGCCAGCACTTAGCAGACAGAACAAACTGCATCAATCAGCTCAGAAAAAGATGGAATTAACTCCCCACCCAGCCAATCCCTTCATGTTGTCCCTTCAGGAGGACAATGCATGGAACAAAGTTATTACCTATTGTACTTGTATTTAAACACAATGGACTCCAAAAGAGGCACTAGGGAGCTGAACAAGAGAAAAACAGCATCTGTTTCTTCACAAAGAGCAGTTACGTGCCTTGTTGCTCCCTTGCATTAGCCCCTGAGGAGCAAGGGTGGCACAAATAAGGATTGCAGCTGGGATTACAGAAAGGCTCCTCTGGCAGCAGCCCAAGCAGGACATGGCGTCAAAAGTTAACATGAGGGCAAGGGATTAAAGAGTCTGCTTCTGCAGGCCTGAGCAAATCCTCACTACTGGGACACAGGCAGACGTGAAGTGGGGAAAAATATGCTTTTCATTTGAGCTTCCACCTTTAGTGACAATAAAAACCACCAAAAGCTCATAACTACACAGTACTCCCACTAGAGCTGAGAGCCACAAGCTCCCAGACTCCCTGGATGAGAAGTGATCCACAGCATTCTGCCAGGACTGCAAGGAAAAGACGCTTCCATGCATCTCTCACTCATCCTAAAGTAGCCTGTTCACTTTCCAAAGTGTTCATACTAAGTAAATAAATCACACCATTAAAGGAAAAATGCTCCAAAAACCTGGATAGTCTGTACAGTGTCCCACATCTGAAATTATTCCAGCTCTAATGCTTAGACTTTTCTAGAATCAGAAAGTTTTCCAAACTGCATCAAAGGACTAGTTTCTCTAGTCCTATACCCTACCTCTCCCAGCAAGCAATACCAGTTTCTTCAGAAGGCAGACATGAAAGGGCTGAAAGCTCCACAGGTCACAGCTGCAGCTAGCTCAGAGTGTGGGGCACAGATCGCCCATCCCTGCAAACAGGAGCACAGGGGTGGGGGGATAGAATGTATGAAAATAAAGATAGTGCAGAAGGTAATCTTATCCCTGAGGAGCTGCAGCTGTATGAACTACCAGAGGTTAGGAACAGGCCTGCCCTTAACAGGCCACAGCTGTGCCCAATAAGAAGAGAGCTATAGAAGAGTGGGTTAGCTGGGTGAGGAGAGATGGAGTCTGTTGGCTGTGCTGTGAAGAAGAAGGAGTTAGAGCTGTGAGGAGCTGCCCATGAGAAATCACCAAGAAGGAATGGGAGCTTTGCAATAAGATGACAACACCTGGGCTGGTTTGCAGTGCCTGTACAGGAGAGATGGCTGCAGTGACTGCCCTGCAGCATCAGCAGTGGTTATCCTGGGGACAGCAGTCACAGCCAGCAGCTGCTGCAGGTACTGCCGCCCCTGCCTTGTGCCTGCGTTCTGGAGGAGGAGCAGCCAGTGCTTCCCTTTGTGTCTGTGGCCAGGGTGAGTGCCTCCAGCCAGCAGCTCCCACAGGAGCAGGCAGAGCTCTGGTCTCGGCTCAGACACAGGAACAGGCTCAGCCTGGAACCCAGGCACTGACAGCTTCAAGTCTGTGACCCTGCCTCTCCAATGGGTACCTGGATCTTGCCCCATGGTGCCCTCACTCACCATCACACAGCATTAAGGAAGAAGAGCTTTTCCTTGGTCTGATCACCCCCTGTGTATCCCTAACAAAAGTGAGGGATGAAACAGGCCACAAGCTGTTTTAAGTAATTTAAAGTCTCCTGTTTCTTTTCAGCTTCTGTGATGACAGTAGTTTTTGTAAGCTGCTAAGGTACCAATATTATTTCTATTTGTGCCTTTATCTGATGAAGGTGAACATGCCCTTCTGTATTTTAATTCTGGCTATGACCTGGTTTCACACTGGTTTAACTCTGCTGACTTCAGTGGCATTAGGGGTAAATCAGTATAAAGCATTACAACTGAGGAATGCCCTTCCAGCTACTCCTAGCTCACCAGCTGTTTCATTAGAAGAGGAGCAAGAAGGGAATTTAGTGCTCAGCCTGGGAAAGAGGGCAAGGAGACTTGGATTTTGCAAGAGCCTGGGCTGTTCTTACTGCATTTATGGTTTTTAGTTCCACAGGTCTCCCTCAAAGCAAGGCATTCTGCATGAGAACCATTTTACCTAGCACTAGTATTGCAGAGAATAAACAGAAAAATATTTTGGATACCTTGTCTGCTGATACCAAGGCCTGCTGAACCTGAGCTTTGCCCAGTCCCAGAGCTTTCAGAAAGCTCTGGTAAAAGGCAGAATTGCTTTTGGTATGGGAACATACCAAAATGAGGCTTTCACTTGACTGCCATAAAAGTGTGCTTCCAGATGAGAAGACTATGAAGGAAGGAGAGCACCTCACCTGCAGCTGACATGGCCTGTTTTCAAATGAAGGAAAATCCCATGCAAGCTTTTCATGCACACTGGCAGCTTGTGCTGGCTGTTCCTAAGGGAGTCCTGTTTGTAGGAGATTGTTTCCTTCCCTTCCCTCATCCATCATCTCCTCTTTTTGAGAGCTGGCAACTGGCCATGTCTATTTAGCAGGCTCAACAAGCCACCACTCTTCCCACTACTGCTCTTAGCAGCCTGCAGAAGATACTGTGGGCTCCATTAATTGTGGCTGCTGGTTTTAATTTAAAGTTCACAGGCAGGCTAATCATTAACTGACTCAAAATGGCTTTCCCATGTGGAAAAACTCAAAGGACTGTTGGCAAGATGTGGACAACTAAAGAAAGGCAAAAGTTACAGCCTGACCTTCTTACTGGGGAAAAGGACAAATTTACACTTTGCAAGCATTCACATTAAAATTCTTTTTAAAAAGACATTGCCCCAGCTAAATACAGATCTTTCTGTTGCCCAATTAGTCCATTTTCCAATTCCTTCTAAGAGGCCATCCTGGGAGCTGACACAATCCAGTTGATGAACATCTCTGGTGTTATTCAACCAAAATTTCTGAGGGGTTTATGTAAGTTCCACTCCAGAAACAGACCTGGATTTGGAGACTGGTGTCATTGACCCCAGACCTTTGCCTGGAAGGTCACTGCTGACTGCAAGTCTGACCAACCACCTCACAGAGTTTTAAGCATATGTTTACCTTAGCTATGCCAAAGTCTGGAATACCTGGCTTTCTCCCCCTCACAGTCTCTGAGGGGTTGCTTCAAATTTTAGTAATTTTTAGTAAGTCTTTCTGAAAGTTTTTCATGGAAATGTTTCCTGTTAGTTTTGCCTTTCTTCAAAACTCCTACACTGTTCCCTACACTGTCAGCAATCCTGCGTTTTTTTCTTCATGTACTTTGCAACTTTCTCCATTCTTTTATCAGGGCATGTTCTGAACAATTTGACCTCATCTTCCATATTTTTACCTTCTCACATATTTCCCTATGTGATTTCCTCTTCTTGTTCCAAAGAACACAGCAAAGAACCATCAGAAATATCAACATTCACATGCCTTATCTGTATTTTCACCTTCTTTACACAGGGTTTCAGCCCTTCCTAGCCCTTTCACCAGCAAAGGGAGTCTGTTTCCTTGGCCTGCTCTCTGGCTGGTCTTTGGCCAGCTGGAGGCTGTTCCTCCAACCTGACAGACAAAGGCTCCTCCAGGCTCTTGCAGGCTGCATCACCACTTGCTGAGACTTGTTACAGTCTTAAACCATGAGTGAATCAGCAGGGCCAGTTTAGTGTATGGAAAATCAACTTCTGAGAATAAAATATTCATTTCCATTGACCCTTCTCCTGGCCCCCAGCTTGTAGTGCCCTCCAGGATAGGAGAGGAGTATGCAGAGGGTGAGAAATGTGCATTTCGATAAAAATGAGAGTAGAATAGGGCTCTCTGTAAAGGTATGTCCTCTGTTGGACAAGTCTCCTGTGGTTTGCCTTTGCCTTCACAGCCCAGGAGTGCTGCTGACAATCCTGTGTGACTCTCAAGAGCCTTGGGGGTGTGGTGATTGTGCAGGAGCAGAAGGAGATGCCTTAAAGGGGTTACGTGAGAGAAGCCTAATCCATAATCCAGTGATGTCAATAGAAAGGCTGTCACTCAGCTCTAGACAGATTTCCAAGAAATCCATCATCATCCAATCAAAGCATGCCAACAAACTGGGCTGAGGAGCTGGGAAATGCCTTCCCTCCCTTCTTGTGGGTGGTAGTTCCTTATAGCTACAGTTGGAGAGCAGAATTTGCTCATGCAAGATACCCACTTAGCCTTTTTCCACACATGACAGATCACAGGGTAACAAACAAGGAAATTTATTTCCAAAGTGGGTCCAATCTCCAAATTGTCCCCATAATTGTACTTCTTAGAAGACACATAGTCAGGGGGAAAAGAGATAATGTCAAACTGCAGAGCACATTAAAATTTGTTTTAAATTATTAACCTCTTTAGTAAGATTTGGATTACATGGTCCAGGAAAGTCCAGTGTCCTTCAGATACCAAAAGGTATGAAGTACCTGCCTTGACTGCAACTCACAGGTAGATTGAGATTGGTTTGGCTACCCCATCTCTGAATTCTGTGCTAACTGATGCAATGTTTAACAGCTGCTCAGGCAGAAATTGTGGTCAGGGCTATGCTGCTGGCACTATCTGCATGAAGTAGCATTAAGTAGCAACAGCATCAAAGATGAACCTCAAAATCTATTTCTCTTGTGATGAAGATATTTTAATTTTTGTTCCAAAGAATCCTAGCAACTTCTACTAAGAAACTGCCACCAACACCTTCTCAATTTTATTTATATAGTCCACCAAAGCTTTGTTAAAGAATCCCTGTGCTCTGTTCTCCACCACTTTCTGGTTTGTTCAGCCTGGAGAAGAGGAATCTGAGGGGAGATCTCACTGCAGTCTACATATACCCTTCTCACAAGGAGAAGCAGAGGGGCAGGCACTGACCTCTTCTCTGTGGTGCCCAGTGACCGACCCAAGGGAGTGGCCTGAAGTTGTCAGGGCAGGTTTAGGTTGGATATCAGGACAAGACTCTTCACCCAGAGGGTGGCTGGCACTGGAACAGGCTCCCCAGGGAACTGGTCACAGCTCCAAGCCAGACAGAGCTGAAGAACCATTGGGACTATTCTCTTGGGCACACAGTGTGACACTTCAGGATGTCCTGTGCAGGTACAGGAGCTAAACTTCAATGATCCTTCTGCATTCCTTCCAACTCAGGATATTCTGTGATATTTTTTTTTTTTTAAGTTACTTGCCATTATTATCTCCAAACAGAGAATTGTAACTTACCAGGGCCCAAAGAACTCTACTTCCTATGTGTCTGGAATCTCTTTTCTTGTTCAGTGACACGGAAAGCTAAGGTGTTTACAGCTACCTGCCACGTGATTGTAATTTCAGTGGAAATTATTATAAGCTCAGCCTGAGATGCTATGAGGCAATTAGTGCTCAAAAAGCAGTAGGTAGAGCTTGTCAATCAAGAAGTTTAAAAGCAATGCAAATATCATGATATTAACACAGCAGCATTCCTCATTCTGACCTGCAGAATAAAGAGAGAACTTTGGAGGACATTCAGGGGCCTGCTTATATGCCACAGCAGAAAACCTGTGTTTTGCTTTGTAAGCACACTGAATCCCCTGCTGTGATGGACACAGGCTATTTCTGGACTAAAAAAACTGAAACTCACAGTGGTTAACACGCTTCCAGGTACATGACCCTGTTACAGGTAGCAAGGAGCTTTGAATAACAGAAGCGCAGGGGATGAAGCAAATGCTTTAAATGCAACCTTATTGTCAAGTCTTCGTGGTGGCAGGCGCTTGGGGACAGCCTCACAGCGGTGTCCAGGAGCAAAGCCAGCTGTGACAGGGCACTGTGGCACCCAGCAGGCCCCTGCAGGCCAGGGGAATGTCCGTCTGTCTGTCCCAGCATGGCTGTGCTCAGGGTCCGACCTGCCTGCCCCGGGCTGCCAGCGCCTGCTGCTGCCAGCTCTGCTCCCGAAACAGCGGGACAGCCACTCCCAAAGCAGTGGGACAGCCGTGCTGCTGCTCGGCGTGCAGCCCCGGCTCTGCATTCCCTTTGCTCCAGCAGGCTGGCACTGTCAGCACTACAGAAAGGGACTGGCTCTGTGGCTGCTGTCCTTGCCCCAGAGAGTCACAAGTCACTTAAGCCTTCAGTGAAGGTGCGTGACTAACAATCACCACCAGGTAAACGTGACAGGAGGGACTCAGAGCGAACCGAAGGTGCTGCAGGACAGAAAAGAAACAAAAGTGGTACTCTTTCTATCAAAGGAAAGGTTGAGTGGCCTTCTGGAAATACCACAACAGTGATGATATACATGAATCCGTCACATTTTCTACACCTGGTAGCCCTCATAAATTTTTTTTTCTTTTAATGAAAGCCTTTAAAGTTGAGAACACACTAAAAGTACTGCTCTTATCTCTCCCAGTATTTGCACAGTTTGTAATACATTCTTAGAGTTTCAATCTTCTAGACAACAAGTGTATCTGATGCATTTTACATCTGCAGTTTGATTGCAAGAGGGGTAAAGAAAGAAGAATTCAGTGCAAACTGGGCCCCAAGTTCAGGTGAGAATGAGAAAGATGATTTTCAGTCACTAACCAAAACACCGTGAGGAAAGGCAGCTGATCTAAAAGGTACAGCTTCACGATCTGCAGCAAAACTGCACAAATGTAAAACAGATTTGCCTCGTTTAAATAAATGAGAGTTCTGTTGATTAACTCCAGAAGAAAATCCAGTCTTCAATAAAGAGGGAAGGAAGGGCCCAATAGCTTGGAGCTCTCCTAATGCCTGGCACTCTACAGAAGATAATCTTTGTGTTATCTGTAAAAGCAAAAGGGTGGGTTCTACTAAATCTGCTCATGAAGCAGAGCAGTATTTTGCAGTTTGTCTACTTATCAAAGCAAATGAGTTGCTTTTGTTGAAAAACAGGTCTATTTTTATGCCAATTTCTCACTCATGCTTGAAACAATGTTTCTACTAGCAACCATAAAAGCACTCTCATACAACTTACACTAAACTGTTACCTAAACCTACAGGAGACAGCAAGTTAAAGCACAATGAATGGCTCTGTTTGACTGACTTGTTATTAAAACTCCTATATATTGCTCAGATCTTGCCATGGTGGATGAAACACACCTTCCATTCTGTACCTTGCTTTGATCTCTGCGGATTACAAAGCCAGGTTTCCAGTCAGGACAGAGGGATGTAAAGTATTCTTCACCATTCATTCAGCTGTGTAAATGAGAGTTCAGAAGGTAGCACAGACCCAGAGCTTTTCTGTTATTAAAATCATCCAAATCACCAGAAAAAAGGATTCTGCAATAAAACAGTAATAGCATCTGATGGAAGGCTCCAATGCAAAAGGCTTTCAGAATTAAAACTCTGAGAGATCCCAGCTCATCTTTCTCTGTTCTACTACTAACCACACAATGTTATTAAAGGGGCAGTAATGTCACAGATTGGAGTTTCTAATACTGCAGATACTCACATATAGAGTTATATAAAGAGATTGAAACTCTGACCCAAAGGCATATTCCACCTGTTGTCAGGTCATCTGAAGTATTTTTATTCATATATTGTGGTGAAAACCAGACTGAGTGCTGTGAAAACAGGCAGGTGGGATGTGCGTTCTCCATCCAGACTGAGGACTGATTCTTCTGGGAAAGCAGGAGTAACTCATTGCATCACAGGTGAGAATGCAGTGTAACAGACACCTGTACATTTCTGTCCAGGACTGAACTTCAGTTACGGTATCTACCAGAAAGAATATTGACCAAAGGTCCATGAACAGCGCTGTCCTCACATGGGTTTTAATTAATGTATCAGCACTAGGAGATGTACAGTGCGTTCTAGCCTCAGTTACACTGCCATAACTCAGAAGTTGTCTGACTGACCTTCGTGGCACCTCACTGGGGTTGAACAAACACTGAACTCCCACCCTGCAGACACTTAGCAGGGGAGGTGTCTAATCAGAGAGATTTTAAATATGGTACAAACATAAGGCAGCATAAACCATACTTTCCTCCTCAATTGCCTGTCCTTACATAACCAGTTACCCAGCGTTTATCCATGATCCAGGCAGCCGAGCCCAGCCTGGGAGAGCTGCCGGGGGGCCCCGGGCCCTTCCCTTCCTTCCCACCCATTCCCCCTCACCTTTGGCACCAGCGCTCCCGCTGCTCCTGCGGACAGACGGACTCGGGGCGAGCGGAGAGGGTACCGGCAGGAGGACGTGGCTTGAAGTCAAGCCCTCTAAACTGGCACAGCAGGCTTAAACCCACACTGGGCTATGGATTAGCCCTGGTGACGAGATAGAACAGCTGCGCTTACGGCAGTGCCTTTGAGCGATTAGGGCTCGGTCCGCTACCTCCACGCACTCACTCAGCCTGCCGCCAAGAGCCGGCACCAGTTTAAAAGTCCCTCCAAACCACGGAAACTTTGTGGCGTTCCCTACCCTGCAGCTGAGGCGGCCCTTGGAAGGAACGCAGGCGCTTGAGGGCACCGGGACTTGCTGCAGGCTGCAGGCGGGGCTCGCCCCCGCCGCCCCCCGGCCGTGACCCCCGACTCGGCGCCCCGGGGCCGTCCCGGCGGAGGCGGCCGCACCCCGCGCCCTGCCGGGAGCCGCTCGGGCCGGGCGGTGACGGCTCCCCCGGCACAGGGACCGGGGACACCCAGCCCGGACTGCGCTCCCCTCCGCCGGGCACCTGGCGGTGTCCCCAGCTCCTCCTCCCGCTCCTCTTCCTCACCGCGGTGCCCGCTGCCGTCCCGCCGCCGGCGCCCAGCCGGGGCAGCGCCTCTCGCCGCCGCTGCCGCCGCTGCTCCCCGAAGTTGAGCGGAGCCGCCGCTCCGCAGCCGCCGCTCCCCGCGCCCCGCCCGCCGCCGTTCCCATAGCGACCACGGGATGCCCGATGCTCGGTCCGGGACCGTGAGCTCCGCCCGGGCATCCCACCGGCACCGACACCGGCAGCGGCAGCGGCAGCGGCACGGCGGCAGACCCCGCGGGGACTCACTGCTGTAGATGGAATTTGCACCGACAATAACGGCGCAGAAACCGGAACTATTCATTCATTTCTCACCAAGTCCTTTGGGAACACAACAGAACAGAGCAGAGCAGTCTTCAGCCACAGAAGCCACAAGGGTTTGGAGGGATGAAGAAGGATGAGGGGTCGGCACGGAGTTGGAAGGGCATGAGGGAGAAGAGGAGGAGGAAGGTTTTTACAAACACTGGCCCAGGTTGCCCCGTGAGGGGTGGATGTCCCATCCCTGGAAACGTTCAAGGGCAGGTTGGACAGTGCTCTGAGCAGCTTGACCTACCTGAAGATGTCCCTGCTCATTGCAGGGCGCTGAACGAGATGGTCTCAGTCACACACGGCCACAGTGTCCTCTGTGAGCCCACAGTTGCTCACCCAGCCTCTTCCCACAGTGCAAAAATGTGCAAAACCATCCCCAGTATCATTGGCCAAACCCCCACCAAATCCCAGGAGGGCACGGCTGTGTCAGAGGGCTGCAGAGCTACAGCCTTGGGTGAGGACAGCACAGGGACAGGTGACAGCACTCAATGACACCTGCAACCTGAGCGTGTGTGTGAAGTCAAGCATGTCCCCACTGAAAAGCTTTCCTAAATGATGGCCCAAGTTCTTGGTGTTTGTGCAGCACTTGGACAGGCAGAGGCAGAACTGTTCCAGACCATGTATGTGTGTGCAGCACACACATAAACCAAAACAGCCCAGCTAAAAATATTACAGGTTACAAGATTCCCAGTGCAGTCTAAATTCAAACGTATGAGGATGGGGGGTTTTAAAGTTTAGTTTGTTATTAGATCAAAAGATAAAACTGGCCTAACAAAAAGATTAGAAGCATTTTTCTGTGCTAATTATCTGTGGAGGATTACTTGTCTGTCCTGAGCCTCAATGCCAGCCCAGTTGGTGGAGGTTTAGAGCATTCTGGGTATGCGCTGCTCTAAATGGGATGGTTGAATTTAAGTAAAAAGTCATTTTACACTAATAAAGACCATTATATTCTCATACATTAAAACCTATTTCAAAAGTCATCAACTCTGACTAACGCAGAATAAAACCCCCTTGAAAATGCTCCATTTTCAGGTATATTTTCCAGGTTATCTTTTCAACACAGTGAATTCCTAGAAGTTCTTGTCATGAATCAGAGACACTGATGACTGGGGAATATCTCTGGGAACATTTCCTTGCAGATAGATATATAAGCCTCACAACTGAAAAATCATGCATCTCTCCTATACTTTATTTAGCAGTTGAAACCAAGGATTCTTTCACTGTTGTACTGACAGGACTTACCAGATCAGTCAGCACTCAGATCATCAGTGGCTTGGCAACAACGCTCTGGTACCATAGATGGAGGGAAGACTTGTCCAGTGGTACATTTCCCAGGACACTCCATGACAGTCAGGTTTCACCATATTTCAATTTGTAGTGCATTTGAACATTGTGTGGTGTAGGGCACATGGGCCTGCTGTTTCTCACCATTTGTCAGATGCTGCCCTGGCTCACCTGAGCACACTGCTAACACTGCAGATGCTGTCTGCAGAGCCTTCATATTTTGGTGCCAAAGTCGTGGACCTCTGACAATGGCACTGAGAATGGACTTCTCCAACCAGTAACAATCGTATTGCTGCTGTCTTCTGCACAGCTCCAACCACAAGCAAATAATCTCTCTCAGTCACTGACAAAAAGCAAATTTAATATGGTAGGGTTGTATTTGGCCTGCTGGCTTTTGTCTGAGCTGCTGAAGCATGCTAGTTAATATAATGGGGCTCACAGAGGGAACTCTGCTTTTTCACAGACTTACAATCTTGCTTAGAAAAGGGCCACTTCCAGAGTAATCAGAGTAATATACCTTGTTTGGTTTGTTTTTGTTTTTTCTTTTTAGTGCTTGTTTTCCCTCAGCAAAACAGTTTTTCATTTACTGGAAAGATCTTCATGCTATTTACTTCAAATCCAGTTAGCCCACCCACACAGAAGTGTATCATGAGCAAAACAAGAGAAAGTTCATTCAGTCTCCAGCAGCAGTCCCCAGGCTTTGCAAGGCTGAGGCCCATTTAAGAATAACTGCCAATGTTGCCGTGTCTTTTCCAGCACAGATTTCTTTCTCTCCCCTCTCCCTGCCCCCTTTCTCTCTCCACAAGTTGTGGCTGGGCTGTTGGGTTGCTGCCTGTGCCCAAAGGGGCTGAAAGGCTTGGGTTTGATATCTGTGCTGTGGAGGTGCACTGGCAGGGACCTCTGGCCCAAGAGGGTGAAACAATCAGCTCAAAAAGGAGAGAAAGGACTGTCCTGGGCCAGCAAAGGACACATGCTTAGATATGGAGCTCCAGAGCATGGCTGGATGATGGGCATGGTATACAGGGCTTTCTACAGGTCTTTCAGAACTATTCAGAGCAGGCTGTACTTTGTCCAGGACTCTGGGATAAACTTACCATAGAATTATTGCAGGGAGAGCTGTGACTGAAGTGAACAGCCTTTCTACTGTCACCTTCTACAAGCTCCTGAGTGACAGGCCCCTTGTTGTGTCTGAGTAGGCTCTGATGCTGGCTTTTTTGCTCTCCTTCCCTTTTTTAGGAGAAGATGATAGCTATGGTTTATTAAAACCTAGAATCTGAAGCCATAGAAAAGAGAATCACAGGGTGTTACAATGCCTGGAGTGGGAAAAGATTGCTTAAAATTAGTATTAACTAGAGCAAAGGGAGAAATTTAAGAACAGAAAATCAGGCATAAGCAAACCACTTACACCCTCATGGAGACCCCCCAGAGCACAATAACAACCACCCCTCCTGCCATGGCATGTCCCTGCTCTCTGTGCACAGTGAGCCCAGAGCAGATGTAGAACCCCTGATGGTTCTAACTCTGTGCAGAACCACAAAACCCGAGCTGCAGCTTTTAAACTGCTCTTGCTTCTTTCTTGCCTTTCTGTTCACCACTTAGGAGTCATTTCATAGTAGTGTAGTGGTCTGTTTAATTGCTGATTATCTTAACCAAGCAACTTAACTGAATAAATGCAAATTCTGTTCTTTTAGCTCTGAGTGAAAATGATGAAGTGTCATGAAATCCTCAGCCAAAAAACAGATGTAGTAAGGCAAGCTGAGCAGCAAAAAATACAACACAGATGGTCACGATAAATTAATTGAAGACACAAGGGAGAGAGATGCAAAAATTGCCATGGAGCCTGTAAGTAGACAGATGTCAAAAATATCTGTGATTATGCACTTAATTGCACTCTCTGTGATTGCTTGATTCCTGATATACACTCTTAACAAACAATAATCTCCAAAGGGCATTGCCAAGGTTCTTGGTTTTTAAAATGACCACATCTCAAATGCTGACACAGTGCATGATACCACCTTTGCAGGGGTAATCATTTCTTAAACATTAATTTTCATTATGTGATGGAAATTTCTCTAGTACTAGACATGTAACTACTTTCATGCAATATTTGAAGGGGTTTTGTCTCTGTCTTACCAAAATATGTGTTATTTTATCTTACACTGATACCAATCCAGCTGACAGCAATTGACAGATTTTCATTAGCCCCAAGAGGCTTCAAATTGTTTGTCCTCTTTCATTCAAAAGTGACTTTTTCACTGTTCAAATTCAGTGTAACAGGAATTTTGCCATTAAATTCAACAGGACCAAGACTTTGTCCATGCTCTGTTTGAGTTTGCTCCAGAGTCAACTGAAATCAGTGCAGGGGGAGGAGGGATTTAATCTGATTTGGAAAGGAATTTAAAAAGGGGGGGGAGTGTAATGATAATGCCATCGTTTCTCTGAATACAAATATGGAGGGAATCTAATTAATTGCTCCATTCAGTGTGTAACCTCACTGTATCACTGAAAGGTCAAACTTCTTGTTGTGCAAGAAAGACAACTTTTACACATTTATCCCCTTCAGGAGAGAGTGGTAGGAAGAAAAAAGGACAAGGACACCTCAGTAACTGCTTTGGGAATCTGAAAGTGAACAACAGAACAGTAGTAAGGTTCTCTGGGGGCAGGAACTGAAAACTCAACAAGCCCCAGTGGGATCACACTGTTTGTGTAGAGGAAAGCCAACTCCTCCCACTCTGAGACAGACAGAGCTCTGGAGTGTGCCTGTGTTCCTGCCTGGGTCTAACAGATGCTTCTTTTAAACACTTAGGAAAAGATGCAGGGTGCAAAATCTCCCTGTCATTACACCCTGAAACCTTAAAGCCTACATTCCACAGCTGGGGGAAGTAGGATGAGCCCTTCCTTATTCCAACAACTGCTTAAGAATGAAAGTTTCTGAAATGGTGGTGTTTCAGAGAGGGGCACCCTGTGGGCATTTTAATTAAGCCCACATTTTCTGAGATACCATTTATATCCATGGACTCTTTCCAGGGTCACCCACACAGCACATGGGAAGCACTTGCATCTAAGGAAGTTTCAATCCAGCATTTGGGGTGCTCCTTGCACTGCTCCACTGACCTGCTGGGCACTCCAACACCAGCCATAAGCCTCAAATACCTCTTGGCACAGTGGGGAGCAAAAGCTGGCACACTGCAGCTCTCCCACTGGATTGGCCCTGGAGAGGATTTTCCCTATGGTCAGGCTGTTTCCTGCTCTCCATCCACATTCACCTCTTGGGCCTCCATGGAGGGATCTGCTGCTGCAGAAGCTGCAAAGACTCTGGCTCAGATGGGCTGGAGAGCAGAGGGCAGGCACAACAATTTACCCTTTCCTGCATGCACTGTTTTGGTCAGGCTGAGTGAGAGTGCTGCCTCTGCTGCCTCCTGACCTGATGTCTAAAGCCTGGAGAGCCTGAGTGCTGCAGGGACAAGGGGACACTTGAGTTGCTCCTTGTGGGTCCCTAACAAGCCATTAAAAAGGCATCACAAGGGGATGGTGGGGTTTGTTTTTCCAGATTTTATCAAACTTGCTCTCTTCAAAATGTGAATTCTTAACGTAAATCTTAAATGTGTTGAACATAATTCCTTCAGTTAAACGCCCATTTTCCAAAAGCCATGTAGCATTGCCCACGCACAGACATGTATTTCTTTCAGTGTGGGAGGTCAACAGTAGAAACTCTAATCCCAAAAATGCTGAGACTTATTCTAACTCTGTAATTTTTATCTATTTAGTGAAATTATTTAGATGTCATTTAAACCCAAGCAAACGACTGCCCTTTCCTGGAGGCTCAGCATTCAGTCATTCCCCAGCATTACCCCAGCACTATCAGCAGCCAGGGCAGGGCAGCTCTGCTGGGGCAGGCGCCAAATGCAGCGATTTAGCAAGAGCACGACTCAGTCTCTTAAGCAGAAGGTGATCTACAGAAGCAGATGCATCTGGTGGATTGTATTCACAACATGTAGAGAGTCTGTTCAAGCAGTCCCTAGCCTCAGTGCCCACCAGGGAGCTGCAGAACCTCTCTGAAGCAGAGTCCTACTCCCCACTGGAAGGTAAAATTCCATCCGTGTGGCATGAGGCAGCAGATGCAGGAGATGGGGCAGAGGCTGTTCTCTGCACCAAGAGAGCTACCCAGACATATCTGAAATAACTCAGGCTCAGCCCAGATGAGATGTTCTGATAGGATGCTTATCTGACACCCCACCCTTCTGTATGACAGGAATTGTTTTGGGCCTGCCAGTGGAATGCTCCACAACTTAACTCAAAATACTAATTACTTGACAGGCCAGTGCTCATTTTCCTATCATTGCAGCTGTCTGTTTTCTGTTGTGATTCTAAATGGTTAAGCAAGCTGCATAATCTGCTGTAATACGCTGTGGTCTGATGCATGCACCTAGATTGGAGTGTTACTTAAGCTTTAATCCCCAAGAAATCAGTGATTACCCACAGGACACAAACGGAGGGCTGTTTATAGTATAGTTGCTAGACAACAGTGCAACACTGAAAGTATATTTGTCCAAAGATTAACTGCATCTCAGAGGCTGACAACTTTTCCAACCACCTGTTTCTGAAAAGGGAAGTTTAAAACATCTAGATTTTCAAAAGAAAGGAGAGCAGCCCGATAATGGCTTGGCATTTTCAGGGCACAGGGAAATGATGAGTGCAGTGCACAATGCAGAGGAAGGGGCTTCTAAGGCTTGCTCTGCTGGGAAGTGAAGGAGCAGCATGATGAATACTCTGCACAGGTCCTTGCCACCCCTCTGCACACACAAGGTGTGCATTTCCCCGGAATTTATACACCAGTGCTAGGCAGCTGCTTTAAAGCCTTTCATTCCCTGCCCCCCTCAGAGAGTAAAACCAAAATAGTGAAGAAATTACAGAAAGTGTATCATTAAATCCATCTGGTTTTCTCCCCTTTCCTCTCCTGAGTGTTACAGCAACTACCTTTGTTCCTTTTGGAAAAGGGGGATGTGTAAATGGAGCAGAGCTGGGCTGCACTTACCAAGATCTATTTGGCTATGCTCAAATGCAAACTGCATGAAAAATGTCCAGTTTAAATGGTGTTTCCTTACTTACTGCAGTGCTATCACACTTAGCTTTGCCTCCTCTTATAGTTTGCTGGGTTTTTTGGTTTTGTTTGTTGTGGTTTTGTTTTTGTTGGTTTGGTTTGGTTTGGTTTGGTTTTTTTGCTGTCTCTTTGACCACACTGTTTTTACCTTCTTCTCAATACAGCAAATGAAGCAAGGAAGGAATATGTGGACAGGGGAGGGGGTCCTTTGTGTGGAAGAAGCAGGGGGACAAGAAATCCAACAGAGACGCAGAAAAGCAAGATTTTCCTGACCTGTCATTTCAAATACTGTTTTTATGTTTTAGGAATCAAGTGTCTGGATTATAAAGCTTTTACAATACATGGCCTCTATGTTGCTTGATAACTTTTTGAATTAATCTGGGTTTTTTTTGCAGAGAGGGATCTATTTAAAATGTACATGAATTCTTAAAAATCTAATCCTCTTAAATAATTTTCTCAGAGCAGCAGTGTGAGCAGTGCCACCACATCAGTGCTCTCCCTCCTCAGCTCGGATCTTCGGCTGGCCCAAACACGGGACAAGGACTTTTCTGAAGAAGATGCAAGGCAGATGTGGCTGCTGCTGCTGCAGGGGCTGGGAGGTCACCCCAGCCACCATCAGTGTTGGGACAGCATGAAGCCTTCCCTGACAGTTCTCCATCTAATCTATTCCTGAGTGCACAGTGGCAGGGATCCCGTGGCCCCTTTGGTTATCAGCCACAAGTTCCATGGTAACATTTTTCTTCTCATCTAACATAAACTCTCCTTCACACAGATTAACCTGATTTGCCCTCACCTTGTACCAAGTAGATGGGGAGGACTGCCCCAGTAGAATACCTGGGACTTGTCCCATGAGCTGCTGTGACCCCATGTTCTTATTTTGCAGTATTTGTGCCACTTGTGTAGTTGTACATTCCTAAATATATAATTTCACCTTCATCATCACTGGATTTCATTCTGGGCCATTTTCCCTGTTAGTCCAAATCGTCTTTAACTCAGGCCCTCACTCCAGGTGAGTCCTTCAGTCCTTTCAGGCAAGGAGGTCACAGCAAAATTATATAAATACATTCTCCAGTCAGCACCACTGGACATAACAGTAAAAATATCCAGTAGAGACGGGCTCACAGCACATCCCTGTGAGACCTTATTTTAAATTACCTCTTGCTGAGATAAAGGAACCAGAGAGAGCTCAGAGAGTGGTTTTTCAACAAACATTTCTTTGTTATGGTGCTTCATCTACACCACAGGGTCCCTAGTGCATCATTAACTTCTAAATTGTTGCACAGAAGTCTGTGCAGCTGAGAGCAGGGTCTGGCCTGCACATTAGTAAGATTTGCTGTTCTGGTCTGTTTCAAAGCCATCAAGATGAAGACTCTCTATTCTTAGCTTGAGTAGTGGCATTAATGCACAGCACTGCAAGAAAAGCAGAGAAATATGTTCCCCTAAGTGCTGCCTTTTTTGGGGACAAAGGCAGTCAGGGCCAACCATAGCTCCCAGAACACCCATTTTAGACATATATACACACAACCTCCAAAGTACTTGACACACATCCTCCCAGGCTGAAGCTAGAACTTGTTTGCAAATTCAGAGGAAGATGTGAACCTGGGTTATGTGCATGAATTTAAAGGAACAAAAGAGAAATTATGTGAACTTCATTAAAGATGACCTCCCAGTAGATGTGCCAGGAAAATTGTATCCATTGTATCCGAGCATTTTGTTTCTTTTCTATTAATAGTGTCACAACATGAAAATTCAGAATGTGCAGGCTTAGTTTTCTGAAGAATTTTTCTCCTTTTTTTCCCTTATCTAGCAGAAAACCCCAGAACTTGATGGATTTCAGTACCTTATGCCCAGTGTAGAAAACACCAATTCAATAAATGGGATTATTTGTCCAAATAAAGGAACTGAAGCTGCTGGAAAAGTGAGGACTGGGTGATCAGGCAGCTCTGTGAACAAGAGCAGAAGCAGTGCGGAGAGAAAATGTAGAAGCAAGAAGTTATTTTGTTATGCAAAAGCTGTCCACCCCCTTATATCAAGAAACTACACGCCATTCCCTCATGGAAGTGAGGAAAAAAATACTGAACATCTCTGTTCAACATTGCTTTTGATTAATTCTCTGTAAAAAGGCAGTCCCTGTCCCATCACACTCACCTGGTGTCTGCATGGACTCAGAGAGGAAAAAGACTTGAAGTGCATCAAGTGAACACTGTTGCTGCCCCAGCCTCTGAGAGGATCACTCTCCTCACCCCCCCTGCCAGCCCCTGTAGTTTGGAGAGAAAAGCCACACATGGTGATGGGCAAGTGACTGAGCCACCTTCCAGGGCTGGAGCTCAGTCCATCAGAGGGGATGGAGCTCCTCTGTGGTAGTGGGCACAGCTTCTCCCATGGCTCTGCCTGTTTGGAGGTGGATGCTGCAGCTCTGCTTACCAAGGGCTGACAGCCTGCCAGTGGTGCTGGTGCTAAAACACACCAGCTACTTCTCAGCCCATGTCTGAAAGTGAACATGGAAAGGAATAGGTTAAAAATGGAAGCCTCCTTTCTTTCCTGAGCACTGCTATTACTGTGAAATGGTCTCTGCTCAAAGCTTGCCTACAGGGAGGAAGAGATTGTCATTTGAAAGCACCTACTGCAAGGATATTCTTATTCTGCTCTGAGACTGCTTTTTCCCAATTATCCCAAATAACATATTCCATAAGATTCAGTGCTGTCTTATTTCTTTCATGCAGTCAAGCCTCAATTGCCAGCAGAAGGCAAACCAGAAAACTGATGGACAAGGCTAATCTCCTGAAGAGGGGAGGCTGCAGGCGCTGCCCTCTCTGAGGACCCACTTTAGCAGCAGGTAGCAGAACTAGACAGATTCCCCTGGAAAAATTACTGACAAAAAGTCAAATGCAAAACAAATAACCTGCTCCACTTTCATCTGCTTATTGCTAAAGCAAAATCACTTGTCAGCAAGGGGGACATGAGCACACAGTGTGTTGTCACGGCCTGGCAGCTTGCACCATCTCCATTTTGCAAGGACAGATTCCTGCAGGCAGTGACCAGCTTTCTCTGACAGTCTGAGTGCTTCTGACAGGGAAGTGCTCCCACAGCCCTAATTCTGGTGGGAAATGTAACTTCTGGAGTGAGATACTGGCAGGAGAGAACCTATGACATTCAAAGCAAAGAGTCTGATTGCCATCTTATCTTTCCCTCCAGCCTCTGGATGTCTCTGGCTCCTCCTCAAAGCCCAGCCCTACACCCTCACATGAAATGTGGCGCAGAGAGGCTCTGGGACCGGACCCTGGTGCCCACCAGGAGTGTGGGTCCTGCACAACTGGGAAGCTGCTTCATTTCACAGAGGGCTGCACGGCCCTGCGCAGAAGGAGCAGGCGGAGAAAAAGCCTTCTGCACATCTTGTTGCTGGTCTGGTGACTGAAGGAGCAGACAGGCCAAAGCAAACTGAGCAGCAGCAGTCAGTGCTCTGTTGAGCAAGAGAGCACATGTGTCTGCAGGGTGGATTGAATCCCACTCTAGAAGGCCAAAGAGCAGACGTGGTGCTCTAATGTTTCAGATATCTTCCTTTTGATGGAGACCATTTCTGGTGGCTGCAGGTCAGTCACTATTGCCCTGAAGGACTGGGCATTCAGTGTAAGGTACACCAGCAAGCTGTGCTGAGCCCACTCTGTTCACACCAGCATGGAACCTCACCCATGCATCCATCAGAGCAGAACCTGCCTTGGGATGCCTTCACCATCTCTTTACTCTCATTTCAGCCCTGCTCTGAGCAAATCATCTGTGCCTGTCACGCACTCAAACTTTAGACTGGAGAAGAGCTCAAAACAGAAAGTCAAATTTTAACCCAGCACAGCCACAGGGAGTAGAGGTCTCTTTTGTGCTGCAAATATTTATCTAGCACATTACTGATGCTTTGGGACATAATGATAGAAGATTAGAATGATTATGATCTCTGCAAAAAGTGGTTTGTCAGGATTCGTGAAACGCAGCTCAGCCAGAATGAACCTGGTCCTGGACCAGCAGCTGAAATGCAAGGAAGCCTAAGGGAAGAAACATTAATGTGTTTTCAGTGATAGGACTACAAGAGGATTAGTTCTGTGATGTCTGAGTCCAGCGTTCCAGAAACTGAACTGGCTTCTGCAGAATAATTCATTATCTCTACTGAAAAGCTTTTCTGAGGATTTGAAAAGGGACACAGAGAGGGGCCAAAATATCACACTGGCTCCAGGGGGCTGATCTTTGGCATTGAACTGATGTTCATTGTATGCTAGCAAAAGAAGGCTGGAAGGTGGAGATAGAAACCCATGGGCACTATGACATTATAAAAAGTAGCAGGGCCGGCTTGAAAATGGCTGAAGCAATAGTACAAGGGAAAGAAGAAAGAAAGATTTAGTTGCAGTAAATGTTCACTGAGCTTATACAACAGATTTTTTTCCTCCCTCCATACCATACTGGTGCTTGACAAAGACAGATAAATACAGTTCTGAGTTATGACACCAACTGTAACGAAATCATCACACCATCGAGGAATGCTGTTTTCAGCAGAAACACATCGGTCAACTCTCACATGGGTTTCAGAATCCTGATTCAGATGGCTTTGTGACAGGATTTACCTGCACATTTATTCTCTAAGGTATTTCATAGCTGTTAGAGCTATTATTCCGCTCACTGGGTGGTTTATTTATTCTTTATGGAAGCTGTAAGTGTCCTGAGAAATGGCCTTCTTTCCAGTGACCGAACAGGTACCATACGGAGAGCTCCTCGCCTGCCATCTGCTCCAGCCTGGTGGGAGGGACCAGCTGCAGAGGCAGCAATCTTTCCATTTCCTCTGACACTCAGGCCTTGAGGTCTCTGCTGATTGCCCACAACAGCCCAGTAAGTCTCACTCGTGATGTGCACAGCTATCCAATAAGAAGAGGATCAGGACCATCTGTCCCATTAAGGGCCTGGATTCCGGGCGGTGACTGTGCCCTGTAAACGCAGGTAGTGCCTCTGAGGCTAGCACAGCCCTGACCATTCCTGGCAGACAAGGACTGGCCACTTCTCCCAGCCTGCCCTTACCACAGGCAATGCCACAGGGCTCTGCCTGGGGCTCTGGCACCCTTGACACGGCCAAATGTGTGGTGACTGCTGGGACACGTGTTATGAGTAGAAAAGTTGCCCATTTTTTTAAAGGTTGCAGAATTCACAGGTTGAGCCAGTTGCTGCCAAGGTTTGTTGTTTGTTGTGGTAATCACCTGTTGTTAATAGTTTTTCGTTAACTACCTGTTGTTGATGGTTGGGAATTCACCTTTTTGTAGAGGGGCACCCTGCTGCTTCCTGGAGGATGGCACCCGGGAAGGTGAAGAGTAGGGGACATGCAAATGAAGAAGCCCCTCACCAAACCTGGCAAAAACCCCTAAAAACAATGAACCAACACAGAATTGACAGATCAAAGTGATGTCTAGACGTGAGGAACAGAATCTAGTATCCACTAAGACCCTTTTTACCCCTCACCCCAACCGAAAGAGGTTGGCTGGACAGAGGACCTAGAATGTCAAACCAAAAAACTGGGACTCTCCTGATGGTCTGGGGAGGATGGAAGCCCCAGCTCTGCCTGCAGACCAGTGGACAAAGTTGCTCTTTTCCTCCTTCTCCGTGCCATTCCTGGGAGCAGCGTCAGGGTGAACACAGCCCATCTGTTCTTCCCAAGCTAATTTTTAGTAAAGGCATTAAAAGGAGAAAGATCTCCTGCTCTATTTATTTCACAAGGTTTTGGCAGGGTCACCCAGCACGCAGCTGCCCAGCATGGGGCTCACCTCATGCCTTAGACACACCGAGTCCTGGAATCTGTAATGAGGGATTCTCCTGCACCAGGGTGAACATAGGTGTGTCTGCACTCTTAGCAGGCTTGGGGATGATTCAATGATGGACGTGTCCAGGGAAGGTGGAGGATGCACAAATATTCAACGCACAACTGTTTGGGGAGCTGCTTATAGGCACTGAGCTGTCCTCTCAGGTTTGGGGCTGAAAAGTAAGACCTCCTGTCACTGGTTAAACTGTGTTTCAAGCACGACAGCAGTCAGGAGCTGTGCTGCAGGAACTGACTGACAGCAAGGCACAGAAAAGGGATTAGTCCTTCAGGTCAGCAAAAGAAGAAAGAAATTGAAATGACAAAGATAGAGTGAGGTCTCAGAGCTGCAGATTGCCCTGCATGGCTGTGGAGCACCTTGTTTTAGAGGTGATGGAAAGAGCAGGAAATTGAGATCTCCTGCTGATCTCTATTACCAGCTCTCACTCTACTTGCCCGGCCACACACAAACCTGCAGACCCACACCTGGGTTTTTAAACACATACTTAGCAGCTAGCTTGAAGAGGACAAAATGTAAGAGTCACAGAAGTCTGTTCTTAGTAACTGTGCAATGAGAAAACTTTAAAAAAGGAACCTACTTCTTGGGGTCTCTAGCTGGTCACAGTGACCCCGAGATGCATTAGAAAGTCTCTTTTCCCAGCCCAGTGCTCAAAGAAGGAGTCAGAGCTCTTCAGTTCTCAGTCTCAAGGTTGTTTATTGTATCTTATCTATAAAATTCTTTCTCCTGTCTTGCCGAGGTCTGCTCAGCAAGAAAGTCAGAGGCACACAGCCCACCTCAGAGGCGGTGTTATCTTTTTACACTAAAAACTATGTATAGAATGTTTACAATTACTTTCCAATACCTATCACCTATGTTAGACAGTGAGCTTTTACTCTAAACCAGTCTAAAAGTGCCAACATCACAGCAAAAGATGCAGGCCAAGAAGAAGAAGGAGAAAGGCTGGACACACCCAGATTCCTCCATCTTGCTCCTTGAACCCTCATTCTAAAAACCCAAAGAAATCTATTTTTCCACCCTGTGATAAATTCACTAATATTCTACTTAAACTGTTGTGGCTTGCAGATCTTCATCTAAGGTTGGTAACTTGCTCCACGGGTCATAATCAAAACCACAGGCATCTTGGGCTTGTGCCAGGGTCTCTGAGCCCCCTGGCAGGGGTCTTGGCTGCTCAGGACAGCCAAGGATGTCCTGGGTCCTGACACCTTCTGACTTTGAAGTGAAAGGTGCTCAACTTACTATAGGATTGTCCAATTTCTTTAAAGCTGAACATACGGGTGCTCCTGTAGTTTTACCAGCAGGTTTCAGATTAGGCATCTGCTCAGACATTGCCTCAAGTGGGTGAGGGGCTCACTTCAGAAAAATGGTTGTGGAAAATCAAGCCCTCCTTCCATTCTGCATGCTGGCTGCAAGGAAACCACTGATGCCATTCACCAAGAGCAGGACCAGCCAGAGCCTTTTGAGGCACTGGTAATGTTGTCTTCACTGAATAAACAACCTGATATCCTCACTGGAGTGCCATGCTAACTAAGCACATGGGCAGATGTGGAGGTGCAAAAAGCAGAATAGGGGGTGAGTCACTGCTTACCCCAAAGGCTTGTGATGGGCAAGTCCCACAACAGCTCTGAGCACAGATGAGCTGCAGTGGTGGAAAAGGCATGTTTCATTTCATTCATTCATTCATTCATTCATTCATTCATTCATTCATTCATTCATTCATTCATTCATTCCTAACACCACTGCTTTTGCTTCCTGACACCTTAGCAGAAGTTTTAAGGCTCTCTGAGAAAGTTAAAAACTCTCTTTCCAGAGAGGGGTGTTATTTTCAAAACCCATGCTTTTCAACTGCAGTCAGTGCAGCCTTTGAAAGGAAAACAGGCTATCAAAGCAAAGTAGAGTCAAGCTCCTTGCACTCCAAGGGAGTTTGGGACCAAGTGTGGGCTGATCTCTGAAAGTAGAGGTGAGCTGCCAGGAGCACTGAGATTTCTTCCTATGCAGCCACCAGGCAGGGCCCAGGAGTGAGCAAACCTCCCTGATGCAGCATGGGTTAGAGGTGACAATAACCAAACCAGTAGCACATGCCCTCCGCATTTCTTAACATGATTGGCAGTTTCTGCTGAAACAAAAGGCCCACTAAATATTACAGGTCAAAAGTGAGCCCCTGTGTAGAGCTGGAGAAGGGTTTGCCCCTGGCCAGCACTCACTGTCAGTAGCACCAAAGCACACAACAGCTTTTAAAGGAACAGGAATAGACTGAATAGCCAGAAGCAAGGCAGCTTTACTGCAAGGTCATGTGCCCCCTGCACCACAGGCAGGCTTTTAGCTATTTGAAAATTATTACTGCTCAGTCTGAATGTGGCATCTTTAAGGACCAAGTCGTCCCTTTTTCTCATAGCCTGCTTCCCTCCCTGGCAAAACCCCTGCTTCACAGTTACCTTTGAGCCTGTAACCAGCTATTTAACTGCTAGAAACAACTCAGATTTCATCACCAGGCCCCACCTGTGCCTGAACATGTCCATACCAGGTTATATTGTCATGTGCTCGAGCACTGCTCTGGCAGGTGCTGCTGTGGTGGCAAACACGGATCAGCTTTGCCTTAGGTCTGTCCTTAGGAATGGTCACTGCTGTTAGTACGGGATTATGCCAGCTCCAACCAGGCAAGGACACTGGCATCCAAGGCCTGCATGGAGGCTGCACCATGGCTCAAACTGATTTCAGCTGACACAAGTTTCTTGGCACTAGTGATGTGATATAGACATTTTGACCTGCGGAGGAAAAGCAAGGCAAAGCTTTGTTACCAACTTTAGGTGAAATCCTAAAATTAGCATTACACAGAGTGACTGCCTGAAAAATCAGAGTGACAGCTTGTGGACTGAAGGTATAAAATTGAAAGCCCAAGAGTTTTTATGAGCAAAGTGCTTCAGGTGGCTTTGGGCATGGCTGTGTGCCAGCTGATACACATACAGGGTCTTCCAGCTAAAACGAGAAACAAATTCACCTCTAGACTCTCCTCAGGCTTCTAAAAAATTCTCTGTTTGATCCCAACAGTTCAAATATAAAACTTAGAAGTTCTTAGGACTAAAGGAACAGAACCTCAGAGGGAGTTTTAGCCAGCTTGCCTGGCCAATTGATCAAAGACACTTCCCTGTTCAAACAGATGGGAGTAGAGCAGGTCTCTTCACGATCCAGCAGAGAAAAATTTTCCTCCAGCACAAAAATAGCCCAAACAAACCTGAATGTGTATTACAACCTAAATAGCACTGCCTCCCATCTGTTAGATAAGGCATAATCAAAACCTATGATGTCCTGCAAAAACTGACAAGGACTCTGTCTGTGACAGAAATGCCAGTATGGGGTTTCTGGAGGGACTCTCACTGCCATGGAAGGGGTGGTCCTGTGTTAGAAAAGCACCTCTTGCTTTTCCCAGAGTAAGCTGGCTCCTTACAGCACATGCTGAGAACACTGGCCTGTGGTATTCACATGCCTTCCTAACAGAGAGAAGCTGTGAGACAAGCAGAGAAGAAGGAAAACACAATTCTTATCTCTCTTGCTATGCCTGTGTTGTGCTAAAGTAGAATGCAATATGGGGATTGTTCACGCAAAGTGAGGATGTTTTGTTCCCTCGGCCTATCAGGGCCAAGAAGTGTGTGTGTGTCGGACTGTCACAGGACAGTCAGGAGAGAATGAGAGATGAGTGCAGGGTGAGCAGTGGTGAGCAAGAGTGAGTGCATGGCAGATTTAGCTTAAATACAATGTACATAGTACAGCATAATAAAGTAATTCATTCGCCTTCTGATGATGGGGTCAGATGCATCATTCTCTCTCCCCTTTGTCCGAGTCACCTTTGATTTACAGCACTGGCCCACGTCTCTCATCCTGGCCCTCTCATGCACAAGCCTGGGCTCTTGCCAGAGCTGCTCTTTGTGCCATTTGAGCCAAGCCCAGCTGAATTCCAGTACCACAGACTTACTGTGAAGGAGAGCAGATTGCTCTTGGTCACATCTGTCCTCCTCTCTGGCTCACTCCTGGGCTCACAGCAGGTTCCCAGTGTCCTGACAAAGCTCCCAGCAAAACCTGCCTGGCAGCTCCCTGTTTCCCAAGACCAGCAGAAAACGGGCAGCCCCACAGCCATCTCAGGGCACAGTGCTGGGGGCTGTGCTGGGCAGGCAGCCAGCCCTGCTAATCCATGCCAGGGCCATGGAGTAACCATGAGCATACCTGGCATGGCCAGGAGGGGCTGGACGTGTGCCCATGGGCACAGTGTGGGCATGCAGGCAGGGGAGCATGGCTGTGCTCCTGACCGGATTTGCTATAAGAGGGACTTTTCAGGGAGGATCAGCAAACTTGCCCCTGAGCAAGTGGTGAGCAAGACAGCCCCGGCCAGGCAGAGTGTGCTTGAAGGAGATGAGCACTGGACCAGTTTGGGGTTGATCACTGCTGCTGCTGCTAAAGCTCCAGGCATTTGCAGCAAGGTATTTTAATGGAAACTAAAAGCTTTGCAGAAGGACAGCTTGAATCACAAGTGAGCGACAGAAAATTGACAGGCTAATTCCATGTTTCATTTTTAGCAGCATTATTCTGAAGTGTAGGATGGTGGTTAACCAAGTTCTTACTTCACATAAGAGAGGCAGAACAAAGAAAACTACCTTTTTTTATTTTTGCAATTTTTCATTATAATCAAGCAGCAACATGCATATCTTTAGTTAGACTTCCATCTATAAACTGTTAATTGCTAATGAATGTGATTATAAGAATAGGTTTGCTTCAAAACTATACATAGAGCAGTAGCTGTGCACTTAGGTTTGTGTAGTAACAAATTTCACTTTTATTCACTTTTAATTTCACTTTTAAATTCCATATGATTTCCATCACCCTCAGACTGGCCGAACACACTGGAGTGGAGTCCTTGGAGATGCCCAAAACTGTACCAAAAGACAAGCCAAGGAGAGAGCAGCTCTCCCTGGTCAGACAGCCTCAAGGACAGCCCCAGGGATGTTACAGATGGATACAAATCAGGCAGGCTGCCCCAGGGAGGGGGTGCAGGCTGTGTCCATCGGGCAGGAGGAGTGCAAGGAGGGGCTCCTCCCCAGAACCCCAGCCCATCCTCCCCACAGAGGGTGGCTGAGCTACTTCATCCCAATCTCAGTGGGCTCTGGCCTGAGGGACAGAGGTGTGCTCCCAGCTCTTTTGAAATCATGCCCAGGAGGATCAGGCGCCTGCATCAGTTTCCAATGGTACATGAATTAGTGATTAAATGCACAAACAAAACTGCTGATAGGGCTGTGCCTACATCAGGCTGAGATGTAGGCTTAGGTAAATGCCCAGCTTTGTGCAGTGGGTATCACGGGCTGATTTACACTGGGAACAGGAATCTTCTGGTGGTCCTTACCCCAAATTTAGCTGGTGACAGGATCCTTTTTGCCTCTCGGCGGGGATTTGCAGAAGACAATCCTGCACAGCCCGCTCCTCTGCTGGGAAAGCCCGAGAGCTCACACGGTTTAGGGTGTTCCCTTCCATTATCGCTTCCTTCGGCCCCGTTAGGGTCTCTGCTCAGAAACACACGCACTCGTGGCATTATCTTTGCTGCTGTCATTTCCCTTTGCGGGGCTGGGGCTTGGCTCCCGCAGTGCCCCCGCTCTGGCAGGAGGGAGCAGCGTGTCTGTCACACCGCCTGATGCTCCAGCCCGACCCCAGCTGAGTGCCCAGCACTGCTCCCCCGACTGGCAGCTGGCTCTGGGGGCTTTCCACGCCTGCAGCCGGCTCACACTTTGTTCTCCTCTCCTCCAAAGGCTTGATCTCCCTCCTTACAGAGAATGTAATTTTTAGGAAGTTGTTCGACAATACTTATCCGTTCACAGCAGCAAAATCCTTATTAGTGAGCCTATGAGCAATGATTATTACCCTGACTACCACAGGGCTTTGTGTTCACTCTTCTTTTCCTTGCTGATCACCCAGTCCCGTGTGCTAATCCAAACAAGACCTTTAATAGTAACATGAGCAAACCAGTGTTGTGTAGGCTAAGCTGGGCAGGAACATCATCTGCTTAATTACATGAGGCAGGAAGGGTTAGACTCTGACCTGAGCTATGATGGGTTTAAGCTGTCTACACTTGAAATTCCCTCAGAGCTCCTGAGAATCCAGAGTCTGATTCACATCTCCAGAGGTAAGTTTTATGGTACAGTCAGGAGACAGGGTAACATGTGCCCTGACCAGCCAGCCCTCTCTAGCTGCTGTACTTCCTTTATCTTCTTTTCTGTTTGGTCTGAGATACCTCCTCAGTGGCAAACACTTTTGTGGACCACTTTTGCCCCCAAAGAGCACTACTACTACTACTCCTCTGCCACTGCAGTGTAAGCAGTAATAGCACTCAAGTGGGGGAGAAGAAACCACAAGGGTGTCTCCACTTCCCAAACAACCTCCAAGAAGTTCCTTCCCTCTTTTCCTGAGTTTTGCCTTCAAAGTTTTCCCTAAAGTCTGCAGAACAGCTTCTCCTGATGCTGTGAGGTCCATGTATTGCCCCACGCTGTGGTGCCTTGGTAGCTCTGGGGTTTGGTCCAGTCTCACAAGGCAAAACTGACACAGAAATCCACACAGTCAAAGAGAAAAAGGTGATCTTACAACAGTGGCTGATGTTTGTAAGTTGTTGTTTTCAATAGACTGAGCCTGAATTGGATCACCAAAAGCAGGTCATTTTGGGTAAAGGGCACTGACAGGGAGCAGGCATTTACTGAGCTCCCTTATGGCAACAGACTAAAAACCCTCTCCCACTGCTGCTTTGCCTCCAAGGGTGTGGTGAATAGGACACAAACCCAGCCCTTCTCAATCCTCTGATCTCCAGCAATTTCCTCCATAGCCCATGGAGTGTAGAGTGTGCCCTCATTGCCCTGGGCTCTACCTCCACTTGGGCTAGCAGCAGCATTACATAAATTACTTACTCACTAATGATGCCTCTCTTAAGTAAGCAAATGGGATGACATCACCCACCAGGACACAGCAGCTGCTCAGGGAGGGAAGGAAGGGCTGAGCCGTGCGTGGGTGTGCGCACACAGACTGCTCGAGCCATGGCTGCATGGCACAGCCCAGTCCTCCCAGGAATGGAGACAGGAGCAGCAATAATTCAGGCCTGGAAGCACCTCAGGAGACCTCAGCCCACCCTCCTGCTCACATTAGGGTCAACAATGAGGCCACACCAGGTTACTCAGTGTTTTATTCATCTGAGTCTTGAAAACTTCTGAGAATGCAGCAAGTAGCTTCTCTGGGACAACCTGCTCCAGGGTTCAACTGTCCTCACAGGGAAACATTGCTCCCTACTATCCAGCCTGACTTCTTTTTACAACTTAAAGCCACTTTGTCAATTGTAAAGGTGGTTTTAAATACCCCTATACACAAAAATATCATGTAGGTGCATTCAAATCAATCCACATCTCTGCCCACATCTTTGTTCATAGCAGCCAAGCCTTCTCCAGCCTTTAATAAACTTGTTATAAAATATTTGTTGTACACAGCATCATTTAATTTGTCTGTGGGAGTGCAGAAATTGGTTCATCTCCTAAATACCTCAAGCAAGCAGGACTATAGGCACTAAGGCAGCTAAAATGACTGCATAGCTTATGTTTTGTCCAGATTCTGCATTATTCCTTCATACTGCAGAAACCTACTGTTCACTAATTTCTCACAGCCTCCCTCCAGGAGCCAGGTGCTCATCTCCAGAAAGTGTCTTCCTGCCCAGCTCAGCCTTCTCCATGAGATCAGCTGGTCCCATGCTTGGGGCAGCCCTTCTCCAGCCCAAGCTGGCTGGTGACAGAGACCACACAAAGTCTCCTGTGGGCTGGGGCTCTGGCACTGGCCTCAGGCTGTGCTTTGGGAGGGAAATCTTCAACCCCTCAAAACCACTGTCACTCCACAGGACTCTATCCAGCACCAGTTAATTTTGCTCCACCCACAAGAGTGGTCAGTAGGACCTGGCATGAACTGCTGCAATGGTCAGGAAAGGAAATCACATCCACCTGCCACATTCAGAGGCCACCTAGCAAACTGACAGCTGGTGAAGAGGAGGGAGTGAAGAGAGGCACTGGAAAGCACCAAAAGAAGTGGTGCTTGTTAATACCCACCTTGGGAAGGGAACTTTGCTTGAGATGGTTTGGTGGCATAGTGCACAACCAGGATAGTGCCAGCTTGCACCTCTGGGCCCAGAAGTCTCTAACACTGATTCAGATTAGAATGATCCTAACAACTCTCAGCTCCCACCATTATGCACAGACCAGTTCTGCATTAGACATGTGGTGGAAGCAAATATTTTCACCTGCACTGAGACAGTTATTTCCCAAAAAATCAAGAAAGGTATCAAGAAATGTATTAAAATCCACTAATTCCCTATCCTTGCACTTAAAACGTGCTTTCAAAATTGCCAGCTTTAACATAAAATCAAGTTCAGGATATTTGAATTTCTCTTCTGATTTTGAGCCTCTTGGGTGTGCTCCAATTCTGTTGTGAGGCTTCTTTCTAGGAAGATGAGTGCCAGAATTTTTTTTTTAATCTAAAAGCAAGACTGTCATAGAATTCTGTAATTCTGTGAAGGCACCCAGGGAGAACAAAAAACTACAAGACCTTGCACAGAAGCAATGATAGCAGACTGTACCACTGCAGCTCATACCACTCACATTGAGACACCTGTATCTGGTGGGGGGGAACCCTATGAACTGAAGAATACCCCTAAAAGGCAAAACACAGTGAAGAGTGTAGGAAGCTTAAGGAAGGAAAGAGGTTGACTCCTCATGTGTTTTGCTCCCTGGCCTGCCCCAGGGACTGTTGTTGGCCACACCAGCACCCGACACAAACACCAGGAGCAGGCTGCTCACCTGCTCACCACCCCAGCCCCACTGGGTGTTAGTGCTCATAAAGTGCTTCAAACACATGCCAGAACACTTGTGCACAGACATACAGACAGCACAGGGGTGCTGCAGATTAAGTATGCCTAGGGAATAAGGGAATTTTCCTTCCAAAACTACCCTGAGTGAGTTGTCTCGGAGGGCAGGTGCCTGCAGAGACACTGTTGTTTGGTGTATAACCTGCTGTGCAAAATTCTTGCCTGTCATCTTATATTAGACCTGGCAACTTGTTCAAACTGGAGGAGAAAATGGATTTCTGTAGGAAATTTCAGGCATCATAAAGAAACATACAAAAATTTAGGTTCTTTAATTATCAAAGCAAATTCAAAGCCAGAGGAAGCAGAGAAAGCTATTAAAATCTGCTCAAAAGGATAATTAAGTTAAGATTGCTTGAAAATGTTACATGGTTAAATGTTGCCCTTTGTGCATTGTGAGAGCAAGGTTAGTGGCTCAGATATGTCTGTTTGTTGGAAAGAAAGACTCATCTGCAACAACCATGTTCTGCAGGCTTCTGGCAAGAAGGAGAAATTGGCTCTTTTCAGTGAGTGGGTTAATACCACACTCACAGAGACTGCTGGGGGATTGAGAGACCTCCCTTCTCCCTATGGCTAGATTCCTGAACAGAGCTCACCAAATCTACAGCCGGCAGAACACTTTTTCCAAGTAAAATGGAGGGAAAAGTGTGTTCAGCCTGGGGGTTGCAGAAATCAGCCTCTCCCTACCCAAAGAAGAGGATCCAGCATATGCCAAAAATAGCACTAAGCGCCACGGAGACCTCCCTAGTAGTGCAGAAGTCCCATCTGTAACCAGAAACGTTGTGATGTCCGGTGTCAGTAATTACCAGCAAGCAACCTGAGGACGCCAGATGTGTCTTGCCCAGGAGCAGAGCGAGGCCCGAGCTTTGCAGCGCCTCCCGCTCGGGAAAGGTGCGGCGGGCTGGCGAGGTGGCAGCACATGGAGGGCAGCCAGCTGGGAGCTGCTCCAAAGCCGGCGCTCAGACAGAGGTGAAAATCAATAACGCTGCAAATAAATCACTGCGCAACCACTGGCACACAGCCCGGCTGTGCCCCGGCCTCGGGTTCGTCACTTCTGGCTGCTCTCTCCTGGGCTGGGCCTCGCTGGCTCCTGCTGCCAGCGCCCGGTCCTGCTCCAGCTCCCGGCCTCGCTCTCGGCTCCCGGCCCCGCTCCCGGGCTCCCGGCCCCGGCCCCGGCTCCCGGCTCCCGGCCCCGGCCGTGCTCAGCCCTCCGGGGCGCCCCTTCCCGAGAGCTCTCCCGCATCACCCGCGGTGTTTGCGGGGATGCGGGGCGGGGAGGGAAGGGGCTCAGGCGGCTCCCAGGGCTCCGTCCCTTAGCCCCGCGCTGCCGGGCCGGCAGTGACACCGCGCGGCGGGCACCGGCACCGGCCCCGGGCACCGGCACGGCGGGGACACCGCGGGGGCAGCGCCTGCTCCGCCGGGGCCGTGCTCTCGGCTGTTGGCACAGGGCTCTGCGTGCCCCATCCTCCTCGGGGGATGAGCCTTCTCGTCCCTCTCCTTCTGGATACACACGCGCGCACACACACACGCACATCCATATATAAAAATGTATATATATAGCTGCAGCCCACCTCCCTCCTCCTCGACTCAAAGCCTATTGCGCTGTCGTGTCTTGCCTCCACGCCCCGCATGCCCATTCCCACTGGCGGCGCGGCAGGGGTGCCCGCAAACCCTCCCGGCTCCGCGACACCCTCCGGGAAGCAGAGCAGCCTTATCTGTAATCAAAGTCACCCCGCTTTTTCCCAACCTTAGTCCCTTACACCATCCCCATTTGGCTCGCCCTCCCGGGATGTTTTAAATGAGATTCTGATTTCTCCAGGCCAGGGTTGATCTTTTATCATGTCTGGTACAACCCTTCCCGCGCGGGGGTGCAGGCAGCATGGGACCTCCAGGCACAATTACAGTCCCGATAATAAGTGCCGGGCACGTTGTTTGTCTCCCCGCTCAGGCTGCCACGCTGTGCTGTAATCAAACTTGCTGATTGTTTTTAAAAGGCAGGTGTGTACTTTGGGCCTGATGCAAGGCTGTCCTACATTTTGCTCTGGGTCACTTCAGGATCTTTGCATTCAATACTGGAGGGCTGTGGTAATCCTCCAGGCTCCTGTGCTGCAGGGCTCTGGCTCCCTGCCTCCCTAAAAGACCTGAGACCCCTGCACTCAGCACAGCGTGTGGGCACAATGCTTGCCCAGGGGACACACCTCCTTGCTTGTCTCCTGCGAAGGAGAGGTGAGCTGATGCTGTCCTCTCATTCCACTTAGTGAATCACAGCACTCCCTGAAGGCTGCTAGCCCTGGGATGCCCAGCAGAACGGATGTGCTAGGTACATTTCTCCTAATTTTCCCATTAATAAGCATGTGGTCAGCGCTGGTGCCGGATAGCACTGTACTGCCAGCACCACAGACTCCCATGAGGAGCCATGGCAGGACAAGAAGACTCCTTGCTGCCCCTTGGATTAGCATATGTCAAGCCAAGCTGGTCACTCCAGCTGTGCAGATCACTACAGCAGAGACATCAGCACATTCTGAGGTGCCAATTTGCAGCTGTGGCTCCCTGTGTGTGGCCAGCCTGCCCCTTGGGAGACACACCAGGACTGCCAATGTCTCTGAGGAGCACACTGGGGCTTGCAGATGCTGCTGTGGGGCTGCACCACAGACACAAACTTCTGCAGAGATCATGTCCCTGGTTTTTTGGAGATGATCTCTCTCTCTCTCTCTCTCTTTTACCCTGGTAAAAGAGCAAGTCTTTGGGCTGGGGAGACAACCAGGACTGTCACTGCCAGATCTGTGATGTGGCAGATCACTTGGGGAAGGCTTGGGAATGCCCTGAGACCCTGCAGAATAGTCTTCCTTCCAGATGCCGCTGTGCTGAGGCTGACAGGGCTGTGTATCTCTGTGTCCAAGACCCCTTGCCATGGTTGCCCAGGACCCATGGGCATGTGTTACCCCAGCCCTGAGGTGACTCATGCCCACACATCCAGAATGAAAACTCAGAAACATGCCTCTTCTTTCTGCTTACCCTATCCCTCGAATGCTAGCAGTTTCTTCAGTATCTTCAGGGGCCTCAGATATTCATTTTCAAGCCCCTTCAAAATATGGCTTGGAAAAATGGAAAACACACCCACACCTGGCATCAGGCAGATGCCCATCTGGATCTGGAGAATGCTACAGAAGAGTCTATTCTCTGAATATCACCGAGATCAGAGAGAACTGGGCCTCTCATCTGCTGAGCAAACAGTTGCATAAATGAAACTGCCTCGGGCTCACTGGAGTAAACTCACACACCCAGTGCGTCCTGGAGTTCAAGCATTTTATAGAAAGAAAGCATGGAAATATCACTGTCTGCTAGGGACAGTTCACTGCTCCACCTTTTTCAGCTCTCCTCTGGCAGGCTGTCATCACACCTTGCCTATCATACTGCTCTCCTCTGCCCTGCACTCTGGGCAGGTTTCCAGGCTCCAGCTGTGGAATACCGACTTGATTAGATTTGATTCACAAAGGCATTTCACAACATTTGTTCACCTAAACAAAATAAAAGTCTTAGATCTAAGGATATTAATTAAGGGCAGGATAGATCCTTTTGAAGCAAACTACTGGTAACTCACCAAATTTTAAATAGTACACTTTCCTGCCAAAATCCCCTGCTGAGGGAAAGTTCACATAAGTTCAGCTGCTCAACCCATGACTTCCTGAAATAGGAGGTGACATGTTTCTGACTTTCGGGTCCCTTAAACATAAAGACTCCTGTTCCAATTTTGTCAATTCATCTGGTATGCAGGAGGTTTTAGCCATTTTCTTCAGACCTCAGACAAACAGGATTCCAACAAGGATGAGGAGGATATTATATCTCTTACTCCTTCCCCTCTGTTCTTCTTGCTTGGACTCCTAATTGATGTGTCCAACGTGCACACTAGAAATGAGAACAAAAAGCCATCACACCTGCAGCAATATCCAGTTCCCAATAATTTCTGCTCAGGCTGACCTGGGACAGAAGAATCCCTGGCCCAGTTCCATGCTGTGGTGTCCATCATACTCAAAATTCACTTTTTCTCCCCTGGCTGATTACTCAGTAGATACATATAGGTGGGAATGAGTTGGTTCCTTTCTGAAAACTGGCAGACTTTGATGACTACTGCTGAGTTTATGATGTGGTCTGCCACCCCATGCTCTCAGTCTGTCACCATGTTCAGTTCCTCCAATCTGTGAGGCTGTAGCTGGAACTGCTTAAAAAGCAAAGCATGTTGCACAAAGAGAAAACCAATGGTGACTTTCCAACAGCCTTCCTGGTGCCCAGGGAGAAGAGCAAAGCTGAGCTCTTTGGAGCCAGGATAGGGGAGCATCATTTGCAAGCCACTGTCTCTCCTGGTGAAGAGGTCAGCCTCTCTGACCACCTCCTGAAGCACTCACAGGTGCAGGGGCCAGGCTGGCTTTGGCTCCCTCCCTTCTGGCAGTTTCATCCTGAAAGAAAACCACTATGGTGACACATTCAGTTTCCTCTCCATTAAACCATTCCAGAAAAATAATCTCTACCAAATGTACTTTCTTCAGAAGCAGCACAAAGCCTGCTCTGTGAATCCCAACAACAATGTGCTCATTAAAAACTTGCTGTTATGCAGCAATGAAAGTGCTCTTGGAAAATAGGTCTAAAAAAGGGGTACAGTCAGGAGCAGAAAAGTGAGAGAAAGGAATTTACAGTCAGACACTCCTTCACTAGGATGGAGTTACTTCAGTCTTACTGCAAAATGCTCTAAGGCAAAGCGAGAGCTTTTCCTGAGCAGAGGAAAACATGCAGGCACATATTACACTGGCCTATGGACACTGCTCACCTTATGGAAAGGACACCTGAGGGCCACACGACATTTCTCAGGAGAAGGCCATGGTTGAGGTGGACCTCTGAGAAGAGCAGGAGACTGGCCTGAACCTCAGCACTATTCCCATCAGCTCCCAGCTTTGCAGAAGGTAGAGGGGTTTCCTGCAGTGTCAGATACAGCACCGGATTGTGCCACCGCCCATGCCCAGGCAAAATCCCACTCTTCCTCTGGGGAAGGACAGCCCCCAGCTTGCCAGGCAGGTCTGGCGCACCACACTGAAACATGAGACAAAAGAAAAGACTTTTGGCCATATCAAAATGAGTCACTCTTTTAACTGGAAATTTAAGCAAAGTGAGGACCATTGTGCAAAATGTTTCCATGCTGATGAATCAGCCTCTTCCAAGGGGAAAAGCAGAGCCATGTGAGGAACACTGGCCCGTTATACAGCACAAGCCCTCCCCCAGAGACCTTGCAATTAGGGCCTGAGACAAGCTGGAGCAAGCAGGCAAAATAAACCCTGGCTTCACAGGTACCAATTAAGCAAGGAGAGCAGAAATCTGAGTTTACCGCTGGCCTGACCAATGCCAGAGGGGAAGAGTGTGTTGGCCAATTTCAAAATTAGATTTAAAAGAAGAGCTGGTTAATATGAACCAATAGGCCTCACTAGGCTGAAAAATGATGCAATAGCCCTCTGTGTGTTTCTGCCTTCCCCTTTTATGCACATGTCATGAATATTTAACTGGTTCTTTGTCTTCAGCCCTTGATGAATTCTGGGGTGTAGTAACAGGAGTAGCCGATGGTATCTTGACTGTTTTCCCTTCAGACAATGCTACACTCTTGCATGTAATCCTATGATGGCACAAAGCAGGTTCTCCTTATCCTTCCCATCAGGTTTCTATCCTGTCTTCTTCCTGTGCATGTAATTATCTTCTGGAGTCACGTTCATGGAAGCAATAAGCACATACACCACTCAGCAGCACCGTTCAGACTGGCAGAGCTGCTAGTGCTGGGCTATAATTACACAGTAGAAATCCTTCAGCAGCAGTCAGCAGCCCTGGACAATAACAGCAAACAAGTAATACCTTGTAGGCCAGCTTACCCATTTGTTTTTTATTATTTTTGTAGTCATGAGTCATGTGGGAGTACCTAGCAGGTAACGTGTCCCATACAAGTGTTGGGCCTGGAGACCAACCGAGCAGACAATATTTTTTCTTTGGCTGTAATCTGAGCCACTCTCAAGAGACAAGGTGGGTTATCACTGTCCTGGCAGCCATGCAGGTGGCTGGGCACACAGTGATGGTCCACCACGACCAGGATTTAGGGAGTTGCCAGAGCAAATGAAACACAAGACAGGAGGTACGTGAATAAATCTGGTCTATCAGCACTGCAGACAAACACAATCCATGCTGGGAACAAGCAACAGAGAATGTGATCCCATCCCACCCAAAGGCAGGATTGTCATCTTCCACTTTCTAGCAAACCATTCAACAGTCCAAAGCTTGGGAAGTTCTGCAGGACACCTTGCACATGTTCATGCACCTCCTGGGAGCACCATGAAAGCCACAGTAATCCTGGAAGTGTGACAATACTGGAGGCTGAACTAAATCACACCACTGTGTGCAGCTGCCCACAATTCATTCAGTGTGCTTGAAGAGGGGAAAGGCAGCCTGATGGAATCAGTGTGCACTTCTGGTCATCTGTGTAGCAAACCCACCATCACAGGCTGCCACGGGGAAGGGAGCTTTCTTTGAAGGAGACAGAACATGGCTGGCACAGAGGGCATAGATGGGAGGGCTGGCCCTTGCCAGGGTGAGACAAGCAAGTTTACTTGAGATCTTGGGGAATGATTAAAAAATGAAACACAAAGATAAGTCTGAAGAGTTGCACGAGCAGTCACAGTGAAGTAGCACAAACAGGTACCACTGGTCTGCATCTCCCTCCTTCTCACCCACACCCCTCATCCTGCCCCAGCTGCTGGCTCCACAGGGCCTGAGTCTCCACAGCTCCCTTCTAGGAAAGGACAGCTCCCACCCTTTGTCTCCTGCCAGGCTGGTAGGGCTCTGCCTTTCTTACATACATCCTCAGGAGTCCTGGGGACTGTCCTTGGCTGGCACTGCAAAGGTGCAAGGGGCACCCACACCCCTTGTTGCCCCTTCCTGAAGGAAGCATGTACAAAAGTGCAGTAGTGAATTTTCCCCCTCTTTCCATTGCATATTACAAGCCTTTTATGAAAGCAAATAATTAAAAAACAAATTAATAAAATAAAGTTAACTGAGACATGACCTCAGCCTGGCCGCTCAGAGCAAGAGGCGGTGTCTGCACCTGGTCAACTGTTGCTACACCTATGCCACAGCATTTTATGGAGTAGTCACAGAAAAGGCAGGGTCCATGCTGCATGTTATTAATGTTTCTGGTGAAAGAACAAAACTATTTCCCTGACTTTCCAGCTTTTTCTTATGGCAAATTACTGGGAAGTTTTACCTAGACACTGGAGCTGAGAATGAAATGAGCATGTTGCAACAAATAAACTGCCCATTTTTTTCTTCAAAATAAACATAAATACAGTGGGATCAAAATCTGCTCTTTTCTTTGATAGATGCAATGCCTGACTTGTCCCAGCTAAACACATTTCCCTCCAGCTTCATCCTTCACTTTTCAGTGATATTCCCCGCTAGCCTGGGATCTGAGAGCAATGGAGACAACACAAGGATCTATCTGGGACAAACACTCCTGTGCAGAGTGACAACAAGCACAAGGCAGGGGATTACTGCAGGCTAGGGAGTGTATCCACCTCAAAAATGCTGTTGACTGCAGATGTATGAGGAAACATGTCACCATTGTAGACAGACATGTACATAGTGATGTCTGATTCAGATCACTACTAATTACTCTGGCAGGATACTTGAGGTGCCTTAGAAAGCCAACACCCGCCGGTGAGGCGTGATCCTTCCGGGAGCGGTGTTCTGCCACTGACTGCAGCTTGGGTGATTCAGCTTGAGCTTGTCTTTGCTCCGGAGAAGGGGCTTGCAACTTCTTCTGGTGCTGAGCTCCCACAAGGAATGTGTTCACTGCTCTGTCATGAACTGAATGACAGCCCTGAAAGCAAGTAAATTTATGACAGTTTGATACTCAGCTATAAATGAATGCTCTCGGGGTGTGGGTTTTCACCCACTTTTGCTTGGCAGTAAATTCTCTCAGGAAGTGAAGGAAAAGTATGGTGCAATCCATGCTCTAGGTGAGGACGAGGGAAGATTCTAGCTCTGCCCCTCTGTCCATGCAGAGAGGCTCCAAACAAGACTCAAAGCAAAAAAGAAAAAGGCAAGAAGAAATTATGGATGTGAAATGCAGAAGAGAAATATAACTAAATATCAGAGGGGTAAATAAACATCCAGGAAGGGATGTGCGCTTGAAGCACACCTTCTCCATGGCCAGGGCTTCCATTCCCAACTGTTCCACCTCCAGCCCCACCATGGCCCCTAACCCATCGCAGAGGACCTGAGAGATGTGAAGGCCACTCTGATCCAAGTCTCACTCATTTGTTCCCAGGGCACAGTTCATCCTGCCCAGCCACCTCTGTATTCCAGCCACAGTGAATGAAGAGGTAAATGCCAGCTCTCCTGGGCACTCCCATGGTGACACTAAACCCACAAACACTGGTTCCTGCAGGACAGGTAGTCTTCAAAAGAGCCAGCACCCCAGGGAGTAGGTATTTAGGCATACTTGTAATTTGATTTTAAAGGTTGGAGAATCCTAAGCAAAGAGCTGGGGAAAGTGGTGTGAAAAGACCGCACTGGTTTTCTAATTGGCATCTTCTTGGCATTGTAGCACCATACATTAGCAATAGCAAAACATCCAAGACAAGACATTCAACAAAAATGAGGTCAGTGGAACAAAACACATTATTGCTGAAACCAGTTTGCCTCTCAACATTAACTGTGCCATGAAAGACACTGACTCAAACCCGATAAGAGATGAAATATAAGAGGTTGCAGCACACATTTCTCAAGATCTCCATTGATCCTGCTGCCCAGTTGTCGATCAGCCTCTTTGATTACTTCCAGTTTCACCAGGGGGTCCTTTTATTTTCTATCCTGTGCTGGTTTGAGGCTCCCATATGGAAGCTTGTGCCATCCAGCATTCACAGCAGTGCTGACTGCTCTGGTGTCTTTTGCACAGTACTTACCCATGGCAGAGGTCTGTCCCACACAGAGGCTGTGCTATTCCATCACATGCTCACTCACTCATTTTATACAGGGTTTTTTTTCCCAAAAAGGAAAATGGAATTATTTTTTCAAGTTTTCTTTCTGTATTTGTCTCATCTTGGTTTGGTTTTAAATCATCTTAATATTACATGCAGAAAAAGGAATTGCATTTTGGACTGATGCAAGTTGCCATGGGTGAAAGGATACCCTCATTCAAATATTGTACTGAAGTCACACAGCATAAGAAAGTAAATTAAAATATTTTTATCACTGTTATGGTAAAGGGTCTTGAAAAAAAACCCAGTATTTTGCAACCTTGCATTTCCTGACACACGAAGATGAATCTAAGTCCCAGCACTGGGAGTGAAGACCTTTGATTCTTTGCTCCTATGGCAAAAGAAAGTGGGAAAGCACATCAAAAGGGCACTACTGCTTGTCTAGGTGCCCTCTGGGAAAATAGGGGGACCATGCTCTAACAGAAACAATCGAGCAGATGCCTGCAGGTGGATTCAGAATGACAAAGTTAGCAAACCCACCAATTTGGGTCAGAAAGAAAAAAAACCTTTGGCTGCAGCTGGAAAAGTGCTCTTGACGTTTAACAGTGTTGACCCTCAAAGTTCCCCAAAAAATATGAGGTAGACTCTGTCTGTTTCTCTAGAGAAAATAATGCCAGAGCTATACTGAAAACTGGAAAACTAAGGTTAGGAACAGGGTGGTTCATTAATGATAAATCATCATGACACTCTTTTATTTGCAGGGAAACCAGAAAGTTTCTCTTCTCAGGTGTACCAAGGTCTTCAGGAAGAAATGATTGCACACACAGTTGCTGAGTCTGTTATGGATAATTATAATCTGCTTTTCCACTGAAATAAACTCCCTCATGCTTTTGCAGTTCAACTCAGGTGATAGTTTTCAACACTTATATCATCATCATAAAAAGGAGTGTCCAAAGTCCTGCAGTGACTGGGAGGGGCAAGCAGCAGGCATTAGCTCTGCCTCCCGCCCAGGAACATCAACAGCACCTGGCAGGTGATAAGCAGCATTCAGCCTGGGCAGGGGCAATATCCAAGCATGCAAAATCAGTAGGTCCTGAAACAAGATAAATCTGCTCAGTTTTGAAATAGACTTCTACTTGAAAAAGTTAGTAGCATGGAACAGCAGCCGGGAGAAAAAAAAGGGCTGCCAATGTGGGCTGCCCTTGCAGAGTGAAGAGGGAAACATCATCCCATCCCAAGCCATCCCATCACTGCTGCCATTTGAGCGAACCCAGGAACACTTACCCTTGGAGCAGATCCAAAGAAGGGGAGGGACTGGCCCAGGCACCACCAGGATAGAGGGATCCCAGGCAAGGAAGCATGGGGAGCTCACCCTGTTCCCTGCACCCTCACACAGCTCTCTGGGTCAGATCAGTACAAGGATTTAGCTGCCTACAAATGCAAACCAGGCACAACGTGGTGTTTCCCAAAGCATTTGCATCTCAGACACCCACATATTCCTAAAACTCTCCCCTCCCGCCCATGCACTCTGCGTTAGTTTCTTCATTTCTAAAATGGATATGGTAATTACCCACCTCCCTGGCAGCAGCAGCAGGAGAGGAGATACCTGCTCTGCTGCCGTTACCTCCACGGTGGCAGCACCACATCCCCTTCCCATTCCCCTCTGAGCCATGTGCCAGGCAATGCTGGCTACTCCATCAGCACCTGCACTTGCATCTGGAGACTTTGGGAAAGGAGAGAAATGCCAGCTCTGCATCCAGCCCTGTTTAAGATGGTTTTCTGGGATAATGCTTCCTGATCATTACCTCAATATCTTCAGGCTTCTGCCTCAGGAAAACTTCAGGCTCCCCAGACCAGCAGCACATCTGATCGTTGTGTTTCACACACGCAGCTGCTGGCAGGCACATGATGGGCACTTGCCAGAAATACCATGGGGTCATGAGCGCACACTGCAGGGAAATGAAATCTGTGTGGGTGCCTTTCAAGGAAACCACAAGTCTTTGGGTGCCCCAGCAGTCACACAGCTCAAGAGAATCAGTCCCCTGTGTGAATTTTTTGCAGTGTATTTTTCCTGCACTGTCAGCCTTTTGTGCTTCCCCTTCATAGCTAAGCCATGTCTGCCTCTCTTCTTGGCAGCACTCATTTCTCACAGTAAGAGACTATCATCAAAACCTAAGAATAACAATCAAAAGTGTATTCTTGCCAATCAGCATAAAGCAATCTCACATTAAATTGACCTTCTGGATAGCACTTTATGTCTATTTACTCAAACATAAAATCCTATTTTCCTTTATCTAGGAAAGAGGGAAGTGTACAGACAAAGGGGTTTCACTTCAGGAACACAGAGTACCAAAGAGAGTTCACCAATTCAGTTTGCAGGCTGAACTCAGCAACTAAAATATCGCAACACAAGTAGGAATCTATATGCTCAAGCAAACACTTCAGCTGATCATCCACCTTCTTCAGGCAGGTAATCCATCAGGTCTGGCCACTCTGACACTTTTGAAAACTTGTGCAAACAAAAGCAGTAGGCAGTGCAGCAAGTTAGACCTTGAGGTAGGTGCACAGGCTGATGGCAGAGCAACACACCTGACCTAAAATGTCCCAGGCCAAAGAGGGAGCCATCAAGACTGAGCTTACAGAGGAGCTCATATGGTGGAGTCATAGTGTTAAATTCTGGGTGCTCAGGTGCTTCTAAGCATCTCAGACACAAAAGGTACCACCAAAACAGCAATGCAGCAAGCAAGAGGATGCAGCTCCCCTTGGCTGCAGTAGATGCAGATCATTCCATGTGGTATGCTAAATTAGCAGAATGCTGCAGCACACCTATTCAGGCATCCTGTGAGCTGCTGGGCTCACAGAAATTCCACAGAGTGTGGTGAAAACAAACTCTCCTCAGCTGCAGACCTCTTTGCTCAGCCATTCCAGCTCTTGTTTTTCATCCATGTTAGGCTCATCCTGAATGAAATAGGGAGAACCATATGGTAATGGTGCAGTGGTCCTGAGTTTTTCACCACAAGCCTAACAAAGAACAGCCCTGGAGTTTTAACCCAGCCCATGGTGCTGCCTCCTGGGTGTCTGCTACCAGTGTTTTTTTCTCATCTGAGCACTCAAGAAATTGTTTGGATATCTAACCATGCCAAGATACACAAAACCATGGGAAGATACTAACAGTGGAGAGCTGAGCTGTAGTGATTAATAAAGACACCAGATCCTTCAGAGTTTCATTAGGAAATACAGCAGAGACCTGAGTCACTGGCTGCTCACAGCATTTGCTGCAGCAGTGGCACTCTTGCACCTTGCAACACCTCTGCTGGCTCAGCCACCTTGCCTGCCTGGGAGCTTCACTACAGCTCATGAGAGTTATGCTCCAAACTGTGCTGGAAGATTGAAAAATTGCCCAAACCACTGTTTCTTGACTAGCAGACTGGCTTGTGGAGTATGTGCTTCAAATCTCATGCCATGTGGAGGAATGTCAGTGTATCCAGACCCAGGAGTCACAAGAAGGAAGCCACAAGAGCTCTGGTCATTAAAAGGTCTCAGGGATTAGCTGCTAGGCAGGACCTTTCTTCTATTTGCACAGTGTCTGAAACATCCCATGTTCATGAGCTCTTAAATTGCTGTAGTTTTGTCACCAGTGACTGCCATCCTGGGTCTGTTAAGTCTTTCCTTCTGTAGCCTGCCTCCAAAAGGACTCAGCAGTGGGTGCTGATGGAAAGAGAGTGAGAACCAAGGCATGCACTGCCCAGCCCCTCTCTTGGCGGGTCATCTTTTCCAGAAATTCTTCTTTTTCCTCCAAGGTGTACAGGGCTAGACAGGCATTTGTGCTCACAGATAGCTTATCTCTCCAGTTCATCCTCAGTCCTGGGCCTCCAGCTGCATGCACTGCCTGCTGATCAGCAGCAGACCTGCAGGTCCCCTTGGGCAAAACACAAGGGAGGAAAAAAGAACATCAGGACTACAAGGGGACTCAAAGGGTCTCCCAGCAGGCAGCCTGCCCACTACCTGGAAATTCCCATTGCAAATACCCTTGCAGCAGAACCTGCTTTTCCTTAGCCAGCCACAGGAGCAGACTTGGGCCAGAGAAGCAAGTGACAAAATTCCTGCTCATTTCAATGAGAAGCAGCAGGCCAAGCTCCAATGCTCCAGATATTCCCACCAGACACCAATGCAGATTTTTTTCAGTGCTGGTTCCTGTTGTAGTAGAAGACACAAAGCTGGCTTCTTCTGGCATCCAGAGGACTCTCCTTAGAGGGGAAGGATAAGTAAAGACTTTGGTAGTTATTTGTGCAGCCTTATGCTGCTCACTTCTCTCACAAATGACAACCAAAAGCATGGTAGAAGGGACAGAGGCAGAACCCTGAGATGGGTCTGGGTCAGCAAATCCTGCCTAAGACTTACCAAGGGCCAGGGCTCAAACTCCTTCAACATTCACCCCTCCACAGTGTTAGCTCCTGTTTTGCTGACAGTTGCAGCTGTGGAGAGCCTTTTGCTGATTCACAGGCTTTGCAAGGGTTATTATTAGCTTATGGAGATGAAATGGCTGTTGATTTGAAAAGATTTGGTAGAAAACCAGGGCAGGGTGACCTGAAACTGGGAGGATTTCATTTTCTTGATGGCAAATGTCAAGCCCATCATGCTTTGCCTGTATGCACATACAAGCTGATGAGGATTAATGCACGAGAACTATTGCTGCTATTAAAACAGCAGCACCCTCCCCCTAAAGAAAAAAGGAGAGAAGAGAGAAATCATTTTACATGGATCCCCATCCCCCTAATAAACAGGGAGCTAGGATCTGGGGATGACAGTTCTGGGAGATAAGGGAGTGGGGTTCATGGTCACTGACATGAGGTGTGCACCTGCTCTGGCTGGCTGTGTTTTATTATGCAATATTGTCTCCGAGCAAGAATGCCCAGTGTCTTTGCCCTCCATCTTCCACAGTCATCTTAATCCTTCAGAGCAAGAGCTCTTGTAGCCGTAGGTGGGAAATGGAGTCAGACATTTCCTAAACTGTCCTATAAAGTTTCTCTGCTAGAGGGTTCAAGCAGCACTGATGCCATGGGGAAACACAGCAGGAGTGGCTACACAGTCCCTCCACCACCTCAGCAAAACAGTACAGGAAACCAAAGAGAATAACATGGTCTGTAACAATTTATTTGCACAAATCATCCAACTCCAGAAGCAAATCAGATTGCTTCCTTGGTGCCTAATTAAGTTGATTTTCTCTCCCTTGCACACATGGGAATGGGATTGGTTGCTGTCACAGCCTTGACAGACTTTTCAGGGCTCCAAACAGATTCCCACCTGGCTCCTTGTGTGGGTATCGAAAGGGATGGACTGCTTTTAGTAGCTGGTCCTTGGGAAACACTGCTTGACCAGCCACTGCACCAAGAGGTCAGAGCTGAAGTCCCTGCTGGTGTGGCACCCAGGGTCAGCATTTGGGCTGGTGCTGTTCAGCCTGGGCTGTGCTTGACACACCAATCCAGCTCTGCAGCCTCCTGCCAAGGGAAACAAGGGCTCTGCAGTGCTCCAGGCAGGCTCATGCTCAGCTGCATGCATCTGCCTGATGGATTCAGCCTGCAGAGCTACTCACACAGCTCTCCTGAATTTCTGCCCATCTCAGTGAAAGAAGAGAGATCAGCAAGAGAGCTGACAGCTGAAGCCAGACCTGTTCAGATCTGCTGCCACCGGCGAGCCTGGTTCAGGGATCTCTCTCTGAATTTCCATTTGGACCCACAGAATTAGTTTGAGTACAAGAGGGCACCAATAACGCACCTAATTTGTTTCACCCTGGAACACATCATCATTTTAAAGCCTGGAATATTTATTGTCGGCAAAGAGATATTGATTGCTTAGCCACAGGCAGAGTAAAAATCATTGAGGGCGAAAAAAGAACAAGCAACAAAACAAACCAGAAAAATTGCTCTGGTGGCTTCCTTCCACACTAGTGTGCAATGCGCTGCCTCAGTTTTTACTGCCTTCCAGCATCCCTCAGCCCTCACAAGCTTCCAGGGCACAAGAAATGGCCTTTCCCTTTGAATTTATTGGAGAATGGATTCCAGCAGCTCCCGGGCACTTTATCACCTTCCTGCAGGGGAACATAAAACAGGGCCCTTGTCTCTGCCTGTGCCGTAGGAACAAACAAACAAGGGCAGCTCCCTGCGGCTCCGCCAGCGGCCCATCCACGCGAGGGCTGCCTGCATTGTACCAGCGAGCTCCAGCTGCGCGCTTCCGAGCTCGCCCGGCTCCCAGCTCCCCACCGCCCCTGGATGTTTGGAGCCACTCACTTCCTTCTTAGGGTTCACTCAACAGGAAGGCTGTTCCCCACCCCTAAAACCTGGTTAAAAGCTAATGGTCCATTGTGGCTCTTTTGAAAGATGGATTTCCCTGCTAATGCGGGCTGCCGGCTTTCTTGTGGGGGCGGCGATTCCAGCGCTGCTTGGACGCCGCGGTGGGCTGCATGCGGCCGGAGCGGTTTCCTTTCAGCAAATTGCATTTTAATAGCTTGAGGGCAATGGCTCTCCTCACTGGGCTGCTGCAGTGCCCTGTGGCAAGCCTCGCTGTCGCTCCATTTGCCACAAAACCTCTCACGCTGCTTCCTCGGTGGCCTCTGCTCAGGCACAGCGGCACCGGCGCCTGCTGGGGCAGCTATGGGGCAGCTCCAGACAGGGACTCAGCGGCAGGAGAAAGTGGGGCTGATCCTGCGGGCACTGGCCTGGCCATTCCCTGGCATTGGGGCTGGGATAAAACCTCCTGGGCGAGTGGGCAGTGCAGGAGGGCTCAGGGAATGGCCGTGAGGGCTGGCGAGCCGCAGCACCGCTGCCGGCCAGCCCCAGCTCCAGCCCCAGCTCCAGCCCCAGCTCCAGCCCCAGCTCCAGCCCCAGCGCAGAGATGCCCGCGCTGCCTCAGGCCCGGGGAGAGGCAGGGTGCGCCGGCACGAATGGTGAGATAAGTGCAGGGCTATCCCCCTCACCGGCAGCCTGGCCTCTGTAATCTGCCCCCTGGCACCCATCCATGGCCATCCCAGCACAGCTGGGCACAAGGATTGCAGCCGTGCAAGGTGACTTCGGCCACGCACAAAGCCTGAGGCCAAGCGTGAGGATCGCAGTGCTGCAGCCCCCTCAGAGGCCGCCAGTCCTACAAACCCTCTCTGGGACTGAAATGTCAACAAGGTCGTGCTGGCATCCAAGGGAGAGCAGGATCCCGGCACAGCCACGCTCCCCTCTGCTCTTCCCAGCCGCCGCTTTGCTGCAGCGAGGAGGAGGTAAATCAGCGCCTCCCTGGGTCTTTGCCACCCGCCTCCGGAGATAGGGTAGGCGTTCCTCAAGGTTTTGATTAGTCTCATTTTTTTGCCTGGTTTTAAAGGCAAAAAAAATAACATAAGGTGCCACCGACATTAAAAAAAAAAAAAAAAAAAAAAAAAGTGGACTAACCTGTCAATTAATTCACAGGGAACAATTCATTGTGTTCTCATCAAGCCATCCGACTATTTACTTTTTTTTTTTTAAGTACTATCTTTTCTCAGCCGAACCTTATTGATTATTCCTTCCCCAAAGCTTTAGATAATTATTTGGTTCAACATTTATCACTTAAAGAGTAATTCATGTGCTAATACGCATAATCCAACAGCACAGTTTAATTGCAAGATCTTAGCACTGCAGTTGAACTGCATTGTTGGGTTTAATTTCTCTTATTCTTTTACAGGCTCTAATTAGCCCCATGCAAAAACAGACTTTCTAGTTGTAAGCAGCTCTGAAAGCCTTTAGCAAAAACTACTGGGGTCCAGATGTTTTGTTCTACTAAAAACACTGAGAGAACTTGAACATGTAATTTCACTTACAAAAGTATTTCAAAACAGAAAGTGGTTTGGAGTCAGGTTTTTTAAATAACTATTTTAGGAAGTTAAAGCGTTTTACAAAACAAAATGTCATCATCCCTCAAGTCTGTCTCTGCAGTGAAACCACCACCAGCAGCTACTGAAATGTTTGTGCTGGTATTTTCAAAATTTGGGGGGAGGGTATGAATTTCTCTTCTTGTCTTAGCATCACTAAAAGGAATAGAAATTGAAAGTACACAAGGTAAACCATCTGCTTACGAAAGACCTGAGCAAGGGCTTTGGGTGCCCCAGTGCCGCAGATAATGTCTGGCCTTCCCAGCCATGCCACGTGATACGGCATCTCTGCTGTAGACATCAGATTTTCGCCCCCAAACAGAATAGTAGCATTCTCAAGACAATCTCAGTCTAAAGCAAACAAACATGCTTTAAGGATCCTAAATTCTATGCAAGGATCCTAAATTCTATGCAAGCTCACTTGTCTTACACAGGGGCTTGGGGGCACTTGGGAGTGCTACTGATGCCTCTGGGCTTTTTAAGGCATCTAAGCAGCATGAGAACATGGTGGTTTATCCTTATGTCCTGTGAGACAATGAGGCCCACGATGCTTTTGTGATGCTTCTCTAGACTGCCAGCAGTCCTGGAGGTGGCTGTGACTTGGATGTGGTGCTTCCTTGCCCTGAGAGAGGACCATGAGAGGACAACTGGGTGATCTGGGGCAGGATGGATTTACTGTCCACTGATCTCCACAGCTCTTGCTCACACCCAACACAGTAGAGACTCCTCATGAGCAGCAAGACAACTTCTTTCTTTCAGCCCCTCTGCTCCTGGCTGTGAGAAGCTGTGTGCCTGGGAAGCGCTGGCTGCATGCAGATCATGGAGGGCTCTCATTTCACCATATGACACATGAAAGCAGAAAATAAAGAAGTCAGAAACATTATCACCATGGAACTGTTCTGGATGAACTTCATCTGAGATTAAAACCAAACCAGGAACATTTTCAGCATGGCAGGCATTTTCTTTAGCTTCCAGAAAAGAAAAACATGAGTCAACAGGCTAAAGAAATCTTAGAAACAGGTGGTGAGAGACGCTGGATGGAGTTCGGTATTTGTGCAGTTGCTCTGGTTCTTACATAGGTCTGTTTTAAATGAACCAAAATACCAGTCTGTGTTTGTGGTTGACATATATCTACTGTCTTACAAGCAAAGGGCAGCTACCATAGCTTTGCTGCAGTGATGTTTATTCATTTAATGAAACAGTCTCTTTAATCTCCTTTCTACAACTTTTAAGAAAATCAAAATGGGACCAAAGAAATTAAGTGGGACCAAGAAAAAAACTGACAAAACCCCACCACATTCTTTTGGGATTGGTTGGGGGTTTTTTTTCTGGTTCTTCTGGACATCAAAGAGAACAAAATTAGGAAAACCCTTGAGTCCAACTGCTTCTGTATCCCTTCTAATTGACCTGCACAGGAGTCTATCTCTATATCACTTTCAAGCTGCTTTAGCTAAATTGCTTCAGGATACAAGAGGTTAAAGCACCCTGCTGGGTAGAAATCTTTTACTTTAGAGGTCCAGCAGCCTTTCCCTTAATCTGCAGAGTGGAGCTGTGATCATACAACAGCTAAAGTCATGAGCTTGTTAATGCTAAAATGACAGATGTTATAACAACAGGATATTTATTAAGTTTCCCATTACCCTGCTGGGTTGTCAGACCCCGATTTCTTTCTAAGACTGCTTTTTTGGTTTTTAATAACCAAAAGTTAACAGAAGTCTGTTTCCAGCCTTCTAACAAGAAGTCATGTGAAAGGAAAAAAAACTAAAAAGAAAATATTTATAAACTCTCTGTCTCAGCTTGACTCCTGTTGAAGGAGGAAGCAGTACTACTAATTCGGTCTGTCTTTCTGCCTCCGTGTTATGGTATAGATTTGTTTTAGAGTAGGTATAGTTTTAACCTTTTACCTAAACCCTATACAGCATTGCATGAAAAGTCAGTCCATGTGATTCCGAAGTCCTGGAGACTTTAGTACCTATTAATTATTTAGTGAAGCACTGCAAACTCTCTCTATGGTGGGTGTTTTTCCTCATTGCCAGGTTAGAAAGCATCCAGCAACCCTGCCTGGAGGATACCTACCTCTGTGATCACTGTTGTGCTGGGAGGTGACAACCCCTGCTCAAGCAGGGCTTGGAAGTTACTGTGGAAAAAGCAGACAGCCTAGAAAAGCCACGTGCACAAGGAAACAAGAAATAATCAGGTTTAAGCAGTTATTTCTGCATAGATTGAGTTTCAATATTCATTCATCAATTCTAAACTCAGTAACAGTGTTAATCCCAGAACACCTGGAGTGGCAGCCCAGTTATCAGAGTTGTTACACCGCTGGTGGTGCACTTTCCACCAGCCCATTGCTCCCTTTACATCTATGCCACACAAGCTCTGGATGTGGAGGCCTTCCCTATGGACTCAGGGGAAGTTTCAAACATTGAGGGCTGGGCAGTGCTGGGCATGCCTTTGTTGGTAGATGGGTGTTCTGTGACAGGAGCTCCTCAGAGCACAGATGACCTGATTACAGCTGGCCTGCACCTCCCAGCTCATGGCAATCATGCCCTCGCTTCTCCCATGTGCTGTGCCCCTAAAGTTGGTGCAGCACAGCAGCAATCCAGGCCTCTCTGAGGAAGACTGCTGGTTTTCCATCCCTCAGATTTGAGTCAGTCCAATCCAAGAGAGAATGGCCTCTTTCCTTAGAACAGCTGTAGTCCTGCTGGAAGCTTCTTGAGATTTCTACAAGCCACCCCCAATCTCTATTTCTGAGGCCATTCTTAAACTGAAATTTTAGTTTTTGGGGGAAACTGAAATCCATGTGGGGATAAAGGAGACCCCTCGGAGAACCACAGCTTCTACCATGGTCACATTTTTGAGTCTCAGTGAGTACTTTGTACTTCTTTGAGCACTATCTAGCAGAGTTTGAGGGATGAAAAGCATGCCTCAAACCAAAAGAGGTCAGAGCCCTGCATGTGCTACGAACAGAGAGAACTTTTGACCTGTCAGAATTCCCAATACAGGGCAGGCTCTTATAAATATAATCTACTTATCAGAGATGGAAAGCGAGATGAAAAACATGCTCTAAGGGGTCTTGTAACAATCATTACCATCCTATTTGATTACTTAGTAAGCATCTCAGACTTGCCAAAAAGCACCTCAGTGAAATTTCAATGAATATTAAGTTTTCCTCCTCTACATATGAGTGGCTTTGTTTGGGGTTAGTCACAGACACAGAAAGTAAAAAAAAAAAAAACAACAACAAAAAAACAAAAAAAACCAAACCAAACCAAACAAAACAAAAAAAACCCCATAAAAATCCAAGAGCCCAGCTTTCCTTAACAAAGGCTTAAAGTGTGGAGAATTAATCTAGCCTTATCTTCAACACATTCTTCCACATTTCCAGGTCTTTGATATCCCCCATCCAGCCCAACTTGGTTCAGAGTCTTGCACTCCTACTGAGCACAGAAAAACACAGCGTACTGGCTCAGCCAGCCAGCATGTGGCCCCTGAAGGCATTATCACAGGAAGATACCCTGAAGCCAATTGGGTTACGACACCTTCCTTCAAAAAGAATCTGCCAGAACAAAGTTCCTGTCAGAAGCAAGTTGTTTGAAAAGTAGAATGGTCATATTTGGGTGAAACCCCCAACAAACTCTCACATTATTTAAATGAAGGATCACATGTACTGGAAGGAGTAGCTGAATGATGTACAGTCCAGAATTGCATCTATCATGCTCTCCACTCCTCCCCTGCCATACTTTAACTAGCTGGATAAATCAGTGCATAGGACAGGATCTAATCTGGTATTTATGGAATAAAGTCCCCATCACATCACCAGTATCTTGAAGGATTAGTTTTTCAGAATGCTATGTATAGTACAGGCCGAAATGCAACTCAGAAAAAGATACATTTTCTTATGTATCACTAAAGCAGCTTCTTCTTCTTCGTGAAGTTCAAGCAAACATTTTTCCATCCCAATTTATTGCTGTGGTCCCTGTTTCCACAGTACATTCCACAGCTACTCAGAGCTCTGCAGAGTGCTGAAGTACTTGTTAGTGGCGAGTGACCTGGTACCAAAATTGTGTGGTTAGCTCCACTTTTTATGAACTGACACTTCCTCTCTTTTTAGCTGATATTAAAGAAAAATAATATGTTAGCAAAAATTGGACAGTTTCTTTAAAATAAAGTTTATTTCTGTGTTCTGTGGATTAGAAACAAGGACACAGAATAAGTAAATAATTCATTAAATGTTTTATCAGGAGAATTAATTATTTAATTTGAAAATATTCTTAGTAATATTAAAAAATACTTGCATTTGAACTTTAAAAGCATAGAAATATTTCTGTTAACTAGAGGAACTTTAAAACCTTCATCATCGTCAAAATAAGTCAGATCTATTAAAACATAGCTGGTTTCAGACACACTGCACTGCATTAACCTCAAATTTGCAGTTTAAGGTTAAGGTTTAAAGATAAAGGGGAAGGGGAAGATGCCAGCAGTCCATCCTTGTTTATCTTGTTTAATTTTTGTCCTAGCCCAGACCAATGACTTTTTCTCTCCAAACCACTGTTTCGAAAGGGGAACTCTCATGTTGCATAAGAACCCTCCGTATCTGACTTTACCTTAAGTCATTTGGAGAAACACTGCACTTTCAGGATTTTAGCCACTGCCAGCAACAGACCCCCATGCAAAGACTTTATTTTTGCCAAGCTGCAGTCTCTTGCAGAGAGAGACCACTCCTCATATGCTTGGGTGTGAAACTAAACTGCTGTTACCTGATTTTCTGCACCATTTCTCTAGCAGTGAGCTAAGCTTGGTACTTCACACTAACCTTTCCTGATGGAACAGCTGAGCCTGTGCTGGCTACCTTCTGTCTCAGCAAGATTAAGGTCTCAGCTTCAGCTGTGATCTGTTTGAACATGTTTTTCCATGTCTTTCACTAACTTGGATTTCCATGCACTCCAGGTGTAGGTCCCTCAGTAACATGCTGTTAAGCACTCCAGAGGAAAACCAAATGAAGTCATTACCCTCATTAAAGCAGCTGCAGGAGGGGGAAATTATAACCACTCCAAAATCAAAACCCACATACACTCCATTGATGCCATAATTTCATTTGCTTCCTACTAACCAGAGAGACCACAATGGGAGAAGTGACCTGCCTTTTTGATACTATCAGAGATGAAAGAAATTTTGGCAAAAATCTCATAGATCACATTTTCTATTATTAAGGGGAAAATCTAAAGAACTCCAGTGTCTGCCCTACTGTTTTTCCATGCCACATTAATTATTGCCCGCACATGCAGTAATAGTAACTCCAGTTACTCTCTGGGCAGAGGACAGCAAACAAAAGCATCACAGAAAGCTACTGCACAAGTTGTAGACTTGAGTATCTCCCCAGCTTTCAGTAGAGAAACACTGTTTTGACATCACCTCGTTTTTGTAGATGCTTTTAGAAAGGGCACACCAAGTGCAGTAGAGTTCAGATTCTGGTTCAATGGCACCTTTTTTTCAGAGCAGCACAGTGTTGCAAGGCAGTTGAGCTGCACACTCTCCCCTTAGCTCTGTGGCTAAACTTCTCTGCATTAAGGGAATGGGAAAGGGATAAAAACCCCATGTAAGTTTTCAATAAATGTTACTGAGGTTTTCAATAGTACATAGGGCTTGGGTGATGCTCTGGGTTTTTCACATACAGCCCGTGATGTCACGCTGCGGCTGTGACATCAGCACAGCTCTGACACAGGAGCTCTGCCCACGCAGCTTGACTCAATATTTAGTTCTGCAGTTTTCCTACTCCTTCAGAAAAAGATAACTGGGACATTATGGTGCCAAGTGTCATTCCACTTCCAAGCTCAAGCATATGTACCAAACACCTCCTTTTTAGCAATAACTTGCCGGCTAACTTGTCAGTGTCTCTACTGTGCTGCTGCTGCATGCAGGGAGGTTTTCACCAAGGCTGGGTAATAATTCTTGTGATAATTAAACATAGTTCTTTCCTTTTTTCTTTTTGAACAGCATTGTGAAGAGAAAATCACTTCAAACCATCATGACACAGAAACCTAAGACCTCTGCCAGTATGGATATTTAGGATAATTACTTGAGCCTAGATTTTACCTAGTACTTAAGCCCAACCCTTCCTAAAGCTCAGCTGGAAGCATGCAGAATCAGCCCCATCCATCTGGGTCAGAACTTTCCCACGTACCCACAAAAATACATGTGGAAATCATCACCTGAATTTTGGCAATTCACATAATCCCTTTCTCAAGGAAAAACATGCTTGTCTGCAACTGACTGAGCTCAGAAAGCCCACGGCAGCACAGGATAAAACAATGGACTGAGTCTGCAGTCAGTGCAGCCTAATGAAAAAATCTTGAGGGTATAGCAATATGTGCAGCATTTATCTGTGGGAGTGTTGTTCACTCCTGAACTAGGGTATGAGCACCTAGCTCAGGTGAGCAGCAGTGACCCAGTTACCTGCAGACTGCCTGTGCTGTACTCTGCACCCTCAGCTACAGGGATCACCCAGTAACATCAAACCAAGCAGTGAAGCTTGAGTCCAGGTCTGCAGCAGGCCAGCAACATCCACTTACACTCAGCAGACACACTGTGAAGCAGAGAAGACTGGCAGCAAGTGAGTATCTATCTCCCTCGGCTGAGGTCTTGCCTATACTGCAGAATGCAGTTGCCTATAGCAGGAATACAGGCAACTGGAACACGTGTGGGCCAACCCACAGCAAACCTAATCCAAGAAATTAAATCTAACAAATTCACCAGTGAGTCCAGGGGAGATGAGGACAGGCTTCAGCCCAGGCCAGCAACACGAACACAAATGCAGGAAGCCCAGCAGGTTGCACATCCTGTTCCACAGCATCACCAGGGCTATTCTTAGCTGCAGGAGCTGGTGCAGGAGGAAAATGCTGGGAAGCCGACCAATGCTGTAACTAGAAACAGAGCTTGGGTGATGGGGGGTGGGGATTGCCATTTGGTCTCAGCAACACTTTAAGATTTGTGTTGATTGTCAAAACCTTAAAAAAGGATAAACCAAACCACAAATATATATAAATGCTAGCCAAAGTCTCAATGGCAAGGCTTTCATGCCAGGTTTGGGATGCTAGCACAGATTACAGAGAAGGTCCCTGCGGAGTCAGACTCTTCCATCCCACCCCTCTCCTGCGGCACTAGCTCCTCCAGTGGAAAAGCAGCAAGGAGTTGTTGTGGAAGCTGGATCTGGTGGTCCCTGTGCTCCTATCTGCAGTAGGAGGTCTCAGAATGACATGGAAGAAGGTATGTGTAGCAAAAGTAAGCTACAGACCTGAAGCTTCCCTTCCTGCTAATTTAAAATTCCCACACCAGCATGTCTCATAAAGGATGTTCATATTAAGTTCAAATCACATCATTTCATGGAGAGGTAGAAGCAGCTTTGGAAAATGGCAAAACTCAAGCTCACATGAAGTGTTTACAGCACAACCAAACATACCCTCCTGCACATGTAACTAATAATGTGGAATCACTTTTCCCTCTTGAAGCAGAAAAATGAGCTGCTGAAGGGCTCCAAAATGAACTCATCACTGCAATCTTATTAACAGCTCAAAGCAGGTATTGGTCACCATCCTGCCCTCCTCAGTGCTGGCATCTGCAGTCAGTCCTTTTCTCCCTAAAAACTGTGCAAACTGTAGTTTTTCTGAGTTGAAACAAATGAAACTGAAAAGCACCAAAGCATTTTCTGCTCTAAAGCAGATTTCTTCCAAACACATTGAAAGAACAGTACAGAGTCCTATTAGGAAGCCTACTTTATTGACCCTTATGTCAGATATTTAACCATGACCAATTAACAGGTCAAGATGATTTTTTTATTATTTTCAAAAGCTGTTTTCATTTGAGATTAAAAAATGCTTTTTGCATAATTAACTCTTCACCATACTAGAACTGAGGAACTATTCTTTTAATTGCACCTGGAACCCAGACAGTTGGAGGCCAGGACTTTACAACACATTTACTAACCTCCACCTCCTCTATTTGTGCTCTCTTCATCTCTTTTTGATGTTCTGGGAGATAGTGAATGTGTATTTCTACTAGTTAGATTTCTTTCTGGGAGCTGATCTGAGAAAGAAATCCCAACTAAAATGTATTTGATAGTCAAGAGCTCCATTTATTTTCTCAGCACTTTAATACTTAAAAAAAAAAAAAAAGAGCATTATTCTTTATTTTAAAAGAAGGCAAAAAGAAATATCATCAATGAACAAGCTATGCCAATTATATCTTAACATTGTTCAGAAACAGGATCCAGGACATGAAAAAAAAAGAAGCCAAATTAATCCCTCATGTGCTTTTTGGAGACATACAGATGAAAGATATTTTTCAGCTTTGTGGTTTTGCTTTTCAACTAGTTAGACAACACAGTGAGTGCAAAAAATATAAATGTGAGCCTGCTAAAACATGGTGCTGTACCTCACAGGCAGCTAACCACACAAAGCAAAGGTCACAAGGAATAATCAGACCTTCTGTTATCAGCAAAGCTACATTTGATTTGGAAAATTGTCAACTCTGGCTTTCAGCTCAGGCAAATGAAGCATCCACCTCTTTCTGCCTAGCAGAGAAAGGAAAAGCCAAAGATACTGTGGACCTGAACCACTTAAATACCTAAAAAGGGTGTAACTGAGGCGATGCTATGGAGCTAAAATAGTCAGAGCATATTTATGTGCTTTTAAATATAGTTAGCAGTATTTCCCATTCCCTCCACGTGGAACTTGGAACATCTAGTTAAAAAATTCACCCCCTCCATCCCTCCCAGTCTCTCCATAGCTGAAGAGATTAGAAAGTGCAGTCAAAGCAGGGGGCAGGGGAAGGAGAATGGCAGGAATCTTTATCCCTCCTCCCCAAAGTCCACCAGGCAGTGTTCAATAAATTCAGATGGTCCGATTTCAGAAGCTAACAGTGTCCATTTAGCTAAACTTGCTCACAAGTCTTAGGATACTCAGTGGGCTTTCTTCCCTTTCTTTTTAGAGAATGGGGAAAAGGAATAAATTCTGAAATTATACCAAACTGACAGTATTTCTACAGAAAATTTAGAAACACCATAGCAGTCCTGATTTTAATACCTCCATAAAATCTAGGTACTTTTTTTCTTTAAAAGCTAGGCTACACTGGCAGAAGCTTTGGACTCACTCCCACAAGTAATACCTGGTGTGCAAGTAAGTACTCGTCAGGCTGATGAAACTATTTACGAATAGAGAAATTTTCAGGACTGAGCCCTTGCCATGACTTTTGGGGAGTCACAAGCTGGGGCTGGTTCTCTTACATAACTCCGTGTATGTCCATTCTGCACACTGCGATGTGGCAACTGCAGACATTAACAAAGCCCACACTGGGTGTTGAAAGCAAATGAGCTACAATTACTAGGGGTTCCACAGAAACAATTTACCCTGCTAAAAAGGAAGACTGATGGTACTGTGGCTAGCCCACTTAGTGTCTGAATTCGTTCTGCACCTCAGCTTAGGTGCAGATATAATCTAGAAGTGATTCCAAAATAGCATGATCCTGGATGAGGCATGTAGTAAAATATTTCATCTGGTGATGTTTGGTACATCTCTGTCACATTTAATCAGAAGCCTAAACAATCTAGACACTGAAATACAAACTTAATTTTCCTTAAAATCAGTGTTCCATAATTGTTTTTATTTTAAAAATTCAGGAATGTGATACACAATACAATTAGCTCCCCACCACTGCAGTGTTCACTTACATGAGATTCACTAGTTTCATGCTTTGTGGAAAAAAAATAAAATAAAGAGAGACTGTGCAGTGCTTTTGAATGCTCTCAGTATTCTTAAACTGTGATCTTCAGAACAAATCAAGTCTGTATAACCCCAGACAGATCAAGTTAAAAGAAAAAAAATTGAGCTATTTCACAAGCTAGTGGGCTACAGTCGGGTCTCCTACAGCCAGAACGGAGAAATTGTGTTCCTGCTGCTGCACAGCCACCACGCTGACCTCACTCTATGCTTTCAGGGAGTTTATCATCAAGGGCTAAGGAGGCTAAAGGGCCCTGGTAGCACCAGCCAGTGCTGCACGTGCAACAGGGCATGTGACAGAGGCCATACAACTCCCCCTCCTGCCCCCATCATCATCACCATCATCACTGTCACCTCTGCATCCTGTCCTGATACTTAAAATAACAAGGGGGAGAGCTTTTTGTCTTTTTAGTTAGCCATTGCCTGCAATGGACACAGAAATAGAAAAATATGACTTCTGGCACCAAAAAAAAAAAAAAAAAAGAGATTAAATAGTTTAAAATGGAATTAGTGACTACAACTCCCTCTATTCAGAAGCATTTACTGAGATTATTAACCAACTGTTATGACTTACCAGTTGCCCTCTTTTTATAAGAGCAACAGGAAAGAAGTTAACCACACTTCTCAGTGCCACCATGGTTAGATTTGTTGGTATTTTTTAAAATAAACTAAAGAACAGTAGTTCTATGGTGCGTTATTGATATATGGCAGAACCTCAACAATTCATACTAACAATTGAGACAAATTTTAAATTAGTGATGAAAATAATTAGTGAAAGTTTACCATAAAAAGCAAGGATACACATTTAAAAAAAATAGTACTTTGTTCATTTCAAAATTTACTAGGTTAATACTCTGTAGTATAGTAGCAGTGGTAGCATACTCAGCAAATGTAGTCTCATACAAGATCTCATTTAACAGTCAACTCTAGATCATATACAGGTAACAGAAAAAAGAGTTAAGATAATTCAGAAAAAACAAAAACATATATAAATACTGTATTAACACATTTAAGTTAGTTTATGAGACTATACAACAAGCATAAACACAGAAGAAGGTGAGCAATGCTGGTGGCTGCGAAGCACCAACATCCCAAGCCAGCACAAAACCAAGGCCACCCATCCACAGCCCACAGCTTCCTGCAGATGCACCTGAGCAGCCAAGAGGCAGAACCCCCAACCCAGGCAGTGCTGTGCTGCACCCCAGCAATGCAGCCTGTGATGGGGCTCCCTGGGAGCAGAGGCAGCACCTCCAGCTTTCCTGTGCTTCGGCACACGGGGCTGGTGCTGGCCCTGCACACTGCACAGGTAATGCACAACACTGTAATCCACCCGTGGATAATCGAGAGTTGACTGCAATGCTCTTCTGAGAGCTTGGGTGAGACCACTGACTGACTTGGCCAATCCAGGTCCGATGAGCAGCAGGACTATTCTTTGTACTATTTAGGAGCAATTATGATGCAAGACGCAAATTAGAAATGCAAACTAGGGAGGTGTTCTGTATCTGGAGGCAAAGCTACATTCCCTTCACTAACAAAACATTCTTTTTAAAAAAATCTCTATTTAAATACTGTTAAAAACCTGAAAACCACAGCATCAAAGAATTTAATAAGGCCTAAACTATCCTCAGTTCCCTCTGGTTGTGCCTAGATATTGCAATGCATTTGTAGAAGTAGTAAATGCCAGGTAATCTAGTTTCTTATCCTCTTTGTGCCTTCCAGTAACAGATCTCAGAGCTCTTCACACAATAGTTAAGCCTCACAACACCCCTGTGAGGTAGGTATTATCCCCATTTGAAGACAGGGAAAATGAGGCAAAGTGTTTATAGTGTCCAGAGTCATAGAGCAAAGAATGGAAGATCTGAGTTGTTTTCCAGTTTTGCACACAGGCGCAATCCGTTAATCACAAGACATTAGTTCCCATACATGACATGAGAATGGATCAAAAGGGCCAGGGTTTTAGATTAGATTTCTTGTATGTTTTATCTTTCAACTCTCACCTCATCTCTGCCAAATTCAGAGTCCACAGAGCAGTTTCTCCTTTCCTAAGGTGTAAGCTAGCAGCACACTGTAACAGCTTCTTTAGAGCCAGTTGTCAATTAACTGAGTCAAGATTTTAAACCATAGATTCAGATACTGATTAAGTGAAATGTGATCCATAAGCATCTCGAAATGTGAAATACAGTGATCCCTGCACCACTTCCTCAAAAGTCAGTGGAGGGATCCTGAGGACATGGTGGGGAACCAGGACTGAAGTCACTGCAAGTGTTTACAGGCACACTCAGCTAGAAGCAAAATGCACCATTATTTTTGGGGAGCTGCTATCTGTGCTTGAAAGCAGGAGTTATACTGTCAGTGCTTGGCAGACCTTCCCCAACAGAGCACTTACTGACAGAACTAATTATTTTATCTTAGTAAACTCAGTATCGGCTCAATATTTATTCATAGCACTGTTGAGTCAAGGGTTCCTTAAACCTCAAAGACCTTCCTGACCAGACACAACTTGGAAGTAAGAGAAAACAGCAGAAAATCCATAAAACATAGAAGTCTGTGTTCCTTGATCAACTAGTCTCATGTCTGGATCACAGAGCAGTATACAGTAGCTTGAACTGCCATTCTGACAGAAAAAAACCCTTTCACTTCTGTTGTTTTCAATTACCTAGCTACCTTACCAGAAGAAGAGGGGACAATTTCTGACAATCACATGATGTTGTCTTTAAAATATGCTGTGCAATAAATTCACTAGAAAAGCCTTCACAATTTTTATTACATAGCTTTAAGAAAAATATGTGAAACTGCAAAGTGGTTTCCAGTTTTTAGTAGTTATATCTTTAAAAATGTTCTATGAACTTTGGTTTTCTTAGGGCTTCTAAATAAACAATATATTAAGGTATCTACAAATCAAATATTAAAGGAAAAAGTAGGTCCAAGAAATCTGTAACACAAATTGAGTTCCTACATGCTTATCCCTCAAATACCTTTTCACTGGAAAAAAGTATCTTAATTTGAAGCACAGCAAAAAGTGTCTCTGCTGAAATGTTGAAACTGGTTTTCTGAAGTGTTACAGCATGGATGCACTTTCTGTCTGTCCCAGTCAAACAAAGTCAACACAAACGCATTGTATCATGACAGTGACATTATATTCTTTAAAACAAGCATTCTATATTTAGCAATATGACAAGAACAAGGACTTCAGCAATTACACTATTTGGCAAAATTGCATCTCGAACGTCTGTCTCTTCCTCTTGCAACATAGCTGTTGACAAAGTCTCCACAACTCAGGTAGCACCCTTCAGGGAGTTACAAAGATGACTCAAACTGCTCATTTTGATCGGTGTTTGCCTCCAGCTTCACTGAAGGGATGCTCTCCGACTTAGTCCTCCTCGTTTTCGGAAATTCAATCACAACTTCTGAACAAGAAATACTAAGTGACGACGATTTTTCTGTCTTCTTTGCAGTACTATCTTCTCCTGCTCCACAACACTGCTTCAAAGCACACTGAGTCCTGCAAGGAAACTCGCATTTGCCTCTCCCTGACTCAGAGCCAACGCTGGCAAACTCGGGCTGAATGGTAGTTGCGTGAATCCCTTCATCGTGAAAGATCTCTTTGATGCGCTTGGCCACCATCATGTACGTGGAAGGGTCAGGACACTTGATGTGAGCAGTGCCAATGATCCTGCTGCCTGCTAGCTGCCAAATGTGTAACTCATGGATTGCTTCAACTCCTTCGAGAGTGCGTAGCTTTGAGTTCAAAGAATGGACATCTATTTGTTTGGGAACAGTCTGTAGAAGGATGAGGGCTGACTCCCTAAGCAACGGATAAGTTGTGTAAAGGAGTATACAGACCATAATCAAACAGAGGACAGGATCTAAATATAGCAACCAGCAAGGACCAGCCACTGTAATGCCGTCTTGCTCTGACTTGTTAGTGCTGCCAAGTGCTCGGAATAAAGTAGTATTTTCCATGCAATGATCATTGACACATGGATTATAGCAAGGCCCATCTTCAGGGCATGGATTCCACAAGCCATAGAAGAGCAAGGCATTCACTACCACAATTACTGAACCTAAGGCATCTCCAAAAACATGCAGAAAAACTCCACGCATGTTAAGTTGTGCACTAGAGTCTTCTTCAACTTCCTCTTCATCCAGAGGATAATGGCCAGCATTCCCATTCACTTGTACATCACTCATGTCATCTTTCGTATCACCTAACAAGAAAACAATGAAACAGTTAGGCACAAGCTATAATACAGCATGGTACTGTAATCCCTTATAAAATCATATCCAACGGTAAGCATGGCACACTGAGTATGAAACTGAAAATGAACTCAACCCACACACTTAGCAACATCTTCTCTGGCTGAGGAAAAGTCAGTTTTCCCAATAAGTGATCTAAATAATCCATAAGGCAACTGTTTCTACATGGAGACTAAAGACGTAGAGTGGCACAGAATGAAGATGACCGCATTTTAATTACTGTACTGAAAAACTACTTTCACCTTTCCAGCTGTATAACCATTTGCCTATTCACTGCGTGTTTCCTAAACAAAATGCAGTTACAGAGGGTATGTAAAAAAGCTGGTTTAAGTAGCTTAATTAGGTACATTTTCCCCTTCTTTTGAAACACCAATAGACTGATCACATTGCTAAAACCCATCTTTAACCACAGGACTGCATTGCTATTGCATATTAAAATCTGAAGCTAGAAGCTCAAAAGCTGTGTGCTACAGCTGTGTAGTAGCTTCTTTTCAGGTTTACCAATGCCTTTTCAAGAGGCTTCTGAATTCAAGGAAGAGGAAGTTCTTCCAAGATGGTGCATGGAGTTAGCAGGACCATGAGATACAATCAGCTGAAATTTTAGGTCTGAAACACAGAATTTACCAGCATAATTGACTATAGGACGGTGTAAATTATCATGGAAACTCTGAGGATATGAACTACTGTTATTTGTATTTCAGAATAAATAAATAAATAGTAAAATTGTATTTTTTATGCAAGTGACATATAGCTGTTGAGTGACATACAGCTTCTGATGTCCAAAGTCATGTGTCATGGACTGTACATAAATTAACATTTTAGTGCCCTCCTTTGTCACAACGGTCTGCAATATTTATCACTCCAACACAGCTAACCAGCTACATGGGAATAAACACACACATCATTACAAAGAAGAATCCTTTCTGAAAGAAAACAATCTTCCAATGTTCAAACTGGAAAGAACTGTACATGATTAAACTCATGCTTTTCTTCAGAAGTTCTTCTTTGGCTACTTCCAGTGCTAAAGAAAAGCAACAGGCACTGGCCCCTGACCTGACAAACTGAAACAAGGAGCTCCTACTGCTCCTGATGTCATTGAGTTCAGAGCTTTGTAAACATTAACAAGACGTGCAGCTTCTGCTGTTCTGCCCTTGTGGCTGCGATTCTGCAATTGCAGAGTGCGCTCAAGTCCTCTCCTCTCTGAAGAGGGAGTGGGCTCCTACCAAGGCTCACTTCCAAGCCCCAGCTCATTACCTCATCCAGTACACTTCTGCCCTGAAGCTCCAGCTACATTTTCCACACTACCCCTAGGAGTTATGGAACATGGGACCTGTAACTTTCCAGAGAAGTAAATACATTAGAGGGAAATATCTCAGGTTACAGAGTTCAGACCTCAAGGTCCACGATGAGAGCAAGGAAAGAGGAATGCTCTACTTTGTACCAAGTACTTGGAATTACAGAGATCTAAAAAGCACAGCTATCTATATGAGTGGGTAACAGGAAACAGTTCCAGAAAGCTCTTGAACTTTTTTTTAATGGCAAATGGTTAAAATATGTCCATTTGAAATATGTTCATTGAAATGGAACAAAAAACTGATTATCTGGGATAAAGTGCATCCATAGAAATGCCTGTGCAGGACTAGCCCCTAAGGTTATGCCTACTTTTCACTTCCACCTTAGGACTACCCCACTCTGCGATTTCCAGTGAAGGCACAAGACCACCTTTGTCATCATCTCTACATCTTTTATCTTCTCCCAAGCCTCCAATCACCTCTACCTGCAACTTTTAATAGACAAACAATGAGTAGCTCCATCCATTACATAATCATGACAGGGCAATGAAGGAAATACAAATTTATTTCAAAGTTTCACTGTGACCAAAATTATGTCCTATTACCACCTAAACATCCACAACAAATTATTTGTTATTGCCAGAAGCACATCCATGAGACATTCCAGACAAGTTAGCTCAACAATATGCATTTTAATCTATGCTATAACTTTTTTCTCTAACTAGTCCAAAACTTGGCTAAAAGCACAACTTTTCACAATTAAAGAATCATTCCAAGATATGTATGAGACTAAGGGTTAAGGGAATTTTACATTGTCTGAAATGAATTATTAGGATACCTTTGCTGGAACTAAACCAACATTAAGAGCTTATTACGTGGTGAAAAAGATGGTGTAGTGTATTTAGAGGAACTTTCCTATCCTCTTGAAAAACCTGTCTTTCCAAAGCCAACATGGAATCAGAGAAACAGAAACTAAATTTCTCAAATGTGTATTGCAACCTCTGATCACAGAAAACCTAAAACTGTAGCAAAGTTCATTCCGATCAATTAAAGCTCCCTTTAAGCTAAAACAATGGTCTGCTGATGTCACCCTGAAGCTGGAGGAGAGAAATTGGTTCCAAAGCCTGAAGTCCATTCCTTCTGGTGACAAGGATGCCCTAGGAACAGAGAAGTGGTGATCACATACACCTTTCACTCTGCTAGCATGCAATACTTGGCTTCCACAAAGCAGCTTCAATATCAACTATCCAGGCTTGTGGATCCACTAAGAAATAACCCTAGAAATTCCTACCCATGAAACTGTTTAACCACAATTAGGAAGGGAAGATTTTAAACATATGCCTGTATGCAGATCAGTGGGAAGGCACATGCTTTAGAAAGCTAAACAAAAATTATTCCAAGACACCACACATGTGCCCTGACACCAGCATGCTCCACATTCCAGCTTCCACAGTTCTGACTGGCAATCTCCAATACTTCTTCCTATTAATACCGACTCTGTGAAGAAGCACAACGTTATTGCAGTGGAATACACTTCGGTATCTTTGGTTTTGTTGGAGAGTAGCTTCCCAGGTAGCTGATAACCGACCCAATGGAGCAATCCAGCTGCTGGGACCGAGGCCCTGAGCCGTGCTCCATTTGATGTGTAGCCAGTTCGGATGGCATTAGGAGAGCGTCTCGTGACAGCTCGTGTCGCTAGGCGAGGAACGCTTGTCATGTGCCTTCCCTTGCAGAACCAACTTTTTTCCCAGGGCAAACTGCTTTATCCTAAGATTCTTTCACACTCTGACCTGTCTGCAAGACAAACATGCAGCTTAGGGCATCCGAAGGAAAGGCGTGAGGAAGAGGTGCGACAGCCATGTGCCCCAAGAGGTGCCCAGAAAGTTTCTCACCTCTTTCCCACGAGTGGGGACAGATGGTCCCCACAGGGTCCTGACAGAGCCTGCACCAGGTGGGACCAGGACGGCCACCGCCCTACTCGGGCAAAGGACCCCTCCCGCTTTGCTACGCGAGGATGGGGCAGCTGCGCTTGCCCGCGGGGCTTACCCAGCTTCTCCTGGCTGACTCCGTTGGAGCTGCTGGAGTTCTCCACCAAGGTGCTGGTCTCGTCGCGGTTGAGCGCAGCCTCGCCGTCCCCGGGCGGCTGCTCGGGCTTGGGGCCGCCGCGGGGGTGCTGCTGCCGGCCGCCGTGCGAGTGCCCGTGGCCGTGGGCGTGCCCGTGGCCCCCGACGCCGTGGTGGTTGAAGAGGCAGAGCCCCAGCAGGTTGATGATGAGCCCCGCCACCCCACGGCGATGACCACCAGCGGCTGCTGGATCTCGTGGGGCTCCGTGAAGCGCTCGATGGCCTCCAGCAGGATGGTGAAGCAGAGGGCGGTGAGGAACACGGCGTTGACGAGGGCGCCCATCACCTCGGCCCGCACCCACCCGAACGTGTTCTTCTTGGTGGCGCGGGTGCGCTGGGCGAAGCGCACGGCCACCAGCGCCACGACCAAGGCCATCACGTCGGAGAGCATGTGGAAGGAGTCGGAGAGCATGGCCAGCGACGACGTGACGCGGCTCACCGCCACCTCCACCACGAAGAACAGGAAGGTAAGCGCCAGCATGCACAGCAGCCGCGCCCGCCGGTTCTGCCAGCACCGCGGCCCGCCCGGACCGTGCGCCGCCATCCCCCCGCACATCGCGGCTGCCCCGGCGGGGGCGCGAGGAGCGCGGCGGGCGGTCGGAGCCCCGAGCGCTCGGGCGGCCGCTCCGCTCCGCTCCCCCCGCGCCGCCGCCGCCGCCGCTCCCTCCGCAGGCGCCGGGCGAGCAAACTTTGCACCCGAGCCCCCTCACTCTTTTCACACGGAACCCGAGCGCCGCCTCGGCCACGCCCCCGCCCGCGCCCCATTGGCCGGCGCGCCCCGCCCGCCCGGCCGTGCCCTCCCGCCCCCGCGCCCGGCCCTGCTCGCCATTGGCCCGCGCGCCCTCGCGACAGCGGGGCCCCGCCCCCGCCCGGTAACGCCCAGCGAGCCGCGGCCTCCCTGTTCCGCCCGCCCGCGCCCGAAACGGGGAATGGGCGGGGCCACGCGTGACGCGCTGGGGAAGGACGGATCCCCATTGGCTCACGCCGCCGGCTTTCCCCTCCCGCCCCGCCCCCGCAGGCCCCGCCCGCGGCGAGCGGGACTCGTGCAAAAGGTGCACTTCACACGGCCCCTGCCCGGCGCGCGCCTGGGGGCGGGGCTCCCCCTGCGGGCCGCGGGGGCGGGGCCTGGCGTGAGGGGCGCTGTGACGTCACGCGTCCGGAGCCGGGATTTCGGGTGGCATTTGCGCTTTTCGGTGAATTTTGGCGGGGGGGATGTCTCTGTTTCATTCTTCTCCTGTTCGTGCCGCTGAGGGCAGGAAGATAAGTGCGGACGCGATCACTTATAACTGATGGGCGGCTAAAAAAATTTGAAGAGAAGTTTTGCTTGCAGTTTTGAAAGGCTGTATGATATAATAACGTATTTAAAAATATATATAATAATTGCTAAAATGTTGAATACTAATTATTAATTAGTATTTATACAGTTCTATAATAATATAGGGAAAAACATGTAAATGCTAAAAGGTTAGTCCCTGGGCACTGTTTGGTTTGTTAGGCTTAGGAAAGGGAAAGCAAGTGTTCGGAGACATCCAGACAAACCACAGAAGCGTAACCACAAAATTTAAAAAAAAAAATCGCCAAAGTTACAAAAAGGCAGAGCTGACCTCTTACTTTGCCCACTGTGTTCTAGGGAATTAACAAACATGGCAGCAAGAGAAAGATTGTGGAAGAATATTCCATGAGCAGAATGTGAGAGGAGACAGCAGCCCTGGCTCTGCAGCTGTGGGGTGTAGCTGTGTGCGGGCCCAGAGAGGCAGGAGGAGAACTGGTGCCCTAAGAAGTAAGGGCTAGCCAGAATGCAAAATGTCCTTCCTGTACTTGGAGATTTCAAAGGGATTGTGATTCAGGCTCCATGCAAGGGTTCCTGACTTCATTGGGCAGCAAAATGACAGAAGGTGTCCACAAGGAAAGCGTTATCAATGAGAATAACTGAGAGCAGTGATTCAGGACAGGCTTCCCCTGTGCTCGGCAGCATCCCCATGAGCCCACACCTGGATACCACACTGTTACCCATGTGTGCCATTCCCTCACCTTTGTGTAACCTCCCTCATATGGCACACCTGGCTTGGGCACTGCTGAGCTGACCTGTGACCCTGAGCCCTGTTTGCTGTGAGGGTAAAATTCTGCTTCTTGTGTGAAAATCTAGGTGTTCTACGCGCTGGACGTAGCGGTAGCAACACACCCAGAACTCTTTAATGGCCATTGTAAAGAGAGTCAGCAATTAGATTGCTGTAACATTCTCCTCACCTGCCTGGCTTCCCGTATGCCCGAACGTCACTCACTGAGGAGTAAATAACCGGGAAGCTGAACAGTGATTACATGGAAACGCAACATGCCCGTGTTGTGTCGTCCTCACTCCCACACAAGGCCATTAGTTAACAAGGAAGAATTGCCCAAATTTAGGATATATGGGTCAAAGAAACTGGTACAGCTCAAACCTCTTTTAATTCCTGCAGGTGAAGTGGGTCATCATTTTACAGGGATTGCTATTAATCCAATGGAATTTAGGTAGGAAGGAAGGGAGGAGAGCAAGTTTGGTGTCTCTCATTGGCTCAGCTCCAGGAATTTGTGAAACTGGGTTTTAGTTGGTTGCCACTGGGGTGTCATCATTTTCTTGATTAAAAGTACTCAGTCCCCTCCTGAGAGAAATAAACAGGATATCAATATCAGTAGAACTCTGATGAATCAAACTTCATTATAAACTGTGTCAAGAGCTTTGCCTGATTTAAGGAGGGGAGTTAGGGCTTTTTGGACTCCTTTCTTGGTATGCAAATGATGTCCAGATCCATTTGTGTTTCTTTTAATGTCTCTCCACCATGCGACCTCCTGATCTGCACTGGTCAGTGTTCTGCAGCCTTCCCCTGAGAGGATGGCATCCTGTTGATCCATGTCCAGGGATAGCTTTTTGTCCTGTTATACCATGCTGAATGCTTAATTCTATGTGGGGCCAAAAGCCACAAGACATGGACAATATACCCCAGGAGAATGGGAGGGCGTGGTTTCTTCCCAGGCAGGGAAGAAAAATGGTTCCTGAGGCCTTCCACTGCTCCCTGATGAATAGGGCTGGGCGTACAGTTTTGACCCAGCCACTGTTGTCTCTGTGGGCTTCAAACACAGGGACTTTGATGGATGATCCCCTGTGGCAGCCCAGTCCCATTGCTGGATGTGCCAGGCATGGACTGGCTGCTGGACCACACAGGAATTCACACTGCTACCTCTTCCCCACACTCTTTCTTGTAAACCAGTGGGCTGTATGCTGCTGTTTCCAGGCTTTTCTATTGTATTACCATGCGCCAGCAGCCAAGAGGAACAGGGATAGTTCCTAAACTTAGGGCTGTCCATCTGGCACTATCATCAATTTTAAGATTAATGGGAAAGTGTCCGATACAGGTACCTAATGAAACCATAAATGGTGTTTCACAGGAGACACAATGTTCCTGCTTATGCTTTTAGGGAAAATACTTTGTCTTCAGAGTAGGGAGGACTGGATTTTTTGTTGTTGTGGGGTTTTTTTAAGGCTTCCAGGCATTGTTCATGACTCAAAGAATTCTTTCTCAGCTCAGTTTCCGGTCCACAGATGTGGAAGGACCCATCTAAAATCTGTTTACTTACCATAAAAGCTCTGTGTTCCGGGGAGAGAAGTAGCTGTGGATGTCTGGCACACAGCTTCTTCCCCCAGAGCCAGGTGACAAATCTGAACAGAGAGCTGCTGCTTGTCACCTGTCCTGCAGCAAAACGTTTTGTACCGAGTCCTGCTGGGCTCTCCCGAGCCAGCCGAGCCCTGTGTGAAGAGCAGGACTTTGGCTGGCAGTTCTGCTGTTACTCAGCATGTTTGCCGAGTAAATAAAGCCACTGCTTTTTCCCTTTGAATTTCTGCGCAGGGCTGCAAGTGGAGAGATCTCCACCACGGAGGGCTCTGCATCACTCTGTGCCTTTCCACTTGGAAAAGGTGAAACCCTGCCTAGAAACCACGGCTGCAGTCACATATTACAGAGCACACTGCCTCCTTTTAACACCTAACTCTTCGCCTTTCTGTGCAGTCATCAGACCTGTCGGCTTTTAATGAGGGCTTTGTGGGACTGTGGCAAACAAGTCTCCATCTGTCTGTTCCACTTCAAGGCTGTCAGCTTTCATTTTAGGCTGTGTTTCTCACAGGCAGTGAGTGTCTCTCTCTCTGGTAGCTGTCTTTACAAGGTTTCTTCAAATTAGACGCAGTCGGCATCACCAAAGCCAACAGAAGTATTCACTGTCCAGAGACCTGCATAAAAAAGGTTGTTCCTTGTAATGAAAAACAACGCAAATGAAAAGTGAGTGTTTCTGTTCGTGTAGCTCTAAGTTGGATTCACTGTTATGCCTGATTCAGGAAAGCAGCTTTATCAAGGAAAGGACTTAGACATGTGTTTGCAGTTAATTAAAAGGCCTTCTTTGAACAGAGGCAACTTTAACGTGTGCTTACATGCTTTTGTTTGTGACCTGTGAAGAAAGACTATAGCAGTAATTGGCACTGAGATAGGAAATGAAGGACACCTTGCTCTACAAAGTGATTTTTCTTCTGCCTGATTACTGTGTCTGTGAAATCTGGGCTCTTTGGAAGTCGTGGCAGAACTCCAGGCAAGTTGAGGTGATCAGTATGTCATCCACTATGCTTCTGAACCTTGCAAAGCAGATTAAAAACCTTTTTTTTTCCCCTTCTGAAACATTTTCTCCCTAATGAAGAATCAGCTGATTTTTAAAATATGCGTCTCTTATGTCCAGCTTTGATCTTTCCTTTATTTTGCATTTTTACTTTCAAGCTGCTCGCTTGATTCAATGGCATTCAGTATCCTGTAAATGCTCCAGAACTTTGGGCACAAATACCTGTATGGCCAGTCTGTAATTGTTTCTAATGAACTGGTTTGTCCTTTTTTGGTGGACCTAAAGAGCATTTCCTGGCTGCTTTGATTACCAATTTGTAATGCTTATGATACTAGTATTGATACTGGTTATGATATTAGTATTTTCCTAAAATCCACAAATAGTATTTTCCTAAAATCCACAAGTAGGCAGGCAAAATAGTTCACAAAATAGCTGTGAAATTAATACTGATAAGGTATTAATTAGAGCTCATTAGTTAGAGCTAATGCCTTATTCAGCCAGTGCTTGAGTGGATCCAAGTAGAAAAATCATCACCATATTAATCATTAAAGGAAAAAAGGCAGGAGAACTTGTGGTGTTACTCACTTTTGCACACAGTGTGTCTCTCTGGTGGAAAGAGTAACAATGACTCAAGAGGGATCGGAAAATTCTGTAAATATGGAATTCTGGAATGAAAATATGTCTTTGCATCTGATTGGTTCATAACATTTTTAATTATTACTGAAATAAATTACTATCCTTCTTATGGCATTTTTAATAAATCATACTCCTAAGCTCTGCCTTTTATTATCTTTAGAAAGAACATGAGAACAAGCCGATTCTGTTGGAGCTGTGATAATGGGTATCAAGGAATCAATGGGTAATTGCTGAGGACAGACACTGAGAGGGATGTGTGCTAATCACAGTGGTGCCTGCTACACCTATTTACAGTATCAGGTCCTCTCAGAGAGCTCACAGTACTTTCTGGTGCCTGAGCTGGTTAATTGGGGGCAGGAATTTCCTTTGTCACGGGAGGATGCTGGGTTTCATTGGTGAAGGATCTCTAGATCGTGTCTTGTTGGAAGAAGATCTCTCAGGTCCTTTGAGGTAAGTCCCTGCAGGAACAGTTAATACTGTAGGAACTCATAACTCATAAACGTGCATGTACTGGCATTGGAAAAGGCAGTTCAAAACTAGTTCAACAAGTGCAGCTCTGAGTTGTGGGAGGCTGCAGAGCACCTCCATGTAGTGCTGCAAAGAAGCAATGCCCTTTGGTGGCACATTTTGCCCTGAGGAATGGAGCTGTTCTGGTTTATCTCCCTGTCTCCTGGGAGCTCAGTGACATCAAGGGCACACTGTGCGAAGACCTCAGTCCCAGCGAGTGAGCTAGGCTGTGTAAGAGCATGGTTCCAGAAGAGGAACATCCCCAGGCAGATTGGAAAGGAAGCCATCCCCCTGGCTGTGTACATGCAGAGTTTACAGGCTGCTTCCTGGAACAGCCATGAGCACAGGATACAGCACATCCTCTCATTTGTGCTGTGCCTGCAGCATGGCACAGAGCCTGGTGGCACAGGATGTGCAGGGCATGCTCAGGCTCGGGGCCCTGGGCAGCACCCCTGGCAGGCTCCTGCTCTGACCTGGCGCCACGAGGTCTGATCTGGAGGGCAGCCCAGGTGCTGCTGGTGCTCCCAGCCAGCCCACCTAGCCACACACTGCTCCTGCTGCCACAGCACACACCAGGCAAGAGCTGCGGCCTTCTGTCGTGACACAAAGAGTGTGAAGCCATTCAAGTGGCTGAACTATAGCATACTCATCATTTTACCACTGATGGATTAGATATTTACTGGGTCAGATTTAGGAGGATGAATTTGCCTTTATTACAGAATAGATACTGATGCTTTGAATTGGAATGTGCTGCAATCCCAACTCTGAGACCTGCTGGACACTGCTGCTTTTCCCAGACACCACATGCCCTTCACATAAGGATGGAGACATTAAGGTCTCTTTTAAAGGATCAATTATATTTGATATTTGTCAAATCATATCCCAAGGCAGTAAACATAGTCATGATAAGTTTATGTTCAGTAACTGCATCTATTAATTTTCCAAACTGCCTTCTACAGAGGCCATTTTGTTCTCAACTTAAACTGGTTTAACTAAAACCTGGTGCCAAAATGGGCCACTGCAAGTCCCTTTCAGAAACTATATTCCTGCTCCCAACCAGGTCTCAGATCTAGCAATTAGGGCATGTGATGCCATGAGGGCCATGAGCCTTGCCTGCCAGTGTAACCAAAAACCAAATTCCTTTTCATCTTCATTGCTTTTCAGTCAGTCCAGCAAGCTAATCCTATTTACCTAGAGCAGCACGATTGCTAGAGCTGACACACAGGACCACGTGATTGGGGCAGGGAAAAGTGTGTGACCATGTACGGGCATCCATTGATGCTGGTCATGAAACCACAGCCTCAACCGGACAAGAAGGGAGGGATTCATGTTTGGGAATTGGTAGCTGATACACAAACATCTTGTGATCACAAGTCTCCCTTTAGAGTCAGCAGAGATCTAATCAGCTTTGTCAGTGGAGTCTGCAACATGGTTTATCTCCTCCTCCAATGCTGTGTACTTGATCAGATGAATTCCATCCTTAGAGTGCACATTTCTGCCCTGGGTTATAGAGAAAGCCTGGTGTGAATTGCTTGGAGATTAGGTCAATGTTTAATGAAGTGACTCCTGCCCCCACCGTTAGTTTTGCCCACTATAAAACAAGGAGTTTCCTTATCCTTACATTAAAGAGCATGAGTTAAGTGAGTTCTTTAATGACACAAACTGAGTAATGCCAGCAGGAAGAGTAGAATCCAGTAGCCTGTCCTGTCAATACCAATGGCTATACCAATATGCTAGAAATGTGATGTTCAAGGCTGGGTCTCCAAATTAAAATTCACAGGCACAGTGGAGGTGTTTTGATTTAATCAGTCCTGGGCAGCTGACAGTTCCCTCAGAAGCAAACATAAGGCGGGGATGCTTTTGGAAAGCAGGTCATTTATGTAGGTGATTAAACATGGAGGAGCCTCACTTGGGGCATGAGTTTTGAAAACACCTTCATCCAGATCTTACAAGCTAATTCTATAGAGTTCATTGTCAATGGCTATTTGCATAGCAAAATAGTGACTGTGAGCATTGCTTCTTGCAAGCTTTATTTGTGTTAACCTGCTTTATAGCTAGCCAGATGTTTCTGCCTTAATGTTTGGGGAAATAAGGTTTCAGATTGGCATGGGTGGATTACATTATGTTCTACAGTAGCTGCAGAGGCAATGGAGGGAACCCATTTCCATCACTGCTAAGATGACAAAGCAGTTATTAAATCCAGCAGTTACAGTGGCTGTCCCAGGAAGGACTTGTCAGTCAAGTTTCTAAGTAATCTGTTTGTGAAATATGTGTTCCATCTCCCTTATTGACTAACAATGTATATTATCTGGTTAGTTAACTGTGGGGCTAAAGGTCTTTTTTCATGTCATTTGTCAAGCTCTTGTGTAAAAAGCTGCAGTTAAACTGTGTATAACCTTAGGATCCTGAACAGTGCCAACTGAAGTTCTAGGAATATGCTTATTCAGTTTTTTATTAGCCACATAAAATAGACAAACTTTGTGCATTTGCCAATTAAATAAACCAGGACCTATCTCTCTCTAGGGAATTCTGCTACAGAAAGATATTTTTCCTGTAAAAAAGGAAATGTATAAATAAGCAAAATATATATTTGAGGAGCAGTAGCATAGCATGCCACTGTTGTTAAAGCTCCAGTGTATGCATTTTATAGCACTGTAGTGATATAAAATCACCATAGGCATTATCAAAACACTTACAGACAATAACTGTTAAAAATCAACAATTTAGGAGATCTTTTTCAAATTGGTCTTCAAAGCTTCTGTGTTGTTGATAATTATATCCAACACCCTTGTATCTAATCCTAAGTAGGAAAAATGTTTCATGGAGACTTGGTTACAGCCTATAAGCACACAGAAAGTCAGCCAATAGTGTTTGCGTGTTCACATATCCCCAAGGAGTTGTAACAAGCTGGGCTGACAGAGTCCTCCATGGGAGACAGCCATCCCAGTGGATTGCCCTCTAGGACACCGCGTGGGTGAACAAGGATTTGGGTGTGCACCAGTGGCCGCTCCTGAGATCTTCTGTATGGCAACATGCAGGCACTGTGTAGGCTGCAAGTGTTTCAGGAGGGAGAGGAGGAGCTGCTTGATCGCTATAATTTAATTTAGCCATCATTATCATTTGCCATCATCCTACTTGATGGCTCTGGCCTGCTCCAGCAGTCAGGGCAGCAAGAGCCCAGCACTTCCTACCAGGGTGTGTAGCATGAGTGAGCCTTCCCTCTGCTGGGGTGATTCATCCTAGCCCCAGATACCACAGCGTCCTCCTGACCTTCTCAGTCCTCCTGGCCTCCTTAGTGTCTCTGACCTGCTGCAAGTGTGTCACACAGCCTGCCTGTGCTGCTCGGGATGGTGACACAGATCCCAGCGTGTGGATGTGGATCTCAGGCAGCCAAATCCCAGTGCTCAGCCTCCCCATGGCAGGGAACAACCAGTTACAGGAGCTGTGCTGTACCCTCTGGCTGCCAGGCCCCAGTGTAACCCACACTTGGAGGCAGCCCAGTTTCATGTTTCTGTTTTATCTGCTTCAGGCAGTGAGGGAGCTCTCTGGGGCAGCAGGATAGCACATCTGCCTGGGGACCCTCCCACTGCAGCACTGTTGCCAGCTCCCTCTCCTCACTCCTGCATGAGTGTTTATCTGGGACAGCTGGAGCCTTACAAGGGGAATGGTCACCTCCAGCTCTTCCTTTCCAGACTGCCTGCGCAGCCTTTGGGTGTGCCTGAGGGCTGTGATCTGCAAGGTCTCCACACAGCCTTTTGAAGCCACCAAGGTGCAAAACAGCTAATGATTAAACCTGCTTTCTCAGTTTTACTGCTGGAGAAAGGCTTCTGTGGCAAAGCACCGAGGAGAGCACAATACTCCTTTTACATCAAAAGAATATGCAGACACCCAAGGTAAATACTGGCCTGCATTGAGCGCACTTATTTCTGTGCTGCTATCTATTTACCCTGATGGTTTCAGTGAACAGAGTTCCTCAGTCCTCTAAAGAGTTCTCAGCACAGTGGTCAAACAAACAATGTAATTTTCTGGGGTTTGTTTGTTTCAGTAAAAAAAAAGCAACAGTGAGACTGAAAAATACAAAGGAAATGGAGCAGACAGTCAAGAAGGAACAAAGACAGCAAGAGGGGAAAGAAAATCAAAAGCAAGTAATTGGCCGAGTCAGAGTTAGTTATTTCTATTAATTCCAAAGTTCTTGCTTCTTTCTGCCAGCCTTATTTGATTGCTGGACAACAGGGACAGTTTCTACAGGTTTCCCTTTAGTTAAAATGATTTGTTTATAAGACATATTATTTGTAATAAACATAAAGGGTATCACTTTGTAAAAACATTCTTCTTCAGGAAGTAATAAAACACTTGCTCAGTTTAAAGTGTGTCCTCAAGTGTTTTTGCTGGATGGGTGTTATGTAGTTTTACTCCACTGAATCATCCCCAGAGAGAGTAGAAATGAGGGATGGTGGGGAAAGAGATTTGGAAACAAATAAACACTCTAAATCAAACGGGCAGGACTTTGTGCACAGCCCAGGCCACAATAGCATCAATGGCTCCCACAGGGCCAGAACTCCTCCTGCATTTCCCAGCCAAGGACAAAACCCAATAATCCTGCCCTCGCTTTTCCTATGCAGCAACTTTCCTTGGTAGTTTGCAAACCTCAGTTCATCAGTGTCTGACACATGGCAGACGTCTCCCAGAGCTGTGCAGCCCCCACACTGTCATTCTTCTGATGTCACTCACGCCTCAAACTTAAAGGACTTACCAGCAGGGGATGGGGGAAATGCAGTTGTCAACAGCTTTTACTACAATAGCTCATAGTAGGATTTATATTTTGTGAAAAAGGACAGGTTTTCTTAGGAATTCTCCATCCTTTGCAGATTCTCTAAGGGAGATGAAAGAAAATTTACAGAAAATCCCGAGGGAAGGCTCTGAAATTATTGCTCAAATACTAATCATTCGGAGCTGTGGCTTTGACATAACTTTAAACCCTGACTCAGAGATTCTCACACCAGGAATTCCTGCTTAAATTGTGTACTGTCTTCTTGAAATCTATCCAGCAGTGATGGAAAGGTTTCAGGTTGTGGGGAAGCCATCTCATTCCTCAATATCTCAGCCCTGCAGTCTGGCTATCCCCTGGCTGCTGGTGTCTTCTGGCAAGAGCAGCCCCAATCACTCAGGTCCACACACTGGAAATGTTTCAGAAGTACATAAATAAAACATTAATGAGGATCAATATAAGAGAAAATCCAGAAATAACACACTCCAAAGAGATTACCCTAATAAACAACTGGAGGGATCAATGGAGTTTTTATTATGATGCTAAGCCTAAATTTTTATTTAAAAAGTTTCTCTGTAACTCACAGAGGAAGATGTAATAGTGAAATGGGTACTAAATTAGAATTCCCAATTATAACACATGCCTTGAAAAGGCAGTTACATGGAAATCCTTTACTTCCAATTATGCTGAATTAGGGTTAATGTTTCTACCATTGTGGGGAAATTACAGTGAAACCCCAAGTACCTGTAAATAAACTACCACTGTTTAACAATCACTCTCCCTCCCATACCAAGGGACAATTAGCTTGGACAAGATTTTAAAAATAGAAAATATATCAGATATAGTCTTTTGATATCTCCTCAGTAATCTAGGTAAAATTACCTAAAATTATCCTTCCTCTTTCTTGAAGAAGTAACCACTTCATGAAACACATAAGCAAGAGTGACGCTACTCTGAGCAACCTAGATGAGGAAGCAGAGCACTAAGTGCACATACAGACAGGCTCATCCTGTTAATTCAGGGTGAATTTCCTCTCATCAGCTACTGGGCTTAATCTAAGTAATAAAATTAGAAAGTTGGATGTTGCCACAGAGACATTTTCAGTTTACCTTGTGGCCTGTGTTGGTGTGTTGAGAGGGACCCAACAGCTGTGCAAAGACAACTTATCAGCATGGGGTTGTTTCTTCTAGCTACATGATTAAAACAGACCAAAAACTCACTGCCAGGTAATGCAAGGCCTCAATAGGAATTTCCTTAGAATAACTCCCAGGCTGAGAAACATCTAGTACATGCATTTATTTAATTCTTTGTTATATTATATATTTACATTACATACATGTATCTATTAGACATTATATTTTGTATTTTAATATTTGCATGTAAATGTTATATATTTATGCGCAAAATGTAATATTATGTATTATATATTGTGTTCATGCTTATTTCATGCATTTATCTTTACTTATTACTTGCCAAGGACAGGAAGGGACCCCACTTTGTGGGTGTTAATGCGTTTGGGGACATGAGGTGTGAGGCTGGGCTCGTGTCCGGTTCCTCAGCACTACTGGAGCTGGCACAGCACAGGAGGATTTACAGCATTGGAAGGAGTCCTCCTGGCATAAAAGAAGTGAGCAGCTCCTATTCTTCCAGGTTGAGTCACCAGGGAGAATGAGCCTGTAAATGGGGGAAGAGGATCATTGTTCTGTGTTTGGTTACTAACAAGGAGAGTAGGAGACAATTCTGTGTTTGCATATACTGAAAACTGTCCTCACCACTGCAAACACTCGTTGTTGTTCAGTGCTTTCCTTGTCGATGCTTCTGATTTTCTGTAAGAGAACAATTGGTGATTCTACTGTAAGATCACTAAAAAATATGAATTCACAGCCCAATATTGTGGGATACTGGATTAGGACTGAAGTTGGCAGCATATTTGGTAGTACATGTTTTTATAATAATAACAATAATAAATCCATGCAAAATATGCACAGTTTTTCTCCAACTTTGTACCAATTGTTTACATACAGGGCATCTTATCTACTTCTAACTAGGAGGAGTTAAATAGCATTATTCACTATGTATAGATCTCAAAGCACTTCACTACAGCATAGTAATTTCTTCAATCCCACTTTCTAAAGGTGAGGGGTTTGAGGGGTAAGGGAAGTGGCTCTTTTTTTGTTGGTTGGGGTTTTTATTTTGGGTTTGGGTTGGTTTTGCTTGGTTGATTGGTTTTGGGGTTTTTGTTTGGTATGTGTTGGGGTTTTTTTGAGAAAGTTGTGAGTTTTCCCAAACTGAAGACGTGGAGAACCAGCTCGGTAAGGGATGCAGGGGCAGGACCCGCAGAAAGGCTTTAGAATCAATCTCTCTGACAGCGAGTCTCGCATGCCCCTGAGGCAATGCAAACATGGCAAGCCACGTGTAAACGCTGCAAATCACGGCAATAATGCTGAGCTTAGGACTGACCTCGGCAGCAAGTGCTACTTCACTTCCAGGAAAGCGGAATACAAACTGAACATAAACTGAAAAAACAAGACTTTTTAGAAAAGCAAGTGACCAATAGAGCATCTGCAGCATCAGCAGCAGGAGCAGTGACTCTCCCGAGCGGTTTTCTGCCTCCTCTCCTCTCGTTATCCCGCTCATCCCTTCCATGCCCTCCCCACCGCCGAGCTCTCCCCGGGACGCTGCGGGGTCACCGGGGAGCGTCCGGGGCCGGGCAATGCCGAGCACTGCGGGGCGGGCAGGGGGACACCGGGACATCCCCTCTGGAGGGTGGGGGGTGAATCCGGACCCCCGGGGCAGCATCAGCCCCGCTGATGGCATCGCGGTCCCCTCCTCCCCTGGAACCGGTGCTGCTCCTCACGGTGTCCTCCTGTGGCTTCCGCGGCCGTCGTGAGGCTGCTGGACAGGTTCGTGCTCCCCGAGGGCGCCGTGCTTGGGATGGAGCATCCAGAGTGCACTCGGGACTTCTGGGATGTCCTCGAGGAGCAGGCATTCCGGGTTTGTTTTCAGTCGCAGGAGGATTTGGGCTGTTCAACTCCCTTTTTCAGCTTTGGCCTGTGATATTTTTCTTGGCCAACTCAGCTGTAGGGGGTAAGGGGAGGGTTTTCTCTACTCAGGCTTTTCTCCACTCAGCTGTTCTCTTCCAGCACCACACGCTTTCTTTCACAAGCCGATGTTTGTGAACAAGAGCCAGGTGCTGGTGAGAAGGCAATGGGTGTGCCCTCACATCCCCAGGGATGCCTGAACAAAGGAGGGGTTGAGAGGGAGCAGCCTCCCCTTGATGAGCCCTGCCTGTGTCCTGCAGGAATGCCAAAGTACAGCCCTCCAGAGCAGATCTGCTTCCACTGTTACCATGGCCATCCGGGGTGATCCAGTCCCTGGACATCCTGCTCCATGCCGTGGTCTGTGGGGACCTTCCTGTCACACCAAAGAGGGCATCATCCAGGGCTGGCTGCTCCTCACGCCACAGGAGTCTCAGGGTGGGTACCTGGCTTCCTGGCACAGAGCAAATACCCGTGTTGGGAGGGTCAAGGTAGCACACAAGCATCCCACTCTTGCAATAGAGAAGGTGGCACATATCCCTCCATCCTGCTCTTCGCCAAAATGTAGAATCCATTAGGATGCTTGGGTGCAACTCTGAGCAGCCTCAGTGTGGCCTGAGCACTGGGGACACTGGGAGAGGGTGGACAGGAGTTTTCTTCCACTGACCAGCAGCTTCTGTCTTCTCTTCCTCTCCCCAGAGTGCCAGCGCCTCACCACATCCAAACATCATCACTCAGACTGTGAGTTTGAAGGAAGGGGGTCAGGAGAAAACACTTTTTGTGAGGATGAAACACTTTATTCATAGTTAAAAATAAACTTTACGCTTTTGGTCCCCTTCCTCCAAGGCAATCTTTTTGTGTCCTTGCTCACCAGCTTTTAGGAGGGAGGTTAGGCAACCCAAAGAAGGAAACAACCACCCCTGTTTCAAACTGCAGCAGCCACTTCAGTGACCCTGAAATGCCACCCAGGCACACATGTGTGAATGTGAAAAGCAAGTGGGTTGCAGGGACAGAGGTTTCCCCCCCTGTGAAAGCTGGGAGGAAATCAGAAGTGGCAAAATGCCCTTTCAGCTCAAGGCCTGCCCAAATTGTTCATCTTCCACCTGTAGGCCCCTGCAAAATGGCCAGGCAGAGCTGGACTCTGGCAAGGTTCAGTTTGGAATGCTTAGTGCCCCCTGGCATGAAAGTGATCAAACTAACTATAGTGTGTATTGATAGGAAAATGGATACCGAAGAAAGAAGGGGATTGTGGCAGATATGGAAGTCTCTTCTTGCCTCTCCTTTCTGTCCCCAGGAGCTCCTCATGAAGGGAAATGCCTACCCTGGCATGACACCTGACACCACCCCACCCATCCACCCCTTCCTCCTCCCGTGTCTGATCCATTCTGTGGACTTCATTAGCTAAACTAAGAGGAGTCCCAACATCAATCAACACAGACCACAGAGAGATGAACCCTGTACAGTAAAGAAAGATGATCACAGATCTTACTTCAGGGGTAGAATTTGAGAATTGTATCTTTCAGGAATTTATAATTTACTCTAGTAAACTACAAAACACTAAACATAGGTTATGAATCTTAAAAAAAAAAAAAAAAAAAGCAGGAGGCATGAGAGCACAGGGATCAATAAACCATAGGCCCTGGACCACAGGGATACCCTGTGAGCCATAAACTCCTGGCAATCTGAAGGCTAAACCATCAACCCTAAGCAATAACCACTAAAGGTGCGTGAAAACCTGGAAATGCTGCTACTGGTGTTTACAACTTTCTTTGGAGGTGGAGAACATGACATAGAATGGTGTGTACTGGCTGCCAGAAGTGGTTTTGAGAAGTTTTATATGCTATTACACCTAGACTCTATTAACACCCTGTGCAGGGGGTACTGGATCTCTGGCACAGCATCAGCTCCGCTGATGGCATTGTAGTCCCCCCATCTATTTTCCACATCCCTTTGTGGAAATGGGTGATGAGCAACAGCCAAAGGTCTGCCACAGGTGGAGAAATGCAGATTTACCACTATAGAGGAGACACTTCTAGGGTACAGGGACCACAATTGCCACAGGGACCAAAGAGACAGAGACTCAGAAGTGGCATCTCCCACTTTTACAAAGCTTGATGGTCCTCTATATCTATGTCTGATTTTCATTAGGTTTCCTTATCTGCCCAGCACTTTCCCACTGTTTAAGTGTTGTTCAACTGGCTGCAGAGGGCATAACTGTTGAAAACCAGGAGACTGGACTGTATTTTTTGAAGATGCAACTTCCCCTCTTGGCTGTCCTTGATGTTTCTATGCATATAATACTTAGGCAATTTCAGAGGTGCTCACAACTAGTCATATTATTAAATTTCCTGTATTAAACAGTAATTAATTTCTCTCACAACATTCCCAGTGTACACCATTATTACCATCCTGTAAGGCTTAAGCTGTACCATATCCATATATACACACTTCCCTTCCCTAAGACATTAGTATATCCATCAGCATGATGGCAATGTTTTGGAAGCACTCCATAAGCAGTCACCATTTCTATAAATGTTCTATTTGTGAATGTTCTGTTTCCTGAATATGTTTGAAGATTGCATCCTGAGTGTGATTCCAATGCTACACACATTCTATTGGGAAAACAATAACGCCCTTATAGGAAAATGTGAATTTCAGTATTCCGAAGCAAAAATCCTGAGAGAGAACGAAGACCATCTCCAGGATGCCTTTTACTACGTTTGACACGTACTAGTAGGAAGTTCTTATTTCAAAAACCTCAAGAAAGACCGCATTTATCATAATAGAGCGATAATACTTCAAGAAGATGCTGTAAGGAATACAGTTAAACAGCTTAATGCTACAGTTGTAACCTAAGCTGTTCTCATTTATTACCTCCACTGTGATTGATACAGTTTGCACACTCTGTAGCATTTCGGATTCATGACAGTGTAGTTGTTAAGCAGGACTTTGATTCAGCTATTTTTATAATGCATGCGTAAAAGATGCAAAATGGCAAATCGGAGATAATGATGATTAATTGCACCAGCAAGTACTAAAGCATCCGTAGCCAAAGAAAGTCAGCATCTTGCAACAACGTTCTTAAAACAAACCAGGTAAAAATAAATGTAAATAAGATATTAGATTTTGAATGTACATATAATAGATGTTCTTATAAATGACAAGGCAACAGTGCCATCTTGAGGTTACTAGGGTGTTAAAGAAGAGGAATGCCTCAGACAGTGCTCTCTCAAGGCATTTTACTTTTAAATACAGAAACGTGAGTTCCAAGAGAAAATGCCCTCAAGCCATTTTCTTACCTTGGTTTTGTTAAAGCAAAGCATTTGTAAACGCCAGCCCTTTCACAAGAGGGTTAGAGGGATGGAGCACCTCCCCTATGAGGAAAGATTAAGAGTATTGGGATTGTTCAGCCTGGAAAAGGCTTTGGGGTGACCTAAATGTGGCCCTGCCATACCTGCACAGAGCCTACAAGAAAGATGGCAGTCTGGTTACAAGAGCATGTTGTGACAAGGGGGAATGGCTTTTAACCAAGAGTAGGTTTACACTAGATTCTAAGAAGTTGTTCTTTGCTGTGAGGGTGGTGAGGCACTGGAACAGATTGCCCAGAGAAATTATGGATGTTTCTTGGATGGTCCCTGGCAGTGTTCAAGACCCGGCTGGATGGAGTTCAGCCTGGTCTAGTGCAACCTGGTCAAGTGATGTGTCCCTGTCCATGGCAGTGAGGTTGGAACCGGATGATCTGTAAGGTCCTCCCAACTCAAACCATTTTGTGACTCTATGAATATCATCTTTCATGAATCAGTATTCATTTTCTTGGCTGCCTGTTTTCCTCCTTTCACTGATACCTGCATTTTATAGACAAAACATTCCTGAATCCTTTGTATTTTTTCCAGGTGTACTGACACCACTGTATCTTACCCGTTAATGTTTTATGGGTTAAGCCATAAAGACCCACATGAAGGCCAGAACTGCATGGCAGTGCAATGCAGTGATCCAGGCACAGAACAGAAAAACCTGAGTGTGCAAACATGGTGACAAAGCAGGGATTTACCCTCCACATACGTGTGAGAAGCTTCAGAAATATGAGAAAATGCAGAGGAAAGCTGCATTGATCCATGTGGCACATTCCCACCACACCTACATCTAGGGAATGACCACCAAAATGTTGGTCGCTTTAGATTAGCAAACAAAATAGTCATGTCTAATTCTTTTAAGCAAAGGCTGTGGTGAAAACAGCAACCACTCCCCCCAAGCAAATGTTAAGTTCTGCTGGGTTGTTAAGAATCTGCTGGAGCCGATCCGTTGTTACACAAGTAATGTCGTTGGGTTACACAAGTTATTCAAGAAAATAAGGATTTACTGTTTAAAGGACAACTGCCCCACCCCAAAACCCAGATGCTAATACACTGGATGGTGTCCCATCCTGGACAGCAATCTCAGGGGATCAGTTTATAGCACAGTTGCAAGGCAAGGCAAAGAAGGTGCTATTTCAAATGCCCTGCCCTGGCACAGGCCTTGCAGGAGGATGGACAAGGCCTTCAGCTGCTCAGGCAGAAAAGAACATAAACTCAGAAGTTACATTATTCTGACCCATCCCACACATTAGTCAAAACATAAAATTAAAAGCAACCTGCTTTGATAGAGCACTTACTTAGTAGGAAGAGATGCATAAAATCTTTGTGGTCTTTTGTTAAAAAATATTTACAAGTGCAGAAAAGAAGGCACTGTTTTCCCACATATACAGAATATCAACACTTCCTTTATCAACAACGGTGCATTACATACAACATTTTAACCTACAGACTGTAAATTTCTGTACATTTTTCACCTGAAAAGTTTTTCACATCAGATTTTAAACAAATAATTTATATATATTCATTCTTTATATTTTCAGAAGAGTCAAGTATGGTAAACAGGAGGACCAAAGTATTTTTCAAAGTAATTTTACAATTAATTCAGTTTGTTTTATTTGGTATCAAAAGTACCTATTTTCATCATATAGCATTTTATGCATTTATCATATACTACCTGTCATAAACGAAGAGTTTGTAAAACTGCTAAAATAATTTTTCAGTAGGTTCTAGCTTAAGAGAAGGAGGCACAAGTATCTGCCTATACATTTAATCTTCCTTTCAAAGATAAATATATCTGTTACAGTTTCAACGCATGCCCAAGATTTGTCTGCTCCTTAGTTGATAGTTTTTTTCCAGTTCAGCCAGTGCTTGAGCCCGTAGATTTGCAGCATACAGACGCCTTTTGAGATCAGAGCTTTTCCCTTTGGAAAGGAAATAGTTTTCCATATTATGAGGTACAGCTTTCTCTTCAGTTCCATCAGAGTGTAAGTTCTTCTTGGTTGTAGAAAGGGGAAGCAGGAGTGTGTTATCTTAAGAAATCAAAAAGTACTGCATTAGTGCATCTTCCAGCATTTATTGCTTTTAACCCTGATGCCCAATTTGTCATCTACCTATGGCTTTAAGTCATCTAATTAAATGCATCTCTGTTAATAACAACAATTATTTTCTATTTTTTTTGAGAGAAAAATTGAAAACAAGCCTTTTAAATGATCATGATAAAAAGATATCTGCCAGAGTAGTTTTTAGGGTGCACCTCCCAATACCTAAGGAAAGATTAGTTGATTAAGGATAGATGACATGTTTCTTCTGAAGGACAGGCATTAAATACACAGTAACATAAGCCAGTTCCAAAAGAAAATGCAGAATGAATTTTCAAACTTGTCTTTGCTTCACAGCAGGGGCAGACTCAATGTGGCCAGTGGTCTTTGTACTTCACCCACATAATTCCAAATCAATCCTTGTATTAAGTCACTGGGGTACAAATTAGGCTTTGACTTGATGAGTAATGAGTTTAGATGAATTAAAAATTAACAAGCTGCTTTCATAACAGGAATTTTCATAGCATATCCTGTAGCATGCCACCATCAAAAGGCAGTCAGTGACTTAAGAGTAGAAAAACTGCCATCAAAAGCTATTGATTGTAACAGCTGAGTTGCCTCACATAAGAGCCAACTTCACAAGGCCCAACTTAAGGTGTGATTTTTACTCAATCAAAGGTCACACCATTCTAATCTCAACACTGAAGCCTTGTCAATTTATGAAGCTACAGCAAAGATGCAATAAGCACAAAAGACCAAGAAAAATTTTAAAAGCCAGTAAATATTTCAGCATTTTTTAGCTTCATTAGTGCAAGTCAGATCTGTTTATACATTAAATGGTTCACTAAGACTCAGAACATCCCTGTAAAAATAGGGCAGTGTGTAGGACACAACCTTAAAAACCAGGAATTTTGGTATTCCATTTTATTGTCAAGTGAACCACCCAATGGACTTCAAGGAGAAATCAGGAATCTGAGAGATGTGTGAGATGCAATCCAGTTGTGAAAAATACAGCAATATTTGAGAAAATGAAAACAGAAGCAAGTGATCTTAGTACCACCATTGGAGAAACACTTGGTCCATTTGTATGAGAATAGGCATAATTTAGGAACACTGTTACAAGAGCACCATGGAATGAAACAGAAGGACAGAATCACATGCTCTACAGATATTGCAAAATTTGGTCAGTGTTACAATAACTATGTTCACTTTGCTGCATTATCCAGCCTGAGGTATTAACCACACAAACAGGTTTTGCCTATCCTCAAAAACTAATATGCCTGGTAAGGTCAAAATATCACGTAAAGGGGTGGGAAATGCAGAAGAGAACAGAAGTAAGAGCTGAAGCTCATTTGCCTTCAGTCTCCAGTTTTAGATGCAACATCAGAAAGCCAAAAGCAAGTTTGTTCTCAAATTCTTTAATGTGTCGATGTCAGACAAGATGTTGAGAGACGGGTGGAATTCCCAAAGTTGACAGAAATGTTAGGTACAGCTCAAGGAGCACTCCCTTTTAGGGGCATTTTACTTGTGTCCTTTTCTGCTCTGATAGGCATTTCTTGGAAAAAAAAAAAAAGCTACTTCAGTTTTATTTGCTTTGGAGGCAGTGACATGCTTATCTTGCTTTATTAGACCAAAACTAAATGAAGAGAGTGTTACTGCATGTTAAAGAGTGTTCACACATCTTTGTTCTAGAGTATTACTTCTGACCCAGCCCTTCACTATCCCTACCACTATTTAAAAAGGCATTTAGATACCTGAATATTATTTATAATAATAAAAGATGGGAGCAATTAACAGATGATACCCTTATGATAGCAAAGAATGAACAACCAAGGGCAAATTGAGTATAAAATACTACTATAAAACAGATTGGACTAGAGGTAGTCAGGAAGTATTTTAGTACTTTTTCAAATATGAATTTTTCTTACTATAATAGCAATGTGTATTCTTCATAGTTTATATGATGCACCCACCCATCATAGCTGGGTCCCTTGCAAAAAAATAATATTTCCCATGTTGAAGCATTTGGAAGTTTAATGAAAACTGAATTTATTAGACATGTGCAATTTTATTTAAATTAACTAAATCAAAGGTCTGTAAAAAGACATCCATACATAAAATAAGTGCAACTCTGAGAAAGGTTTGGGTCACCACAAGAACCTAATTTCTCAGACAGCACAAAACTGCAGTGCAAACAGCGCTAACTCAGGCTTATGGTTGAGCATCACTCATTAAGTCCTTTTGCAAAGCAGAAAATCAAAAGTCTCTTCTCAACCTTGCAGCCATAACTGGGCTTTGCCTTGCCCCAAGGGGACTGTGGCAAGCACGCTGAGCACCAGGGGCTTTCTTCTGCTCACACCAGACTACATCGACCCGTGCAAGCGCCCGCTGGAGTATTTGCATACCTGGGCCTTCCGCGCATGTTACCTCCTGCTGCTGCTGCTTCTGGAGACTGCACCTCTTCAGCAGGCTTTCAGCTCTGGTTTGGGAAGAGAAGTTTAAGCTTTTTGTTGTAAGACTGTAAAGCTTCTAATATAGACTATTATAGGTTAGTAAGATACCTAGCAAGTTTGTCCTCTGCCAGTCTCTCCCGAACACTGAGCTCCCGTTCTCTCTCTGGAAGCAGAAATACGGTAGTATGCAGCGTGAACATGTAAATGTTAGAGTGTCCGTGCATGGTGGGCTTCTCTTACAGGGAAAGACAGCAGTAATAGCCAGTCAGGTGCACCCACACTTCTGATTCTATGGCTCTAAACAAAGGTAACTGCTGTGTAGATACACCTTTATCAATGCACTAATAAAGCACTGACAAGTACTCTGAAATGCCAGGCACGCTTCTGTCCCAAACTCTGACGCGTCTGCAACAACAAAGAGACAGCAACTTTCTATTCTGCACATTAACTCATGGCAAACATGACACCATGTTTAAATATTTATATATCAGATATTATCATTCAGCTATGATTTAACACACTGCTTACAACAGCAGCAGCTCTTATTCAGGCTCAGATAAAATCCATATCCAAAAACTGTATTGCAGAGCCTACTGCATATGCAGAGAGATATTTCATGTGGTGGAAATACCAACACTTGAGGACCAGCCATCTATAGGCTCACAGGCAAGCTACCTGTGGGGAGCAGCTTTTATAAAAGCAGTTGACAGTTTACGCAAAGATTTTTTTTCCAGCATGAGGCTCACCTTAGGTTACATGTTAGAATAGGCAATGTTTACTTACACGGTAGGTGAAAAAGCAACCTACACTGCACAGTGCAGACCCTGTGTTTCTGTATACTTTCCTAACTGCCACTTATGTTTAATCACCTTCACAAACCAGAGTTCCATATCCAAATTACCAAGTCTATCTTAGGAACTTAAAGAAGCTAGTATAGCAGAGTAAGCCCCTAGCATTCCTGGTTTGGCCTTTAGACATAATTCTAGTGGTGAATGAAGGACTACAGTATCTTAGTGCATTAAAATGAGGGTTGTGAAAACTGTCTACTTTTTCTTCCTCCAACTGAATCAGAATCCCATTGCCACCCCCTTCCCAAAACGGAATAGCATACGCTCCAGACGTTGTTCTCTCTCTTTAATGGCTTGCTCTCGCTCCTGCAATTGTTGCTCCTTTCGTTTCAGCTCATTTACTACAACATCTGAGAATTGCAGCCTTTCTGGCTCCCATATTTTGAAGCCTCTTCTTTCAGAATTCTGTTTTTGTTCTTCTGTCGCCACATCTTCTATCAAGGGGTGCCGCAGAATATCTTCAACAGATGGTCGGCAGTAATCCTAAAGGAAATTAGGAAATGGAAAGGCATTAGCAACAGGTTCCACCTGTAAGAAACAGTGAGGCCAGAGACTTCCAAGCAAGATCAGCTAAGGTGCTACAAAGTGAAGGAGAGACTGGAGAAAACTGGAGTTAGGAAGCTGTAGCACAGCAAGATGATAAAAGCTAAGGGAGAAGGCTGTCGCCAGCCTTCAGATCTAGAGCTGCAGGACTGTGTCTCCCCACCCAGGGACCCTCTTCCCACAGAGTCAGAAGGGGGTGGGTGAGCCTGCAGAGGCAGCTGTCAGCACATTCCTCAGGTAACACTCTGCTGAACAATCCACGCCTGCTGGAGGCTTGGGTACTTGTTACAGCTTTGTTGCGTCTGCCATGTTCTTCTCAATACCTCCACACCAGTTGTGGGGGAACAAGCTATACATTAGCCATATAACGCCAACCCCAAAATGAAGAAAAAACAGCCCCTTCCAGCTCCTAAACACACTGGAACCATTTTAACCCTGAAGTTATAAGGTCTCCATAAGCATGCAATCAGGAAATCCCATGTAAGCCAATATTGAGGCCATCTTTTGGCACCCTGTGACCCTGGCATGACACTTGAGCTGCTGCCTCTGATGGACTTGGAGCAAACTCCTCCCTCCTTCCTCTACAAGTGACACTGCCAGTGACAAGGTGGTAACTACTACTTCAGGAAGGTTTGTTTCATAATTGAGAAGAAACACTAGTATTTCAGTACTAGCTCAAATCATCGGTGGAAAAATTAGTAATTGGTTCTTACCTTTACATTCAGCATCTCCTTGAGAAGGTCGTTCAGCTCATCTGAGTAACGATATGGTATTCGCCTGACCCTCCCTTCCCTTATCTTTTCTGCCAGCTCCTTTTGGTTGAAAGCTGTAAATGGAGGCCTGAAGAAGAAATTTTTTCTTGGATTCTTTCACTAGTTTTACAGGACTTATTTTCAGACCATGAAAAAAAACTGCAGTCAAGGTTTGTTTTGACTACCTAATGTCAAGATCAATAGAGAAATAAAAATCTAGGACTAGTCTTTGAAACCTTTAAGCTTTCATCTACACAGAACAGAATCACACCTACATTAGCAGTTACGTTTCCATATTTGTTACCACACTACCATACTTACGAGAGAGCACATAATTCATACACGATACATCCCAGCGACCAGATGTCAGATTTCTCATTGTATGACAAGTAGTTCATTTGTTCCTAAAGAAAGAGAACAATCTTAGGTTTATTAACGAAGACACGGTTCCACTATTGCAGGATAATCATAAATAAATAAACCATTATATACTGAGCAACCTCTAATATTCCATCTTAATTAATATCCATATCTAGTCTTACTAGAAGGATTTTAACTATTTGTGGCAGTACTACACTGTAGAAGACTGAAGTGTTGCAGCAATCTTTAATTGATGCAACTCTACTTCAGTCAACATTAATCTTTCCCACACAAAGTGCCCTGTATGAGGGAAATAAGTAATTCCCAGTCATTTCCACTACAACTTAAAATCCTACCATTAGGAGGTAATTTAATAAACTCTTTACCTTAACAGTATGAAGCATAAAAGCTCTCTAATTTCCCTGTTCCTTTTCAGGAACAATATAATCTAGTGTCCCAAGAATATAACAAAACTCATAAAGCAAAGAGTAACTGTTATTAGAAGGAAGTTGATCGTGTGGGGAAGAAAGGAGATGAAAATAACTGCAGAATAACTTTGTCTCCAGAACACACATACTTTATGGAAAAAGTCACCTGCATTTAAGAGCAATAAGGCTTCATCAAAACCTCCCAAACATTCCTGGACTCTGAGACCCACAGAGCACACCTTGGAGGGGCAAAAGGGAAGATAATGTATAGAAGGGAGGTCTTACTGGAGACATGTAATATGGAGTGCCAACAAACGTTGTGGCAAAGCTGGTGTCATGGCGCAATATCCTGGCCAGCCCAAAGTCTCCAAGTTTCACATTCTGTTTGCCATCCAGAAAGACATTTGCTGGTTTCAGGTCCCGGTGCACAGTGACTGCACCATCGCTCCGTCTGTGACACTCCTTCAGGGCCAACGTTAACTGAGTCAGCACTCGGAGAACAAAGCTTTCATCCAAGAAATGCCTGGAAAATTAACACATTGTTTAATGGATTTTCTGAGCACACATCAGTTTGATTAGTCACTGCCACTTTCAGCTCCATAACTTTTCTCATGGTACTATCATAAAACACCACTCAAATAAGCACTATCAGCAACAGGCATCTACGTACTGAACCTTAAAAAATGATTTTATTTTTTAAATCACTGCAAATATGTTAGATGACATTGAGGCATTCGTTGCATAATACCTGCAGTATTTCCTTCCTCCCCCATACCATCTAACAAACACATAGCATTTTCACTACTTACAAACATCAATTTGACATCAATGAGAGCTGTCCCTTTGATCACTTAAGATAACAATATGTTGTCACTTGTTAATAATGAGCAACATACAGTAACAGCCAAAACAAGGCTGATTTTTTAATACTAACTTCCTTAAATGAAAACACTGATGCTGGCAGGCAGCTGCACAACTGTTTTAGACTACCCTCACAAAGAGGTGGTGTCAGGTACTTGCTTGACCTAAGAATGTGAAAACTGACAGCATACTTAAGGAGGATGCTAAGTCTAAGATTAGACCAAGGTAAAGACTTATCAACTTGATGTCTCTCCAACCTTTACATATAGGCAGATAAAATAGCTTTTCACATTGCGTTCAAAATCACTCTTGTCTTCCACACGCTCTGGCGTTCTCACAAACCCCAGGGTCCCAGGAGTTTTACTCATGGGGAAGACCATGCTGCCTGTCAAAAAGAGCTGTAACCTCCTGGTTTATGTTCTCAATCCCATTCATAGCCAGAAACCCCTCAACAGCTTCTGCCTCACTGGAGAGCTCGGGGTCTCTTACTACTTCAGCACCAACATCCAATCCGGTGATGCAGTCAATAGCACAGCTCCCACTGCTGTTTTAACTTTTACAAAACCTTTCACATTTCAGAGGAGTTGTTGGGTCCAGAGGTTTAAACCCGAAACTTCTCAGAAGTTACAAAGTAAGTTTCCCTTCTCTCCGGTCTGCCCAAGCCCCGTGCCAGACACTCCAAACACATTCCACGTGCCTTTCTTTGGCGCACTTGGCGATGAGGCTGGCCAGGTCTCCCCCGTCGCAGTACTCCATGACGATGTACAGGGTGGTGCTGCTCCTGTCGATGATGCGATCGTAGTAGCGCACGATGTTCGGGTGCCGCAGCTCCCGCAGCAGGTTCACCTCCGACACGAGCATCTGCTTCTCCGACTCCGTCATCGCGCCATAGTCTAACTCCTTCCATACCAAGATCTGCGGAGGCACAAACACCCTGGGCAGTGACCGGGACAGCGGCCGGGCCCGCGCGGCTGCCAGAGCCGCTCGCGTGCCGCGGAGAGCCGCCAGCACCGGGCAGGGACGCGCGGCAGCGGCAAAGCTGGGCTGCCGCCGTCGCCGCCGGTTCCGCCTGCTGCTCACCTTGCCGTCGGCCTTGCGGCGTACCTTGCGGCACTTTCCGTAGGAGCCGGCACCGATGGTGAGCAGCACCTCGTAGTCGTCGGGGCGGCTGGGCATGGCGGGGAGCGCACGGACCGCGCCGGGCCGCGCGGGCCCCTGCGCTCACGCCGCGCCGTTCAAACGCACCGCCCCGCCCGCCTATTGGCCGCGCCGTCCGCGCGCCGCGCCCGCCCATTGGCTGCGCCGCCGTAAACAGCGCCCGCGAGGCCCGGCGGGTACGGCCGTTACCGCAGGGGGCAGGGCCAGTGCCTATCGCGAGACCGGGGCGGGGCTGAACGGGCCGCTCCAGGCCCCGCCAGGCCCCGCCCCGCGGCTGAGGGAGACGCCCTCGGCTGCTTTGCCGGCTCTTTCCCTTTCGTTTCCCGGACTTTTTCCCTTTCCTATTTTTCTTCCCTTCCCTTTCTTTTCCTTCCCTTCTTCCTGGTTAGACAAATCAGTGGGCCTGCAGGTATCCATAAGTCACATTTTCATAGCTCCTCAGGAAGGGGCGGGTTTTTTCCATTAAAAATAACAACAAATCTTTGCCTTTTCTAAAATGCTTACATCTGTTGTATAGATAACGATAGATAATTTCACTATTCATAAATGCTAAAAAAACCCTTAGGCTGTTTAAAATAAATGTAAATCTAGCCTGGATTTATTTCGGTCTACAGCTTCTTCGTGAGGGGAAGAGGAGGGGCCGGCACTGGTCTGTGCTCTGTGGTGCCAGTGACAGGACCCGAGGGAATGGCCTGAAGCTGTGTCAGGGCAGGGTTAGGGTGGGTATTAGGGAAGGGTTCCTCACCCAGAGGGTTCCAGCTGGCCACTGGAACAGGCTCCCAGGGGAAGTGGTCACAGCACCAGCCTGATGGAGCCCCAGAAGTGTTCGGGCAAAGCTCTCGGGCACATGGTGTGACTTTTGGGTTGTACTGTGCAGGGCCAGGAGTTGGACTCAAAGGTCGTTGTGGGTCCTTTCCAACTCAGTATGTTCTGTAAAAATCATCCGTTAAAACTACTGTGGAAAATTTCTTCAAAAAATTTTCTTCAAAAATTTGCTGATGAATAACTACCAAAGTCATGGCAGCTCTCCTGTCCCACCACATATGAACAGCAATGCTACATCATACACAAACCACCTGCTGAAAACAAACCAAAGAATGTAATGGCTTAAAACATAACATTTGGAGAATGCAAACTGTGGGTCCACACCTGAAAGCAGAGCCAGCAAATACTGTGGTTACATTAAATGGCACTAACACCACAATCTACTAATGGCATTATATACATTTTAAGACGAATGTAGTGTATTTTCTAGCATCATTTATGATAAGGAACGATACCAAGGTGCAGTTCTGGATGCAATTTAATCTCTATCCATGTGGCAGTAAATGTGACTGAACAGGAAGTCCTTCAGCAAAGCATTGTAGCATACTTGTAACAATATAGAATCATCATGGCCTGAGCTGGAAGGGATCCTGAAGATCATCTTGCTCCAGCTCCCTGCCATGGGCAGGGACACTTTTCCTGAATCAGGTGTGAAAGGGAACAGTTGTATGTCCTGACCTAGAAATTCAGCGACAGGACAAGAGTAGTTCCTCATTTTGCGTCTCCAAGTGGTCTCAATTATTTCCCAATTTTGTTTCAGCTTTGAAATAGGTTTGAGTAGTTGTCATGCTATGACTGAATATTTATGAAATATTCTTCTATTAGTCTTTAGAAAAATCAAAACCTTTACTTTTATCATCAGGAGGCACAAAAACTCCTGCTGGCCATTATAAAAATTGTATAGACTTCTATCTGTAGAGAATGTATGGTCATTACGGGAAAAAAAGAACAAATGAATTCTACAGTGTAAAGGTATTTTGGGTTTTTAATTAATGAGTAACAGGATGATCAAAAGGGTTTGTGTTTATTACTGATTTCAATTACCTTGAAAGAAAATCCTCACCTGCAGCATTAGCCTAGTGAATAAATTATGGCATTGCACAATAAAAGTGACAAGTAGTGCAAGATGTATTATTCAGGCTGTAAGTTTCATTACTGGTTTCAAATATCTCCATTTCCAACTTCTGTACATCCAAATTAGCAAAAGGTCATCGTGCATTCCCACGGGTATCAATGGGAGCCTTTCTATTTATATTTCAAAAGAAATAGAGTAGGATTTCAATACTGTGTTTTGTCTAGGCACTATCTTAAAAGTTTCTTTGGAAATGTTGGTTTGAATCAGAGAAATGTCAAAATGTCATGCTTCAAAAGCCAACAGCAGAGTCATTTTAGTTTTTATTATGCTTATTAAGGGCTGGCTAATTTTGAGAAAAATGCATTTCTAAAAGTGGTTATTAGAATTTTTGACAGGCACTCAATTTTCTTTCTTTCTGATTTTCACGCTTATAAAAATAAGATTTTTTTTCCTTTTATATATGGGCAAGTGAGCCCAGACATGAATAATTCCAAAACTATGTCTCAAGTTTGAAATGGGGGCCTCTTTTCTCATGTATTTTCAATTCTGGTCTCTAGTTCAGGAGCAACTCTCAGATTTCTAGTCCTGAAAAATACATGTGCTGACTTCAGGCCTTCAAAAGCCACCGAACAGTTCTCAATAACATATTTACAATGTTGCTTCTGATATTATATTCTGCTTTTTAATTGTTTAACGTGAAATTTCACAAATGATTTCCCAAAACTTAAACAAAATAAAAGTACTCTTTGGTAGTTGCCCACCAAAGTTTTTCACTTTTGATGACATCTGTCCTTTGTGCTGTAAGGAGTGCATTTTCTCTTATTCCAGGACCTAGTTATCTCACAAAATATTAAGTGCTGAAGATAAATAGTATGGTAGGCAATTTGATATTTCTCTAGAGATGCATTCTTTTTTGCATGTGAAAATAGGTAAAAATAAATGTGTAACACTTTGCTGTGAAAGTCCAACACAATATAATTATACAGATTGATAGCAAAAAAAGTGTAGTAAAGTACTGAAGGAAATTAAGTTCTCTTTTTTTTGTTTGTTTGTTTTCCAATCAGAGAAGGTTGCACAGGTTCAGAAAGTGAAAATAAGCTCAATAGGAAAAGTACTGAAAATGAAACCATAAAAATTATTAATAATGAAAAATAAATGCACTTCATAAAAATAATTGAAAAACAACTGAGATAAATGTTGGTTTTTTTCTTTTCAAAGAGGGGAAAGACATGTGAAGTCATAGTCCAGGATCTCAGAAATGTGCCAAAGTCTTCTAGCAAAATAAGGAGGAGTTGAGTATTCAATATTAGATAGGTAAGAGGTCTTAGAAATATTTTTACATGATTATAATAGGACTTACAAATACTGCAGTGACTGAGACAATGAGTGTTTTATTTAAGTTCATTTTCACCACAGAAGTAGTTTGGGGTTTTTAACATTCAGTTGCTTTACTTATCTTTATGTACATTGGGTTTTTCCCCCTCACTTTCTCTCATCTCTGTCCATGCCCAGACATTTTACATTTACCCAGGACTGTTGTACACAGATGACATAATTTTTGGTAATGTTATGTTTACTGTCTTTAACAAAAATCATCCACAGGATCAACAAAAACATATAAAATATTGGGATATTAGAAAGAAACACTCTAAAAGGTAACAGAGGATAAAATTTCCCTCTATTGCTTTATGAGGGAAACAAAGAACATGTTCATTGAAGAAATTCTACACAACACAGCTGTGGACAGGACAGCAAAGGAACAAAATGGAGCAGTATTAATTCTAGTACTTGAGACCATGCTATTTCCCATCTTCTGTAATGCTTGGATTCAAAGGCAGCTGAGACTCCAAGAGCAATGTGTGCAGCAAGGCAGGCTCCAGTGTGGGAGTTTGTTGCAGCAGCTCTGCTTTGAAGGTTTTGCATTAGAAACCATTCATATGGGAAAACATAAACCCCCATGAAATAAATTCAGCAGCAGATCAAGTCTTTGCACAGAGGACTGTAAAATCGACAAGCTGAGAGGACGGAAAGCAGTTAGGAGGAGACTGAGGAGAAAAGACATATTTTTGCATTCAGAGAGGGGAGCATATGAATTCTACTAACTCCAGGTTTTTTATTATCCATTCCTTATGTTCTGTAAAGTAATATTTAAATACAGTGCACAGCTGGATATTTTGAAAGTATGTAATTAGTTTCTTTCTTGTAATGAAACAAATTGCCCTGTATGTTATGTATGTCTTCATATATATGCTAATTTTCAAAATAGCATTCATTAACCTTAAGAACAGAAAGTACTTGAATTATCTTTAAGACTACTATTTAAACTGATTAAAAGACTGATTATTTGATGTGTATAGAACTTCAAAAGTGAAATTATGGAGTCTCCTTAAATCCTTAATAAGTCAAAATTTAAAGTATTGGGATTGTCTCTAAGGAAGGATTCCAGTATGATAATCCATTATTTCTGTTGGCTTGCTTATGAAGTATTCCTAGGAAAGCAAACAAGTTTAGGATCTGTGCCTCAATTTATCCTCTTTTGAAAGGGAAACTTTTCTGATTAAAATTCATATCTAGGAGGTCTCAAAATGCTCAAAAAATGCTTTAAGTGATAGAGTAAGTAAATATTTTGCTTTAAGTGATACAGTAAGTAAGTAAAGCTGCTTAATTTTTTAAAAAGCAACAATATTAGAGTTTCTTATTGTGGAACAGCTAGTCTTAAATGTTTTGCCATTAATTTATTTTTACTTATAATCCCTTCGGATATATCGGGAGAAAGTTTTTCAAGTTTTTCATATATTTTAAGCAACTTTTTCAACCATCACCAGAATTCCATGCACCATTATTGTCACAGATATTTTCATTATGAGGTCAGTCACTATTTCTCTAACTCCCAATGTCTACAAACCCATGATATAATCCCAATAATAGGATCCCTCCCTGCCTTGTTTCTCCTGTGGGAGAAAAATGCACAGAATTCACATTAAAGTCGTATCATGAGCAATGATGGCAGAATCTCTTCCAGGTTCGCTGCCAGGTCATCATACCTGCAAAATGTGGTGCAGCTCCAGCTTTCCCTGAATGCAGCACCTTTCTGGACACTTGGAAGGGATGGTCCCAAGGCAGTGTGGTAGTGTGCAGAGCCTCTGGGAACAGGTAACACAAGCAGGAGCTGATGGCAAATGTAGTCACCTATCTTTGCTGGGAGCTCTAACAAACTTCCTGGGGGCAAGAGGCCTTCATTCTCAATCACATGATGATAAAGTTGAAAATACTGACATAAAAAATTATTGGAAAAAAAAAGAAGTGGCTTGAGATTGTGAAATATTTTTTGAAAGTTTGAAATGTTGTGGGAACATTTATTCTGATAATCCTGTCACCAAAATTCTGAGATAGATTGTAGCCAGGGAAATGTTAGGAATTTGACAGCTTGGGAAAATCACTGACATTTGTGCACTATGCACAGTATTTTGCCTTTTACATTTTAACAAAAATGTGTACTCAGAGAAGGACTATTCTCCTTGCTTCCACAAGTGGCAGAGCAGTGTCAGGCAGAGTGTCATCAGGGTTCTGTTTCCAGTAAACAAAGACTGATATTCATCCTTCTGTTACTCTCTTCTGCCTCTCAGAATCCTATAGTTAAAGAGTCTTTTCCACTATGCTGTTTCTGTTATTAAGCTTTCAAATAAACTGTTGTATGTATCAGTGGAAGGCTTTATAAATAAAAGAGAAAAATACAAGAGTAGAAGGAACAAAAAATGAAAGAAAGCTTTCCAGCATTTTTATGTTGACAACCTATGTTTTCAGGAAAGTACATAGTAAATGAAGCACTTACACTGCATAAAATCCACACAAACTCTGTGGGTTTCCTAAACCAAAATGTTGTTAAATCAAAAATTTGTCATGTACAAAAAACAGTGCTGTGAAAGGCCAGTGTCCACAAAGGAGACAGAGGAGCCCTGCAAGAATCTGCCTTGCCTTGCCTTGCACTTGGGAAAGGTTAAGCCACAGTCATGACAAACAGATCCTGAGACCTCTTCAGATGGCAAAGATTTATATCCATGGACTCAAAGTCACAGGGAAATCTGGGCTGCTTATTTCTTAAGTCTGAGGTTCTGCTTTGCAGTCAGTGAGTTTTGAGGTGGGAGAAGAAAGAAGGATTTCTTACAGATTTTTTTTTTTTGAGTGTATAAATAAGGACATGTCAATGTATGTGAATACACTCATTCTTTCTTCAGTTGTGTTGAGGACCTTGAGATCCGTGACACAAGGGATTCTCTCTTAAACTCGGGGACTGACAAAATATAGGGACGGGACAAGAGGAAGTGGCTTTAAACTGAAAGAAGTCAGGCTTAGATTAGCTGTTGGGAAGAAATTCTGTACTGTGGCAGTGGTGAGGCACTGGCACTGGTTGCACAGAGAAGCTGTGGATGCCCCTTCCCTGGAAGTGTTCAAGGCCAGGATGGATGGAGCTCTAAGTGACCTGATCTAGTGAAAGGTGTCCCTGCCCATGGCAGGGGGGTTGGAACTGGATGATCTTTAAGCCCCCCTTCCAACTCAAACAATTCTGTGATTCTGACAGGATTGTTTGGGTGAGTCACGCCGAGCTCCCAAGCCACAAGTTCTGCAACATCAGTACAGGGATGTTTGGTCAGAGCTCTCACATACATTCCCTGCTCTCTCAGGTAAAATCCCCAAAGGGACCTTGGCACCTCTGATGAACAGAGCAAAAAGTATGTCCTCTGCATGAGTTGGTGGCGGTGGCACAAGTGTGCATCCCTGTGTCTGCTGGCAAGAGAAACTGAGGTGCTTTAACAGTGCTGATACTCACAGGGCTTCCAGTCACCTACAAGAGGAGTGGAGCAGCTTGTCCCTCTCTGAGCCACCTTCAATCTGTGGGAACTCAGAAGACCTTCCTACCACAGTGACACAATAGTTCTGATTCTATTTTGCTGGTCTCTTTGTCAAAACATATATTTTTAAAAATTGTTATGCTTTCTCTGGGGGTTGTTTGACAATGACAGCTGTCTAGGAAGTCTTAAAGTGGTGCATTGTTGGAGACTATGGCAAATGAGCCACATCAGTAAGTTCAGAGCCTTCACAGAAGAGCTGTGCCTTCTGAGAATGAAGGAGACTTTCTCTTCTGCACCTGTATTGGCTGCTTTTTAAGCTGGCTTCACAGTTAACCAGGGTTTCTCTATCTCAAAACATTTTCCATGACCTTTTCATACTTTTTTTTTTAATTTCCATTCAATTGCAGTGTCTCTGGGTTTCTAAGACTTTCTGATTTTTAAGATACTTAGAGACTTTTTGGGTCAGAAGACCGGTCCCAGCTTTATAACACCGCAATGCTGGATGTGGTAAAAATCCCTAAAACCATAAGTGAAAAAACAAACTAAAAAATCCCCACTCATCAGATAAAGCAAAGGAAAAAAATTTGGTTTACAATCTGCTTCTGCAGAAGGTCTCATTAATCCTATATGTGCAATTAATTATTCAAATAAGTTGTTGAAATTTGATATAATGATTTCTAATTATTCTTGGTTAGAGTCCTAGAATTATGTGATTACATCTAGATGCATGCATCATAAATGCGGAAGGTACAGCCTAGATGAGGAGGAAATGTCATTTTATTTTTCAATTTATTAATTTTTACTAGATAAAAAATTCACAAGGTTTAATTTTCATGATCCTAAACAGAGGTTCACTGAACTTATCTTTATTACATTTCTTTTGGTAAGTTAAGTGGTAGAACCTCTGCAGTTATGGAGGCAAAATTCATTGTTTTTTTTAATATTTAGGAAGGTTAAAAAGTACCTTAGAGTTGAGTGATTGACATGCAAGTAATGTGATTGTGTGTTTCCTTTCTACAAAATCAAGCCTGTAGTGTTAAGATGAGTAGGTTACTCCTAGGAGAATATAATCATTGGAGAAGCAGCAGTTAATTCAAAGTTAGTTTGTTTTTAATCAATCTCAGTCTTTGCTTTTCTCTCATGACACACATTCATTTGAATTTCACCAGGACACTTCTACAGTAAATTCAGCTATGTTCTTGTGATTGTCTAGCACAGCAAATTTTAGTGCTCAGAGCAATGATACCTCAGCTGGAAAGCACTTTCTGCTATGAGGCTTCTCACTAACTCATGCTAACCAAGAGGACAGAGCATCCATTTGTGAAATGTCTCATCCTCTTCAAGTTACTGAAGAACCTAAGACCCAAATTTGAAAGCCTGATCTAGAGATACCCCATCAAGCCCAAATCATATCAATACTGTTATTCTTTTTCCCATCTAAACGATGGGAAGTACACCAAGTACTGTTAGACACAGCAAAAAGTGTCTCTGAAGTAAGGCAAGCTACAGAAACACAATCTGTAATTTATGTGTGGCCATTAAATAACAATGGAAGAGAGTTCCAGCTCCTTTTGGCACGATTTTCCAAAATCTTTGATACAAAGCAGCCCAAACTTAACAAGACACTGTTCTAGTCCTGATGCACCTGAAGATGAGAAATGTTCCCAAATAACCCCAGTGAAAGGCTGTACAAGAAGAGACAGAAAGACAGCAAGATCCTCTCCTCTTATTGTAAAGTCATCTAACAGTGTTGTTTCAGAAATTTTGAAATCACTCACCGACACCAAGAATAAGGATTATAAGAATTTGTTAATACTTTCATCTCTTAGTCTTATTGGAGAGCAACTGGAAATTCCTGTCTTTAAGGGAAGTGCTCTGATGATCTCTAATGGTCAAGTCTACCTTTTATATGTAATGAGGCATGAAAATTTGTCAACAGAGATGGAAATAGCTGGCCACCACATGTTACTTTTGAAGACCATGGCTTGGCTCATTCCATGTGGTAATCTAATATTATCTGTAATCTAACTTTCTAAGTTCCACATGCGTTGCTGTCAAGGGAGGATGCTGTGAAGCAGAACATAAAATGTCTTACAACCTCTGCTACCTGCACACACCAGAAGAAAGCATCAAATGAAACATATTTCTCTTCACAAAGGATAACTGCCATCTTTCAGCCCAAGAACTGGTCATATATTTTTTAAAAAAAACAGCTGCCAGCAGAGACACAGTGTGACTCCTATTCCTATTGTGTTTGGACAACAGCAGAGTTTAGTCCTCATCAGTCCTACATTTTGCTTCCTTAGTAGCAAAAGGAGAAGAGAAAATGGTGCTTATCTATTACAAGTAGAATACCTGTTTCAGGTGTGGTTTAAACTTTTATGAGCAAGTAAGTGGACAGTGAGGCTTGTAGGGACATTGTCATCAATGGAAATAATAGAAGGGAAGGGCATTTAACCATTTAAGGAACTCACTGCCTCATCACATCCCTCCTGTAAGGCAGGACCCATCTATGCCTCTAGAACATTTGCACTTGACAGATATATTTTAGAAATTTTGCTTTCATGTTCATATATGTTTAGATATTTTCAGCTGCCCTGATTTGAAACTATCAACAAACACTGTGGGTAGACATAAGTATTTAAAGAGCAAGGTGGCCACCTTACTTATTTTTCCTCAGTTTTTAAGCTTTATTTCTGTAGGAGGCTTCCAGGAAGACACTTAATGACATCAATATAACCTCTTGCATATGCTGCACCAGCTTCTGAGGGGAACTCACTATGGAAAAGACAGGCACAATACATTCAGGTTAATAGGAGAAGGCAGGAAGCCAGCAATTGCAGGACTGGTTGCAGGACCAGTACGATTATGAAAGCTTGTCCTTTGCTTCCCATTTTGTTCCTATAGAAATACCTTGAGAAGGGAATTTCAAACCCAAAAGTATATACATACATGCTTACATGTATCATTTTATATATATAATTTTTTAAGACTATTTCTTTAATGTAGCACAGCCCTTCACTGAAGGAGTCTCCAATAGTCACAGTGTATTTTGCCTTTTCTGTATTTCACCCATGATCCTGAATGCCATCCTATGGCACAGCCTGATTTATCCCCTCAGAGACCACTTGGATGTGCTCACTAGACACACATTACCCTCAGTGCAGAGAGGAGGTGTGAGGCTGGGACTGGGAAACCAGGCTCAGAACGCTTCAGTGAGTGAGCTAAGGACACCTATGATCAGAGATGGGGAACCTTTGCAGTTCCTGTGCAGCCACAGGCACCAGGCAGGCTCAGCACTAAGGTCACAGCACTGTGCCATGGTGCCTGTCACAACGTGCCAAACACTGAGACTCAGCTGCTGGTGGCAGCACAGGAATTTCAAGGCTGATCTTCCAAGTGGAAGAGAAGAAACAGATCATGATTTTACAGGTCACTGAAGCTGTTCCTGTCATGTTCAAAGGGGAGTTATTCTGGCACTCAGCAAATCCAGCAACAGAAAATGTCAAAAGCTACCTGGAAATATCTGGGACCAGAGGGAGAACCTGCTGCATGGAAGATCTCTATTCAGGATTTTCCAGGGAAATTACCTGTCAGTTGGATTATTTGCCCTCTGTGACAGCTCACAGAGGTAAAAAAGTCACTGCAATAGAAGGTAGTTCTATATTTTTATCTGGCTATCTTTTGTCAGGCTTTCCTGGAAAGGCTGAACTGCACTATCAGAAATTAAATTCACTTCAGAGTGCTTAAGGAAAATGCCCAACAGGAACAGAACTCAGTTATAGGTTATGGCTATACTTCACTTGTCTGTGCACAGAGTGGACCCTCAAACAAAGCAAGGGCACCTATAAAATGAGCAGGACTAAAGGGGCTAAATGCATCAGGAATGACTCCAAATTTTGAGTAAGGATGAGCTCCTAACACAGCAGCCTAAACCAACACCAGTCCTATCATTCACCAGTCCCTGCAACATTCAGGGCTTAATGTTTGAGAGAGCATTATGTCAGAATCATATCTGATTGTTACACACATTCCAAACCCACTGCTAAGGATGACTGGGAAGCATGAAAAGCAGTTCTGGTCCGGCTGACTGTGCCTTGAGCCAGCAGCACTCTGGGGTATGAACAGCCACTTGCTGATGGTTTTGGTCTCATGGTGCTTGCCAAGGCTTTTCCTAAAGGATCTCAAGATCTCCTTCCTGAGTCAGACAAACTGCACTGTAGGCACCTTCTGTAGTTTGCATGACTGGCACTCCATCAGAAGTTGACTTGGTGGGATCTGTAGTTATTGTCACAATCCAAGCTCTTTCCCACAAGAAAGAGTGAGTGGGGCACAGCAAAATGCTTTTGCAAGACACCTAAGACATTTCTATTTCCAGGGTAATAATTTCTGAAAGCTTCTCAAAGCACAGTTTAAAATTGTCTTCAAAATGAGGGAAAGAGAGGGTGTGAAGGATTCCAGGAAGGAAGTCCCTGTACTTGGGGGAATTTCTTCCCATTTAAGTAATCTTGTTGCTGGAAAAAAATTATTACTATTTCTTTTATCAGGATTATTTCATGGCCTGGCAGAGTCCCTTTAAATGCTAGCAGAAATTCTTCATTGCCCTTGCTGTCTGCCACCTCCAAAATACTCATCAGCAAGTGCAGCTACCTATCAGCTGTTACACAACCATCTGTGCAGCTTTTGATTATATTTTTTTTTCTTCCAGATTGCTACCATCCTTCTGGAAATAGAGAAAGGGACAAAATGTTACAGTGATGCTGCACACCAGGGTGATACATTGTGAGTAGCTACAGTATACATGAGACAGTTTGGGGTAATGGCTGCTGACACCTCAGGCAGTCCACAGCCCCCAGGTCTGCAAAATTAGGGTGGTAACAGTTATTGTGTATGTGACAAACAAATGCTTAAATCCATGGAGAACTGCTTTTCTGAAATCTGATTTCTGTGGTACTTCATTCCGTTTTGGAGGGGCTGAAGCTCAGAATCTGAGACTATTTTGCTTCCATCTTGGTGATTTCAGTATTATCTTGAATTTACCTTGAAGCCTGGAAATGTGTAATAAAAATCCAGATTGGAATGAATTTTATGGATCACACTGATCTCTAATTGCCCTCTCTTTTTCTATTTAAAAATAGAAAGAAAGCATTACTTGTACTGTTGGGTAAAACTCATTTCAAACACCCTGATTACTTCTGTCTTTCTGTTAGAAGCTTATCTCATCAACAAAAAGGCTGAAGAGGCATAACAAGCTCTGAGAATCAAAATTCAAGAGCAGTCACTTGGATCACAGATGAATTAAAGCAGAAGAAATAGGGGAATTTTGTAGAAAATAGATGCAGAGTTTCAGTGAGAAAAAGATGCAACCCTGAGGTAGGTTTGCAATGCCAGCTAAAAATAACATAACATTTTTGTGGTCAAATGCATGTTTAGCTAATTAGATCATTTGATTCACAGAATATTAGTTTGAATAAATACAGGGCTCCAGAGCTCTCTGAAGCTCATTCCCTTTTGTCCTCAGGGAGGTACCCACATGGTGTAATCCTAGTGAAGACAGCAGCTTTGCCTGGTCCCTGGGGCATGGTGCTCATCCCTCAGCACACGAGTGCATGAAGCCCCTCATAGGCTGCCATCCTGAGAATCTGCTAATTCAATTTCTCAGCGACTTCCAGCATTCTCTCTGATCCTGTAAGTCCTGAGAGTACAGGAAGTTAATGTGTTCTCTGCAAGAGGTGATTATTGTATTAATTAGTCACGCTCCAGAACTTTATGTGGATAAGACTGAAGCATTTAAAAGTCAAAAGTTACAATGCCACTCCTAGAATTATGTCAAAGTGACCCCACAAATAAAATCTTCACTGGGATTGCTCAGGAAAAGCAATTCTCCCTCTGGCCACAGGGAGCCACACGGCCACCACTGAGAGCCCAGGGAAGAAAGCAAGGGAGAAGGCAAAATCTGTCGAGTCTGTAAAGTCCCTGCCAGAGGAGTTTGCAACAGGGGTTGTTCTCTCCTTGAGATTACCCCACCAGCTACACCTGCTTTCTCACAGCACCTGCTGGGACCTTGCACTGTTGTTAGCCTGGCACACAGAATGCATGGATAGCAAAATACTTGGACACAAACCGAGTAGTGCAGACTGTCATTGTAATTTTTAAGTTCCTTTTTGACTGCAATTTTAAGGTCACTTTGCAAGATGGAGAATAACCACTAATCTATGAAGCCCTAAGTAACAACAGCAGATGCTTGACCCCAGAGAATAATCCAGATTTTGTGTGATCACCCCAAGTATACAACTCTTAAACATTCACTTCTCTCTGTACCAGTAGCATTCTCATCAGCAACATCACAGATCAGAAGGCCTGGTCATTATTTCACACTCCATACATCTAGGATAGTTCTGAAATTAATGTACAGGTCTGGTAGCACTCAGCTTCACTGTGCTTCCTAGACAAGAATGTCACATTCAACTCCCTCAGCACCCTCAGCTTCTTTTTCAAGTTCTCTACCTGGCTGTCTGAGACAGACTTGCACTGCACCTTCCCAGTGTCTTCCTCAATGTGTTTCCACAAGATTTCAAATTTGTAAGCCTGGAGATTCAAGAAAAGCTCCTGTAGATCTTTTCTTGTGAGGGAAGGAAAAAAACCTTAAATGAACCAGCAAATCGACAGAAAAGCATCCAGGGAGTTATTCAGGTCCACTGAGGGATCAGTTTCCTTTGTTTTCAGCCTGTCCTTATCTTTTCCTTTCTCTAGACACAGTGCATGCACTACAAAGGTATAAACAAAATTCTTTGAGGATTTAAATTCTAACTAGGCATATAATTAGAGAATCTTTAATTTATTCAGGTCCTTAACACTCATTGTCATGCAATCTCAGTTCCCAGAGTGTGTAAACATGTGGAGATATTGCCTAAGAGTTCAAATATTGAGATAGTTGGTTTGGACAAGAAGGTCTGCTGCACTGATTCTCACTGTGCCAGATCAGAGGAGGAGTACTGATAATGCCATGGGATTGCCTAGTGTCACATGCCAAGTTAATTGTTGCTCCAGAAACTGAGCCTGCTAATACTGAATATCAGTCTGGTTTTCCATCTACTGTTCTTTGCTGCTCTCAAGGCAGAAGTTTAGCTGCTTGGAGGTGCAGATTTGACCTGTAAAATCAAATTACATTTTCTCAGTCCAAACATAGCCTCAACTCCAAATATCCCCAGCTTTGTCTGAAAGCTGATACATTCTAAATAAACAGCTCCCTCTGTTTCATATATCTAGTGGAGATAAAGTGTATCCTCCTTGGACTCTTCCTTGAAGGACTTTAAAAATGCTCTCTGACCAAATGATATTTGACATTTCCTTTGCCACTTTGCTAGGCTCCTCGGAGGGCTGAGCTACTCTTATTTCTGCCATGGAGGCAAAGCCACCATTTCACTGTCTTCAAGCTAAACAGTATGATGGGCAACAATTCAGAACTAATTTGACAGTAATGGAGTTGACAACTATTACTGTGAGGTATTTCTGCTATGAACATTGTCATCCTGTCCTCATTTCACACACACCCCACATCCCTCCCCCAAGTTTTGGAATCTCTGAGCAGCAGACAACCCTAATACATTCACATATACCCTGCTGTCCAGGCATAGCAGCAACTTTGGACTTGACTTCTTTGGATATAGCAGCTGTAGCCTGGAGGTACAAAACAGCCCCATCAGCAAGGGGCTTCAAAGTACATAACACATACAGGTCCATGGGAAGGGGCAATTCCTTCTAAACAGGAGTCAGGCCTAGAATCATAAACTAGTTTTGGTTGGAATGAATTTTTGGAGCTCGTGTAGTCCAACACCTTGCTAAAATCATAGCATATCTTAGGCAAAAATGCTTATTATTTTCTTCTGGCTCTCCTTCTAACTAAAATGCCCAAAAGAAGCTGGTGGTGGAAGGATGCATTCTGGGTACATGACTAGAAAAAACAGTGCAAGTTTAATTTAAAATGTGTGCAGTTCCTTTCTTTCTAACGCAGGTATCAGTGCAGAATGAAAAGCACTGAGGCCAATATAATTATAAAAACAGGCACAACTGGCTGCAATCACTGCACAATATCAATATGGTTCCTCTCCCTGTCTGCAATGATTTCATGTATTAACACCCACAGTGTAATTTGGGTCTTGCAACTCTGAGGATAAGGGCAAAGTCCTGAAATAATGAATGGCATAGGGTGAAAAACTCTGAGCAGCAGTCTCTTTATACTGCACTCAAAACCACTCCTCTTCCCTTGGACTTCTCTTTCCGTTTCTCAAATGAAATGTGATTCCAACGTGCCTCGTGGGAGCTTGGCTCCTGCCATGCCGGATATCCCTGCTCAGCAGAGGGCTGCATTGCCCCCAGGCTGCAGTACTTACCACAGGAAGCACCGCACAGAGCTGCTCCAGGCTCCCTGCCAGTGACTCGGACATGGACTCTCCTTGATCCCAACCTGCTGGACATAACGAGTTTGTGCTCTGCTTGTGGACAGCCACGCTAAAGACAGATGCTGGAGCTGGTCACTGAAGAAACCCAAGCAAAGCAAAAAATGCCAAGATGTGTGAGGACAGGCATTGAAAGCAAGGACAGGTTCCTATCCAGCTGATGAAAGAGATTTCCTTAATTTTTAATGTCTCAGCAGCTAAATTTGTAAAATCAGAACTTAATGTTCTAATAAGGTATTAACGCCAAGTCTCAGCTCCATTCAAGGCAATAGGAGCCTCTTCTCTGACTTCACTCTGAATAGCTGGTGTAGGGTTTTTCTAGTAACTAGCCCTGTACCACAGCAACTATCATAAGAAGGTATAATGTATAACAATCAGTTTTGTGATTTTTATCAGTATGATACTTGGAAAACTTCAGGAAACATGATGATTCCAGGAGACTTCTGTAAATGTAATTTCTACAAGAATAACAACACTGTCTACTTGGTCTAATCTAATAATGTTTGCCAGTTACAGGTAGAAAATATCTCAGTAGACTCAAACAGAACACAGTCAAGTAAGTTCTTCCTTTGCTTTAAACACAGACAACAGGAACATCAGTTATCCCACACGCTGCTGATAAAAATGGAGTGGTTTGTTTTTACTGAAACCCTCCCTGCTGGTTTTCTGTGTGGCTATGGGCAAGGCAGGCACAGGGGCTGTGTGTCACTTCTGCTTCTCTGGAATGAAATGAGCTCTGCTACCAACTTCTCAGGAGACATGTAATGATCAAGATTTTGATCTTTTCATAAGCTGCAGCATAGAAGAGCAAGATGCTTTCCTTATTAATATTCTCATACATTTATCCTGTAGTAATTATCGTACAAGCCAAGAATTTTTCTTCACAGAAGTGTAGAAGATAAATACTCTCAAGCTGTTCTATGAGTGACAGAACCAGGGAATGCTGGATTCCTGCAGATTTGAGTTCTTTGTCTTCTGAACTCTGCTTCTTCCTCCCTTAATAGCAGCTCTGCTGCATGTTCCCTGCATCAACCACACGCTGCAGTCACCACAGCCATCACAGACTGGCCAGGTGACCAGGTTAAATAAAATGCCTGTATTCTGCCCAGTTTTTTCCTTACATGGAGGTTGTTCAGCTGGGGAGTCTGCCCTCTGTGTAGCTATTATGTCGCAGACATCTTTTGTGAAAAATCCTTCCTTTAGGATTTTTCCCTTCTGAGAAACCGAGACGCCTCAGAGACAAGATGTAAACAATTGTTATCTGCTGCTGTGGAATGCAACAGGTGCATCTGTGATTGGCCCATCTCTGATGTTTATAGTTAGTGGCCAATCAAGAACTTCAGCTGTCCCAGACAGAGTCCAGGATAGCTGCTTTGTTTTCATTCTTTCTATTCTATTCTTAGCTAGCCTTCTGAGAACTTCTTCCTTCAATCTCTTTGTAGTGTAGTTATAATGTAATATATATATAATATAATTAATCAAGCCTTCTAATTATGGAGTCAAAATTCTTGTCTCCTCTTCATCCTCAAAACCCTGCTTCCCAAAGTGACTATACTATTATTATTTTTTTTTCAGTAAAAAGCCCTCTTAGGATCACACTTGAAGGATTTAAAAGAAGCTGAGGATGGCCAGTATGCCTGAAATCTGTGAGGCAGAGTAACAACAGATTAATAAACCTCAAAAACCTTCTCCTTTTAGGAAACTGGGGATGTTTCTCCCACCCCTCATGTGAGGGATGGAAATGCAATATCAAGACTCCCAGACAACCCTGTTTGATGGCAATAAAGTGCCATACAATTAGCTTAGGTAATTTTCATGTTTTAAAGATAATTTCCATATATTGTCATGATAGGGTTAAATCCTTTTTCATGTTCTAGATAAGCATTTAACAATCTTGCATCTTAATAAAATCATTATAGATTTTCAAACCTCTTGGTTTGGGGATAATTCTTATAGCATATTTTATTGAAAACTGCTAATAAGATGGAGAGAATAGAGACTGTAATTTTGTCTAAAATTTCATAAGGGAAAATGTCACGTGGATAGTTTATTATAGACATTTCAAATGCCTTGAAAATATGAAGTATTGAGGCTAATCCTAAAGCTGTACTTTTTACAACGGAATTCAGCTTTTTGGCCTTTAGATCAGTATTCCACTAAGTCAAAGGCTGAAGAAAGATGTGTAGGTAATAGGAGAAGCAGCAGCCTGTTCTTTGACCTGGCTAACTGCAGACAGTCCAAATAGTTATTTTAATACATCTTACTCTGTTAGGGGTATTACAGTATTGTGCATGTGTGCTTACAGCACTAGCACTAGCAAGGTCATTGGTAAGCTCAGTTTTTTATTTGAGTGTGGTTTTACCGAAGCTAACAGGAGCACCCAGGAAAGCTCATAGCTGTAAGGACACCAACTATATTGCAACTACATGGATATGACTCAAGCAAGATTGGATGAGAAGAACTTTTCTTATTCAGTCCAGAAAATACAGTTCTTTTCCCAAAAGGCTCTTCCTAATGTCTTTAATGGAAAAACATACTACATAATTATGTGACTCCTAATTAACAAGACTGGCTCTGAGTTCTTGTTTAAGGTATTCTGGCCTGCACAGTTCTAAACTGACAGCTTTAACTCAGTATCTTCAGTAAGGGTGTGACCATGTGTTCTGTGCTTCTTAGTGGTTCAGATCACTGACTTTGCACAGCTCCTGTGATACCCATCAATCCTGTCTCCTGATGGCTCACACAGACAGCATAGTCAGTTCCATGAAAGGTTTCATTTTTTAAATGAAAAATTCAGATGAAGATTGCCGCTGTCTGTGATTCAACTGCCTGTGAAAAATAGCTATGTCCTCTAATATTCATTGTTTGAATAGTGCTGGTGTACTGGAGTGATAATCAAAGTAAAATCAATTGTAATTTTGGCTGCAAATATGGTCTCTGTGATTAGATGATCTGAGGACACAGTGTGGTTGCATGAGACATCCAGAAGAAAGGAGGAAGCTTAGAAGACATACCACAAGGTGCAGGACCCCAATTTAAACCTCATTTGAAATGGAGTTGTTAGTCCTGTGTTTCTGAGGTGAAAGTCATGTTGGTCACACCCAGTGGGAAATGCTGACCCATTACCTAACCTCTGTAGTTTCACTTTAGACAGAATTACAGAATCTGGTGTCTCTTTGATGCTACCACAGGCTAATTTAGCATATTGTGCTGGCAGAAAATAGCTAGCTTTGGTTTGGGTGGGCCTAAAGTTTGTGTCAGTGCTATTCAGTGCAGAACACAAAAGCACAGGGAGACAAAGTGACTTGGTAGGCCAGGGGGGAATGCCTTCCAATGCTTTTCCAAGGCCAGTCCAGTGGAAGGACCACCAGGCTTCATGTGTTGCTTAAAATACTGAAATGGCCTCCAACATTTCGGTGTCAAAATCAATAGCATTCTGATAAATTGGGACATTCATTTTCTTCCCCCTCCCCCCTTCCCATATTTTTAATCTCTTTCTCTCTGCTGGTATACTAAATTTGTTTTGAGGTTTCAGACAAATTTGGAACATTTTAGCTTTTAATTTTAATTAGTAGACACAAGAGGACCTGACCCCTTTTATAATAACTGGAAGGGTTGAATAATCAAAGCCTGAGTAGTCAAGGTCAAAATATGTTTCTTAATGTACATTTTAGAGTTCTCTAATACCAACTCTATACACCACAGATGTTAATCTACAAAATCTTCAGAACCCAAATATTTGGGTTCTTTCTGTGAACAAATTAAACAAGACAGTTTTTAAAATAGAAATTATTAATGTCACAGTTGCCTAACATTGCATGTAGTAGCAGTGCATCTGTCTGTGTTTAGGTCTGTTCCTATCAGCAATAATACTTAGGATAAAGCTGCTTCTGTCTTTAATACAGGATCTGTAATGTCACAGGAGGTTCAATGTCTGCACCACAAGCACAATTACATAATGATGCATCACCCACAGCATCTATTGCTGTGCATTTGTCAACAAGGACGAGAGGCATATGCTTAGAGGGATCAATGTTCCGGTTAACACATTGCATCAGAGGGATGAACAGACACCCTCATGGAAATGGATCCCAGGAGCAGGTAGCCTGGGTTTCTTAAGACATTGTTCTCATTCTTCCTGAAAGCAAGAATGAAATAATCTCTTCTTGGTTATGCTAATCTGTTTTCAAAGCTTGACACAATTTGTCAGAACAGGCTATTTCACCATTATAAAAATTCTCGGGGTGCTACTCCTGCAGCAATGGATTTAGGAGAGAGAAGGGAGAAATTGGCCTACACACAGAGCTACACAGCAGCTACAGTTCATGGCAGTGCTTACAACACTACAACTGGTGCACTTGGGGACCTAGGAGGAAGCTAAATAAATGTGCTTGCACATGCCTGAGCCAATTAACTAAACTATGGCAAGCCTGTATGTAAGTACACAAGATCTTTTCCAGACTTAATGATTCTATGATAATTACTTTGACAAAGCTGCTTCCTATGTCTAACATTCAAAATAATTGCTTTAGCCAAGTCATTCTTCCATTTTCTGGAAAGAACAACCTAGAAGTAAGGTGCTTATATCAGAAAAGAATAAAAGGCAGGAAGAGATTGTAATTGTAATAAAAATACTGAGTCCCCTAACAAGGAATGGTTCAAAAGAGGGCAGGGTGGGGCATTTAATTACTGCTAAATGTACCACCAATCCCCATCAGGGTGGATGCTGAGTACTTGTCCCATAAGTTCATCTTCAGTGGTGTGCTCACCAGAGCCTCATCCTAAAGTTTGTTTCTTTCACTGAACTTTCCTCCCCCTCCTCTAGCCCTGTCTGGAAACCTCCTGGAGCAGTGCCGTGAGATCTAATGAGCACTATTAGTCAGCCCTCTGCTGCCTTGGTTCTTGGCCTGGTGTGTTCACACAGAGTGAAATCAAAGCCTGCCCAAACCAATAAGCCACACTCTGGATGGAACATCTGAAGGCAGAACAGCCACCTACACTTTTTAATGTAGTGGTCACCACTGGCAGAGAAACTGAGAGGTGTAGGAGGCAAGCTCTGCATCTGCCACAAATAAATCAGGAAGTGACCATGAATTAAGAGCCCCAGTGCTCCCATCCTTTGGGAAGCCTGGGAGAGCCAGTGCTGCAGATAGGAGAGACACTGCTGTGAGGAGGTAGCTTCAGAGGCTGCTTTTCATGGACTGCATGCAGCACTGACTGCAGGTTGTGTCTTGAACAGTACCCAGCAATGTCGATGTGACTGGGTTTGAGAGATTGTGCTTGAGCAGTTCTCTTCCACAGGGTATCTCACCTCACTGAGGCAATCGTCTGGTCCAGCTGCAGCCTCAGGCATTTACTTTGTAATTCACTCCCTCCAATAAAAAGATAAGAATTCATATTTTATAAAGCTGGAAGAAAAGACTTTCTAGTACAGTACATAAATGTAGTGCATCCCTCTCATCGTGTCTACTTATCATTATAAATGCCACTTCTCTTTTTGATTTTGACACATATGCACTTACTGCCTTTTATTTCCACTTTTGTCTAAATGTCAGAGCAAATTTCAATTTTTAAATATCTTTCTAAGTCTTTCTTGTAGGTCTGTGACTCAGCTGAATAGAAGCACCTTCCAGACTCTTTATTTTCTGTGTTTTAGGGTGCAGTCCTGAGAGATAAGTAAGTGAGCTTTCTCATAATTTGAAGCTTAAGTGTGAGCCATCACTAAGCTAAAAATCCAGATGGAATGTTGTCAGCAGAGTTCTTACCCAGCTCTGGGACAACAGGTGAGCAGGAAGAAAGTAAAGCTGAGAAGAGAGCAGCATCTCAGCATCTCATGGCTATTTAGCTGAAACATTTATTGTAAAATATCTCAGTCACTGCTGGAGCAGAAGCTCATGATTCCACAGATCTTGGCCTGAGAAATTCCTGCTGCTGTCCTACAGCACAGCCCAGCAAGTGGTACCAATGCTAAGCCAATGCCACAGAAGCCCAGGCCTTCCTAGTTAAGCTCTTTGATAGTCAGTTTATCAAGCACCTGATACCTACTAGGGATCAGGGGGATACAACATGATTAGTAACCTGCTGCATCACCAGAGAAAACTGAGGACAGCAACCAGTTTGACAGATCTTATATAACAAACAAGTGGGGTCCAAAAATCTCAGCACAGATGTAGTAATCCTCTTATTTATATATCTCCTTTTGGAGGGGATGAAGGACTCTTAACATTTCAGTACTGGAAACTTCCACTGGTGATGCAAGTTGGAAGAAAGAGTGTCCTGAAGGACTGAAGTAGCTGAGCCTCTGCAGAACCGCAGCAGGACAGGTAACACTGTCAGGCTGCACCACCAGACAAAAAGGCACTGAGCAATCCAGGTGCAGCTGGTGCCTATGGGATGTTCTTTGGGAAATGTTCTCCAGCCTTCAAATGGAAATTAGATAGCAACAGCACATTTCTCTCTAGCTTTGGCAGATAATTTCTGGAAGGATTTTGCATTTGGGATGTGTTCAGCAGAGATTCATCATCTTAAGGAAACTGGGCTTTGCCCAAGGTCAAGACAGGATGGCCTGTGCAATTGTTTGTGACAAATCCTTAAACTGCAAAGAACAAAAAAAGTGAGCAGCCCAAAGCCTTGTACAAGCTGAAACACTCATTCTATCCTTTACATTAAACTTTAGTTTCTCCAGGTGTTCTTAAACTTAGTTTCAACTGAGTTGATCCTGGGCATGAAATAGCAATCCAAAAGTTAAATCACCTAGTGATTTTTAGTACCATGGGAATTTACTCAACTAAGAGCAGCACAGTTTAAAGCAGACACCCAAGTTAAGTTTTTCTGACATTAATGTTAAATTCTGATACAGGAAAAATCCTGTCCTATGTCCTATCTGAAAAATTCTTAATTATCAACAGTTAATACAAATTCCTACAGGATACTGTGATCCTACAGGATACTACCTCCCCAATTAATCACCAGAAATTATTGTGTCCACAGCAATGTTTGTATTTCAAATGGTTCAAACAGCTCTTGTAGGATAGTGGGGTGCACTTCATTATCTTTTCAGCTCTCTGGAAAATGTACTGGAATACAGTGCCCTACCAGAGTGTGCCAGTTTGTTGAATTACATATCCAGGGAGATGGTACATTCACAAGATCTGGTCATCATAAAAATACACATGGCTTTGATCAGGTGGAGATAAATGCAGTGGCAAAAAGCATGAGAAATTTTACTATGGTTTGGAAGGACAGGAGAAAGAGTCACTTTTCTGAACCCAATCCTGGACACTTTCAAGGGCAGGTGTAAAGCTGACAAAGTGCAAATGCTGTGCCTGCCCTGAGTGGGTTGCAGGTTCCAGGCTAGGCTGCATTTAGAGAGAGCCCAGTGGGAGAAACAAGCTGGCTTTCTATCCCCATCCTTTTCTGATTTAATGATCCTTTAAATGCCCTGTCTCCCCTTTCCCATCTCCCAAGATGTGGAAAGTTGTTTTGACTTTCCCATTGATTTGGTTTTGTTTGCCTCCAGCTTTGCAGCAATGCAGATGTGTTCCTGGTAAAAGGAGACCCCACCTTTGATGTTTAACTACCAGCAGCCAGTGCACAAGGCAGGAAAGAGAGTAAGCAAATCCCAGTGCAGAGACTTTGCATACAGAGAACATATTTTACATATGCATGTAAGTCAACTCCTACTCCTTATGGAAACCCCAACCCAAGAGCTTCTTTTTGCTGTTATTTTTCCCCCTTTTAACAGTTTTAGCCTTCTTAGCCTTCAATAGCAGATGATGCAGCAATTAGAAGAAATAAGTATGATTAACCACTAGCAAAATGTATTTTCTCTTCCTCCTGACTTGCTAACACCAAGGTGTTAAAAAAACAACTAAACTTTTGTCATACTAACTTCTGAAGTGGTTGCCATGCTTGTACTTCACCTTGTCAGTGTAACACATACTTTTGGTACCAAGTAAGGGTTATTGCCCTGACCTGGAGACTTCCATGCAGTGCTCTAAGGAAGGAATGTTTTGCTCCTGCAGTTTTGATAACTTAGCTGCAGCTCTGGCCTGTCTTACTATGCAGCTTATTCCTGATTCATCTTCTGAGCTTACAAAATACCAGATAAAAATAGATTATTGTTCTATCTAAATTCCCATAATCCTTGTGCTCATTAAAAATAAAGTCATGTAACTGTTCTTAGTCAGGATTGCACTAATTAGTACAACTGGCACTTCTGACCTTGTGATTTCTACCCTTAATACAGCCAGGTTGGCTGTGCTGCCTGCATTAACATACCCAGGATATATAATACCTCCTTACACAACAAAGTGCTGCAGAGAGAAATGCAAACCAGAAAATAAAGGTCAGGAGCCTGTATGGAGTTTCTCCACATCCTTATCCTTTGGCTTCATTGAATATTTTGCATTTATTTTCATATAACAAATTAGAAATTCACAAATAAAAATCAGGGGCCAACTTTTCATAGGTCTGTTAGGAGATAGGGCAGCTCCCCAAAGTGCTCTTGATCAGTGGCTCTGGTTCAGGTTAGCAGTTTGTTAGTTTCTGTAACAGCTCCTGGGATCTCAAAAATTGTGGGGAGATACCAGCACAAGCTTATTAAACTTGACCTAATTTGACTTTTTTTTTTATTTTTAAAAGAAAGATTGATATGAAGGAAGCAACTTCCCTGTTCTCACTTCACCTTAGGGAACAGCTTTATCTTTTTAGTCTTCACTATGCAATAAAATTAAATGTGGGTATTTTTTGTGTAGGAAATTAAAAACTGTTGGCAGCAAATTTTTGTTCTGTAGCTGCTGACTTCTGTATTGTTTGATTTATATGTGTCACTGGAGTCAGGAAATTACTAATCTATGAATCAATCTAATCCTGTCACCATCAAGCTGTATGGGTAAGATTTAAATAAATTATAACGATAGGACAATCAATTCTCTGAATGTTGTAATAAAAAGCAGAAGGAACTTAACTATGCAGGTGATGGATCTACCACAATGAGAACAGAAATTTAAATAGTTCAGAGAAATACTCAGTCGTGATAGACTGAGAGAGGATATAAAAGCAGGAAAGGCAGAAGGGAAAAGCTACATTAGGGTTTGTTTTTTTCTTTTAAATCTCTTCTAACACAAGAGGAAAGGAAGAACCAATGCAAACCCAGAAGATTTATAAAGAATGGAACTTTTTCTGGAAAAAGTGCACTTCTGACAGAGTTTCCAAGTGGCCTGCAGGACTCATTAACCTTCCCAAGCCCAGAAATGATCAGGTCAACAAAATAAAACCAAAAACTAAACCAACAAACCCTGACAGGAAGGAGGTAAACTGAAAGTAAAACAAAACAGGGTTGTAAACTTCAGTGGGCCAGGACATAAGCCAACTTCTAGTGGAAGAATTAGGAAGAAAATTCCTATATATAGCAAGGTTATTTGGTGCTTGTCCACTCCAGGGATCCTTACAATTTTCTCTGAGGCACTTGTCCTGACTATTCTAGGTGTGAGGATAATGGCTCAGACATATCTGGGGCCTGAATCTCTATGCAGCTCTCTATGCTCTCTATGCATCTGTGCTTATATAAGAAAGGAAGATATTTTAATAGTTACTCCAGAGATGCAAATGATTAATCTGAAAAATTTGCATTGTATTTATTGCTACTTCTTGCAGAATTGGGGGTTGTAAGCCTGAAGCAGAAAGCAGAAATGTTGCATTGAGAAGGTAAAAGCATAAAAAAAGAATTTGCCATCTAGCTGCTAATAAAATTCTAAGCTTCACAGACGTTTGGGCCAAAGCCCATGAATTATTTAGTATTGTTACCTGCATAATGTAGGTCACAACCTGCCTCTGTAATTAGGCTAAACAGTACCTACTTCTATTTCAGCTCTGTAATAAAACATTTAAGGCAACAGTTCTGATTTCAGGACTTGAAAGATGGAGAACTGAAAACATGCCCAAGCTGGGGCTTTCCCTCCCTTCCTCATCCTGAGCTCAGCTCACTATATTCTGCATGGAACTGCTGCCTCCTCAGCCTTTTTTTTTCCAACCTGGAGTCCTTGACTGACAGCACCTGCTGAGTACTTGTACATAGCAAAGTGGTATTTTACTTAACCCTTGGATAAGCTAAGCAGACAAGACTTCCTTGTTTCTCTAAGATTTTGCAGATTAACTTTGTAGCTTTAATTGTCTCTGCCTGGGGTCTTTTAGGGGTTGTGTTGGTACAGCTTCACTTCATGTGTGTAAGGCTTATTCAATGATTAATGCTAAAAATCAGTCTTGACCTAGCTCCTTCTCTCAGCAAACAGAGAGACTTGGGCAAAGGCCTCACAGGAGCAGGTGTTAGAGGCAACCTTTGGCGACTGTTCTCACCTACAGATGCTTCTGCCCACTTAGCAAATCCTTAGCTGCCTGTTCTGAACTTTAGGGATCAGCTGTGGTACAAACATGGAATATCAAACGGCATCTTGTGAGTATTTCCCACGGGGAATGGCTGGAGTAAGAAAACCCATCAGTTACTCCCTTAAGTGACAGTGGAACCAACACTTAATATTGGAATGAATAGAACTGGGAGAAAATTTTTTTGACAGAAATTAATCCAGTGCCACCTAAGCAACATTGTTTCAGTAAATATTATTGCAGGCCGGTGGGCAATTAACAGAGCCTAGTTTTAAGACTCTACTAAATGTTAAATATTATTCACATCTGTTTTTGTCATCAGCTTTGGATAACGAATCTCCTGAAAAAGCAACCCCACCCACCTTATAGGATACAAGGTTCAGCTCTGAAGACTCTTAAAATTGCTTGTCCACAAGGTCCTGTAAATTATTTGTCCATGGTGTAACAGAGCAGAGCATTGCACATAAAATGTTCCACTGCTTTTGCCAGCTGCAAGAGAATATTTAGTCAGAGCAGTGGCAAAAACCAGAACAAAACAAAACAAAACAAAACCCAAAACCAAAAATCAAACCAAACCATCAGCTCTGTTAAAACAGATTCTAAGTTTGGCCATTTTCATTTCAGGAAAATCACTGTTTCATCCCGTGAAGGGAGCTTTTTCTCATCTCTTTTTGTCAGGCATCTTTCAGGATGCCTGACACCTTGTGCACTTCAACACAGAGGTGCAGGACAGCCCCTATCTAACAGCTCTGGGTTTCTCCCCTTCAAATCCTTGCTGATGAGGAAGACCCAGTGTGTCTGTCAAACAGAAAGGCAGAGAGAAGGGAACACAAGAACAGTATCAGAAGCATCTTCAGTGTACCAAAAGCACAGAAGGAGTAGAAAACCCAACAGCTTCACTTTGGGGGAAAACACTGCCAGGTTCTTCCTTTCCGTCTTGCCTTGCCATGCCACTTTGAGTCAATATTCAATATATGGTCTCACTAATGTTGCAGAGGGAAGTTCTACTACCTTCTGCTCCTACTTGGTCTATCTGCTCAAAGGATCAAATCTTCCCTTTTATTTACGTCTGTGTATTTACAGCAGAAATGCCACTGCAGCCCTCAGTTGCCAGAATTTCTCAACTCCTGCGTTTTCTGGTTAATTTCTCTTCCTGGAAGACATCTGTTCCTAGTGGCTAGATGACCTTCCTTTTGCTCAGCATCAAACATACACTGCACTAAGTGACTCGGACCATTCAGCAACTTGTCCTTCCTAAATAACAAATCTGTAATAAAAAACGGGTTTTAAAATATAATTTATGAAAATATTGTACACAGTTGAACAGATTTGCAGAATTATACTAGCTAACTGCAAATGAAAAAAATTCCTCTTCAAAAGTAATTCAGTATAAATTAACCTTTTCGTTTTTCTCCTTCAGGTTCTCAAGTGAGATTATAAAACACCAACTCTATTGTGGCCTATAATGATGAGCCACATTTGCCATCTGATTTAGTCTTGTAGTTTTAGCGAGCAAGACCAGTGCTGCTTTTCCCCAAAGCCACACAGAAAAGCTCTACTGAGGTTACCTTATTATTTACTCTTTGTATAGACCCAGAGTTTGATCTTACTGATCCCTTTCACAACATCCACTTTTTTGGAACTTCCGGTTTCCCAAGGTAAATTTAAAAATCTGCATGCCGCCCATGAGCTCCCTGCCACCTTTAATCCAGTACCTATCTGTTCTTAGCAGCCTTTAATACTTACACATTTACAACAAACTTGATGATTTATTTTTAAGCAAAAATATTGGGAGGCTTTATTCAGCCGTACCAGATCCCAGCACTAGCTGCTCTGAAATTCCTGATGCACCACTTCTCCAAGCCCATGGAGAAGTCTTAGTCAGACCTGGTAGAAAACCAGATTGACATCAGAAAGGACAATCGACCCAAGAGACTTCTTCCTTATTCCACAAAGAGCCCAAGGACATATTCGAAGTTCAACAGATTCTAGCTATAGAAAGGTCCTGACCAGAAAACCTCCTTTTTCCTCCCCCAGGGGATACCTTTGCTTTGCCTTTGAGATCAAAGTAACTGCAGCATGTAACACCTGACCACCTCAGGTACCTGGTTTTTTACCTGTAACCTTTCATTATTTTTCACAGGATGATTTTTTTTGTTAAATTAAGACAATTTTTTTTTTGTAAAGCATTCATGACATTCACACACATTTTTTATTTGCTGTTTCAGCTGAAATTAGTAGTCTTTAAAAATGAAAAGCATCCTTTCAGAAAAGCTGACAGTTATGGGAAAGCAAAAATGACAATAGAGTCCTGAGAGATAAAAATTTATTTATCTGATCAGCATGTCATGATATGGTCACAACTCATACAGCTGACATTCTTATTATAGCCAAGAGGGATGTTTTTTCTTTTTAAAAATACATTTTTCTTTCCAGCAGGAAGGATTTTTTAAAAACAAACATTTCATACTAGGCAGGAATTAAAAACAATGGCTTTTTCAATATGACAACACGGCTGGTAAGCACTGGATACCCCACCAGTGTCTTAATATTCAGATTTCAAGTTTTCCCTCCCACTCCCCAATTCCCCCCACCCCACACAGAAAAACACCACACAGAAAAACAAGACAAAACCCAGATGGGAAACAAAGAGGTAGACATCACTACAACTATGGTGCTGTTTTGGAAATTGTGCGAGATGTCTCACGGCACTCCAAGGAGTTCCTTTTCCCTTCATTAGACATTGCAGAACCGGGCCCCAGCAGTGAACTCCAGAGGTGACAGGAGCCAAGAGGTGCCAGGGCTGTAGAATAGGTGGGGCTGTCCAACCTGGCATTGCTCTGCCTAGCTGGAGTTGCTTAAAAACAGATCCTTCTTTAAAACTATGGATCTTGCAGTAACAACAGCCTTTCCCCAACAAGGCTGGAGTCACATCCTTCTAGGAAGCAAACCAGGCTCAAGGGGGCTCAGGTTCTGCTCTTGGCACACCCTCAGCTCTCAGAAACTTTAAGAAGACTCATTGCTACAGTGACTTGCAGAGGAACTCTGGAGCTGGGCACTGGCACAGCTTCTAGTGGGTGCAATGAGTGAGGGCTGCAGAACCTGCTGTCCCCTCTCTCCCCTACTGCTCTACTCCTCCTCTTGCCACCTCTGGCACTGAAACATTTGTCTGTGTCCTTCCTAATAAACAATGTTATCTGTCACAAATTTACACTGCAGCTGTACAGTGAACCAAAGAGTTATTTTACTATTTGTTGTGTTTATGGTAAGCACAGTAAAGGTTGTGTATCCATTAGTTATAAGCCCAATAAATACAACCAAAGAAAATCTTTTCATCTATTAAGGATCAGAAGCATATGAAATAGTCTTGAAAAAAAAATCAACTCTATTTTTGCCACAGCAAAAAAAAAAACCCCAAAAAATCACCAAAAAAAAAACCAAAAAACCAACCAAATAAAAAAAACCCAAACAAAACAAACAAAAACAACAAAACAAAAAAAATAACAGCCCAGGGAAAAGAAAGAGAAATGCTGCTTCTGGTATCTGTCTACATTTCTGACAGACATCTTGGCTGCTGGAAAGATTTTATAAAAAAATACCCAACAAAATAAATTCAGCAAAATAATTCCAAACATCACCAGTCCTTCGCAAAACCACTGACAGTCACTCCAGGTTTCCACATTTTATCACACGAAACAAAAATGCAGGTAACAGTGAAGGGAAGGAGAAAATTGGAGGTGAAGATAACTGCTATAAAAAAAACCCTGTTCATCATACAGTATGAACATCATGGTGGTAATTTTAAGTAACTAACTCATTTTAATAGGACAGTTGTTCAGTGAATAATTACTTCATTATCTCATGATAAAATAAAAGGTCTAACTTTAAAATGCATAAAATCCTTCCAATGACGACTTCTATCACAGCCAGGCAGTCTACAGCCCTTACAGAAAGGGTAGAGCTGCTTAGAAGCATTTCTAATGCATGCAGACATTTTAAACCAGAGTATGGTTTCCATTTTGCTCTTCCCATTTATTTTTTAAAAGAAGTTAAAAACTATCAAGTATGCAATTTTGCAAAATAACCCTTTATTTCATATGGCTCCATTATTTCCAAAAAATACAGAACCCCAGACATGTAACTGTTTTGTGTGATTGTATCAGATCACCACAAAATCTTCAGCTGACTGTCAAGAGAATGCATCCAACCCTGGGCTCGTGGTTTGGAAATCCCAGTTTTAGGTACCTTTGGTCCCAAAATTTATGTCAAGGCAAAGCGGAGCAGTTGAATCCTGTCACACACAGTGATCGGTATCTGTTATTATCTTGTACAAACAGGTGAGAAAAGTTAACAGCACTTTATGGCAGTGTCACACAAAGAAAAGTTCGATCATCTGTAAGCCAAGTGAACAAGAACAGTACCACAGTGATCGCTTTATTTTTACTGCAAGAAGATGCACCCTATTTGTGACGCTAGGGGAGGAGGGAGAGGGAAGCTTTTAATTTTCCAGGAAATCAAGGTAAACTGAAATTTCACTTTTCAACATCTGGTGATAGCAACTTTAAAAAAAAAAAAAAAAGAAGAAAAAGAGACACCGCTGTTGCCAAGATTCAACAGAACCACACGTGGAACCCAAGTGAGACTGAAATGACAGCACACTCACCCCAGGGCACTGAGGAAACTGCTTGGCGTGGATGGACAGGTGCTCTTCACATCACGGGATTCACAGAGCAGCAAAGCTAAACCATGAGGATTGACACAACTTCAACTCTAACTTCTTTATGAACAATTAAACATAGAAATGTGGAGATGTTTTGTGGACAACCCTGGCAGAGAACCATCTTTATTCTTATTATTTGCAACACACTCAAATTGCTCTGTTCTCGCTTCTGTGTGCAACAGCTTTCAACTGGAATTTTTTCTGTGAATTTAATTTTTAATAATTTGACACATTTTCCCATAATTTTTCCCCTAATATAAATTCAATGCGATATTGTGATCAACTGTATAGTTCATTCATGTTTCTATCAAAACACATTTTGAACTCTCCAGAGGAGGCAACCCATGGATGGTGCAGCAAAATGCTCATTACATCCAGAACTGCAGCCAACTGCCAGAAGGTAGAACTGAACTGCAGCAGACAGAAATTTGTGTTTTACAGACTCACCTGCTAAGCTCCAGACAGTCTGGACCAGCACGGTATTTTTAGCACTGAATTTCCTACATATTGTATTCATTTTACATTCTTCCCTTCATAGCAAAACTTAGTTTATCCAATTTATTATCTTTAATGAAGCAGCATCCAGGATCATGCTGGGAGACTCCTTTAGAGTTGCTTTCCAACAGCTTCATTCCAGTGTCACCCACAGCAACTTGGCCGTACAGAGCTGTGGTGTCAGGCACTCTTCACACTTCCCAGTGCAAGCAGGAGAGAAGCCTGGGACATGACACTGTTTCGACACCCTACTGAAACAACAACCAGTGCTTGGAAACAAACCTCTTGTAAGAGTAAGAACTACAGAGGAACAAAGTGAAAATGAACAGGACCAGATCAATCAAACGCTTGTCTGAAACATTACTGCACAGTGCTCATTTCTTGAGGCAGCACGTGAACGCCTGCTATTGACTGCAACCCACTGGGAAAATAAAAATACTGCATTTGACAAAACAAGATGCTATTACATGGAGTTCATGGGGTCTATAAGAAACAATCTCCTGATGTGAACAACTGCTGTGCATTCTGCTTATATAAACTTCCCTTTTTGCATCAGTCCAGTCTGTCCTAGCTCAAAATAAAATGAGCTGTACTCTGGGCATCTCTGTGGTTCTGATCAAACTACATGGGGGAGGACAGCAAATGAGTAGCTTGCCACCTGCCTTTTGGAGTTGAAAGAGTCAGTCCCATGGGCAGCAGGAATAACCACTTACACGCAGCAGTGCTGGGCTGCCCCAACACCCCCATCAAATGGCAGATTAAATACATTCATTCCATCAGCTGAACTTTAGCAAGAACAACATGAAACAACAAATACTCCACAGACTCCCTCCCTATCAAGGCATACCTACCTCATTGTAATGGTTACACCAGAATTCAGGTGCAGAGATGGTATTTATAAACAGCATCTTGCCTCAAACATGAAGCTATTGGCAACCACTGTACTTTGCCTCCAGCCTCCTGTGGAGTCAGGGAGGGAACACACACTTCAGGGGACCTTACTGTGGTGTCATTTTGCATCCATCCCCACTGAGCAACCACTGCTGCATGGGGAGGGGCAGGGATGGTGTATTTGACAAAGTATTTTTCCACAAAGCCAGGGGAAATTGGCACTGCCTCGTGTTTTGGTATGCTCTTTGCCCCCCCCACAGAAAGGGAACACTGGCAAGGTTTTGTATTCTGCACACCACCTCCTGTGATTCATGCAGCAGCAGAGGGAGACAGAAGGGGAATCAATATTGCTAGCTCAGAGCCAAAACTACTGAGGGCTTACTTTGTTCTCAACAAAATTACTCTGTAGAAGGCAGTATGCCAACATCTGAAGTTCTGGCTACCCTGCCTGTATTTAGAGAGATTAGTTTTATTTTAGGAACCGTTCTCGCAAATCTGTGCATAATCACATAAACACAATGCCAACCAGACCCGCCAGAAGTAAGGCTGTACATCACTGACATCCTTTCAAAAGGATCCTGCACTACACATCTGAAAGTGTCCACTGTTCCCATCTGCCCTTCAGTTCAACCCCTCCTTATTCCAGTAAGACTTTAGCACTAAGATTTTAGTGGTGAGCTAATTAATACTGCCCTCCATGTAGTTATTCAGAATATTTACCATACTTATTTTTTCAGTAGTGTCTTCCTACAGATTTATGATTGCAATTATACCTATTTTTTCTTTTTACGAAACTAGTTTTCTTCTATTACTCCTTAGCAAAACATTAAGATGGTTGGCATTTAATTATTGAAAATCTCCCACAAGTATATTTAGCACTGTTGCAACTAGCGGGGAGAAAAAGGCCTCTATAAACCACCCCAAGGTCACCTTGGTTGGACTGCAGTATACAAAATACAAAGGTGGCTAAAAATCACCAGCAGCACCAGCAGACCTTCAGAAACAGCTAGAATTGCTCTGCCTTCCAACGTGTGATGAACAAAGCTTCCCTCTGTTCCCTACATTTTATGTCTTTCCTTCACTGACTTTTCACCTTTGAAAGTGCATTTTCAAAACTGATGGTGAAGGTTTAGCTGCATTCTGAACAAAAAGGGAATTTAACCGAGTGACTTTGTATTTCCCAAGTTTCCCTATAACACGAGACACTGGTAGCACATGGAACTTGGAGAGCTGATGGAAGACCACAGCAGGGATGGGCTGATTCATCCCACATGGACAGCTTCTAATCACACGGTGATGCTGCAATGCTTGTTTGAGGACCAGTGCCTCAGAGGACAGACCTGACACCAGATCTTATTTGGGTGTTGGGTTCAGATCAATGTGTCTGCTACAACAACTGCTGACTGCGTAGCCACAAAGACACCTCCACAGCTCTGCTGAGGATTCTGACTCCAGCACAATGAGCTGCAGTAAAGTACACGTTGTGCAAATGAGGAATCTCTACCACACCAATGCTGTACACACTACTGAAGAGACAAGTTGCTGAATTTTCTGAGCTCTAACTACAATGCCAAGAAATACTTGTGGTGACAAAGCTTTCTTGTCACAGACATTCTTCTATGGTGGTTGTACGATTGCACCTTTTGTCCAAATGCTGAATTTGCTTTTAAGTGTGGGTGAGAGTATACATTTTTAAAAATACAGACAATTCTTAAAATAATACATTATCAGGTCACTAGGTTACTGATCTTCACTTTTAGTGGATTTTAAAATTCCCCCAAAGAGAGGTAAAAGTCCATCCAGTATTTTCCTTTACTCTTGAATATTCACATTTGCACATACAACATGATACTCATTTGCAAGAGCCTGGATTCCCAATGTGTCCTCAGGTCCCATTCCACTTTTAAAATAGGCAATGGTACAAATACTGAAAGAGGCAGTACCACATCCCTCCTGACAAAAATGCAAATGATTGTATGGCAACCAGCCACAGGTTACTGAGGGTCATCTCCCGAGAAATCGCTTTTGTCTGACCCTGGGGTGGTGGAAAAGCTCCTGCAAGAGAAAAGATAACACATTTAATGCTTTGCCCAGGGATGACAGCCTTAATGCACCACTTTATTGCTTCTTTACTGCTTGTCCCAGCAATGGTGCCCCCACACAATTAACTGGGTACTGCTCTATGCTCGAATGCTGTTAAATTTATGAAAGGTTCTCCAGAAGCCTTCAAGAAAATAAAAAATCCCAAACCAAAACACAACCCCTTAATTAATAAGAGCAATTCTGATTTCCTTATAAACTTTAAGCATAAACCTGAAAGCATTTCTTAGAAGCTGCTATCACTGTACCCAACTTTCCAACTGTCAACTGAATTTTGTGTTATTTTTGAAGTTTTATTAGTACCTCCATGATCAAATTGAATGGGTTCCATATTAAACTCTACAGCTGTTTGGTGGTGATACTGTATATTGTGAAGAAGCAACACACATGTTCTTGAGGTTCCTCTTGAAAACGTAAATACACACACAACACCCCTTCTTTAAAGAACAGTTCCCATGTACTGTTTGAGCACTCAGTCATGCTGACTAAGGAAACATTATAATTTACCATGGAGTTTTCCAGAAATTCTTTACTGAAATCCTTGCCTAGATGGGAAAGACTGGAAGACATTCATCTGACAATAAAATTTGGTTTTTTCATATTTTGACTTTTTCTGATTTGCAACACTAAATTAAATGTGCCTGAATACATCAGAGCTTTATGACTGTAAGGAAACTATCTGCATATATTTACATCAGCATATTAAATCATCTGTGTTACATTGTACTCAGATGCACAAAGACTTGATGACACAAAGCACTTTTATTGCTGGTAATCCTGAACAGGGGATAGAAAACTCTGAATACACCAGAGAAGATGATGTACTTGCTGCAGCTTTATGGAGTCTCAACTCCTCTCAGAAGAAAATGAAATTAATGACTCAAAGAGTAAAGATGCGGCAATGTCAATTTTTAATCTTGAGAACCACACAATTTGGGCAATTAGATACCATCAGCAGCTTATCTCTGTGCTTCACATTTGCAATCACTGGAGGAACTGCAATCAAGCATTTGAGACAAAGCTTTTCTTCCTGCATGAATGCTCTTAATTAAAAAAAAAAGTAAACAAGGAAAAAGCCTAAAAACATCCTTGATGAGCCCCATCCACCTCTCCCTGACAGGTATTTCACACTTGGGCAGATTTGCTACATCATTATTCCCCAGTAACTCACAACTAAGCTTCTATCTGTCCACTCTTGGCGAGATTTGTTCTTCCATGGCCCATTTGTTTTTCTGTACTAACACTGACCTCTGCTTTAAGTACCTTTTCTTTTTCCCTGGTAGGTACAGAGAGCTGTCTCCTCCCCCTCTCCCTCCCAAGCCAGCTCTGACCCTTCCCTTTCCCAGCTGAGACAAGCCAAGTACTTTTAGTCGTCCTTCACAGAAGCAAGTCCACCTTAATCTCAGCTCTCATTATCTGTCCCTCTTCCCAGTTCCATTTGTATTCCTTGACAGGGAGAATGGACTGTATGCAGGATTTCCAGATGAGGTTTCCAATCTGGCACAACAAAGAGTGTTTCCATAACATTAGGGAAGCCAGTCCTTACTTTTTCATCACCTCACACCACTTGGCTTCTGAGCACAGGGAATAAGCAGCACAATGATTTCAGTCCACCATCACTCTTTTCCAACTGCTCCTAGTTTATGGTTGGGTTTTTTCCTTAATTGGTCCCCAAGTGTGTTTGTCCTGCTAAATGCAATAATCTCACTTGTGTTACTGAGGGCTTCAAGGAAGGATATCTTGCTGAAGAGTTCAGAGAAATCAATAACTTGCCAATACAAGTTTTCCACTAACTGCCTAAAACAGGAGTCTGTTACCTACAACTATTAACTTGAAATGGTTCTAATTTTATAAGTGAAATGTGCAAAATGCACCTGTAAAAAATTATGGGATTAGCTTAATATCAAATTTTAGGCATACTTTTCTTTTGGTTTGGATTTCCAGAGGTCTAATATTACAGATGATTTAAGTTCTTTACACTTTAAAATACAGCAAAATGGAGAAAGGTGGGCTTTGTTTCTTTCTCTTCCCAAATAAAAATAAGCCAAGAAATGAATTCTTGGCTTAGTCAATGCAACCTTTTAAAGTTTCATGGAACATTAAATGGTACCCCAGCTTTTTGAAGTAAGCTTTATTAAGAGAGAGAAGTTCCTAAGCAGTGTGTATTGTAGAATAATATAATGATGATAATGATAACAATAATAATGATTAATTCTAACAGAAACAGCCCTAAGTCTTAAAACCACACCCTCCTGTGGCCATGTGTCAGGTGAGTACAAAGCTGGTTCTTGAGCAGCCTCAGGGACTTCCCTCAGAGTCAACCTCAGGACCTTTCCAAGGGGTTTCAAAAAACTGCAGCAGCACTTTTTCAGTAGGCCAACTAAAGCAATGCAAGCAAGTTCTCAAAAAGTATAAATGGCAGTAACTTTAAATTATACTAATTTATGCCTAATAAGGTCCTATGTCAGAGCATTTACATTTAAAACATGTCTTTATTAATTCATACTGATTGCACTGGCAAATTATTTCCAATTATGCTATTTTGGAAGTGCATTTTAATGAATAAATCTGATTATATTAATTATAGTCTCAGAAATTCTGGACTAGTTAGATTTTCTGGGTATGACATTTCAATAGCATAAAATAATGTCACAAACCCAAGAATTCTTTACAATGTATTTGCTACATGTGTATTTTGAAAGATATTCACAAAGTTATTTGTCTAATAAAGTCTAATATGTGCATTTGGATGTGATTTATATAGCAGAGTCTGAACTCTTCCATCAATGGTGGCTAAATGACAGCAACATTTCATAAAACAAAATACAACTGTGTGTTGTTAAAGAATTCTAATAATCTTTTTAAGCACTTGGATTCATAAATTAAGTACTAAAAACGAGATTAAAGCAAGCTTTGCAATAAATCATCTCACAGAAGAGCCATCTTCATTTAACACAGTCACCCAGAAATACTAAACTCAGTTGATTTGAGACACTGAACACTTCCCATCAACAACTGTGATGCACAGGGCTGCAGATCACAGCTCCAGAATGTGTGCCATGTAATTCTCACAGGTCCTTCCAGTCATACTTCAATCATGGATCTTTGCCATGAAATCCCAGAGCAGCACGTTTCACAGCTGAACTGTGTGTTACTTTTTTGACAGCTCCCAAATGCTACCCTACTTGTAGTGTTGCCCACGTAATTTACCTTTCCTAGATAATTCTTTAATTATACTTTTTGCCACATAAAAAGCAGTGATAATAGCAATAATCATAATAGCAATAATTGTATCACACATGTGAAGGAATTACACATTCCTGAACCATTCTGAGATCCTTGTAAGGAAAGCCATTAGCAAAGCACAGTCTCTTTGCTAGCTATCATCCTACCTGTTTCATAGAAATGTGTCAAGAGGTCCTCCTTTTCAATGAATCGTTGATAGAGCCAGTTTGTGAGAGCTTCAGGCTCTGCAGGTACATCCTTCACTGGAAAAATCCTATCAAAGAAACAAACATAAACCTAGCAAATGTATTCTGCATGTGGAGAACAAAACTCTTCTGCCCCAGCCCACCACAAAGGAGAGAGAACAAGACTTTTGTATAAATCTAACTGCATGATTTGCACTCTCTCCAACTCACAGATCACAGAGGCATTAAGGGTACAAGAGTGGGAAACTCCAGGCTGCCATCCAGAACCACACAGAAGACGCTGGCATCAGTCTCCACCAAATGCAGCACTACAGCTTTTGATAAAAACTACTGAGGCACTGGTTTGTTCTTTTTTTAACAGAATACCACCACACTATATTACTATTCCCTAGAAGAACACAAACCAAGCGGAATGAAAGAAATAAAAAAATGAGAAAGTTAATTCATAGCTTTGAAGAAACAATTCAGCAGGCAGAAGCCACATAATGACATCACTAAGCACCAACAGCTCTTCCACAACCCAGAAAACAAGCCCTCTGTGCTTTTCAAAGGATGCTGGCAGCTTTCTCTGAAATTTACAAGGCACATTTTACACTGAAAACTGACCCTGTACTCAAATATTGCTGCTCTGTTTTAAAATCACCAGTGGGAGAATTGCTAGTGTTCTGGTACTTCTATGCTGAATATTAGGTGGCTTAGACAAACAGACACCCAGAGCAGAATTCACTGTGGTACACACACCCTGAAACTCCCAAATAACCCACCACACCTCACTGGATTATTTCAAAACAGAATTTCCAATCTTACAGTAACTGTGAAACCTCCTCAGCAGACCCTCAGTGCCTTTTGATATATACAAGAACTTACACATCCACTGTGTTGTGCTGGCAGGCCAGTGCAGGAGAGATTTGTCTATCAGGCTAAGCTGAAAAATTCACACTCTGAAATGCAAGGCCTTTACTGTAGGTTTCTCTTTCCTGGTGAGCTCCCACTTAGCCTCTCATTTACACCATGCTTCTATTTTCAGTAGAAATTTCCATTTCATTTTCAATACAGTCTTTCTTCAACTGATCCTACTGCAAAGAATTGGAAGTAACACCACAATCATCTGGGAACATCAGAGTAAGAAAATAAGGCATTTCTGAAGAATGCTTTTGTTGGTGTTACAGTTTTCAACATCTTTGCCAGCTTTGTTCATTTGTCCTTCCTCCTTTCAGTCTGATGCATGGAAAAATCAGCTGGAAGTGGGGGAGTCAAGCAGCAAGCATTGCTCTAAGGAGTGAATTACAAACTACAGTGCTTTGGCATACAGAGACAACTTCAATATAAGGAGATGAACGACTTTATTTACACACTATGGTATCACCAGGAACTCAGCTATCTCTGTAGCCTTTGGAGTAACTCTACCTACACCCTCCTGGCACTGTGGAGCTCTCTATGCTCCAGTAAAGCCAGTCTTGGTAACCAGAAATTAGCAACTGTTATCTCAGAGAAGACTGAGCTTGAAGGAAAGTCTTTGCCCAAACACAAATGTCATGAAATGGTGCTTCAGTAATCAGCTCAAGTATTCAGTCTGCATATTAGGAACAAAGACAAACAATAAAGAACTACTTTATCTTGACGCCCAGATGCAGTACAGCAGGTTAAAATTAAACCACCTAGCAGCAAGTAAAAAACACACCCACAGAGCAAGGACCATTTTGGTGAGGGCAGAACACTTAGAAAGACTTACTCTGTGTCCCCAAACACAACTGGGCTGCCAAGCACTATTTTTACTCTCTTCTGCCAATCTGCTGTGAAGAGATAAAAGGCTCAGCAACTGAATATTGTGTTTCACAGAGTATTTTTGAAGGACAGATGCTTGCTTACACAGGTTTTAAGAGGGTTCACGACTAAGAGAATGTGTGTTGCCTCAGGACAGAAGTGTAGGGTTACCTGGCTTCACATGCAGTCTCCATTGTAGACTGTAAGATATTCTTCACCTCTGCCTTCACTTCTCCCTGACCTAATAGGTAACAACTCTGTTTTGTCAAGAACATTCCTCCTAATCTGGAAACATCACGGGATCTTGCAAGATACCTGCTAAAACAATTTCTGAGCTGGCACTTTAATGGAGCAGTGCAGTAGCACAGGTGATACCAGCTCTGTGAGAGACTAATGGAAGCACTGCACACCACTTCCCTGCTCGAATCCATCCAGGCTCTTGTGTGGATCAATAATGCTGCCAGAATGCTTGAATCTCTGGAGATAAACTCTGCTGCTTTGAAGTCTGAGAAGCAGCCACTGCTACACCCAGACTGAACAAACATTAACAGACTGAAAAACAACTGGTTTTCCAGTAATGCCACACTGGCTGCCACAATTCAGCAATGGTAAGCGCTGGTGTATTTAGAAGCATTTTCAAATGTATTTTTAGATTATCCAGAGTTATTTTTACCAGCAGAACATTCTTACTAATGACTGATCTAAATTAGAGATTAAATATTAAAAAAAAAAATCCTCAAACTCTGGAAAGAAGCCCTTTCTGTACTCGATAAGGCAAAGCTAAACCCCCCTATATTTAAACTAAACATACTGCTAATGCCATGGTTCTCTGCCCATCAGATGGCTCAGCTGGCATCTGTGTTTTACAAGAACACTCTCTTGAAGGAGACTGGGTTCAGGAAGGTGAGTGAGCAAGTCTACTGTTACAAAACTCCCCACACAGGCAATCCAAAGGAACTGCAGAAAGCCACTGCTCTGACACTAGCAGGGTCATCCCCAACTACTGGATGCTGGCATCTGCCAGATCCAGTGTTAAAAGATGCAGAAAAAAGTTCCTTATTTTCAGTGAGATATGTAAACAGGTCTCCATGTGGTCAGGCATGAGCATCGCCTTGGCTCCACCCCACCTCTGGGTATGCAGGATCAGGAATGCTATTGGAAGAGAACAGTTTGCTCATCTCCTCAAGGGAATAAAATATCATTACACAGAACTGCCAAGGCAAGGAATAAGGTCAACATGTAACATCTGAAGCTCCTGGAGTCCCTGGGGCACTTGGATCTTTCTAGCTTTTGGACAAACTAACTTCACATTCATTAAAATAAGAGCATCTTTATTTCTGGTGTGGCAAACAAGGATTTAATAGGACTGGATAAGAACTTGACCAGAAAATTCAAGCAGAATGGAAATACCTTTTTTGCTCCTCATCACAGGAACAGCTGATTTTCTGTCCCCAGGAAAAGTGGGGAAGGGGCTAAAAGCAGTGGCAGCATAGGCTGCACCCTGGGAAGTGAAAAGTTGGTGGTGGAAATAAAGGCACATTTCAATGGGAATCTGCAAAGAATCTTTTTCCAGTAATGAAGCATTACCCTGCAGCTGGAGGTGGCAGCAGCTGCAGGGACAGTCTGGGTACCTGACTGAGGGATGGCCACTTCTTAAACTGCTACACAGATTTGTGTCCATGTCCCAAACCAGATTCTATTAGAATAAATGACAGTCCAGGAAAAAACAAAGGATTTTAAAAGCTAGGAGATCTAACTGCCAAAGGCAGGCTGGTATATGTGAGAATTAGCTACTGATAGGCTGTTTCTCAGAAGACACCACAGGATTTTCAGAAATATTGCATATTTAGAAACATTTATCTCTTTTAAGTTGTCCTTACTGAAGAAACAACCTCTGATTCTGTATTTAAATTCCAAAATTCATGGCTACTACTTTAGGTACTATCTGCTTTTTATCACCTGTCCTACCCTGAATTGAAGTCCTGTATTACTTGCTACTCCATATAAGTCATGATATTATTTGCTGCTTCAATGGCTCTAAATAAATCCAGGACAGTGGAGGCTGTTGGTAGATGTCAGGCATGACCAAAAATAAGCTACTTACGTATAAAACTGCATTACAATACACTGCCAAACGGGATGCCCTTCTGCAACATTCATTCAGCAACCACAATGCATTTCATCTTATTTATAGCTCGGAGCCTGGCTTATTTCAATAGATCTGTATCAATGCAGACACAAAAATAGAACTTGCTCAGCAGCTGACAGCTTGTTTCAGCAGTGGCACAGCACAAAGGCTGGCAGGAAAGGGGACAGAGCTGGGAGCAGCCTGTGTGACGCTGCCATGCACGGCCAGCCCTGCGTCACAGCTGACTCAGGCTGGCTCTGACGTCAGGGCTGCTGCACGCAGTCACTGTCACACAGCCCAAAGGTGGCATGGGAGCAGCCAAGGGCATCACCCTGCAGGAAGCCAAGGCAAAAACCCAGCCTCACACCATCCCTGACTGAGGGGATGCTAAGCACCGAGCCAGCTTCACAGCCAGGGGGTTTTATATTTGCAAGTCTCAGGTTCTGCCAACAGAACTGCAGCACACAAAACATTATTGCTGGAGAAACAGCTAAGAAACACCAAGCCAATCAAACTAAACAAGTGCCTGGTGTGAAAAGACAAGAAACAAACCCCAAACCTGACTCACGGCACAGAAATGGTGGGAGCTGAGAACGGCAGCCAGTCTGTGGCCTTGCTACATGGACACCAAAGCACTCAGCTTCTTTCTGCTGAGAGGAACTGTAGTGAGTCTGGGTTTACAGGCAACACACACCACACAATGAGCCAAGCATAAACCTAAACTCAGTAAGAAGAGCAAAGAAACCTTTCCAACAGACTCATTACAAGGCAGGTCTTACAGTGATGCCTCTAGTTTGACATGCTTTGCATCAGATGGATTGACATCTCCCACAAAAATGCCAGTGCCATTTGGCCTGAAGGAAGTTCATTAGATGTTTTCTTGAGTATTATATTTTAGAGAGCAAACTGAGTTTTGCAGCACTTTCCAGTAAATTATGAGGAAAGTCAGGGTCAAAAAGCTATTCAATAGATGGGTAAAGTTCTCACACCTTGTGTTTTTAGATCCAAATGTGGTAATTGTTCTTTTTTCTAGGGAGGTTTCTTTTGACATTCTGAGGAAAATCAGGCCACAGCTTAGCCTAATTATGAACTTCTGAAAATTGTGTCATTTGTACTGAAAACTGAAGTTTGAAAACCAAGGTTCAACTCATTATCAAAATTGAGCTTTCAAAAAAAAAAAATTAGATTACTGGATTAAACCAAGCCTTCTCTGCCATTTCCACTAGCTCAAATAGAAAAGCACCTAAAAACTCTAACATAAGGCTCCTTGCTGTGCTCTCTTCTGTTGCTCCTTGAGCAGGATGAAAAAGAAATAATCCTGCAGCAAAGGCCCAGGCTACAAGAAAAGGCAACCACCAGACTTTAAAGTTTGTAAGGCAGAAAGAGACAGGTGGTGATCCAGGGGCACAGCAGAAGGGACTGACTGAGCCACCAGAACAAAAGCAGCTCTGCAGTCTCTTCTCCTCCTGTTTGAGTGGCACAGAAAAAGTTCCTTTTTTCTCTACTGCTGTCAGACAACAATACCTCACTCTAAAAGGGAATAAGCATGTTTAAATCCAGATTCTTCTTTCATACAACACAGATGGCATTTGGAACTATTCTTCACTTTTTTCAAAGGGGTGCTTTCCTCCCCCCACTATAGCTCAGTTAAAAGAAACTACATGAGAAACTATTGTGCTCTCTCCCCAGTTATTTCAAAATTAACATTTGAAATAAATTTTAAGGGTATCTCCCAAGACAAATTACAAAAAATGAGCAAGATTTTATTGCACTAAATGCAGGGAAGTGTAACACCAGTACAGACAGACTTGATGTACATTTAAAGAAAATTTCTGAGGACATCCATGTGCCCACCTGCACTCACCTCAGAGTGCAGGGGCCGTGTGCCTCAAGAACTACCAGGACTGGAAGACAGAATGAGCTCCAGGCAAAGCCAAGACACTCTGGGCTCATTTCAGAGTCATCACACCCTGTGCTCAGCCAGGGAGAGATACTGCAAGGCTTTCCATTTGGGACACACTTCAACTGTTCTTATGGGGTCAGACATGACAAACAGAGGTTATTAAAAACATACAGAAAGCAGTCAAACAGAGAGGCTTGCCCCGTCTAATCCAGTGACTTAGACCCTCTGGAATAAAATAACAAACTTACAGGGAAAAATAAATAATTTGTATTTTTCTTACAATTTCAGTACTACAAGAACTTAAGCATTCAAGCTCAGTGCAAAAAAGGTTGCATCATATTTATGCTTATGATCAAAAATAGGTCTCAATATACATTTAGAAGCAGGAAATTAATTCAACTTACGTTAACTTACTGTTGTTTTCAAAGAATGTATTTTTGGAAATACTTTTCAGAATAATTCTAAATACATTCAACTTGCAATTATCCCAGATATCTGAGAGAGTACTAAGGTGACCTGAATAAAGGACAACAGATATAATGCTGTCTTATATAAATTAGGGTGCAAGAATGTTCACCTTCAGGGAAACTTGGAAGGCATCCTTCTATAAAAAGTAAGGACAGATTTAAACACGGCTGTGGAAAGGAGCTCCTGTACCCTGCATCACACAACACTGACACAGCAGTGATGATGGAGAAGGTCATTCCCACTTAAACTGCCACCCAGGGGATCCACACAAGAATACTTGAAAGCTTTCTATAAAAAAAAGCTCTCCAAATCATCAAGAGGGAGTAAAACAAAATAATGTGATTTTGGGATAAAATGCAACAATTTACTAAGTATAGGAAGTGTTAAAATACTCCTGGAGTGACCTGCAATTCACTGTAAACTAAAAGCAAAATTCAACTTCTCTCCACCAGTTTAGGTATTGAGATAAAGAACTGCTGAGGAGAAAAGTTTTAATAATCTCCCATCCCAGCTGTCAATGAGAGTTATAACTTTTTCAAGCTGCTTTTTCCAGTTGTTTGCGCTCAACTACTTAAAGTATTCTTTCAGTGAAAAAGCTGGCCTTTCTTTGTCAGAAAGTTAAATAGAGTATTTTATTAGGAAATATGTTTACTTAACAACAGTGATTTTTAACTGTTTTTAGTTGTCATTACTAAAAAACAAAATTTAAAAAATTCAAGTTGGGTTTACCAGCACCTTAACACTAAAGTGAAAAAGATGACCTAGCCTTCAGATATATCCCTCAAAACTCTATTCAACCACAGGAAATTAGTCCAAAACTTAAATGTCTGTCCTAAGATACAGAATAGTCACTAAACTTAAAAAAAAAAAGATTGATTGTGTTTAAATAATATGAGTTGCCCACCTGTGTGAGACACAAAAAACCCACTCCCACTGCTCCTGATTTCCCCTATCCTGAAATGACACAAGTGATTTGTGAATCCTTGAGCTCAGTGTAGGAGGAGCAGCTTCATTTCCTACCTGTAATGTACGTGTGTCACTGCTGGTTGTCGGTAGCCAAGAATCCAGGTCTGGATGTCTATGGGTTCACCTTTGGGATATGCAATGGTTGTATCTATCACCCACTGGAGGCCTTTGGACTTGCTCTCTAGGAACAAAAAGAAAATTCCATGTCACTTATTTGACAGTTATGCAATTTTTATATCTCTTCCTGAGGTATGAGGTACAAATAAGACCATCAAAAATCAAATCCAGATTTCATTACAAGGCACAGAAACACCCTTACAAACTTCAGCTAGACCTAGATTTTATTTCAAAGTTATTTCTGTTGTTCTTAGATACCGTGGTACACAGAATAGAACAAGTTCACTCACCAGATATGAGTACAGTCACAGACATCTTGGCCCCAAGTTCAGGTGCTTCCCCCCAATCACCAAAAGGAAAAATCCCAAAACAAACATCCAAGCTTCTTGGTCTGCACTTCAAGCACATGTGCACCTGGGCCTTTTTAAAAGATTACTGATGGAGCAGCAGCCATTCAGATCCCTCAAAGGTTCTTAAAAATTTGAGTTGCAGAATGAAGAGGAAAAGCATCACTTTCAGGGTGTACTAAGGGTAAGAAAGCAAGGAACAGAAGCTGGTCAGTTTTCACAGAGGGGAAGATACTGCACCCACAAGGTTCCAGGAGAGGCTGACACCAGGACATGCTCATATGCTGTTCAGCTCACTTAGAAACTGGAAAAAGGATCAAAGGAGGTGAAAATATTTGCTATTAAGATGAGTAAAGAGAATCAAATCGTGGGTCCCTTCCAACTAAGGATATTCCATGACTCTATTAAAATCTGAATATAAGCTACAACCAGCAACAGTCCAGGTCAATCAATGACCCCTCTCTGGCATGTCTTCAATTCACAGGTTTGCTAAGAGGAGAGCAGCAGATGTGTAGAGCAAAGCAAGAAGGAAGGCCACATTGCCAAGATGGCACTTGGAGTTTAGCCTGTGAATTTTCTCTGTTCTGAAGCTGCCCTGTGTTTGAGGTCACGTTATGCCCAGGCCAGCAGAGTAATGCTCACTCACTGCTTGACAGTACGACATGCTCACACCACATCAGGCAGAATCTCTAAGGATTTAAAAAAGCTCACTATCACAAACAGCCACCCATGGGCAAGAGCATGTAAGAAATGTTAGCTTTTAGTACAAAGTACAATACTGTTCAAGCCTGCAGCTGAGAATGCTACAAAAGAAATGTAACAGAGGTTGACAAGAACATTGTCAGCGCCAAGAACATGTACGGGTATGGACTGTTCACCATCCTTCCCAATACAAGAACAGACTCTCAAGATTCAGCCAAGAGGAAAAGTTTTCATAGCAAACAGAAAAATGATTCTCTGTGCAGAGAGGGAAAAAAAATTTGGGAATCTCTTGCTAAAGGGTGTCAAGGATGCTAGGAGCTGGGATCAAGAGGGAACTGAATAACCATGGAGGCAGAAATCCCCAGCTGGCTTGGGAAACCCACCACACAGGAAACTGCCAGAAGCTTAAAGAATATGTGGGAGAAGCATGATGCTTGCTTGCTGTGTTCTCACTCTGTAATCCACCTGGAGTCATGGACAAGATGTTGGGCTAGACGTGTGGCCTTGCCCAGAGCAGCCACTCTGATTTTACAGACCTATCACACACCTGAAGAAATCTGCAGCACTGAGTGTGAGCAGCACCCTGAGCCACAGTTCCTGACTCCAGCTAGAAGGTGCATGCAAGGACTGGCTTGCGAGTTTCTACCTGCATTTAATTTCATTTCATTTGCATTTAATTTAATTAAGTGTGAAAATTACAGCAATGCTGTCACATGTATCTATCAATTATTTTAACAAGCAGACTGTTTTCTTGGTGTCTGCTCATCAGTGGAGACTGCTTCATTACAAATGCACTACTCCAACAGGGCTAGGCAGCATTTCCTAAAATTTACATTATGAGTTCTTAGCAGCACGCAACATGCTATTCCAAAACTTGACCCAGGGCAAGCTGCATAGGTCATGCTGAAGCATTCAGTGTCACCGTCTGGAAATACAGTGTTTTAGAGCCCCGACAGACACATAAAATGAGAACTGGAGGCTGCAGGCTTGCCAGCATCATGACAGAGTGCTTGTCAAGTCTCTCAAGAAAAGCACCAACTACAGAGTGCTTCATTTTAAAAGTAGCAATGAATCAGAGAAAAGCCAATATGAAATTAATATTAAATCAACAGAAGTATTAATTTAGAAATAGATTTTGAAACAAAGTCATTCAAGTTATTACTTTCCCAGATGTAAAGCAAGAATGGATAAAGGCAAGTAAATTGCCAAAGTTAAATTGCCTAAGTGAGTAAGCAACAAAGATCATTAATTGCAGTGAAAAAGTGCCAGATGAATATGGGCACATTTTCTAATTATTTACAGTAAAGTGTTTCAAAATAATTTATTCAATATTTAGCTATATTTAAAGCTGTTCTTTCAGTGGATAATGGTTTGCACTTCATTAAGGGAAGACTCCTGCAGTTCTCTGCTGTGCTGATTTCCTACTTTCTGCTTTTGTGGAGAGAGCTGCTGCAGCACTGGATTCTTCAGTCCAGCTCCAAACTCACCTCCAACCCTTGTCAGGGCAGGGTGAGGGAAAAAAACAAGACAGCCCACCAGAAACCCCAGGCCAGGGAAGTTCTGTCAGCAACATCAGCCTCTAGAGACCTCCTTTTAGAGCAAGCAGGTGTTAGTGCAGCTACCTCCAGGTGCTCTCAAATCACAGTACTGGTGCATGCTCTGCTTTAAAATAAGCCTTACATAATCATCCAAGATATATGACTGCCAAAAAAACCTACACACCAAGGATTTAGGAAAATTAATTTTGAAATACATCTTGTAATTTTTGGGGGGGTTATACTGTGCTGCAACCTGCTCATAAGCAAATTTATTTTAAAGCCCATGAGCTCTGACAGATCCTGAAACTGGAAAAGAAACTGACACAAAACACAAAGGAGTGGTACCTAAATATCTCCAAGGATGCTGCTTTCAGGTGTAAGCAGACCTCTGACCAAGAATAAACCCTATTATTTTTTAAATGGAGCACATTAACAGCAGCTCAAACCAAAGCCTGCTACATTAGTTATAACATGGTGTGAATCTCAGGCCTGGCATTTGCACCTGAGAAATCAGGGAGCTGCATTTACCTGTGCTAAAGAACTCCTCTCACCCAGCTTGCCTTGGCCAACTCAGCCACACCTTTCTGACAGCCAAACTCTTCCAACTTTCTGCCTACCTTATCTTTCATTTCTAGTACTTGCTGAAAGCCTGAGTCGCCTGGCTGTCAGAGGCTCCAGCAGAAGCAGCTGCTGCACAGACCATACTTCAGCTGATCCCTCCAAGCACTGGTTTTCTGCTCTGCTGTCAGTCTGCTTGCCACTTCCAGCACAAGATATGGATTTTTCAAACTGCTTGAAAATGTTAAGAGTCTGATTCTTTTAAAATAGCACATAAACCTTCTGAACATGCCCACAGGCACCTGCCCTGCACAACAGCACCCAAACCCTGCAGCAGTGAGGTACCTTAGTGTGAATGGTACATACTTGTCTTATGAGTGCTAAGACAAAACTGAACAATCACATGGAACAGCAGCTTTCTGGCCTAGACAAAAAAAAAATCAAAAGTAAAATTTAAACAGCTTACTAATTTGTTTGTTGTTTGGGGTTTTGGGCTTTTTTCCAAATCATCAGCAGAGGCAAATCTTCACAAATATTTTCTTCACTGTGGATTCAAGGGTATTCAGTTGCTCCCTATCTATTTAAGAAGCAACTCATCATCAGAGTCTTCACAGCACTTGAGCTGTCATCCTCTCAAGTCCTTTCACAACTTGACTGTCCACAACCACAAATTTATGGGGGTTCAGAGCTTCTCTTCATCCCCCCTCTTTGTCCTTCCTGGGGTTGCTATTTCCTGAGGTCAACTCATGCCAAACACCAAATCAGATGATGCACAGAGCCCCTCAAACCCACCAGCAGACTGTCAGTGTTTGCCACTGAGAAAAAAATAAATCATAGATTTCAGCAGGAAAGCTTCCCTCCAGCTGAGCTCTGGATGGTGTCACACTGCCAGACTGGATTCAGAGTGGAAGGAATGCACCAGCCAGGTGTGGACCTGAGGACTGCAGCTTGCATTTGGAAAAGAAAGTATTTGTTAGCATTCACCAGTATTCAGGTGTGGTTTCCTGAATGCTTGCACCACTCTGAATGCAGCCAAAGAGGCTGTAGGCTCTCCCTGCACAGCAATCTGTTCTTGTAACTTGCTCCTTGTTCTCTACTTGTCCTTGTGTGATCAACTGGATCACTGGCCCCAGAATTAACTTTTTTCTCCCAAGATTAACTCTCAGACTGAACATATTACTCATCATTCCAAGATTTTGATGCAACAAACCACCTGGAACAAAACAAGAAACTTTTTTTCCAGGGGGAAGAAAAAACAACAATCAAAAGCTTTCTCACATGTTATTCAAGGCATGTTCCCCAGGTAACAGTGAATGAAAAAGTCTGATTTTTAAAAAAAATCAATTATGCAGTTCAATTTACAACCCTGCAGAAGTGAAAATTTAATTTCTCCGAGAGAAACAGCGTCAGAACTGAATGTACTCTGCTGCATCTGGAAACAGTAAGGTAAGATTTCAGTATGGCTCTAACTCTAGTAACCTCTTATCAGACAAAAAAATTGCTGCATAGTAAAATAAAACAGACTTTAAAAAACACACTAGAGCAAGTTTGATCAAAAATAAGCACTGGAATGTGCATCTTTGAAGAACAATAGCTCCAAACTCCTTTGAATTGTCAGCTTTTGGCATTTAGAACATTTTGATAGTTCTGAAACTCACAAAATCAATTCTTATCAAGTGAAGAAACAGTGTACTTGCAACCATGTCAAAGAGTAACTTGTGCTAAAAAAAATTCAAAAAGCTGTAAAATACCCCTGTGAACACACACCTGGGTCACTGCTGGGTTGGGGTGATAATGGCTGCTCACCAAGTGTTTTTATACTGCCCATTTTCTATTCTGCACTAAGAACTTCTTCTGGGATGCAGGTGCTGGCAGCAGGGCTGGCCCATCTGTCCCATCTGGAGGCTTTCATCAGACATCAAAAGTATCTTAAACTCTCTTTTCAGGGACAGACATCACTTACCTACATTCTCTGCATTATTCAGCTTCAACAGTGGTCATGCTATCAAATGACTGCACTACCTTTCCTATGTTTTTCCATCCTTCTATTAATTTAGGAATACAATTACATAATTTTGTTAAACTAAACAAGAGTTTCAAAAGGCAGCAAAAGCAATAAGCATTTCAGTAACTTAATTTAGCATTTACCAGCAATTAGTTAAAATTCACTCAGACAAAGGTTGGTACTTGAGTTTTTAAATACAAAAGAAAACTGTTAAGAAGAAAAAATTAAGACAACAGAGACTTCTTGTCCTGGAAAGCTCCTGATAAAGAACTGATCACTTTAAGTACAAGAATTATCAAACAGTATATTAATATACACTCAGGAACATTTGTTCTTCCTGTCACTTTTCAGAGGAAGAATCAGCACCTAAACTGTGCTAAGTTCATTACTAGCACAAAAATAAATTGAAAGGAGACTGGATATTAAGATCATAATTAAGACTAATGAATTTCTGGGGAGATTACTGAACCTTGCACTTCTCAACATAAACCCACCTCTACCAAAGGGACGCCATAAATCAGATTAGAGACCTTGCAAGAGGACAGATGATGCAGCATTGAGCTACAATTAGCCCAGTTCTTGAACTACAACTTGAAGGCCACAGCTTTGGTGACCTGTGACATACAAAAGCCAGCTGGGCTGAGGAGCTGGGGTGTGACACAATCAAAGAACTCTGTCTGACTTGGTTTGTGTCAAACTGTGATAACAGTACATTAAGGACAAACCACCTTTTATTCTGGTTTTCTTTGTCATCTTTTCTTCTTTCACCCAGTTTTACACATCTCTCCAGCAGAGAAAGTAGAATGATATCAAATTTACAACAGTATAAAAGCTACAAGGATCATTTAAAATGAATTAAGTACTAATAAAATGACAGCAGTCAAGAACAGAACTGTGTATCATGACTCAACACTAAAATAACTACCAAGGAAACTCAGCAGGAAGGGGACATAATTTTTGATGATGAAAACTCTTTAATCTATAAACCAATTAAACTAAAATCATGTGGGAGAGGAAGGTGAATTACCATCAGTATCAATAAAGCTTGGTGGAAACAAAGAGACAGGGAGAATAATAAATGATGGAGTAGAAAGCTTATTATAATAGGCTGAATACTTTGGCAAGCCAGGACTCCAGGAACATTGTTAAGATAGTACAGAGCACAAGAAGTGCTGCAGATGAAAAATGCATCCAGCAAACCATGAAGTTCAAGTGTGATGCTTCTGACAAAGAAACCACTTCCCAAGCAAAGGAGAAGAGTTATAATGTACAAAAGGTTTACAGGCAGTCTCTGTGCCAGCAAAACCTTTACTCTGTGCACTACACCTGGCTCTAGCACCCACAGCTCAACTATGGCCACCTGAACAGGAGGGAAGCTTGATTTCATTGACATGGGTTCTTCATGGGATTAAAAAAGGGAAAAGAGAAAAGATTAAAAGTAAAGATATCCACTAACTTTGTTAGACTTCTAACTTTATAATGTAACCATAGCAATTTATAGAACTATATTTCATTCAACTGCACTAACATTTTCTGATGTGGCAAGAGACCAATAAAAGCATTCAGAAAGCAACAGATGAGAGGAAGAATCTTTTATACAAGATACAATCAATAATTAATATTTCATACATCTCTGAAAGGGAAGTTTTACAATGCTGGAAATATTTTTGTGAGCTTAAAAGAAGAGAGGACATAAAATACCTCAGTGTCACTATGTATCAAATACTACTTTTCCCTAGCACATAAAATTTACTTTCACTTTTCTTTTTCATCCCTTTTAGTACATTTTCAAGTCCATTACTATGAAAGAGTGACAGCTAAACCCATGCATTTCATTCCTATTTTTGCCCAGTTATATTTTCTTAAGTAGGAGGGACATTATGGTTCCATTGTATTTCTGAGAGAATTCCTTAATTTTAGTACCCAGTTAGGTCCACTACTATCAATTCTCATTGATACACTCATTTCTCTAGAGTCTCAATGATGCCACTCAAAGAGGGGAAAAAAGGAAGCCAAGTTCAATGTTCAGCTAAGTTGATAGCAACCTAAGAATAGGAAAATATAAAATTGGTATTTGACAAGCACTTTTGGTCTCCTTCCAGAACCAGACAATTTATAATTAATTTGGGGAACTTCTTACTCTCCATACCTTTCTAAGACACCAAGAAATAGAACAGGAACAGGCCAAACTTTTCTCCTCAGAAAAACCCCAACTTTTTAACAAGGACCAGGGTATTCAGTTTCTCTCTTTTAAACCTAAGATATTTTATGACAAGAGCTTTCTTCAGCCTTTCTTTTCTGATTGTAGCCTGACAGGAAACACTCTGGTGCATTCCACAGCTTGATTTTTCAGCTCATTTTAAATCCTACCTTCACCTCTCCAAGAACATCATCTCAATTTATTTCCCGTGTTGACAAGAATAACTTCAAAACTGAAAATGTGGAAGCAATTTCTGTACAAGGGTTCTTGCTAACCCTGAGAGAAAATAATCCAAACAGATTTCTTCAGACAGAAAATAATCCAAAGTCTTTTGCCTACGTGGCTTCATTAGTAATGATCTTTGTTTCAAATTGCTAAATGATTATCAAAATTTGGCTGTGAAACACCAGCCCCACCCATCAATAAGAAACTACCACAACCCCCCAATCCACTGTTTCTATAATAAGTAACAGAAATCCACAAGGAAGTTAAGAAATATCTAACCCTGCTCTTGAACATGCCAAGAAGTTAATTTTAAAAACCGAGAGATTTAAGCACCACATCCCATAACTACAGGCATTATTTAAATCCCAGCTATACCCCCCCCCCTATAGCCCAGGCACCCCAGAACAATAATGCTGCAGGAATATTATTATTCCCTCATAACTCTTCTGACATGACAGCCAAAACAATGCTTCAAATCCAGCGATCAGTGACAGTTAACTCCAGCAACAATGGGGACAGGCAACACAAAGATCTGTACAGAAGAACCTGAACTCAGTGGAAAACAGTCCAAGAAGAGGAATAAAGTGAACAGCAGTGGATGCAAAGAAACTTCTGAAGCCTGGAATAAAAATATGAACACAGCTAGCATATTCCAGAAATACTTTTACTATAGTTCTGTGCTGTCACAAACCAGTGCAAACCATCAATCCTGCCAAAGGAGTAGATCACTTTCTTACTCACTCTGGGTGCCTATTCCAGTATCTGCTTCACCCATCATGTGAGCCAAGCCAAGCACTCATGCAGCCATACCACAAACTACATCAAATTAAAACTAAGGTGGTTTCTTTTGTCTCAACATCAAAAATAAAGTCAGTGAACTAAAACTAATTATGAAAACATTTATACAATGTATTTGATATTTGAAGAGACCAATTCTACACAATGCTTTTTTTTTAACTCAAGTCTGTGACATTTAATTTGCTTCATACCCGTAAGAGTGATCTTTACCTTTTCTCACAGCATCTCCACCTGGTGGAGTTCCATTTTCTTGTGGTGCTACAAGTGTCTTCAGAATGACTTGTGTTGCCCCAAGCCTTGGCAGGGTGACATGCTTAAGAAATGGCAAATTGTTTTTCTTGGCAAATGCCTGGCTTGTTTCTCTTCTTTTCCTAAGAAAGCCACCCTCTGGAAATAAAACAATCCATTTCCTATTGCGGCTCCTGTAGTATTTTTCTAGATGATCTTTGAGTAACACGAGCTGCTGGTCACGGTGTGTTCTCCCCTGTAAGGATAAAACATTATCTAAATAAAATGATTGCTTTAAAGAGGTAACATAACATAATTATTATACTTCTAAGGTTTCTCTCTTTTCAGAGCTAAAAATAAGCCCCTGAGACAATAAAAAGCAATGTTCTCCTTGGAGTACCTGCTGGAGGCCCATAGACCAGGCCTCAGCTGGGTTAGCAGAGCAGAGCCACAGACCTCACTCAGATCTGCCCTGCTCCAATGACCCACTCATTTCTCCTCTTTGGTGCATTAGGACAACTTCTTCATTCAAGAACAGTAAGATACAGCCTTAATTACTGCACAAAAATCTTCAGGAACAATCTTTCCTCTTCCCATCTCTGCATGCATCAAGCTATCCAAATTTTCAGAGGAATCTCTTTACATTAATTAGCATTTTTGAGTGTTTCAAAGTGACCTTGTCAAATCACTCAGAAGACACAGGAGGGCAAAATTAAAACTCTCCTCAGCAGAGGTGATTTTAATTCTCTGAAATGTCAACAAAACTGTCACAAACATTGCACTGTTTCGTGGTTAGTTGGGTTTTTTGGTCAGAGGAAGGAAGAGGGAACACGTGGGGTTGAATGAAAGACAATAATTATTGAGTTTTGTGAAAGTGCTTCTCCTACATTTAAGTCTCCCCATTGCAATTAATTCCAACTTAGCAAAAGAGGGAAGGAAAAGGCTCTGTCTGCTGATATTAATGCAATTATAAAGCAATATAAAAGTCCTCAGTTAAGCCAGTCCTTTCTTATCAGACCACAGGACTCCAGGATAGCACAGTAGTTAAGAAAAGAGCAGTGAACAATAACCATCCAAATATACTAGAGTTAGGCAAAGGACCATTACTCACTCAAATGAGGTATTTTGCCGCACCCAAAGGCTGACAGCCTAGAAACATTAATTGGCTTATCTTTAGACTCACAATGACATCATTGTATCTGTGATGTTGTCTATGTCAGCCACTTTACAAAAATGAGGAAACCCTTTGTTTTTGCAGCTCAGTGATAGTTTGGTTTTGTGACTGGAATTGCAACCCCACACTCAGGAATTGTAACTAACAAGGTGAGAGCCTTGGGTATCTCAAAATGTGCATATTGTAAATTCTACCTATTGGAACAGATTTGTATTTTACAAAGGAACCCTGTTTCCTTTCATCCATCCTCTCACAATACACAGCTGTGTGCCTCTAGAGACCTTTGTTTTCTAACTATGCCTCCAGTGTTAGTGAATCCCACTTCAGCTGTGTACTGCTATGATCAGGCATTTCTTTATTTCATTCTGATTAAATGAACTTCTTCTCGGCAATCTGAAAATTCATTAATTCTCTCTGGCTCTCTACACATTTTATGTCCAGACAAAGGAATAAGGAGAGCAAAGAAACATGTATGATGGATATTGCAGTTCATGTAATGGAAACAGGTTCATGCTTTTCATTGGCCTCCTGAGTTTCTACTTGGAGAGTGCACTTTGATCAACAGCCACCAAACAACAAAAAATCCTACCCAAGCTGTATGAAAAAATCTGAAGGTCTCATTCATTAATATTTCAGATGTTGAGCTCAAGAGACATTCTTTCCTAATGCTCAAATAATAATTAACCTTCAAGAACCAATTAATTACTATTTACACAGGTCCATCACCACCTTAAATTGATCCACTGCTATGTCACCATCAAAAGGGACAGTCCTGCCAGTCCTAATTTGAACCTTTGCAGCCAGAAGAGTCACCTAACCAGACAGACTCTATGCATGGCTTCAAGGTCACTAAAGGAAGATGAGAGGTGTGCTCAGAAACAGAGATAAAAAGGACTGCCCATGTATTTTGCTCATAAACCTCTCTCATAATACACTTCCTTCACAACTGGATTCCATCATCATTTGTGTCTATGCAAATAACAAAAACAGCTTGGAAAATGAAGTAGCTTCAGAACAAAGACCTCCTGAAATATACACTTTACAGCAAAGCTACTTCATCGTGCAAACCAACCACAAGGTGACAAGTAAGTCCCATAACACCATGATGTTCCAAATATAAGGATAAATCAAAGCAGTCTTATGTGGTTCCATTTACCTGTCTTATAAAGAAATCTCCATGGATTAGAGACACAATGCCAAAGTTTGTATACTTAAAAATATGGTCCATCAGCCACATCATCTGACGGACAACCTGAAAAGTAAATTTTAAAAATGAGTGAATTATCAAGTGCAGAGAATGATGAATTATGTGTATACTGGTCACATTCTTGTCATTCTTACAACAGCAATAAAACTGGAAAATAAATAGAATAAGGTCCTTTATGCCCAAAATATAAAGCAGCACAGGTGCTATGCTTCTCCCTCGAGAGTAGGATTAAATAGCTGCCTTTTTGTTATGTAATACACAGTTCTACAGCAATAGCCATGGCAGAGCAGCCACTTGTATCTCTGAGAACTTAATCAAAGCCTGCTGCTTGCCCCAGTCAAGCAGCACAGTGGGAAGGCAGAAACAGCAAGGTTGAACTGATCAATTCACTTGACCATCGTTTCCTACAGGACAGTGAAGGCAGCTACTTTACCTGTTCAGTCCTTTGAGATTTAAAATAGGATAATTACTCCCAACAAGGTAAACAACAGAAGGGAAAAGCTTCTTTTCTCACAAGGTCTTTTTCCTCTATCTCTCCTACATGTAGTTTTTGAGAGGGGTAGGAAGTGGTTCCCCAAAACTGGAAAACCCAGTGTCTCTCACACGCTCCAAATCATGGGCTAGGCTGCCTTTTCTCTTCCCTGGGTTATGAGGCCACATCACAACTGACACAAGTTCAGTGAGCCTGAAGTCATGTACCATTTACCACTATCAAGAAAGAAGATGAAAGAGTGTGACATTTCTCTGGTGGTCAGATGATCATGCAAGCACCTTCTGCTTTGCATCTTTCTCATGCACATTGAGGCAAACACAGGAGAAAGCAGCCTAAGAAATAAAGATAACATGCTATATCCCTTCCTGTCTGCCAGTGGTATTCATTACTAGATGTTACACATCCAAATGACCAAAGGCACACTATGTATTTGTGACAAAAAAAAAAATTAGTTCCTAGATCCAATGTCTTACTTGAGACTAATATTGGTGAAATCGTTTATCCTACAGTGATCTCCAGGCTGTGTTAAATTAAAGTGAGGATCTTAAAGGCAAATTCTTCTCTGCAGACATTAACATTCTTTCAATTTCAGTAAACTAAAAACCTTTATGCAAAAAAAACAAGAAAGAAGGGTGTACCCTAAGGACAAGAGTCAAAAAAAGCATCACCCAGAGGTGTTACTGCTCATCAAGGCACCACAATGAGCTCATGCCCATGCATCACCCAAAGGGGACAGGCTGCTGTAGGGAACCACATCCTTTGATAGAAACACCACCAAAATTTCACTAATGATGATTTAGCCTGCAGCAGTACTCAGGCCTGCCAGTGTTCATATACTACTTTGGCATTCTGACAACTACCTTCTATTGTATCAAGCAGAAGTTAAACCATCATAATCTATTTTACTGGAGGAGATAAGCAAGCTTAATACTCTTGCTGGAAAGAAAACATGTCTTTTGAGGAGTCAGCACTGGTCCCAGATGTTCCATGGCAATCCTGGATGAGGAACTCTTGCCCAGCAGTGCTACTGCTTCTCCCCTACCATACCATCTGCTGCTGTCTTTTTCTTTAGATAATGACAGATTTATCCTGCAAGTTGACCACTGCTCTCTTCAGAGTCTGAAGTCCATCTCACCTTGTTTCAGGGATGCTAGGTAGAAGCTAGGGCTTCCACCTAGCACCCCTGAGCTTCCCCAGTCTTGCTGAGGAGGGATGAGATTTTGTCAAAGATAAGTGTGACACCAAATTGCAACTGAGACACACACAGTCTGCAGTGTGTGGGCTACAAAGAAACAAACTTCAGAGCCCAGGGATCATAAATCTGCCTGTGAGCCTAGACAATGGTAAGAAGTACAAAGAGAAAGTATTTTTATGTATGAAATAATATATACACATACTAACATACCAAATCAAAAAGCAGTTCAAAGACTATGACACAGTTATCTTGTCTGCATTCAAAAGGCAAATGAGATTAATGGATATTCATTTTATTCTGCTAGCAAGGGCAAAATAGAGCACACTGCAAAATTTTGCTGGTAACTCTTCTATGTAGTGACTCCTCCATTTAGTATCCTCAGGAATAAAGCAACACTTATGAGATGAGCCTCTTATCACTTGCATTTCAAGGAGGTTTAAACAAAGACATTCAGAAGTATTCTGAACACAAATTAATAGTTGTTGATAGCTTCAAAGAACTTTTGGATGCCACTTCAGGCTCTTTTTCCTTCATATTTCCTGGTTAAGTAAGTTCAGAAGCTAGAAAAAGCTTTTTCCAACTATATAAAAAAAATCTAGGTGTCTTCTATTCACAGGCCCACTTCAGTCTACACAAATTTCATAACAAAGCAACCTGGACAGACTGACTTCCATCTTTCAAGCACCTGTAACTTAACAATGAAACCTGAGAAAGCACAACTTGAAATCTGCACACAAACCACTGCAAGCTGTACCTTTGTCCCCACTACACTCTTCCTGGCACTGCTTTCTGTTCCAAATCAGAAAAAAACCCCACATTTATCAGTCCTAATCCAGTCAGAAAGCAGTAATATAGCATTTTAACCTACTGCTTTGTGTTAAACACATAACCTTCAATATTTATGAGACCACAACTTACTTCCTGAATTTTTTAACTCTTACTTTCACAAAGAAATTGGAACAATTTCTCAAACCTTAATAAAAGTGTAATTAGGTCACTTCTGGTTCACCTGAAATTTTGGTGTTTGGCTTATATTATGGTATAATGTATTAATCAAACAATGCCAATCCAGTCTTTCTACAAAATTCGAATTTTTAGCTAAAGTTCCACTTCTCTAATCAGAGATAATTTTTTTCCTATTCACGTAAATGAATCTAAAACCCCAGAAATACCTCAGCACATGTATTTTATCTTACTGCTTTGTGAGATTAAATTTACTTAAAACAGATAATCTACGCTCTCATTGGTATATAAGGATTTCTGAAATACTGGAAAAAATTACCATCATGGCTCCTGACACCACTCTTGGGAAATACTGTCAAGTTACAAAACTGTCTCATGAGTTTGCCTCACTACATAGAAAAATCCAGAACTTTAAATTGAACACTTCTGATGTCTTGGATGAACATTTTTCTAAAGCAGCATTAAACTCTAAGTGCTTGCAGATTACATCTGGTTTTGGTCTGTACTGGCTGGTAAAAGCAAGCAAAAGAAGTTCTGGACTAGCACAAGCTTAACCATCCTACACAAAAAAAAAAATTTCTTGAAAATTACAACCTTGCTGATAGATTAGTATCAAGCTTGTGAAGGACTCCATGTTAAGTTTAAACTGGCTTTAAGGAAAGCTGACTAATTTAGGCATTTGCATACTGTGCAATGATTATTTTGGGACAGGTAGGTTTATTTTTTTTTCCCTCCAGTACTTGCACAAGTAAAGACAATTCTCTTTAGAAATATAAAGCATGCTATTTTAAAGCACCTGATCCAGCTAGTTCTAGTAAACAAACTATCCTGATCTTTCTCATTATTTTCAGCCACTTGTACTACTCATGCTGTAGTTTAAGCATGCCTTGAAGCTCATATTGCTTTACTTCTTTATTAGCTAAAAACTTTAAAGCCATACTAAGCTGTGGACATGCACATTCCAAGAGAACGACTGCAACTATTTAAGGGAAAAAAATAGTGATTTTAGGGATTTTCTGCTTTTCTGAAAACATGCAAACCTAATTATTTCCATGGTGAAGATTATTTGTGATCTCACTGCCTTCCTTCATTTTTAGCATCTCCAACATTCACTGAAACTTACTTTCTCTTGACTGAAATGCATTTAAGCTATGGGGTCAAATGGGATAAGCATGACTTAGATGTATATCTATAAACCAGTGGTTAAGATCATATGCCATACATATCCACAGGACTATACCCTCACAGTCACATCTTTACCACAAGACTGTCCTATGTACAATTTTGATGAGGGAAATTAAAGAGTTTATTCTGTCATTCCACTCATTTGGGTACAACACAGAATACCATATATACCAAATTCCCTCAATTCCAAAAGAAATGAAAGCAATCAAAAGTACTTTTACAATAGCCTGCTCTAGACTAGAGTAGAAAGAAAGAAAGGTCTCTGCTCCATCTTGAGTACCATTTTCATACTTTGTAAGATGGGGTTGTTGAAAAGGTTTTTTAATTGGTTAGTTTGGTTTTTTTAATTGATTTTGCTGTCATAAGCAAGATCTGGAAAACTTTCTAAAAAATGGTAAATCACTGATAAAGGTAAGTGTACCTTTAACTCTATTAATTTGCACTAAGAAAAACAGTGCCAGGTACAAATTGTGCAGATGCAACAAAAACCAGTTTTGGTTTCCTTGTTTCTTCAGGATATGACGAAGGAAGCAACACTAAGACACTTCAGGAAAGAAGGTAACACTAAGACAGATACAGCTGCTGCATTTTTTCAGCTTGACAGGTATGCCTCCTACCCTTTGTAGCCTACTCATGCACACACGCCCTTCTTCCTGATTCATGCGTAAATTTGATCTCCTGTTTAGATCCTATGCTCTGTTTCCACTCCTTAGATATCAATTTTCTGAACAGCAATGCATGAACCAATTAACATTAGTTACACTTCTCACCAAGAAATCCTTAAGGGCTTGTGAAATAAGAGCTCAAAAATTTTGACCTTAGCTAGGTAGGTTAGCTTTGGCATGCCCTCATCCTGCCAAAATCCCATACAGCTTGCTCTAACTTTGAGAAAAATTCCATGCTGGAATAAAGTCATAACCAAGAAGCTTGACCTGTGCTGGTCTGAGCAGATTTGGCCTGAGTGGCACAAAGGCATGAGGTGAGAGGAAAAAGTCAAGTACAAGACTGCTTGTGAAGAGATCTGCTTCCCTCTGTGTTAACCTTGACTGGATGCACAGTGACTCAGCTCACGGCTCACCTTCTCCAAAGGCAACGCTCAGGGTCTATACCTGCTCCAAGCTCCTGGCTGTCACTCTGGACCAAATCCAAACAAAAAGCTCCGTGCTGAGATGACCTAGTGGGTTATTAGGGCTGCACAGGGATGTGAGCAGGGAACCCAGCAGCCCAGCACCACCCCCTGCCCGGCTGTAGCCTACCGTGCCTTTGTCCTGCAGGCACATCATCAGCGTGCACACGTCACCCGTCGCTTGGTGGTTCACCAGCACCATGGCTTCATCTTCTGACACTGCTTTGACATCATCACCCCATTCCACTACTATATTAAAAAAAAAAAAAAAGGTAAATGTAACAATGAGAACATGGAAATTTTTCAATCAACAAAATGACCCCAGATCCAGACTATAATCATAGAGAAACCTACATGCTACATGTCAAATTATAGTGGCACATAAGGCAGGAATATTAGCAAGAGTGTTTATCCAAGCAGGGGGTATCCAGCTTAGTTTGAAACTGAATGCGCAGAAGAGGAACAAAACAAAAATACTCTACCAGAACATGTGCACAGAGATTGATCTTTTTGTGTCATGACACCATTCTATATTTAGGGTCTGAAAATTACATAAGCTTTTTGACCCAGCTTTCATATTCATCTATCTCACCTCATTAGATTAAAAAGAAAATTATATTGTCAACTGTGGGTTTTGCTGGCTGGGCTTGTTTTTTTTAAAATTTAGCAAGTTTTTTTTCATTTCTACACTCACTATTATTATTATTCTACTCCAGTAAAAGCAAAACAAAAAAATCTGTATTTGGATCATTAGGTTTAAGATGCTACGTTAAACAAACTCATTCATTCGAATCCAAACAAGTTAGCTAAAGGCAAGGAAGTGGGTTCAGCAAATGCTGCTCAGATGACAGAATCTATTAGTTAATACTTCACAGACCAGATGCTCCAGCGACAAGAATGATGTCAGAAGGAAGATACAGTTGATTATCACCCAACACTTACACTGACTATCAAAACCATGCTGAGATAAGGAAGAGGGGTTAAAATTGATAGTTCCATCACCATGAAGTAAGTAAGTGGAGAAAGAGAAGACTGCTTCCCAAACACCACAGGATGGAAAACCAGGAAATATGTGTGCTGTAAACTAAAGACCAGAATATGTCTAATGCTACTATTGGGGCAAAGAGATAAGTGAGGAGAGTCTGTCTGTCTTCAGTGAGAGGGATGGACAGTGCAATAATGGACACTGCAGTGCAGGGTTAAGGGAAAGGATGGAGACAGGCAGAGGAACTCTATGAAATTCCAAAAGAAAAATAAGATGCATTGCCTGTGCATGTAGGACATAACTTTTTCTGTGTTTGTTCCATACCTTCAGTGGTTCCTACTGTCTATTATTTTCAGTTCTGACAACAAAGGGAATATTTCACCTGCACCACTGACTCTTTTGTACTGTTAAAAGTTCTTCAGGCAGTGAAAAACTCTCAGCACAGGCTAATTACTTTACTGTGTTTTAATAGATGGTTTAACTGATGCAAAGGTAATGGGCTATGCACTGAAGACAAGAAGCAATAATCCATGCATAGCTTCCCTGTCCTTGAAGAAATCAATTAGTATCACACTTTAAAAAACTGCCACTTTATTCTTTCTAACAGCTCCAAAATTAGTAGTGAATTGAGACTTGACCACAAAATAAAAAAATAAAATGCTGTGTTTGGTCACAAGTAGATAAAATCAGGCTAGAGACATGAGGGTGAAAGGACTATTCATTCCATAATGTTCAATCTCCTTTCCTTTTCCCTGGGAAAGCTAAGCACAGATCTTTCCTTATTTGTCTCACCATGAACTTGGAAGAGCCCCTTTATCCCTCCTCCCCACTCTGTGCACATTCCCTGCAATGCCCTCTCTCACTCCATGAATGCTGGAAAATGCCTGGCCGTGGCAGTCACAGTTGATGTGCTCCTTCCTTATCAAGTGTTTCACATATCTCACCATGGCAGTATCCCACAGAGCAAGAAATTAAGATGAAAGAGAATTGTTTTAAAGGGAAATTAATCAACCACATACCGACTTCGAAATTATTACTTCAGTGTTTCTATTATGCAGCCAATATACAATAGTCTTACTGAACTGTGGCTTTTTTCTAAAAGTAAAAAAACTAAATACTAAACATATCAAGTATCTACAAAATCACATTTCTCACAAGTAGCTAATTGTTTCCAAATAAAACTATTTTATTTTTAGATCATTCAGAGAAAATAAATGCATTTCTTTAATATAAATATTTCCCTGGAACATAGCAATTTAATACTAATATTTTAAATTGTAGAACAGTTTAAAATTAAGCTATTCAAAAATGATTCAGAAATCTAACTTCACAATGGATTAAAATGAAGGTCATGACTGAAAAATACAAGCCATGAGAAGCAGCACAAAGTTGAAAACAGCTAAAGAGAGAACTTATGAAGCTCAATTTGCTATAAAAAAGTACAATTTTAACATACTAGGTGAACACAAACGTCTGACTTTGAAACTTTTAGATAGGCCCAGTCAAAGAAATACAGGGGAAAAAACCTCACATTACCTATTTTACCTACTGTTGTTAAATACAAGAGGGTATAAAACAAACAAGCAGCTCACAATGCACTAACAGGTTTCAGCTGAGAAGTAAGAAAAAGGTGAACTCTGTGACCCACTTCAAACACAAGGTGAAGAAAAATGAAGTTTGATTTAATTCTTCAAGCGGATTGACTCCACTCATTGCACCTATCAAGCAGCCAAGCCAAGAGCTCAGCTGACAGGTTATTAAATCCCAGGGTACCAGCTGGCCTTCCTCTTGCTTCTTCCCCCTCTGTCACTCCTCCTCAGGCAACCAGGCTGTCTCTTGTGCTTAATAACGCTTTATGGTCAATTGATTGACCCGATGATCAAGGAGAACACCATCACTTTGTCCAAGTCCTTCACAGAGCGTTTCTGGATTGAAAAGAGAACAGCAAACCACAGAAGTGTGCAGGAAAACCACTGCCACTACTACAGTTTTATAAAGAAGAAAAAACCTAACCCTCAGATCTCTAGAATTTTAAGTTCACTGTGCGCCTTTAAATTCAGTGGGGGGAATAAATGCTCATCTTCAATTCTCTCCCCACACAAAGGAGAACCTTTTGCTTTAAGAAATACTTGCACTATTACATTCCTCCACTGCAGTTGAAATCAAAACCTCAGCTGCACGGCAGCAGAACCGACAACACTGCTTTGCTCCGCTGTAAGAAGACAAAAAACAGCTCAAAGGCAAATATTTCTTACTTGGAATCCTGAGATCCAGCAAACTTTCCTCCACAGCTTCTTTCTATTGCCAGAGCACACTTTTTACAGACAGCAGTTCTGTGTCTACAGCCTGACAATAGTTAGATTTCTGCAAATGCAATTTAACATAGTAAAATGACATAAAGGGAGTAAAGAGCAGGAAACCATTTTAATGTGGCAAGACAGAGGTGATTTAGCTTAAAGAGAGACTTCACTTGTGACTTCAGGTTGTGAGCAAAAGGCTTCACCAGAAAAGGATGAAGACAAATGTACTTGCAATTACATGAGCCCCAGGATAGAAATATTTATCCTTCTCTCATAAAAAGAAGTGCAAGATGTACAACATCAAGAAAGTATTTCATTTAATGAGCTGCAGACTTAGCTTTTTATGAGCTAATCCTTATAGAGCTCCGAGAAGAGAACAAAAGTAATACATTTTTTTCCATATTTTTACTGAACTATTACTAGCTATTTCAAGTTCTCAGAACACTTGGCCACTTTGTAATCGTGTCCTTAATGTAACTGTCTGCATGCAAGTGATGCTATGAATAAATATTCAAGCACTTAATTTACAGTATGTCACGAGGCTGAGCAAAGGAATACTAACCTAACTAAACATTCACTAGATTTATTTTATGGTTTTGAATATACCTGGAAGAATGGCACTCTACTGATTTATGCAACTGCCCACACATTCATATGAACAATTTCATTCTGCATACTGTATTTTAAAACTTAAAAATGCTCTGAAACAACACTGCTTTGCTCCGCTGTAAGAAGACAAAAAACAGCTCAAAGGCAAATATTTCTTACTTGGAATCCTGAGATCCAGCAAACTTTCCTCCACAGCTTCTTTCTATTGCCAGAGCACACTTTTTACAGACAGCAGTTCTGTGTCTACAGCCTGACAATAGTTAGATTTCTGCAAATGCAATTTAACATAGTAAAATGACATAAAGGGAGTAAAGAGCAGGAAACCATTTTAATGTGGCAAGACAGAGGTGATTTAGCTTAAAGAGAGACTTCACTTGTGACTTCAGGTTGTGAGCAAAAGGCTTCACCAGAAAAGGATGAAGACAAATGTACTTGCAATTACATGAGCCCCAGGATAGAAATATTTATCCTTCTCTCATAAAAAGAAGTGCAAGATGTACAACATCAAGAAAGTATTTCATTTAATGAGCTGCAGACTTAGCTTTTTATGAGCTAATCCTTATAGAGCTCCGAGAAGAGAACAAAAAGTAATACATTTTTTTTCCATATTTTTACTGAACTATTACTAGCTATTTCAAGTTCTCAGAACACTTGGCCACTTTGTAATCGTGTCCTTAATGTAACTGTCTGCATGCAAGTGATGCTATGAATAAATATTCAAGCACTTAATTTACAGTATGTCACGAGGCTGAGCAAAGGAATACTAACCTAACTAAACATTCACTAGATTTATTTTATGGTTTTGAATATACCTGGAAGAATGGCACTCTACTGATTTATGCAACTGCCCACACATTCATATGAACAATTTCATTCTGCATACTGTATTTTAAAACTTAAAAAATGCTCTGAAACTTTCAGCATCTCTTCTTTGTCATAGTCAGTAGTTTCAGTATTGTGTCCTTTAAGAACTAGCATAGATCTCCTTAGCCTCATAATAACTTAAGTCCTAATTTATAATTTCAAAAGGCACTGAGTTTTAAAGACTGACTTTTTATGGCAAGGTCAGGAAAGTCACCTTAAGCATTCTAATCACAACTACTGAAATATAAATCACCTAAAAGTTACAATATATGTAAACATGTAATTGATTTGGATATCCACTTTATTTGCTATTCAGACTTGAGTCCACACAATATTCACAACTTTCTCTAGAAACTGGGAGAAGTTAAGGACTTCCACTCCAGAACTTTGCACAAAATCACAGAATGGGTAAGGCTGGAAGGAACCACAGTGACTCACGCAGCCCAACCTCCCTGCTCAAGCAGGCCATCCCAGAGCACATGGCACAGGAGCATCCACCAGTTCTTGAACATCTCCAGTGGACAACCTGTTCCAGGGCTTGGTCACTGCACAGTAAAGAAGTCCTTCCTCATATTCAGGTGGAAATTCCTATGCATCAGTTTCTGCACATTGTCCTTGTCCTACTGCCCAGTACCACATCTCCCTTCAGACACCTAAGAATCTGATTGATGAGGTCCCCTCTCAGTCACCTCTCATCTTTTCCTCCTAAGAGACATGCTCCAGTCCCTGCATCATCTTTGTAGACCTCCACTGGACCTGCTCCAGTAGCTCCAGTCTCTCTTGTACTGAGGAGCCCAGAACTGGACACGGCACTCCAGACGTGGCCTCACAAGAGCAGAACTGAGGGGCAGGATCACAAGCCTGCTGGCAATGCTGTCCCCAAGGCACCCCAGGACACCGTTGGCTTTCTTGGCACAAGGCACTGCTGGCTCATGGACAGCTTGCTGTCCACCAGGACTTCCAGGTCATTCTCACAGAGCTGCTTTCCAGCAGGCCAGCTCCCAGACTGTGCTGCTGGTGCACAGGGTTATTCCTCCCCACGGACAGGACCCTGCCTTTTTAGACCCATCCATCGTTTACTTTCCCTTCTGATCACTTGCATCCATGTCACAAGACTTCATGAAAACTTGTTCCAAGAAGCTGCAGACTGGCAACTGTTAGAACTGAACAGAACCACCTTTAGTCGATCTCTTGGAAACCTTCAGCAACAAATAAACAGCATTACTGAGGAAGAGCCTTCCTCAAAAGCCACTCTGCTATCTAGCAGAAACAATGTTATTGTTAGGTATTGAGCAGTGACTAATGCCTGACAACCAGATTTCTATGTTCTAAACATTTCCCTTCTTAGTCAAGCATTTATGTCTGGCAAGTTGCAATCCTGCTTTACTGTTATTCACAAACAACTCAAAGCATGTTTCAACTGGAGTAACCATGTACAGTTGTTCAACTCATTTGTCTCTCCTTAATAGATGGGATTCTTTGATAGCTGGCATTACGAAACCCCAGAAGTGATGCCAAAGGTTAAATACTACTTAGATGTTTTTTACCCGTCACAAAAAGGTTAAGGTATTTATCTCTGAGAAGTGGTTGTCTACAGTGAAAAAAAGGAAAACAAAAAATGGACAAGGCTAATTATCGTACAGTTAGTCATTTACACTTTTTAGCATGTATTTCAGGGTCAGAATATATTTCAAAACACCTACATAAAATCAGACATATACTACGTGAAAGAGAAAAATAGCTCTTCTTATCCCACCCATTCCTTCCAAAATTCCTACTGCCAAGGAAGGCTTCATATCTTGTTTTTAATAACACACAAGAGGTACAGATGATGAATAAAAACACAGCACAGAAAAGGAAGAAAAGAACATACATACAATATTATATCTCATTAAACATGGCTTCACTTCATATACTGTCCTTCTTCTATTAAAGAATATACCCTTCCTAACAGAAGTATTGTTGATTTCAAGGCTACCACAGTACCTTTAGGTTGTAAACATGCAATTTCAAACCAGATTTTGCTAACAAAAAGAGCATCCTTTACAGATAACTTGATTCAGATTTTTATGATGATAAACTGACTGCACTGACATTTTCCCCTTTTATTTCAATGAAGAAAAACTCTTGAAACAGAAAATTCAGAGTAGGAACAGAAGCTAGGGAAGGGAAGGCTGCAAATAAAGGGAGGTTGTTCCTACAATATACGGTAATAAGTCAAGGCTGGGTTTAAGATGTCCCAGTCACCATCTTTGGTTTTTTGTGACTAATCATTTTGCACACCTCTACACTTCATTGTACGAAACAAAACAAATTTCTTTTTGCTCTCAGTTCTTCTTAGCTTCTGTTCCCTCCTCCTGCAGTTTAAAGTCAGATGTGCTTTGTGGACAAGAGCACTTCAGTAGTCACAGTATTCATCCCCTAAGTCAACCCACCCTTTCACTTCAATTAACCAACAGCCAGAAGTGTTAAAAACAGGAGACAATTACAACAGAGATGCCCTGGCTCTGTCACCTTTCTAACCAAGCCAAGAACCAGGTCCTTCCTAAAGCACAGCAGCTCCTTTTGGAAATAGGCTCTAGCAATGACTGCTTTTGAAGACACTTAATTTTCCTGGAGTGCACATTCAAGACCTCAAGGGTACAGTTTACTTGAGTTCTATAATTCACTGGCACAAGAGATGACGCTTGTGGCTGAAGAGAGGGCTCCTTTTACCCATATGTGAATGAGAATCAATAATCAGCAAAACCTTAGCTCACCTTCAAGGAAGCAAACTTCTTCCACTGACTTAAGTACTGGCAATACCATTTCAAGGGCTTCAGCATTTCACAGTTGTATTAGGCAAGCAGTTTATATGATGAGAAAACTTTTAAAATGAAAAGATCCTGTCAGAATACACAAGCTATGACCACAGCAGGTATTTAAGGAAGAGTTCCAATATATCTTAAGAATTACAAGAACACATCTTGCACTGGACATACCCTCCACATTTTCTGGAGGTCTCAGTTATTTCATGCTGTCCCCACAAAACTGCCTGACATGTAGAGGCACCCAAGTCCCACATCTCATAGTTTTGATCCCCCAAATTGGAAGCCCAGCTGTGGATGGTGGTGCCTGCTCCCAAGGAGCAGTACAAGTCACAGTGTTTGTAGCCCCACAGGTAAACAGGAACTGTGAGATGTGAAGATGGATGTCAGCTTTCATGACTACAGTAGTAATGAAGTGTAGCAGCTGAGAAGGAACCCCGCTGTCTGTTTTGCTGCTTCTATTCTTAGAAAAGCAACTGCAAGGCTGAAGAAGGAGATGGAGTGCTGAAATCCTTTTGAAGCACCTCGCGCTCATGAGTCACAGCACTCACAGAAGGAGCGAGCTGAGCAGCACATTCCTCCCCAGTGACAGATAAAATACACTAACCACTCAGAAGAACATCAATGCATTCATGAACTAATATCCTAAAGCTTTAATGCCTTACATACTGCAGATGGTATAATGGCCAAGAGAAAAAAAATATAGTTTGTTTGAAGTCTAGAAGGAGAAGCTAAACAGTGGGGTAGTCTAGCAAGTTCTCACCACTAAAGAATATTTCAAAATAAAAAGTCAGCACAAGGTTATTAAGGGATACTGCAATCAAAGGATCAGGTCTAAAAGTTGAATATTATCCTGACAAGTTTTAAAGTACGCACACAAAAAATTACTGAGTTAGAAGCACACTGCCACCAAGGCCCTAAAAAGGCAGATGAACCTGAGCCAAGAGTAAACACAGTTCAGATTGACTGCCACCACTTCTGTTTATGTGCAAAGCTGACATCCTGTACCATTCTGGTCATTCCCAGTTACAGTGTGAAAAGAAATAATGTCAACCTATGTTCAAAAACATCTATTTCCAACATGAAATAGAGACTAATTTTACACGACTGTCTTTAAGATTACCATAAACCAAAAAAAGGATGTAAGCTAAAGATGAACTTTTGCCTTTTCCTGGTCAAAAGCCTCTAAACACTCGGGATGACCGAAAAGTCATAATGCTGTAAGTGATGGAAGCAGAAAATCATATTTTCATAAATCAAATATCAAAGAGGTTCTGAATAGAAGGATCTCAGCTAAGTTGTTACACAGTGCAAAGACAAGATTTGCAGCTTACTAAGACTGCACAATGGAAGTAACCTCATTTGACAATCACTGATCACAAGACCTATTGTATGAAAAAAAAGTCCCATGGAATTTTGGTCCAGAGATGTTCTATTCCTCCTTAAACAGAGAGTATGGATTTGAAACTTTTAAGAGACAGCCAAGACATACATTTTTTTTTTACCACTCTGCACTTTGCGATTTAAGTCCAAGGTCAGAGAAGATAATGGAAACACCACAGACTACCTCCCATCATAGAGGCCACCACTTACTTAACTAGACCTGCTGTCAGACAAAGCTGGGGGTCCTGTATTTTGGTCTCTTTGTCCACAGGAATAATTTTTGCAAGTCAAAAAGGATTTTCACCAATTACGCACATGACCTTAAATACTGAATCCACATAATACTTTTCTATTGTTTTAAAATGCAAGAGTCAAAATTTCAGGGTTTCACCTGTAACACTGATGTCTGCTTCTAACAAGAGGCAAATTTGATGTCGGACTACCCTAAGTTGATACCTTAGAAGTCCTTTCCAGTGTACTGTATATTGAAACAACAGTAATTTAACTATGGTTACAATGAAAACCGTATCCTAATTGCAATGAAAACTCTATCTGTAAGGCTGCTTTATGAAGAACAGCCCGGCTTTTCTAGAATTAAAAAGTTACTCTGAAAGCAGCAGTTCTGGAATACAACACCACTACAACATTCCCAGGACACTTTTTTTGCAAAAGGTTGAGTACTACAGAGGAGCAAGATAGAAGGAAGGAGTGTTGGTTTTCTCTGGTAAAAAAAACATACCAGGGCTGCTGGGTAAGGAAAATATGCTACAAATACAAAGCTTCCTATTATGGTTACCCTTATCACCCTTTCAAGCAAACAGCAGTTGGCTGAGGCTCTGTATTTTTAAGGACTTGAACCCAGCAGGTTGCTATAGTACTTTACCCATACTCATCTGCCCCATCACTGCTGCTGTGCCACAAAGCAAGCAGGAACAGAGCTGACAAACAGGCTCTGACTCAGCAAACACTGACAGGAATATAACTGCTATGGCACTTTTGTCTTTATTTTCCCTTTAAAAACTAATAAAAAATACCCATCTGCTGCATGAGTGGAGAACTTGTTCCCTCCTGGGTTCAAGTCAGAAAATACCATATGACTTCATGCCCAGTATATGAAGTGGGGGGAAGAGGGAAGAAGCAGGATGTTTGGAGTGATGGTGCTTGTCTCCCCCAGCACACACTTGTGTGATGGAGCCCTGCTTTCCCAGGGATGGCTGAACATCTTCGTGCCATGGGAACTGCAGAAAGACTTCCTTGCTTTGCTTTGCTTGTGTGTCCAGCTTTTGCTTTCCCCATTACACTGCCTTTGCTTCAACCCATGGGTTTTCTCTTTTACTTTCAATTCTCTGCAGATCCTGCTAGTGGGGGAGAGACCCAGCAGCTGTGTGGGGCTTGGGGGGCAGCTGGGGTTAAACCACAACAAAGAGCCACTGAGATGATGAAGGGACCAGAGCATCTTTCATAGAAGGAGAGGCTGAGGGAGCTGGGACTGTTCAGCCTGAAGAACAAAAGGCTTCAGAGGGAAAATCGTACCCATGTGTCAGTACCTGACAGAGGCCCAGACAGAAGTGTAAAGATGGCTTATCGAGACTCTTCCCTGCAGTGTCCAGTGACAGGCTGAGAGGTAATAGGGACAATAAAAAAATATAGGATACCCCACTTCAACGTAAGGCAAAAAAAAAGCCACAACAACCACACCACCAAGGCATCTTTACTATAGTACGTTTCCAGGTTGCACAATGAGGTTGTGAAATGTCCATCCTTGGAGCTGTTCAAACCCTGACAGGACATGAACCTGTGCAACTAATCTGGCTTTGAGCTATATGATCCTCAGAAGTCCATTGTAACCTAAATAATTCTAACAGCCTGATATCAGGAGGAAAAACACAGTGTTAACAGAACTCTCTCTTAGTGGATATGTGCGGCTACAACAAAACCTACAACTTCATCCTGCAGCAGGAGAAGGAACAGCCTTTACAATCACAAAGCACATACTGCAAATAAAAACTGGCAACGTTTTTCTGTCTTACTGCTGCAGAACTGCAGCAAAGATAAATCTGAAAGATAGTTCAAATCTTAATATGAAAGAAGCAGAGTATGATTTATCTGGGATCATCAAACTCAGGAAAAAAAGTGGGACCAACCCCAGGACCTGGAGGCAACAATGCATTTTAGCCATTCAGAATAAGCCATTGTGTTCACTGCTAGGAAGTCTTGATATTTTCATCTGAAGATCTTCATTTAGATATTTTTCTCTTTAGCTATATTATGGAAAAGTGAACTCCTCTATGGAGACTGTTTTGTCTGCATGACAAACATAACACATGAAAGCAGGAAGACTGAAACTGAACTACTATAGATATTCAAATTACTATTTAATACTCAGATACAGCTAGTGACACCTACACAAACACAAAACTTAAGAGTAATGACAAGTAAACAAAAAACCCCAACATGTACAGTGGGAAGGCCCCAATTATTTCCTGCATTATCTTTATCCAAGATATTTATCTAAGATAGTTACCTAAACTGCTCTTATACTCTTTCAGAAGCAGAAGAGAGTCACTGCAACATCACGGGACAATCTGTGCTGGTGGAAAAAAAAACAAAACTAGAAGGGACAAGCCAGCACAATCAGGGCTATCAGAAGATTGCATGATGGGGCAGCAAGCACCAGCTGAACCAGGATGAATCCTTACAGAACTGTGGTTTGCCACGCTGGAAGACCTGCTGGGCAAGTCTGGTTGGCCTGACAAGAAAAGCATAACCAGGACAAGTCACCCAGGTTACCTTCAAAATTGCTGTGAATTTCTTTCTGAAACAAACTTGTTAGGCATGTTGTGGTCTCTAAAGCATAGCAAGTGTAGAGTTTCATTCTTTTAAAGAACATGTTTAGAACATGCTAAAAACCTGCATCTTCCCCACTCTTTTTTGTAGGCTAATGTACATGATAAAGTTAAACATCTTTGGTACAAAATTATTGTAGCCATGTGTCACAGAGACTATAGAGCCATTACTTAGGCAGGGACAGGGTGACAGCTGCTTAATTTTTAGTGGGGTTTGGATTTGTTTGGGGAAAGCAAATAAAAGAAAAAATTTTCTCCCAAAGAGAGCATTCTGGAAGCACACCCCCTGTCACAGTTAAAGTACTGCATCCCAGCGATAACCTGAGCTGTCTTTGCAGAAGCAACTGACTAGACAGCAGAAATCACCCGGAGGCAGTACCAAAAACTACAGCACCATTACTATGGTTTCCTTTTGAGTCACTAGCAATGGTATGCGTTACTAATCTGATCCTGCTGCTTGTCTTTCCAGATGTGAAACTCCCCTGATGCCAAAAAGAGTCATTCATAAGGTACTGCACTTGCCTCAACTGCTAAGGTGGCTCAGAAAGTATAGCTCACACATCATACAGCCTTAGCAAGCTAACAGATACAGGGCTAAAGCAGTCAGACAAAACCCAGTCAGGGTCTGGGGAGACAATGCCCAGAAAAGAGAACCAAGGTTTTCAGCCCTAGAGCAAAGGGATGCAGCTCAGATTGCGTCATCAACACCAAAAAACAGTGTATCAAACCAAATGTGTGAAAAATCCCATTAGGATAATGGTCCATGCAGAACAACTTGTGAAATTGCAGGCCTGTCTCCTCCAGACAGAGAACTCTTTCAAAGTGGGGAAAGGCTGAAACCTGCTTTGCAATCTCAGCTGTTCACTCTGAGAATCCTGATGTAAACTGGCCAGCCTAGAACAAACTGGCCAAAACTAATAACCAACAAGTCACTGCACAGGAAGACAGCACTCCCACACCTCCCATTCAACTGTTCAGCTGTTTCTGCAGAGGTGCATGCTGTTTGGGATCAAATTTTCTTCTTTATATGACAGAAACAGGGTCTGCACTTGTAGTCCAGAATAATGTAAATAATGGGGAAACTGGATGAAGACTCACTGAAAAAAATGCAAGGCAAAAACAAGGCTTTAAATAAATAATTGGAAAAAAATCTGTAATGCTGTTCCAAGAAGAAAATAAAACATGAGCTGTTTTATGGCTATAAAGTCTGATGGCTATAAAGAAAGAAAGATAAGAATAATCTATTGTCATAGATAAGTAAATAGGTGGATGCAATCCACACTAGATTTTTCTGCTTTTGAAGTGGACAGATTCAAGTCCTGGTTGCTTCTGAGAGCAATACATAAGACTTGAAAGAATTTATTACAGAAACTTTAAGTATATTCTACTGATAACTGCTGAGGTGCTCAAAATCAAATCCTGATGAAGACTGCACATAATTTTCACTCACTATTACTTAAGAAGGAACAAGCTCTACCACTACAAAGTTCTGCAAAAATTGCTGGTTTACTCTTTGGGGGAAAAAAAAAAGTGTTGAGGTATTTTGAAAGCCACAGTTCCAGCCATACAGAAAATTCTGCTCTCACTTAGTCCAGATGCTCCAGTAAGCCCAGTTAAAAGTAGGGCTTTAAAGAGCAAGTAACTGGTGGCAGATAGTAAAGAACCTGTCCAGGAAGAGATGGCCACTTCCTCTCCCTTTAAGATTTGCAGATTGCAAGCTTCCAACAAGGAAACAGGGAAACTAGGGCATCTTGAAGCTTTTCAGATGTTTTTCCCAAAAAACACAGCTGCAGAAATGACATGACATATGCAGCAATTTTCCAACAAATATCCCAAGGCCATGCTATACCAATTCTTTCTGGGAACAGCAGAACAACCCAGCCAAATTTAGTTATTCCATCCTGCACAGGGGACTGGAGAGGGTGGCCAGCAATGAAAAGACACTTGTTGTAAGACTCATTCACATTTTTCACTTTAAGTTTTAAGTTACTGTATGATTTGGGACTACAAACTTTTCAGAGCACTACCCAAGAGGCTCTTTGAGGTAAAAGGCATGCAGAATGCAGGAAACTGTCACTGCTTTCTCCTTTCTTGAACCAAATTTCTCACAGGAAACTGATAAATCACAGCTATTTTAGAGCACTTACATAATAGTTAGAGAGGTAACTCATCCAGGGTTTTCTGGTACCCACGAAAATCTCTGAAGTGCCTCAAGGTTTATGAAATATGGGAACCAGAAAACTGCAATCAGACTGGAAGTGAGCAAACATTGCTTTTTCTTTATACAAGATGTGGAACTTGCTTGAAACTCCAAGTGAGAATTTGCATTCATCTCTCCCAACACAGAAACCCTAAAGCATGGTGAAAAGGCCTGATCAGCCCCAAGCATTAAACAGCTTAGCTCTGAACTGCACCACTGGGACCAGAGGCAGGCAAGGGTTACAGCAAGAGGGCACACAGCAAGAAAAGCTGCCAGAGTGACAACAGTTAAGGACTAAGACTGTGCTTTTCAAAATATAAGCTACATTTTAAAAATCTAATTACATTACTAAGAAAGGAAACCATTTCCTCAGTGTTCAAATCACTGGGCTCAGAAAAACATGGTATTTCATATATCCTTTACATAAGTCATATTGATTAAATACAAACAAAACCAGGTCTTAATCTGCTTTTTCTCCGCAGGGAAACAAATTGCATTACTTTAATCACTGGCTGAAAGTTCAAGTCAAGAGAACAATACTATTAGTGGAAGTCAAGATTCTACCTGTGTTAGACCACCCCTACATCCCAACTCTGATCATTACCTTCTGTTTGCCTAAACCAAGCTGACACCTTGCAGTTACCTCTTCATAGTCTTCAGTTCTTGCCTAAGTTACCACAACAAGACATGAAAAAGTCTTGTTACACAGCCAATGTTTTTCAGCCCAGCTCACTGTCCAGTACAAATAATCACCACACAAAAGCAGTGCCAGGAAAACCCTTTACTTTTAGATTGCCTTGGTTAAACAGCCTACATGGGAAAGGCAAAAGGCCCTTCTGGGCATTTATTTGTTGTCTCCTTACAGTGACCTCAGAACTGGGGAGCTTGTCTCCACTTGAAGGACATTGACCATTTAAATCTTTTCAACTTAGCACGGACAATGAAAATGGCTACTGAGCACATGAATGATCACAAGAACACTGAGAATGCAGATGTAGCATAATCCGAAAATCAATATCCCCAAGCCATAAAACTGGCTGCTAATCAGCAGCTGCAGCATTACTCTTCTCCACCCACACACCTCTGTGCCATCCTGCAGCTCCAGCAGGACAGAGTGGCCACGTGCCACAGAACACAGCCAGGCACTGGACATGCTCAACCTGCAGCACGGAGGGGCACACTTCAAAATGAAAGGCCTGCGAAGAATCACAAAATAACTAGATACAGATGCAAGAAAAAAGGATAAACCTTTCAAGAGAAGCATTAAATGTTTCCATCATTATGTTTCAAGGACTTCAAAAAACTTCTCATCTAAAAATAACAGTCTTTACAACAAGGAAGTTGAAACATGAACTGTGAAAAGACTGTCCCTTGGACTCATTAGATACCAGGTTAATTTTTTCCAAATAGTGGACTGTACAAAGGCTGGGGGAAATGATGTTCAGTTACCACAAATTTAATGAAATAATTTAATCATAAACCAATCAGAAGCTAATGATGCAAATAAATATAATAGCAAATTCCTATATTTAGCTTTATGTTTCTGTTTATGCAGATTCCATTATTAAAACAAGAGGCCACAGTAAGTTTGAAAAGCATGCTGGAATGTGTATGATACCAATTCTAGCAGGAAACTTAATTATTACTTTTGATGGTATGACACAACAAATGATTCAGGAGAACAAAACCTCTTATTAAATTTGCCCCAGGTTAACGTATACCAGTTCAGTGACTTTTAAGGATTCAGTGTGTGGCCAGGTTTCAAGTTGACAATAAGCAGAAGCCCATCATAACATCAGAAGTAATACCTTTGATGGCATAGTCAGGCTATCACAAATTAAGCAATTAGCAGGAAAAACCAGCCTCTCTCATATATTATTCTAGCTGATGTACCTCAAAGCAGCAGCAGAAATTTTACTGTTCCTAATTTTACAAAAAGTTTAGCTCTCTGGCATATGTTACTATTACAAAACAAATAATCCTCTTATACCTGCTGACAACTGCAAGAAGCACCTTGGATTTGTGGCCAACAGACACTACTTGGAAGTACTTCAGCAATACTTTCTACTGACATAAAATGGTGGATCCCTAGGAACAAATTTATTGAAACATTCTGAGTGGATGATTCCAACACCTATCCTTCATGCTCAGTGCACAGACCAGTACTAAATGCACCTTTCAATGAAATACTCAGGCTCAAATTATGAAATATGCTACTGCAATGACAGTAATTGAGGCTTCTCTCTCTTTTCAGTCCTCACAATAAAGAATAATTCCACAGCTCAAATAAAAAAAAATCAATAGATTTAGAACAAACGGTGAAAAAGACAGCAGAAAAATGTTAGGGAACAAAAAAAGAAAAAGAACAGACTTTAGAGTAGTTCAGTTGAAAACTACTTTAGTGCAGAGCAGTTTCTCTGGAGAGCACCCATAAAGGGGTTGAACAACAGAGCTGTGAAAGAGACTGTGGAAATAAGCTTTTCCATTCAAATATAGAAGGGTGCCACAAATGAAAGAAGATATGATGACTCTCAAACTACTGCTTTACAATTAAATGATTAAGGTGAATATTTTTTAGTCTGTGGGTAGCAATGGACACTGTAAGCACTTTAAATGCACCTTTTTATGACGTGGCTACTAGTGCCTTGGCTTATCCTACTCCTGAAACTCTTGCCAGAAGTCTTACAAATGACTTTTTCTTTAAACAAAAAGAAAACTAGGCAAAAAAAAAAATTAGGCTACAGAAGTCTAGTACTCCCACAGGGTAAGAACTTTGGTCAGTACCATTCAAACATAGTATTCTACCTACCCAACCAAATCCTCCATACTTTGCTCAAAGAAAATGCCTCAGATCAAGCCCAGTGAGTGACCAGACAGCCAGATTTACATTTACCACACAGATCTTGCAAAGTATCAGGAAAGGGTGGTAATGGGACTGGAAGAGAAGGGAGGAGGCCACCTGCTAGGGTTCCTTCTCACAGCAGCAACCCAGAATAACCCTTTGCCTTCCTACAGTGACACACAGTGACACCACTCATGGTTACAAGAAATCAGTGCTGCATTTTAGCTTTTGAAGTTCAGTGGGATGTTAAAACAAATCAGAGAAGGTGAGCAACAAAGGAAAAAAACAACGTATGTTTCAGTATTTTCTCCCTATGAAGGAGAGAAGGAACAGAAGTGCTCCTCCAGCCTGCAAAAATCTCGTCAAACTTGAGAAGTCCAAGATAGGCATCAAAGGATCTTGAGTGTTTTGAGATGCATTAACCAAGACAACAGAATTACCTGGGCAAAGACCTTGCTGTTGTCCCATTCCCTTCCTCTGTTACTACTTTAGAAGACAAAGTATTAGGTTTGATAATACAAATGGAAGTGTTCCAAACACAAAAAATATTCATCTGCTCATTTTCACGTCATCCACTCCATGCAAGAGATTTAACAGACATTTATATTAACCATGCCTGCATCTGGAAACATTTTTATAAATGTAAACTGAACCTCATGGGTCCTTAATTCTCTATTAATGTATACACAGGCTATGGTTCTATTTATTTCTAAGTAATGCTGTTGACAGGAGCAACAACAACTGCAATTCATGCCAGAGACAACCACAGGAAATAAAAATGGGTAAGAAAGAAGAATGCATTTGGAAAGCAAACTGGCAGCTATTGGACTTGGAGACTTGCCAAGCCATCTATATATATTTATGCATATCAAAATAGGACAGGCTCAGGTACAAAACTCAAGAGGCCACACTTCTAATGTGATGCCTTCCAGAGTGGTGCAACAGTGGCACAGAACCCTTCCTGACAGACTCTCATGCTCCTTTACTATCCACACCATTGCTGTCTCGCTGGTTTTCCCAAATATACTCAAATATGCCTTGACCTTCATGTTTCTACATGTCCCTGGGTCAGATTCACAACTGACTTTGTCTTTGACTCTGACCCGCCTACAGGAATCTGAGCATCACTGTTCTTTCTTGAGAGCTTGATGTGGTTTTAAGAGGAAAATTAACACCATCCTAGCCAAAATCAGGATGGAGTTTCATCAGGTTGATGTCCCTCCAGTCCTCATCTTAGGAGGCTACATAAACTTCTGTTTAATACAGAGTAGAAGGTATTAAAAGCTCAATATATTAAGTTCTTTTACCAGTTAGCCTTTTTCCTAATATTAGGAGTAAAGAGTTTTCTGCATACGCCTTTTGGATCTAAAATACGGTGATAAGCAAGGTGTACTAAACCCCACAGGAAAGGATGCTGCTTCCAGCACCATCTGCCACTGCCAGGTTAATGTGCTGCTCCAGAAGCAGAAGTAACAATGCTGATTTCCCAAAAACCCACTGTCTAACCTCCTTCCCCCCAACAGCATGGACAAGATATGCTGGCACTGTGGCAAACCCTGAATCACTGATGCACTGTTTGAACAAGCAGCAGATGTCAAACAAGACATACAATGGCTGAGTCTGCCTGCAGCACCCTCAGCTGAGGCACAAACTTGGGTCTCTGTCCTCTGCTCAGCTGTCAATTTTCACAAAACTCATGAGAACACAATTATGCCTGAAATCCGAACCATCTGGTCAATTGCACACAGATTTGCAAGGAAGCAAATCAGAAGTGTGGGAGAGCTGAGAGAAAGAATAGCTGTTAAACAAGTAGCTTAATCTCATCAGGAAACTATACTTAAACATGGTCACATTTATCTACATGGGTAATAAACACCCAAGTCAGAAAATTACATTAAAATGGTGTTCGATGGCCCACCTTAAACACCACACTTAAACATAACTGATGCTTAAATTAACCAAAAGTATGTGTTCTTAATATTGATGGGGTTTTTTCTCCATTTCTGGCAAACAAACACAGACACTGTGGACTTTCACAGAAACTCCCCATGCTTGTAATTACAAGATGCTAGAAAATGAATTAAACTAAATTTTAAGAGAAGTCAGACAAAGTCCTCCCTTTTGCCACCAAAAAAGCCCCAAATCCACAAGCACTCATGCCACTGTCCTAAAGAGTCAACTTTCCTGAAGCCATGTCCTCCCAAACAGCAGCAGCTCTGCTCCTTGCTCTTAGAACACCACTTCTATTTTTAGTTCCACACAAGTGAGAAGCAGTAATAAAGCTATTAATCTTTCCTCTCCTCCTTTACTTAAATTACAAAACTGAAGTGAGTCTCTAAGCTATGAACTATTAAACTCCTTAAAAAAGGACAATTCCTTACCCTTTAGAACTGTAACATTTGAACAAGAAGTTTTACGGTTATATTGTACGAATCAAAAGAAGTAACACCATTGGCATTATCTGGCAAAGCATTTGTGAAAAGGTATAATGGAAGTATTTAAGAAAAAAATTAAACATAACCTCCAGGTACTGCTGTCTTATTAAATCTCATAGACTTGCAATGTTCTACCTTTTAATGGGGACACTAAAAATTACCTTCTCCTTTACAAAGAGTCAAAGAGATTGAATCTTTTCCATTCTACCCAGGAAGAAGAGTCACTGAGTTGTCCAATTTGGTTCTGCTTTGAGTTCAGCTGTGAGTGAAATGGTTCTGGTTTGATTTCAGCCTGCACTGACGAGGCTGGTGACCCTCTTAGAGAAGTCTTAATTCTTCAATAGCTTTAGAACAACTGAGATGAAACTACTGAACTGTGAAGGTGAACCACTGATATTTTTTTAGTATTATTCTCCATTCTGTTCTTTACAAATTTTGTAACAGAAGGTATAGTTGTTCACTGGGACAAAACTTCCCCTAAGCTCTCCACCATGATACTCATCTATTTCCTAAACTGCTACTTTACTTAAATGTTTATTACTTTATATTGTTCAACACCAAACAACTTCTGCATTGTGTTGGCTATTCATGCAGCTTAAGTACTTTTGAAGTTTTCTACAACTGTCTCTGTAGCTGACAAATTCAAATTGTACATGTGCAAAACTTTAGAGAAACCCCATTGCTGAGCATGCACCAGAACCACCACCAGAACTTATTTCTTTATGAACTAGTTTTCAGTTTATCCTAGCCCTTTGTTCTCACCCTAGGCTTAGTTTTCTTCTCTAAAAGAATTTGGCAGAAGGCATTCTTCCAGTCTAAACATCAACCAGTTAAGAAAATAGTAAGAAAATATGAAGAAATCTACTTCAGTGACATTCACATACTAAAGCCCTGACCTGCATGGGACTGCTCTCTTGAATTGAGGCCATAAGCACTAGTTTAAAAATACAATAAAGCTGGTGCTGCCACCAAAAGATGCATTTCCTTCCTCTATCTCTCTGCTGTTTGTACCTACTTTCTCTCACCACACCCACAAAAGGAACTGGGTTAGGGGCTGTGTCTTCCATGTCGCCCAGCAAAAAAAGGGGTGGATGTGTAGTTTTAGCACAGGCCAGAGCTGGCTGTGATCCAGACCACCACACTTCATTAAATATTTGGCCAATAAAACTGAAGCAGTGGTAGGATGAGTCTGAAAGGCTGGGACTGCCTTTCTTCTGTGGCACTCCCTGCTCTAAATGCTTTGTGGGGGGAGAGGAAAAACCCAGAACAACATCATACACAGAATCCCTCACTGGTGTCATGGAACATTTTGGGGAATGCAAACATATTAGCTTTATTTATTTCAGTAAGTGCACACACAAGAGGCTGGACTGAGCTGAGTGGCTGCAAGAGCAGGGCAGTTCTGTGCCTACACCATCCTGCATCTGATGTGTCATCCCCAGCAGCAGAGTTGACGTCCCACTCCAACACACACCAGATTACATATCTTGGAGCTGTACTTTGGCTCAGTTCACCTTCCAGAGTCACAGCACTATGATTATATCCCATAAAGGATTTACTACCTACCCTGTCTAATTAGGGTTGCACAACTCTTACATTTTTCAGCACCTTCAAACCTTGCTAAACTAACCTTTGGCAAGATTTTTCTGTCCCTCTCACACACATGACAGAAAAAGGGAAAGTGATGCATTCTGTTAATCTGTTTGAGCCTCATTCTAAAAAAGTAATTTCCCAGAACAAAACTTTAGAGAAAAAGAGTTTTCTTCTCCACATTAAAAATTCAATTTTATTTTCCTCCAGCTTTCTTGAAAATCTCCAAAACTTCCATGCTTTAGTTACATTAAATGAGAGTGAGAAATTGCATCTTTGACATAAAGGCATCATTTCTCACATGTTTCAATACATATGATGATACTGTTCAAGTGCAAAAAAAAATTTGCTGCAAAGAATTTGTGGACAAAGCACTTAACTCCCTAAGATTATGCTTGTCCAAATCAGAGCTGGACAAAAGCTTTCCTGTAATTATTTCACATGGTTCCTAAAAGCCTACCATCAAGGAAAAGAACAGCAAAAGGTGAAGAGAACAGAGACACATCTCTCAGGTATTCTTAGTCATATCCCTTCAGTTATGAAGGGAGAAGTAAGAAGACTAATGTGAACAGATATGCTAAAAACAAAGGCCCAGATGAACGAGGGGGGATAAAAACACATGCTCAAAATAGCAAACTCAGCTCTAAGGAGGAATGGAACCCAGAATTGCTAAAACTTCGCTTTCCTTTGGCTGTGAGCATGAGCTAATTTAGAAACATTCCACAGCCATTGCTGGACTTCAAATTATAGAATGACACCTTTCTGTATATGTATTCATCAATAATTTCATCTTTACTATGCTTTGATATGCTTACAGCAGTTCTTGTATTATCCACAGTAGGTGAAACAGGGACAGAGACTAACCTGCTGTAAAAAAAGGGGGGTAAAGGAAAAAACCACAAACAAACAAGAAATTTAAAACGGACTTAAATAGCAACAAACAACAAAAACAATAGTGTGAGCTTTTACTCTAAGCTTTGTGCCAGTAGGCAGCAGCTTTCTGAAAAAAAAAATCAACTCGGAGAATATTTCATTATCTAATCTTTTGGAATGACCCTTTACAGTGAAATGATACAATAGAAAAATGAATTACAAGCTTTACTGCTTCTGACACATTAGATTACATTTGCTGGCATTAGATGAAGTACAAAGAAGTATGGTAACTGTAACCCATGTCCCCAGAAGGAGATATGGGGATTTTCTGATGTGATTTCTCATGCCATTAGAAAAGGACAAGGGTCTTTGTACAGCACTCTGTACAGACACATCACATGTACAAAGAAGATGACACCAGGTTCATTGCACACCTTCCCTCTTCTTACGCAAAGCTGCCTTTGACATGGGCCTTTGCTCCAAGGCCACAGTGGAAACAGCTCCAATGTCCCCAACTCATCCAACTCTGACCTTTTCTTATCCAGACAGCTCCAAAGATAAACACAAACTTCCTCTTACAAACAGCAAAATGAATGCAAAAATTCCTGCTCCATCTCAGCATAACCTACACATCCAGGAGAGCTTAATTTAAGTCAGAGATTGCCTAGAAACTCAACACACCCCCCCAGCATAAACCAGAAGTTTATGTGCAGTATTCTGCTACCCAAATCCACTGAGTCAAATCAGGTACTTCTGCACATTCTATGAAAACATCACCAAGAACCATTTTCCTTCTCCATTTCACACACTGCCTGACCTCAAAACAGAAGTTGTTTCCCTGTGCCTCTCCCTGCCCAGTCCTCAGAGTTAGTGACCAGACCCAAAAGCAAAACACTGCCAGTGAAAAAATCACACCGTAGAAACTGAGGAGGGCAGAACCAATGGCAGGGTTAGAGGCACAGACAGGTCTCCTGAAATAACACTGCCTGCCTTGTATGGGACAAAAATTTACTTTATCTCATCTGCTGTCCTTCAGCTTCTGCTGCACTTCCTGCCCGAGGAGAGGGGCCAACCTGTCACGAGAAGCAGCACAGACAGCACATGTTGTCTGCACCAAGGAAGTGTTGTCACAGCAACTCCACCTGTGTCTTTTACAGCTCTGGAAGACAAAAATATTTGCATTCTTAGACGATTAGAGGAATTAAGGCTGTTGACTTATAAAACGGAAACAAGATTTTGCATTAGAAGGAAAAAAAAGATATGGCTGAAAAAATTATAGAGTGGCCTCATTCTAATCACATGTGTAAATCAGCCAATAAAAGCTAAATCAGTTGGGAGGGGAAGAGATGGGGACAGCTAAAAATCAAAATCGCAATCTCAGCTTTTCTTTACTTGGCTGAACAGAGAAGGAAAGAGAAATTCTCCTCACTTGACAAAACCTGACAATTCTTGCAGACACTCTTTAAAATTAGTCACCATCCTGGCTGACACAGAACATAATACCATAGGATCAGTCCACTTTTAATTAAGCACTGCATCATTATACCAGCAAGCACAGTCACAGCACTCATAGTTTCTAGTGTGTGCCAACAGGTGTATTACTCCCCCCTGCCCACAGCCCACTGAACTATCCAATACTGCTCTGTGTGTCACTGAGAGGCTGAAATGCAAGGTTTTGTCAAGGTGTCCTCTTTGCTGCTGGAGTATGAAATACCTCAGGCACAGTTCTGAAGAAACCCCCTGCCCAGGTGCATACAAGCCTGCAGAACCCACAGCATCTTTCTCCTGGTGCTGACACAAGAATTGATGATTGCTGCAGCCAGAGGACACTCACTGTGACAGTGTTCGCGGGGGTCTTAGGATGAGGGAAGAGACGAGAATGTTGACTTTATATTTCAGAAGGCTTGAGTCCTTATTTTATGATATATATTATATTAAAACTGTACTAAAAGAATAGAAGATTTAATCAGAAAGCTAGCTAAGAATAGAAAAAGAATGATAACAAAAGCTTGTGACTGACTGTGACAGTCCGGACAGCTGGACTGTGATTGGCCATTAATTAGAAACAACTACATGAGAGCAATCACAGATCCACCTGCTGCATTCCACAGCAGCAGATAATCATTGTTTACATTTTGTTCCTGAGGCTTCTCAGCTTCTCAAGAGAAAAAATCTTAAAGAAAAGATTTTTCAGAAAATACCATAGCTACAACTCACTCTGCCAGCCGCAGCCAGAGGCACCAGCCCCACTCCCCACGGTGGATGAGCTGTGTGGAGCACACTGGAGCAGAACATCAGCATCCCCAGTGTCAGGGCTGCACTGCCAGCTGACTGCTCTGAGTCCCAGGGACTCCTCATTGCAACACTGCAACAACACCATCACAGGCTCGGACCAACTCCTGCATTCCAACTGCACAGAGGCAACAAAACCATTTGTCTGTGTGCAATTAATTAAACAAGCTTCTCTCTGGCAGTCCTATTTTTGGTGATTTGATTAAGTACATGGATATTACACTTAGTCTGCAATACTTGACCAAAGAAGATGAAATCTCTAAGATGACTGCTTTAAAACTGGTTTTGTAGGTGAGCAAAAGATCCATCAGAAATTCACCACCACAGAGAGGCTCCATCTCCCTTCCATCTACCACAATATTTAGTGCTATCTGGTGTACTCATATATTAAACGACAAATTATAGTACAGGGGAAAAAGGTACTTGCCAACAAAGGATCAAGCACTCTTGAGTTTGCTTTTTTTACAAAGCATCTTCCAACAAATGCAGGAAAATATTTAGAAGTATTATTCAAAGGTGCCTTTCAAATCACGCTAATATGCAGATTCCAAGTGCCCTGGATGAACAGCTCCTACAAGAGTAACACATTTATTTTAAAGGCCAAAAAATGCCCTTAAAAAAGGAGATTTAGAAGAGTTGTAAGAAGGCCTTCCTGAAATTATATAAAAATAAAATAACATTGCTAGACTGTCTGTACCCTCTTCATAAAAAGATATCCAGTTTTCATTTTTGTAAGAAACCCTATGGAGCTCAAGAGAACAACAGAGATATTTATCATACTCTGCCCTTTAAAAATCAAAGTAAACCAATTATGCACAAGTTCTCTCTCATACTTGCATCTTCAGAAGAAAAAGATTAGGAGAGAACAGCGACCTTTACAATTTCTCTTCCCAGTCCCTTCTTTAATTTGCTTGTCCAGTCATATGCTATTCCTTTACATAATACCAAGTGCATCTGCAAACAGAAACACCTACATTTATCAAAAAGCACAGATTAGAGCTACTGATACAGACACAGATCAGGTAATTTCTGTGATCATAAATCCTCTACGTTCCTAAGAAAAACCCCCAGGTTTAGACAGGGGTGAGAAAGAGAAGGGCAGACATGATTCAGGAGTCCTTCCTCAGCTCTTCCAGCTATATTCAATAAAATATACCAACAATTATGCAACAGCAGCAAAGCCCAGAAGGATAAGCTAGCACTCACCATATTCTCTTCATTTGGTGTCTAGCTTTCTCCTACACATTACACACAAATTACAGGAGCAAAAAAAAGTCTGCCCTGAATCTATTCTGCAGGCTGAGTTGAAGTCCTTAATTACAAATTATTTATGTTGCTTCTTACCCAAGAGATGACCCAAGCTTGGAAAGGGAAAAAATAAATGAACAAAAGAACGCAGACTACTCCCTCCAACTAAAAGACAAGTAAACTTATTTATCTGGTTACCCTCTTAAAAGCCAAACAAACCAACAAAAAACGTTCACCAACTACTCTGCTACTCAAAAGACAAAAACTTCAACCTTTTCAATGAACCCATGCATATCTACTGTCTTGTATTTACTTTTGCAAAGATAGGACATACTGAAGCCTACCTTTGACTTAATTTTTTGGAATTTAGAACAGAAGAATTCTGGAGTAATGTCTCTTTCAGATGCACCACTGCAAGTCTTGGACACCAACTCTAATAAAGCAGTATTTCAGTTCTGAGTTGGTTATGTCATACTGTATAAGTAACAGGGAACCTAGCGGCAGGTTTTAATAAAACTATTAATCTGGAAAAAGACACAGATTACTCTGTTTGCATATGTTGAAGCCAGAAAGATACACTTTCCAGGTTTGTTCTGCAAGTGGTAGAGAGCACCAATGAGGTTAAAGAAAGGACAAAGAAATAAGCTCTTCTTGCTAATTCATATCATTTCAGTATAAAACACACTAAAGCCTTAATGTCACATGAAACACATTTAAACTAAACTTTCATACAAGCAATTGCTCAAAATCCTCCCCAAAAGCCATGCTTCATAGTGGAAAGCAAAAAGAAGGGCCTCCTACATCATCCCTTAAAACACTTCTGCATAGCAGTCTGTAAATACTTCAAACAAATATACTAAGACATTTCAAAACTATAAAACAAATTATTTCAAGATACATCAGCAATACCAACCAACAGATGCTTCAGGAAGATTCTAGGATATGCAGAACATGCTAAGACCACCTTCCAAGCAAAAGGAAAAAGAAACCACACAGTTCTGCAGTCAGCAGTGAAACTACCCTGAGGAAATGGCTTTCAAAAATTGTCATGGGACAATGAATTTTAACCAGCACATTCAGTACACACAGTGAATCCTCAGGGTCAGGAGCTGTATGACTTTAACATCACCATTATGGCCATAAACTTTCCCATTTCCAATAGTACACAAGACACCTTGAAAGTCAGTCCTTCCTTCTGGAAGGCCTGTGCGCTTTATGACATAAAGCAGACTTTTACAAGTGTACCTGCCACTGCAAACACCATGTGGACTTCTTTTAATGAGCAAACATATAAAAAGGCCTTTAAACAGCATCTCTGGATAAGCTTGAGCTGTACCAGGCAAGGCAGTTTCGAAGCAGTGCAACGCTGCGACAGTTCTAGCCCAACAGATCAGAGTCTAGCTTGCTGCTGCTGCCACCACGTCCTTAAAAAGCACGGGAAGCTCACCTAGAGTATCCACAGAACCTTTGTGCATCTTGGAAAGGCACAAGACAGGGTACCAAAAGCCACACTGGCACTGAGGCGTCAGCTCTCGTTGCCTAACAAGCCTCCGTCTGGGCCAACACTGACTTTCTGACTAATCAGAAGTCTGACCAGACTCCAGAGCTGTCTGCTGCCATTCCTTGTTTTTCTTGTTTACACAAGACCTGCAGATGCAGCCTGGGCAGAAGAGATGGAAACAATTTTAGGAGGGCTGCTCATACTTTGCACTCAACAGATTCATTTCTTCCCTTCCCAAAGCTCATACAAAGAACCGATGGCTGGTTTTTTGCATGAAGTACAGTAGCCAGGATGAAAATCAGTGCATTCAAGGACAAGACCAGAGCCTTCCTTAATATTTCAGTTCAGTCCATCACCTTGATGAGCCTATGAATACTAAACGAGCAAAAACAAGTTCAGTAATAACCAAAAAGCAAGCATGCAGAGGGAAAACCCCTACAGATACTGTAATTAGCTCTGCTAACAGTAAATGAAGAGTCATACGGTTGAGAAATATCCCATATCACTACTTGAATGAAAGAGGTTCCCTCTGCTTCCCTCCCTTCTGAGACGGCACAAAAGACAGTCGCTGTTGCAAGGAGCAGAAGACCTACTCTTCTGACACGAGCTTCATGTCAAATTTCTTAGCCTTGACTCCTGATGTTTCTAATGGGAGATGATTTAGAGATGCACACACTTAGTGTAAGAAAAGTTTAGTTCTACTAGCTACGTGCACAGTACGAATCAACTCTCTTCTGAGGAGATGTATCTTTTTCGTGAAACACTAAACATGATCAAGATACTAAGGAGAAGTCATATTTCCCATTTCACTAGCAGAAAATACTGACTGCAAACCTCTTAAAACATATAAAGTTTCTAGCTATAACTTAAAAAATGTTTCAGTACACAACATCTCAACCCAGAAACACATCTGTGTAAGACGACTGAAAGACGAACATCCTGCATATCTACTACATTCAGATATACATCCCCTTATGAAAACAGTCTTTTAACCCATTAGTATGTTTTATATTGTAAGACATTCTTACCTGTGTATCCTGCCCACCAGCCCCAGGAAGCCACCATAGCTAAAAGCCATTTAAATAACACTCCTTCGATATACCAGAAGCTTTTGCTGTCCAATATTCGGAGAGGCTGCAGCACAATTAAATACAAGACGTAGGACGGAATAGCAACCAGGTTATTGGCGACCATAAAAGCGAACCTGAGGAGGGCTTTCAGGCAGGTGTAGCCCAACTTCTGGGCCCGCTCTAGAGTCACGGCCATGCTCTTCACAGCGGAGGGCGCGGGACCGTCCTGCGGAGAGAGGGAGAGCAAGGTGGCACAGGGAGCGCTCCTGAGTGGGGACAGCAAAACACGGTGGCACAGGGAGTGCTCCTGAGTGGGGACAGCAAAACACGGTGGCACAGGGAGCGCTCCTGAGTGGGGACAGCAAAACACGGTGGCACAGGGAGCTCTCCTCGAGGGGGACAGCAAAACCACGGTGGCACAGAGAGCTCTCCCTGAGTGGGGACAGCAAAACACGGTGGCACGGGGAGGGGTGCCCGAGGGGTGACAGCAAAACACGGTGGCACGGGGAGCGGTGCCCGAGGGGTGACAGCAAAACACGGTGGCACGGGGAGCGGTGCCCGAGGGGGCGAGGCGCGGGTGTCCGCCGACCCGACCCGGCCCGGCCCCAGCCCGCTCCCGCGCCGGCCGTGGGTCCCCGGGCAGGCAGCGACCCCCGCCCCAGGGGCAGACGCGAAGGCTCCGGCGCGACCTCCGGCCGGCGCCGCCTCCGTGCCCGGGCTGCGGGGGAGCCCAGCCCGCACTCCCGGCCCGGGGCACTCTCGCGTGCTCCCGGCCGCCCTCCGGCTCCCCCTCCCCGGAAAGGCGGCGGGCGCTCCGGCGGCTGCCGGCGGCCTCTCCCCCGCCCCGGCGCGGCTGACAGGAGCCCGGGCCCGCGGGGCGGGGAGGCGGCGGCCCGGCCCCGGGACTCACCTCCGGCGGGGCGGCGGAGCAGCGGCGGAAGCGGCGGGGCTGGGGGAGCAGGGCCCGGCGGCGGCGGCGGTGTGGGCTGGCGGCGGCGGCTGGCGGCGGCTCATGGACCCGGCGGGGGCTGGCCCGGCCGCGGCAGCGCTGCTCGCCCTGCGGCTCCCTGCGGAGGGAGAGGGGGGCGGGCGGCGTGAGCGCGGGGGAGGCGGGAGCGCCGGGCCGGGCGGGCAGGCGCAGACCGCGGGTTCACCTCGGTTCTCCCGCGCCCGCGGCCGGGCCTGGCACGCTTCGCTTTGCTTCGCTTTGCGTCCCGTTCCCCTCCCCTCGCTTACCCTTCCCCTCCCTGCCGGCTCGGCGGGCGGGACCGCGCCGAGCCCCGGCCCCGCAAGGGCAGGCGGTGCCGCGGGCGGGGGGAGGACCCTGCACCTGCCGGGGGCGGGGGTTCGTACCTCGGCACCGCCGCCGCCTCCGAGCCCCCGCCGCGGGTTCATGCCGGGCGCTGGGGCCGCGCTCCCCGCCCCCGCCGCGTCCGCCCTGACCGCCCGGGAGCGGGGCTGACGCTGCAGCGAGCGCCGCCCCCGCCGGGCAGCGCGCAGCCCCCGCACCCTCCCGCTCTCACTCACTCACACACACACAGACAGACAGACAGACAGACAGACAGACAAACATCGGGACGGGTGCCGCAGCGCATCCCAGGCCGGCCCGCGCACACCCGCACTCCGCGGAGGAGGCACCGGCAGGGGCTGCCCCCAGCGCCCGTTCCGGAGCCGAGCCGGGGAATGGCCCGAAGTTGTGTCAGGGGAGGTTTTAGGTCGCTATCAGGACAAGGTTCTCCACCCAGAGAGTGTTTGGGCCCTGGAACAGGCTCCCCAGGGCTGTGGTCACAGCACCAAGCCTGACAGAGCTCAAGGGGAGTTTGGAGCACCCTCCCAGGCACACGGTGTGACTCCTGGGGGTGTCCTGGGCAGGGCAGGGCAGGGAGTGGATGGCATAACCAGTGCTGTGCATCCCGGATAACTGTGCTTCTGTGAGCAAGGAGCAGCAGGGCTCGGCCCCACGACTCCCCCTCACCCTTGGTTTTGGTTAAAGTCGGGCAGTCGGGGAAGGTACAAGAGGATGCTCCACAGGTTCCCTCAGCACCATCAGAAAGACCCCTTGGGCCCAGACAGCAACAGTGCATTTTGTCTTGTCCTTGTAGTCCTAAGTGCCTTGTGTGTACTTTTTGTAGCTCAACGTCTCCAGTCTTCTTCCTTCTCTCTCATCCCTGCCCAGCAGCCACAAAGATCATCCACCTCCGAACCAACTCTGTGATGGTCTCTATCCTACAGAGATACCTGATGCCAGCACAGAAGCAGCTGAGGGCAGAGACTTGACAGCACCATGCGGAGAGCCTGCACCTTTACAAAACCACTCCAGGGTGAGGATGTTTTGCCTTCTGTGTAACTGCATCTTCCCTTGTGGTGATACAGGACTGTTGCCTCTTGTCTGTTCTCTGTGCCTGTCAGACACAGCTCTGCTCCTGTCCTCTCTGTAACCCCTGAAGGGGCCATGGAAGAGCGCTGCCAGACTCCCACCAGCTCTCTCTGGCCTGACCAGGCTGCTGCCTCTGCTTACTTGAGCTGTTAAAACACTTACACTGAGCAGAATGGCTTTGCAAGTGATTTTAACTCTGCTTGTGTTGCTAAGGAAGAGCAGCAGCTGAAACCACCTTAACAAGGAGATGTGCTAGAAGATCTTTTGTGATGAAAAAAGAAAAAAAAAAGTTCAAATTGTAATATGTGGACTGAAAAACATATCGGTTTCACATACTAACCATGCCATGTGTAAAGCTAGTCTACTGTTTCCTAGACAATGAGGCTTCAGAGATGACTGTACCATCAACAAAATTAAATCCCAACCTCTATTCCAGGAAGCAAACAAAGTTGTTATTGCAGATAAATTTAATTTGAGAACTTAAAAATGCAAACAACCAAATAATACCATCATATTCTATTTGAGCAAAACAAAACAACACTAAACTTCTGACCTTTTTGACAAAAAGGACACATCTTGCATAAGTGTTTCCAAGTCTGGGCGTTTTTCTGCCTGTGTTATTTTTATTCCTAGGTTAAACCTGGCAGTTGTGCTCAGTAATCATTATGCATTCAGCTTGAGCTGTTCTGAAGTGCTACCAGCATCAGTAGAACTTGTGTTTTATGTTGGTTTGGGGGTTTTTTCCCATATATCTCATACAAACAACTCTGGGCATACACTTGAGGTTATTCTCAGCAAAATTTTTCTCCAAAATTCTCAGGTAGGAAAAGGACAAATTTTAGACCATTATTAAGGATACATTTTAGGTTTTTTACATCAAACAGCAAAATGAAGCTTAGTTTATGTATCATTCCAAGATTAAAAATATTTATTATAATAAATTTTTAGAAAATTTAAAGCATCTTAATTTTATTCCCACTGCACAGTTTGGAACACTATTCTGAAGCCTGGTGCATCCAATGAGGGACTGCAGAAATTATGTTAGACAAGTAATGAATTAGGCAATTTATCCTGCAGAAAGGAATTGCACATGGGGAAGCAGCTGTACAAAGCATTCATTCTTTGTCAGTGACTGCCTTGGAGCTTAGGAAGCTGTGGTTTAGCATTCTGCTGAATGAGCTCCTAGCAGAGACCCACCCCTATTCCTCATTTCCTGGCCTTCCCATGGACAGCCCAGTCCTAGGAAGTGTGCACAATGAAATAACCCCACTGCTCTGGAGAAGCCAGCTGTGCCACCCAGTCTGAGCCTCTGAAAATCCTTTCTGGTACCAAGTTACATGTGGGCCTTTACTGCAAACAAAAAGAAGGAGACAACTAAAAGCAGCAATTTTTTATTAGGTCAATAACTCTGAAGCCCAGAAGTATCACAAGTGATTTTTGGTTTCAATTTTAAGAGAAATAAATTCCATTTTCTGGAAGCCATTCCTCAATCTCTGAGCTTCATGAGCTTTCATTATATATAGTTTGTCTTTTTACTACTATAAATGCAAAAAAAAGGGCAAAGTATTAATATAAGCAGCTCTCATTTTATGGCCTTTTTAATAATTTATCTAAAGTTTACATGTTTTTTATTGAATATCCCCCCCATAACTTCTTCTTTTCAGCCTCACAGAAATACTGACAGGGATGTCACTACTGATCATTGTAAAAATACATTTTAATGTGCTATGGATATGATTATTGGTTAAATTAGGTAATTAACCAATGTCAGTGATTGCTGGAGCAGATAAATGAATATTGGAGTTGTCTTCCACTTACCTTTATAAAAACCCACAGGCCAAAACCACAGAAGAAGGCTGGGCTTGTTCCTGCCGGTGAGAAGGGAGCACATGTGAGAGGTGTGGATGTGACACAGTAACAAACAAACAAACATCTATTATATATTTGGCTGCTTGGACAATTGTCCAGAGGAGCACCCAGCTTACTGCACAGGCTGGACCTGGGCTCTGGCTCTGATTCCAGTCAGGTGCCAGCCACAAACTCCTCAGAGGCCTTTTGAAGAAGGTAACATGTCTCATGTCTGGGTGCACTTCCAGAAGTGGCTGAGCTGCTGTCATTGTCACACTGTGCCCTTCAGTGGCACATCTTTGCACCACCCAGCCTGGCTGCAGCGTTAGGGGGGACAGCAAAAGGAGGAGGAAATGGTAGCACAGCCCTCCAAGCAGTCACAGCCATAATGGAATCCAGGCTGGGAGCTGCCAACACCAGCCAGCTGAAGGGTTGCTTTCTGGTGTTGGGAAACAGCAAGTTTTGGAATGCTTTTGAACCTCACTCTGGGTCAAAGATTGGCAAATCAGAAGCTGCTCATTTGTCACGACCAGATTCAGTCAGCTCTCCCTGCTTGCTCTCCTTGCAGCAAACTGAAATCTTTTCCATGCAGATGCCATGTGGTTGGAGCAGAAAAGGTTAGGAGGGTGCACTCATGTGCTGACAACAGTAAAAAACAAAATGGCATTTTACAAATCATAATCTCTGTCATACAGACAGCAAGGACAAGAAAATAAATTTTCTGAGAAATCTCAGAAATTCTACAGAGCAGAAAACAACTACTGCTCCCAGCCTCTCAGAAAAAAACAACTGGCTACTTGGGGAATTAGATAAAAATTTATTATAAAAAGAGAGCATGATAGAAAACATGGAAGAAAACTAAACTGCCATGAGGAACTACAGAGATGGGAACATGCAGAACACAGGCTGCAGGAAGATGGATAATATGAAATGGGGAATATACTCAGGGGAACATAAATACAGAAAGCATCTCAAGTGAATTAAGTAGTTAGTATTAGATTTGGAAAAGTCAGAGTTTAAAGAAGCATCAAGAACTTGTGTTTTCTATAATCTGCAATGAACAAAGGGGAAAAAGATGAAGCCACACAAAAACACAAAAGGGAGGAAGTTTTAGGATATGTAAAAAAATAAATTACATTTAACCTTCAATTCTGAGCTGCTTTGCAGTGTCAAATACCCCAGTGTGAAGGATTTTTGCATTACTGTCTTCAGAACATTTAACATTTTCATTACAACAGCTAAACCTTTCAAAATACTCTGTAACAGTAGTTTCTACTGCAACCTCTGTGAGAAAGGCAAAATCACTTCCATTCTCCAAGTAGATTTTTAAATTTAAAGGGCAGTATCAGTTGCTTCATCTCCACCAGCTGCACCTCAGGAGGAACCCTGCTTGTCCAAGTCCCTTGAACTTCAGTGGCAAGCTGATCCCATGTTCTTTCCCGTAGTCATCCAATAGCAGCCCTGCTTTTTACAAGATCTATTTTCAGTAATCTTTCAGACACACGAGTTCCTTTTGAAGGCTCACCTTCATTTATCACACACGAAACATAAAACCCAGGCCACTTGCCTTTTGTCATTTCTCTCCAGGAAGTAAATGTTATCAGCCTATTTGACCTTTTAGTCAAAGATGCTTTTGTTTGCATTTTAATTCTTTTAAGGACACTTCAGAATAACATGAAGGAGTAGTTAGAAAGGAAGTAAATTGTGGCATTGACTTTAACACTTGTCATATTCTAGAATTTATGTAAAAAGGCTTTAACTGAATCTCAGCCCCCTGACAAGTTCCCTTCCCTTGCTTGCACCTCCAGATCCCTTCACCAAGATGAGCCAGCTGCAGCCTTGCCAGTTCCCTTGGCTCTAGCACACAGAGTTGTCATTTTTGCTTGTTTTCTCTAATATTTAAACCTTTGGATGAAAGGGTAAGTTTTTTCACGTTAAAAAAATTATAGGCCTCAGAGGAGACATCACAAACATGACCAAAACTTTCAGGCTCGTGATAAATGCACACTTTTCTTCTCCCTTCTACTACCTTCAGCTGACATCAGATCTTAGACAGTGCTCATTTAACAAGACTGCAGGATGCCAGGTTAAGGTCTTGAGTTGTTTTAGGGCCATTTTTTTCTCACTAGTGCAAGACAGACTAAATAAAATGTATTTTTTCCTGAGTGAATAAAAAGTTGAAGTATTGAAGTAGCAGAATTTGACCTGAAATGGGTTTTGGTTGTTGTTTGTTTGGCTGTTTGTTTCTTTTTAACCAGGAATCATTAAATATGATGCAAGTTGGATTGTTACATAGCTCTGTAAGTTAATATTTCATTCCAAAATTTTTGTAAGCCTAAATGAGACCAAGTAAACATTTTATAACCAGGCATTATTGCATTTGTAATTTTGCCCAAGGGAATTTTATACAGTTAGACATAGACAGAAGAAGAAACTCTGGCTCCAGTGCAATGCTTGAAGTTCTGTCCAACATAAAGTAGAAAATAAAGTTTGACACACAGCTTCTGGGGTGTTCTCAGAGCTAAGCAAGCCAAGGAGGCCATGCAACATGGAAGACACAGCTACACAAAATCAGGATACAAAAATACTAGTGTACAAAAATACTGGGGAAGAGAGAAGACTGCTTATGTCTAATGCTGGGGCTGGCTGTGGTCCCATCATTCCATCTACTGAGTCCTGCATCAAACTGGGTCTTTATATAGTGAGATTGTCAAGAACGTGGACTGCATCCTCCCTGCTCTGCATTTCAGATGGAGCTCATCTGGTGGATTGCTGCTGCTCAATTTAATTGGCTGGCATAGTTGGGCTTTCTCTGTGGGATGGTATTTTTGTCCCATTTAATACCTAATTTTTTTTTATCATGTGCTTTCCAATTGTTTGCTGAGTCCAAGGCGGTGTCAAAATAGATATACTGGGTATGGACACATAAAAAGGGATAGTTCATAAACTTTTTCAGGTGGAGATTATGTTCTAATATTTAGAAGTACTCTGTTATTTAGGATTTGTCAAGGGTTTGCTTTTAACTGGTTTTGGATGCATTTATTTCCTTTGTGTGTGATAACCAGCATCTGTACTACTTCCACCACAGAGGATCCAAAGAGACTCTAAGGATAAGCTGCTGAGAGGGACAAAGCCAGATGATGCTTCAGTGAAGGCTATCTTGATCTCCCAAAAGAATTTGGGCACATTAATATCTGAATGTACTTATTCTTTCTACAGCATAACAGGAGAAAATCAAGGAATTTTGGAGCTGGTTAAGAGCAGTGCAGTGGTCTTGTTTGTGACCTTCACCATTTGTAAGGTAGGCAAAACCCAGAATATATCCCATTTGCCAATATCCAACTTCCCAGCTAATCAAGACTAACAGAAGGTGAGGCAGATGTAGCCATTGCTCCCTTTCTTCTACCAGTTCTATGCAAATGTCATAATTTTCTGCTCAGGCAGATCTTGTTAACCTTCACACAAAGCCACTCTAGGGTTTTCCATGTCAATCTGTTTTACATAAGATGTACGCATCGTATTTATAATTTTTTGGGTTACTCTTGGTCCAGCATATAATTAATATAAGGCCTCTTATTGCAGCTACATGTTCTGTAACTCATATGCAGACCTGGTAAGGTTACTCAATGTATTTCACAGTTGGCCAAATCAATATAATCTTAAAAACCAGAGAGGCTGTTCCTGCTATTACAATGCCTTTTCATACTGTAATAAAGTCTCCATACCAGCCCCTGTAATTGTGAGCTGAATAATTCAGGTGTTTTGAGGTGTCTGATTTCACATTAAAGCAAAATGGAAGACTTTGACAGAGGTCTCTTATTAAAGATGGGTAACAGATACAGCACAATGCAACCAGGTGGTCAGTGAGCAGCACTCCCTTTGCTGCTCTATGGAATGTTTTTAACCTTACTCCGTGTGTGTCAGTCAACGGGCAGCTTTGACAACAAAGCTGGGTCCTCATCTCAGTTCCATGGGTGTTTTCTTCACCCCATTGACACTGCTGTCATCAAGGTAAGTTTGAGCTGAGGGTTTGCTTTTGATTTTTGTGGCATCTTGTTTTGTGTTGGTTTGTTGGCATTTTTGAAAGAAAGGATCTCTAGAGTTACTCCAACTAATTAATCTTTAACCTCTTTGTTTGCTTGGTTATGAAATCTTTTGTCCATAACATTGATTTAATTCAATCCCATCTACAGAATCTTACTACTTCAGGCAATGATAACATGCTGATTATATATAAGCTTGCACTTTGCAAGATTTTTCGTAAGCCCATTAAGTTTGCATAAGGAAGCCTGGTACAAACACAGAGATGAAGCCAACCTGTTTTTAGGCAGATGGGACTCCTAACATTTTCTAGTTATCACACTGTTTTGTGATTAGCCATTTAAAAAATTATATATATAGAAAAAACAGGAATTTGACAGCCCTGAATTAATCTCTAATATTTCTCTCCATCTGTACTGGCAAACTAAGCACTATGCTGTATGGTCCTGATCATAAAATTCATATGTTGCATAAAGATCCGATGAAACTCCTATTTTCACTCAAGTTCACTTCAAGTCAGCATTTACCAGACTGACCTACTTGGGTTTTGGTAAACTCTTAATACCAAGTCAGTGTTTGTAGATCAAACTATAAATACAAGAGAACTAAATAAATACTTATCACTGTTTTTAAATGTGATTATCACACTTCAATCCCTAGTGAACAGCTTGTTTCAAAATAAAAGAGTTATTCACACTACTTTATCCTTCTTATGTTTGTTGAGTTCTATATCAGTCCAATCTAAAATTAATATTGATGTTTCAGGAAAGTGGTGATTTTTGAGTTGAAAAAGAAAGTAGAGAGTCCAATGTCACAACAACAGCTGCCTTTGTGGGGGAGTCTGTTTGTCCATGTGCTGAATTCCAATGATTTCAAAGAGCACTGGTCAAAGTGCAAAGATCCATCCTATTTGAGCAGACTGAAGACCTGGGGACAAACTAATAGGTCTGATCCAAGGTCCACTGTACATTTCCAGGAAGCCAGTATTGTAAAATAAATATCATCTCTGAAATCTGATTAGCACAGAGATCTATTGAAATACTCTTCATCTTCCCTCCCCCAGTTTAGCACAGCATGCAATCTCCTTGCCTTATGATGCCATATGCAGCTTTGCAACTGTTTTGCTGAGCTTCCTCAAGACTATGTTTAACTTGGTTACCCAAAGGTCATGAACACATCCATGGTGCAAGCTGCTTATACAGTTTTTGCACAAGCTCAAGGAAATCCAAAAGGAGAAGTCACACCATGATTTGCATTCAAGCTGCCCACATCCTCTGCAGCCTTGCTACCTGCCTGAAAAACGTGGTTGTAGTCTCTCTGCTGAATGCAGAGTACTGATGTCCACTGTGAACAGCAATTAATAATTTCTTCAGGAAAACTTCAGTCAAAGATACTCTTGGTACTGGTTAATGAGTAATCATTAATTAAGGTAGACAACACTGCCAGTTGAACATTAAAAGGTATTCTGGTTTTTTGCTTGTTTTTCCCTACAGGGAAAGATCACAGAATCACAGAATGGCTTTGGTTGGAAGGGACCTTAAAGACCATTTAGTCCAACCCCTCTGCTCTGTGCAGAGACACCTTCCACTAGGCCAGGTTGCTCAGAGCCCCATCCAACCTGGCCTTGAACACTTCCAGGGATGGGGCATCCCCAGCTTCTCTGGGCAGCCTGTGCCAGTGCCTCAGCACCCTCACAGTAAAGAATTTCCTCCTAATGTCCAATCTAAACCTACTCTCTTTAGTTTGAATCCATTCCCTCTTGTCCTGTCACTACATGTCCTTGTAAAGAGTCCCTCTCCATCTTTCTCATAGGCTCCCTTCAGGTACTGGAACGCCACCACAGTTAGGTCCTAACTGAAGCCTTCTTTTTCCCATGGATGCAGGAGAAGGTTGGATTCCAGAAAACCATAATACGTCTTGACTGTAGTTTCATAGTAAGTTTTTCATCCTAAGCCAGGGGCAGGCCCAATGTGCTCAGAAGGAGAGGAAGAGAGGAGGCACCACACCCTGCCCTATGATTGGCATCCACAATAAAGCCCATTCCTGTCCTCCCTACAGCCATTCCAAACCACTTTATCCTGATTTACACCAGCCAACAGCACAGACTTGGGCAACAGACATCAGTCAAAGAGGAGCTTTTATCTAGATGATAGAAATGCTGTTATGTATTTTTTACCACAGACATCCAAGACCAGTTTCCTTAATCTGTGCCACAGCACTAACATGTTTGTAAGGGACAATTACTTCCTATTTTCATGCCACACAGTCATGTGCTGCCCAAAACCTCCATAGGTTGGCATGTGCAGTAAGAGCTGGAAAGTGTTCTTCCTGAAATACCACAATTGTTTATCATTAGTGCTATTGATGCATTTCAACTTAATAAAATGTTGTAAAACCCATTACACCATTGTTAACTGTGGCTAAGAAAAGCAATCCTAATGGCATGGATGAATCCACAAGGGATTACATAGTTTGATTTGTTCAGCCTAAGTCAACAAAAAGGAACAAAGAAACTAAAGTAAAATTTCAAAATCATACAGTTTCCTAATGAGAGCTATAAGTGTAATACTATTTTTGTAATACTATGTATTTCGAAAAAAATATTGAGGAAAGTAAAAGAATAACAGAAACTCCCTTTGTCAAACAGAAGTGAGACAAGTGGAAGATAAAAATCCTTTCAACCATCTGCTCAACTCTTACCCCTTTTTCTCCATATGGAAGTATCAGTAGTCCCAGTTCCACTGAGCTCCTCTGGAGCCCTGCACCCCCAGTGTGGCCCAGGCTGAGGCTGACTAACCTACCAGTGTTTTGTGCCTCATCTCACATTGTCTCAAATGCAAGTTTCTCTAATACCCCAGCTGTCACCTCCCTGCTCTACAGCCCCAAGGTTTCCAGTGGAAGCTGGAGGCTCTGAGCAGGACACTCACCATGTTGTTCAGGTGGGGATCCATCCCCAGCTTTGGGGGTTGAAAAATGGCATTAAATTCAGTTGTGAGATTGATAAATGAAGTCTCATTATTGGTAGAACTTGGATCTTTCCACTTGCTTCCACTTAAAATTGTCAAGACTGAGACATCAGTGGAAGCCACTACAAGTTTTGAAAGGAGGGAAGAAGGAGAAGACAGAATAGGCTGATGTGTTGAGGCTCTGAAAAATTATCAAACAAGATGTGCCTGGTGTTAGTGCTGAATGATACATCACAGCAAATTCAGTATCATAGAACCATAACTGCTTATCACACTCAGCTCTGAGAATGGTGTACTGAGTTAATTGAGGTCAAGAATTAATTGCATGTCTTTCAGATAACACTTCTAAAATGGCAGCATCTGTCTAAAGAGAAGACATGAATTCAAACCTTTTAGGCCAAACATTTACAGAGAAGCAGAAAGTCCCAGTCAGAGTAAGAATGTGAAAAAGTAAGTAAAATGTTATCTTGTCATAAAATGTGTCTTGACTGGCAAACTCTAAGTATGGATCAAAGCAGTGATATGCTGGAGAAAGAGCTCAATACGACAGAGGGTAGGCTTGAGTATTTAACCTACTCTTTCATGTTCTCTTCTCTGTACTTGTGTATTCCAAGAAATTTGCCTCCCAAACCCAGCCTTGCATCCTCTTTTCCACTGTTAATACTTAGTGATGACTGAGTTAGATTCTTTCTTTCAAGGCAAAGCTACCAAAGATGAACACAAAAATAAACAACAGTTGAAGAACAAATTATGTTGCATTTGTGACAGTTTGTTAGTAAGAGTTCTCAGGCTTGACTGGTGAAGAAACAGGACATACCATGGGGTGGTACTTGAATTCCAGACTATCTTGGTGCCGGAGATTACCAGCTGCCAACCAAGCAGGGAGCAGCCCTGGCCAGGGCAATGTCTCACATATTCCAGGAGTATTTACCATGCCCAGAGATAAGCTCTTTCTTTTCCTGAAGGCAGGGAGGAATGGAAGCAGAGGCTTGACATCATCTTGTTCCACACCAGCTGTCTCAGGTTGGGGTGGAGGCCAGTAATTTGGACTATGTAAATTATATTGCACATTCCACTCCCTACAACACACACTCTTATTGTGGTAACTTCTGTCACCAAGTGGAGGTAATATAGGAGTTGTTACATTCCTTAAATATTGATCATCTCTCCCCTAAGGATCTGGTACACAGTAAAAAACAAACAAACAACACCCCCAGCCAACCAACCCCAAACCTAGACCAACATCAGTCGTCAGATGAGTGCACAAAAACATTCCCTGGGCTCCCTCTCCTAGATGGCAGCATCTGGGGCTGTGAGCAAACATTAATTACACATGTCCAAATCTACAGCAGAAAGGTTCACATTCCAGGTAAGGTAATCTCTGCTACTCATTATGCTGCCAGACACATTCACACTTGCTCCTGGCCACTAAGTTTTCCATGTGAAAGGTGAGCAAGGAAGGGAGCAGCTCTGACACATGGTCAGGCAGAGGCTGCCTCTGAGTGTAAAGCAGCCAGGGTGATCTGTACTGTACACATGAACAGCACTGCCAGCTCATTCTGCTCCTCTTCCTCTGACAGAAACTCAAAACATCACAACTTCTGCAAAGGCAGCTTCAGGGAGTTACAGAAAGAATCCAAGGGTGCATTTGGAAGGAGTGGGTGCAGGCACTGCTGTGCAGGATGACCTGTTAGAAGCTGTGGATTATGTCTTGAGGAGATGGATGAAAAAGTGCAAGCTAGCAGCTGAGTGAAGACACAACTGAGTAGAATCCACTGGTGAATCTGCAGAATCAAGGCAATAGATTGCAGGGAAAAAGTTGATCAAGCTTGCTCAAATACACTGTGTAATACACTCTGCAGAAGCCTTAATCATTGCAGAACCTCAGGAAGATTTGCAAACCACTGCTGTAACCAACACACCCAGGAGCAGTCATTCCTCAACAGTATTTGCCAGAGGCCTTAGAAAACACTACTTGACTTTATGTTCAAAACAAAAAGATAAATCTTGCAATTTTAGTCTTGCAATGCTGCAGCTCAGAGATCAGCAGCTGCCAAAACCCTACAGTCTCTGGTCACCATCTTTAAAAACAGATGAAAAATGAAATATCCATACAAAATAAATGGATTAACATTCTGTTCCAGTAGAAAAGCAATGAGTATCACAGAAAAACTCTCTGTACCCTTGTTCACAGAAGCTCTTCATCCTGTGAGCTGTGTTGCTGAGATCCTACCCAGCCTGTAACAGCTGATGGAGTTCACATTGAATTTCAGCTGAACTGTTATAAAAATCCTGCAGGGTTTCTATAAAAGGTCATCACAATGTATGCAAATGCAGGATGAAAGGATATAAAAGAACATACAAGACAAACAATTGAATTCCTGATTAAAAATAGTTCAGCTGAACCTAGGAATTATATAAACACCAAAGATGATTTTTTATAATCTGATCATGCTAGTCAGTGACTTCATTATGCAGGGAAACATGAGCTGGAATGCTCAGATTTTTCAGTGCACTCTACAGTTTCACATATAGAGCCATTTGCATGCATTCAGTTCCAGGCAAAGTCCACTGCTAAGTACATCCGTTGTCTGCATACAGAGCTCTACAGGGCTGCCTAGATAAACACAAAAAATTGAATTTTGAACCTGTGATACAATGGAAGTGAAATCTAGCTCTTGCTACCATCTAGATTAAAAAGAAAGCTCATGGACCAGGTTCTCATTTTAGCAGTTTGGAAGCACTAATTCTGTTACATTAGACCTCATCATCAAGAACATTCAAATTAGTCTTTCATCAGTAGAGCTTCATTACTTATCATGTGCTATTTGAGTGCATTTATTAAAGGCACTGTTAGTATTTCCCCCTCCTCAAAATTCAAATGCCTCGAGATCTTTTACAGATTCTCTTTTAGAATTTATCTTTAATCTTTGCTGTTACAGAAGTTTAAGTTTGTCCAGTTTCTTTTAACTTCCACCTTCCTTCAGACTAACACTTGCTTACACATGCACAAATATTTTAAAAGGTTACATTCCTGTAGATGCAAAGCTTTTGTGCATCTCCAAAATGCTTTAGTAAGTGAAATGTCCATTCAACTGCAGCTCTTTCTACTCCTAGGCAGCCAAAATGATTAAAGAAACTAATTAAATAATTAATCACAAGTAGCATTCTTTGTAATGACTGGATTCTTTTGCCATTACCTGGGTAACACAGATAAATATTTTACTGTATCAGGTTGTATGTCTTGCCAGGCTTGTAATTGAAGTGGCCTGGAAGTTTAATATTTTAGAGAGGCACAAATGAGTCATGGTCTCAACTGCCTGTGCTGAGCATGAATTATGCACCCGATTTTAACAGCAGGGCAACACAGAGCTGTGGCAGAGATCCTGTGCCCTGTGTCACCCCTACTGCAGCATTACAGGCATTTGTCCTACATTAAAGGAAACTTTTGTCTACATTCTGTTTAGAAATTCAAGTCCTGTGAATGGCTTGTGAATCCACGTAGACTGTTGAGTAATCAAATCACTGGTGAACAAATTACATCTCAGGCAGCCCAGCCCAGCTGTAGATTGCTGCTGCCTTGCTGGACAAAGTCCTTTCCACCTCTGCCCTTCAGCTGTCAGCTTTTCATTACCAGCACCACAGCTGGAACTGAGAATGGGTACAAATGAATCACTGCTCCAACAGCTGAGCTGCTGGGACTGACCCAGGCTCCACAGCTTCTTTACAACTTATAGGTCAAAGTCTTCCTGAAGGAAAGATAGAGGACAACATGAGTTATGTTTTTGTTCACATGTGATCTCACTGTTTCCATACTCTAGTGTACCAAGTAAATAATGTTATTACTTGTAATCATTTATGTGAGCACAACAAGAATGCTGGGGCTTTTCATCTCTTCTAAAGGGAGGAGATGAAGAAATAAAACAGGTGATAATTACAGTGATAAATTTTTAAATTGGTAATTTGCCATCAACTTTTGCTGACTGCAAGTCACACAAGTGCTGCCCCAGTCCCACCCACAGGATGGAGTGGCAGCCACTTGGCTTGAAAAATTACTGTTAAATTCCTGTGCTGATAATCCTTTACTCCTTGAATGGCAAAATGTCAGGCACAGCCCAGCAAGACTGGGCATTTGAAGGTCAACCAAAACTAATTGAATTGCCTAACAATACTGTTGGAAGGACATACTTTTATATTTCTTTTCAGAAGGACAGATTTTTCTGAGCATTTGGCTCTTTTTAAAATTATTTTTTAAAGCCACACTTCCTGGAGTCATATACTAAAAATAAAAATGAGGAATGAGATTAGGCTAAACATGATTTATGGCTATCATGATTACAGAGAAGCAGCTGAAAGGAAAAGCTCAAGAGATTAAAAGTGGCATTTTTCAAATTTATTCAGATTGCATAGCAGAGTATTTGAGGTGGTCAATGCCAACCTCTCCCTGGGCTGCCTTGGAGCTGCTGGAAGTGGTCAAAGATTTACAGCAGGAAGAGGATGTCAAGCTCCCAGCAGTTCTCCATAGCAGAGAATATTTTCATCTCTGCCAGGAGGAGATAAGTGGCCACACACAGGTGAGAACTCCCAAGTCAGACAAACCGCATCACGCTGAACAGGGGCTGACTTGGCAGCGGATGTCCAAAACCAGCACAGCCTGTAGGTGCTCTTATTAGCCATGGCTGCAAGGGCAGAGAGCACACAGAGCAGCAGAAAGGCAAAGATCACCCTCTCAGATGATCAGACAGGCATCACAGAGGGCTCTCCCATCTGTCTTCTCACAGCAAGAGCTCACTGTATTTGTACTACAGAGCAGGCTGCACTGAAAACAAATTTTAAGTTCCATATCCCTCTGGGTAAGCTGTTTTCTGGTGAGGTAGTGTTGACACATAAATATATTCTGTGAATCATCAGCATTCCCATCTGCCATTTAGTACACTTCTATCACTGAAGGGCAGACCTGAACATGAGTACCTGATCTGCAACACCGGGTTTTGCTGAAAAAAGGTTCAATTACAAAAAAAACCCCAAAAAACCCAACAAAAAAACCCCAACAACAACAATAAACAACCAAACAAAAAAAAAAAAAAAGGATTGATTCATCAGCATGGCATTTAAAAATATTTTTTCTCAAAAGCATTAATTACCTTTTAAGTTCTACACTGGTTTTGTTATCTTGCCAAATTGAACTACTGGAGGCACTGCAACACAGTTAAGAGTCATGGGGGTTGTGTCCTCCTTTTTCCTATTCAAAAAGAAAAAATATCCCTCCACAAAACAGAACAATATTTTCTATGACCATAGTCAATTCCTAAAACTGTGAACAGCAAAACAAAGCTGGGGGTTTGAATCAGGGGTTTGAGGGCTGTTATTGTCATTATATGGTTTTGTTTTGTTTTAAAAAGGAAAACCAACACGATTGGGTGCTTTTTTTAGGGTTAGGCTGAAATACAACTAAACATACAGTCCTCAAGCTATTCTTCTGGTTCATCTTTATTGCCCCACTCTCCCAAAAATGAAAATCAGTGTATATGTTTGTTCTTGACCTAATTTACACACACTAACAGAAATACAAATTTCTCCAGTGGATCTATGATGTGGCTAGTACTACAGTCAGGATGCAGTCAGGATTAATACTCTCAGAAATTCCTACCCAACTCACAAAGACTTGGTCCACACTAAAACCCTTACAACAAGGAGAATCAAGGAAATCTCCTGCATCTCTCTCACATGGCACAGACTGCTGTCAGGAAAACCTTTTCCTCTGCAAGGGTGAAAATGCACATCAGTTCACTACAGGTGACAGACAGATAAAGGAAATTAACTATTAGAGTTTGTACTTTGGAGGGAAGATCAGCTCACTGCTTACATATATCAGCTTCACTGATGAGTAGCAGTAATTAGCCTAATTAATTACAATTGCTTTTGCTCCTCCCTTGTGGAATGAGGGAGAGACGTGCTGAAGAGGTCAGACATTTGTCAATTATTACAACTGCTGAAATTTCCCCTGTGTCTGCAGGGGGTGACCAGCTCTCAGAGGTCTCCATCCACTTCACTCAACGATCTGGTTTGGACACTGCCATTTGCACAGACCAGTTTCTGCAAACATGTACCCATGGAACTAGTTCCAGTGGATTTCAGGCTAAGGAATAAAAGCCTAGCTTTAGCTAGAATTTGTGAGTGTTCCTGTAGGAATGTCACAGGTATAACCTGCAATCAGACCTCTGCACACCTTAGGACTTTGTGAAACAAGGAGAGTCAGAAGCTGTCATGGCTCCCCACTGTGAGCTGCTGCCCTCATGCAGTGCTGGCAAATCAGGACACACTCCAGCATGCCTCACCTGCTGCAGAGCAGGGACTGACACTCACACTGCTCCAAAGGGCATTCCTTCCTGTCCTCGTGTCACCTCCCTCACTCTGGGCGGTGACTCAGAGCAGCAGCAAGGCGGGGCAGTGGCTGGGAACTCTGCAGTGCTCTCTGCCCTCTCCAGCGCCCATGCACAAAAAGCCACAGCTCAGGTGCACATGAACTCACAGTTTCCTCCACACTCCTGCTGAACACAGAAATACACTGCAGGTGCACAGGCAGCCAGCCCAGCAGCTCTCCAGTACTTCCAGGATACACCACTCTCTTCCCCAGCACCTGTCTGGTACTCGCTGCATTGGCCAAGTGACTCTACAAACCAGCAGAAAAAAACCACTCAAGCCAACTGGAACTGTTTTAAGGGGATAAAGTCATGATGTGATCCAAAGAGCAAAGCTGGAGTCAGGAATAAGCACAAGAGAGTCCCTTTTCAGCCCTGCCACACACCTAGAAGGTGTCAAGTGAAGCATGAAACTGTACCCTGGAGATTCACCCACCATGCTTGGCAGAGTCCCTCCATCCACATCACACTCAGTTCATATTTATCCCATTTATAAATATTCATATTTGTCTCTTCCAGCTCAACTGCTCCTCCTTGGCTTTTCTCCATAGTTAGCTGTGTGTTAAGCACGGACAGCTCTTAATTTCACATTAACTGCATTCCTAAATTTAGAGCTTCTGGGAAGCAAGGACAGGCTCTATAAAATGGATTGCCAGCAAGCCACATACTTAAAATGCTGAGCAAAGGTACTTTAAATCAGCCAACCCACACAAGTCTCTTATTTTATCCTGCCCTCCCTGGAGCTCTGTAGTCACCATTGATACCCCTAAAAAAAAAAAAAAAAAAAACCTTCCAAACAATTGTTTTTAGTAATCAAAGTTTTAAAACACTTCTGGACAACTCCACAATCTTATCTGAGGGAATGTGAATATAAGACTCCTTATCTATAGGGAAAAAGAGAAAGGATGATTTTTAAAACTGTGAAGTGGCTATGGCCTAAGTTTTTATCATCTATAAAATAAAACAGTTTCAGTATCTCCTTGACTGCTCTACTGGATCACTGGTAAAAAGAAAAATCAGCTTTTTACTACAGTTAGGTGTCTAGTGACTAGAAAGTGTTCAAGGCATTGCTATAGGCTCTTTCTGACCTCAGAAAGACTTTCTCCCAAAACTCACTGAAAGCTGCTCTTACCTTATCTAAGGTCCTTGGGTCAGGAGGCTGAGGCTAAGTGCAAACTTCATCAACATACAACCAAGCTGTCCTTCATTTTGACAGCATCGCTTGGAGGTGCACAAGCAAGAGATAAAGACCATATCCTAAAAGCAAATAAGAACACCAAAGAAATGCTTCCTATTTCTCAGCTAACAATCAGCAGAATAGAGTAACTTTCTGAAGCCCAACCTGGGATGACTGCTCACTGAAATGCAGCAATCTGTGACTTCAGGAGTAAGTCTGAGCAGCTGCTGTTTGGCAGAGAGATGTTCCTTGGAGTACAAACAACTTGGTGACTATCAGGGGTCACCAAGATAGATAGGCTTGTTTCCTGGTGACACAAAACAGCACCTGGCTTAAAGATTCACAGGGGAGGAGAGGGTAACTACAACACTGCATAACATGTCTTGCTAGAAAAGCATGAAACTCTGGGTTTTCCTATGATTTCAAGAAGTGTTTTTGTCTCAGTCACTCTCTGCTCTGGAGGTGAAAATGGCAAGGTTCTGGGTAAGTCTGCTCTTGCTTAGCATCTCAGGTTGTGTCCTTGGATGCACCTATGTGTGTGAAGCAAGAGCAGCTCCCATAGTGCTGGACACAGAACTGCAGTAGAGAGAACTACCAGTTCTTGGGCTTTACTCAGTTCAGAACTGCTTTGAGAGCTGGAAGGACTCCCAAGTTCCCCCCCCTACCCTCTGTTTTTCCCCTCTGCTGTCTCGGTTTGCAGACACCTGAGTACACCTGCACTGCCACAAAAGGAGCAGATTGTTCAGAGAAGATGCTGTCAGGAGCTAAAAGGACACGTGTGTAAATATGCTGATCAAGGACACAGCAAGCACTTTAGGCAAAGAGAAAGACAACAAACCAGAAAAGAAATGAAGCTAATCTGAAGACAAGATGCCTCCATACTGTGTTGTATGAGATCTCTCTCTATATGCATACACACACACAATGAATATCACTCAAAAGATATTTCTAGGAATGCAATGAAATTCCTTCAAATCCTATAAATTCTTTCAGTAGGTTGGTGGGGTTTTTAACTAAAGTTGTTGTCTCACTAAATAAAATAATTCTTAAAAGTTTATGCATATGTTTAAAGAACCATTGAACTTGCTTCCAGACCTGTGCAATTCCCGTACAGTTTCACAGGATTTAAGTCAAAATATATCCCCTATGAAATACAAAAATTCAGCTATATTAAGGCATATCAGTCCTTGGGTAAAATGAGGGCATATCCAAGGAAACAAAAACAGGAAAGGAAGTCTGAGATTCCATGAATACCCATGATGAGTGCAACTTCTGAAATACACTTGAATGACCTTAGCAGGAGATTACACTCCAAATTCCAGGGGAAGGTAGAATCTGACAGAGGACATTCCTCCCCTGCCCTGCATTCAGTTCCACATTGCCTGGAGTGAGGGATCAGCCAGGAATCCAGAAATGACACTTTCTGGACACATGCCTGAGCACATGTTCACAGGAATGAGTGGCAAGTACTTCCCAGGGTAACTGGCTCCACCATCCTTGGGGAAGTCAGGTCAAATTACAGAGCCTAAGCACCAAGAACTATTGTCTTCATGCTGCACTGCACCAATTGTCAGCACCTCCAGGCATCTCCATTCCATCACCTCCTCCTGCTCAGCCCAAGCTAGATGAAGGCATATCTCAGTGATTAGGAACAGATCATGCCGTAGCTGTCTGCACAAGCCCTTCTGTTTCTTGAATTCTTAGCAGCTGTCTCAGGACCAATGTCTAGCCACTGAGTATTTTCTTTCTTCTGCCAGTAAGTGAAGGAGATCTGAATTGTCTTCCATTATCAGTGTGCAGCTATGCATAGCAATCAAGTTACTGCTTTGTTTACTGAGAAACACTGAGGAGATTTAAGTTGGGTCCATTTCTTAGAAGTGCCTTCCTAATTCTTTGATGTACATCTTCAAGTACAGGCACCAGAAACTGAATCCAGGACTCAATCAAGAATAACCTCCCTGCTTCCACTAATAATCAAGGATCACATTCACTGCTGATAGCTCCAACAGCAGCTTTCTGTATATTGCTGTAACTTTAACACTCTTCCTCACTTCTCTTTAGGTATTTTGAGACATTGTGTGCCATAAAGTCCGTGGTTTCTGTTTGACAGGTGTATATCCCAGCTTATTAGGAATAAAAAATACACTGTGTTAGAAAACAAAAAAATCCCCCCCCCCACCAAAAATAACCTCTCTATAAATCCAACAAAACATAAAACACTGTGCTTACATAAAAGGAGAATTTACTAATAGGTCCAGGGCCTTTCCTGATCAGCACAGACATATAACTAACCTGCAAATCAATCAGCATAAGAAGCTCTTCAGAGTTCGTTAGAAATACAGGTATTTGTACAGCAAGCCACCTTCCTATACAAGGGAATTTCCAATAAAGCAGCAATTGCAATTTTCCTCCCCCTGCAATCTCCCATACCTAACATCCAGATTCTCAGGCTTCAAGTATGATTTGCTGGGCTTTAAAACTGAGGCAAGTTCTTGGAGTTCTAGAGGCCTCTCAGATCAGGTGAGCAGATGTGTTTAAAGGAGGAACACTTTTTTCAGCTGTAGTAGGGTTACTCTCACCAGCTCACAGAGAGCTAAGCCTCAGGCCAGAGCAGGGCTTTCCCACTCTGAACACCACATCACTCATGAGAAAAGTTTGTTCCCCAGTATGGAAATGTCTTGTAAATTCTGAGTTGTTTTGGAAAGCCACCATCCAATGTTTCCACCAACATATTGGTCAATAAGAGCAAGAAACACACATTCATTATGCAGTATAAAAAAAACCTCTTTGACCTCTAAGTCTCTCTTTTTTTTTTTTTTTTTTTTTTGTTTTTACATTAAATACAGAGGTTTTTGTGGTAAAGAACTGATCTATGGCTATAATGAAAAAACCCAACTGACCACAAAGAGTTCAGCTCTTCAATCTGACAGAAGGCATACACAGCAGCAGGCCAGGCACCTCTTTCTGGACCATTCAACAAGCTGTAGCTACAGGTACAGATATGCCTGTGTGCACACAGCTGAATATACACACACACACCCCCCAAACCATGGGCATGGAACCACAGAAGTGGGACAGAAACCACCACTTTCCTCAGTCAGCTTGAAAGGTGGTGCCACTTTGTGTCTCCTGCTCAAAACGAAAATAATTTACGGAGGATGCTGCTCAACTTTTAACCAATTTTATGTCTTCTGTTTCAACCTTGCTTCCCAGTTACCATTTCCAGTTAGGATTACAGGCCTGACCAAGGTATGATATCTAGCATCATCACTTCCAGTTTGTTTGGGGTTTTTTGGATAGTTTCCAGCCAAGAGGAACTACTATGGGAAAACACAGCAAAAAAATCTTCATCCTGCTATGCAAAAGCAGCCTCAGCTTAAAGCAATTCATTATCATATTCTCTGCACTTGAAGCAAGCAGAACCTGTAAACTCCACCCAGCTTTAGAATGAAATCAGATTGAAGAAATAACAGTATCATGGGATTTTGCTGAGAAAATAACAATAAAAATTTCTGCTCCAAGAGAGGGATTAAGAAGCTGAAGTATGTAGGAAGTGCCAACCCTCCTCCTCCTCACTCAAGTGGGTCCTGCTGTGCTACAGAATGATAAGCAGAGACAATTTATGAAGACCAGGTGAAGGTCATGCTATGTGATCTACTGCCCACGAGTCTGGATACAGTTCAGCCTTTTATATCACAAAGGAACTGTGAAAATGATAGATGAAGCATATTTCCAAAATTATTCTGGATCAATTTCTAGAATTGGCAAAATTATATTTCAAGTTCTTGTAAAATTAACAATTAAGTTTTGCAAGTTGGTCAAAGAACACATAAGATTACAAAGTTTTGGTATAAACGACTCCTTTTAAAAACAGAGCTGCTTACTTGCAAGCTGTCATTCATTTTTATTTCCCTCTAAAAAGAGCAAATAAAAAAACCCTACAAAAGAAAATGTTTCAGAAATACAGATGCATGAAAATTTAAAAACAACATGGTAATATCTTCCATATCATCTGAGAGACAGTGATTATTCCCACCTGTAAAACTCTGCCTCTTGCAGACAGCAACCCCTCAAGCAGACTCCTCCCTCTGCAGTGACTGGGTATCATAAGTGAACTGCAATTTTTTTTTCTTCCAGCTGCATGCATTAAATAGTGCTGAAGAATTTTAATAACATACATACACCAGCCAAATACTGGAACTTGCTATTAAAATGTCAGAAAAAGAATCTCTGGATATTCCTGCCAATTGCTTCACATTACAAGAAACACACTTGGTATTACACTCATTTCTGTATAACCAGCCAAAGTGAAGTGTTTCCCAACGTCCTGTAAGCCTCACATTAGAACCTATGTGATTCAAAAAACATCACGGAAAGTACCAGTCAACAAGCTTAGTGTCCCCTGCTACTGCAGTTTGTGGAGCCTGCTGGAACAGGTTTGTAAACAGAAGTTAGAGATCAGGTAGAAGTTCTTATAGTAAGAGCACAACTCCAGATTTGAACAGCTGCCTCTGCTGAATCAAGTTCTAATTTACTCCAGATGATTTAAGAAGCAACAAACTGGCATCTGGGACTTTCTAGGAGAAGGCTGTAATAAAAAACCTTCAAAAAGCCTTTAAAAAAGAAGTCTCCAGAAGAGCTGCAGTCGCAGCAGAGCAGGCTGTGGCACTCAGAAGCGCGAGTACGCCGTTCTCTGCTGCTGCTGCTGCGCCGGGGCCGGGCCCTGCTGCTGCTGCTGCTGCTGCAGGCGAACCTGCTGCGAGTATGGATCCTCAAGAGACTTCACAAAAATCGTTGTTCTAGGCCCAGTTTTCCAGACAATACCGTTTGAGTCTATCACAGAGGACTCCACGGTGATGTTGTGGGTGCCAAGGATGACAAAGTTGAGCAGGAACTGGGTGCTGAAGTAGTCGTTGTGTGGTTCCACCCTCTGCTCCATTTCATTGGTCATGTTGTCAAGAGGAATCTGAGAACACAGATGGAAGGTTAAAACACCATAAACCTGCCAAAAATAAGTTTTCAGATCACCATTGAAGGAGAGAGGAGAAAAAAGGAAAAATCTGTTTGCAATTCTCCGAAACCAATACATGTGCATACTTGGGACAGGTTGACAAGTTAACAAGTCATCTTTCACCTGAGGTTCTACTTTTCCACAAAGTAATGTGAGTCAAACATCACACACTTCCTAGTCCTGTCCTTTTACAAGCCATTGACTTTCTCCCTCAAACAACCCCAAACAACAAAACAAACAAAAACCTGACCCCACAACCCACCAAAACAGGCTTTGCACTAAGTATCACATGCTAGCAGAACCTAAACCTCAGGCATGCAGCCTTTGATAAAACTGTTGACTTAAGTTTAATATGTGTCTCCTCAGATGCTATTTGATTTGGACAGTCTGTCCTTACAATTTCCACAAACAAAATAAAAGAACCATAAAATGACTATAAAAGATTCTAGAGACTATGTGGCAGAGAATAATCTGCTCCTGGTTTGTTTTTCCCTGTGGAGTTTTATATGATATATAACTAGGCTGAGTTTTCCTCATCTCAGGCAGATTCCTAATGACTTGTTCTGAACATCACAAAGCCTCTTTGTTTGGAAGAAGAGCTGTTACAAAAAGGTATTGACATCTTGCAGACTTAAAAAATCCGAGATCCCCTCCACAAGTTATGCTTGGCTCTGGCCAGTGCTTGAATGTCAACTGGCAGGAGTGAAAGGATTACAGAACCACCCCCATTCCTCTCATCCTGGGAATTCTTCTCCCCAAAGACAAACAAAACAACAGCAAAACACAACAAAAAAGCTTAAGGCCCCTCCGGGCTCTGTTCTATCCACACCTTGTAATCCTGACCAGATTTGCTCTGCAGCACTGAAGAGACATTGAGACAGACAGACTGGATTTTACGGAAGAGGCCTGGTTTGGATCCGTGCTGAACCACTCCCTCCACCTTGAGGGCCAGCTGCTGGTTGTTCTGTACTGCTATAGGCTCTGCTGGGTTCCTTGGAGATGGGGATAGAGCAAGCTGGAACACAAGTAAAAAAATTAAAATGTAATTATAAACATCCAGAAAAGCAAACAAAATTCAAGGATGAAACAGGACACCTTATAGAAAAATTTCCAAGAAGAGGTTGGGTAGGAAAACCAGCAAATGGAAACACAGACATTATCAGAGACTCATTACTATATTATTTAATAAACATCATCAGCAATACCAGATATTATCTTGGTATCAGTTTCATTTACTTCTTCAAAATATGTGGAAAAAAAAAATCTTCCATAGGTATTTCTCCCTCAAACAACCCCAAACAACAAAACAAACAAAACCTGACCCCACAACCCACCAAAACAGGCTTTGCACTAAGTATCACATGCTAGCAGAACCTAAACCTCAGGCATGCAGCCTTTGATAAAACTGTTGACTTAAGTTTAATATGTGTCTCCTCAGATGCTATTTGATTTGGACAGTCTGTCCTTACAATTTCCACAAACAAAATAAAAAAAGAACCATAAAATGACTATAAAAGATTCTAGAGACTATGTGGCAGAGAATAATCTGCTCCTGGTTTGTTTTTCCCTGTGGAGTTTTATATGATATATAACTAGGCTGAGTTTTCCTCATCTCAGGCAGATTCCTAATGACTTGTTCTGAACATCACAAAGCCTCTTTGTTTGGAAGAAGAGCTGTTACAAAAAGGTATTGACATCTTGCAGACTTAAAAAATCCGAGATCCCCTCCACAAGTTATGCTTGGCTCTGGCCAGTGCTTGAATGTCAACTGGCAGGAGTGAAAGGATTACAGAACCACCCCCATTCCTCTCATCCTGGGAATTCTTCTCCCCAAAGACAAACAAAACAACAGCAAAACACAACAAAAAAGCTTAAGGCCCCTCCGGGCTCTGTTCTATCCACACCTTGTAATCCTGACCAGATTTGCTCTGCAGCACTGAAGAGACATTGAGACAGACAGACTGGATTTTACGGAAGAGGCCTGGTTTGGATCCGTGCTGAACCACTCCCTCCACCTTGAGGGCCAGCTGCTGGTTGTTCTGTACTGCTATAGGCTCTGCTGGGTTCCTTGGAGATGGGGATAGAGCAAGCTGGAACACAAGTAAAAAAATTAAAATGTAATTATAAACATCCAGAAAAGCAAACAAAATTCAAGGATGAAACAGGACACCTTATAGAAAAATTTCCAAGAAGAGGTTGGGTAGGAAAACCAGCAAATGGAAACACAGACATTATCAGAGACTCATTACTATATTATTTAATAAACATCATCAGCAATACCAGATATTATCTTGGTATCAGTTTCATTTACTTCTTCAAAATATGTGGAAAAAAAATCTTCCATAGGTATATTAAGCTGAACAAAGAAGTAAAATGCAATAAGAGTAAATATTAAAAACTTAAGGCTTTCACTTTTCCCAGAAAAAATGAGCACTTGAGTAAAACAAAAAAAACCCCAGGATCTTAATCATATATAGTCATTCTTAGTCAGTGAGCTGATATATAGGACAATTTTCTTCCAAGATAGTGAACACTGCTTTTTAAAGGAAAAGGGGAAAAATACAAATCTATAAAAGCTGACCTCCCAGCACTAGAATTATTTACGTTTGCAGACTCAGAATCAACAAAAATTCCAGCTACATTTTACCTTTACGACTTTGCAACCAAAGAACTGAATCCTACTTGCCTAAGTGACAATCTAGTAGTTCTGAACAACCATACATACATACTATTAAAGTTACTCCTAAGAGATTAACCCAAATGCTATTTGCAGTTATGTATCTTCACTAAAAATCCTTAAGCTTCGTGCCTTCAGTAGGGCTTTTCTCGTGAAGTAAAGACTTTCTAAAGAAATTTGAGCAGTACTTACCTTAATACTTGTAGACTGCAGCTTTTGGAAAAAGTACCTTTGAAATGAAAGGGGCACCTTCAACAAGGCAATGACAGCATTGCACAGACAAGCTGTATGCTGCAAGAAACAAGAGCCAAAACAACTGAGAAAAAATATCATTCGTGACACAGGGAAAAGACATGTACCTGAACTACTGAAACTGCAGGAATTTCCATTTTAAGTCCAAAAATGTATTAATACAGTCATAGAATTATAACCACTAAGATTACAATGACTATATTCAGCCTCTCTGTTTACATTCTGCCCCTTATTGAAGGAGGTTTTCTGCTCCAGAAAAAAAAAAAGGAGGTCAAGCAAAAGAAAAATACAGATCTTTCCAGTCCTAGTGTTAGAGTTGACAGAGCAGGATCTGCTTGAAACGCTCCTACACACAAACTCTCAAAAAACAACTCCCCTCCAAGCAAAAAGCCTGGCATCTATCACAATTTAATGCAATATTTAAGTTTTAAGCCTCTTAAAACTCCTCCTTTCCCTGCTGCACCATGCCTCTGGCTCAGATGAACACAAGCAGTGCCACTGGAGTCACCAAGCTGCCCTGGTGTGCAGCCAGCCACAACCAAGGTACAGGGTTTACCTTTGCTGTGGTTTACATGATTTACTCCTCTATTCTACTTGGCGTTGGTAAGGACTGCTGGATTTAGAAACCAGGCAAACAGATGCCAACCATGCCTAACCACCGCTAACATGCACTTCAGCTTCAGGATGCTCCTGAGCAGCAGGAGCCAAAGGCACCAGCCCTGTAAGGAGAGTGTTATCAGCTCACTGTTTGCACCAGCCCACTCACACTGTGCTCCCTGATGCCCTGCACTGATAGGGGAAACACAGCACTCCCAAAGCACAGGGCTCAGCACCAGCAGCTCAGGGACCAAAGCCAGGCTGCTCTGTGGCAGGGGGAGAATTCCTTCACAGCAAGAACATGAACAAAGAGAATGTGCTCCAGGGTTTGCATGTGAGTGTGGGGAGGGGTCTGACAGCTCTTGCAGTGACCTTATCAGCATCTGCTGTGCTCTCAGGATGGGAATTTTAAAAGTATTGTTTTCCAGCAGACCAGTAAGGTTACAGATGTTTTAGCAAAATGGCTCTTGAAGTATTTTTATACAAGTGAGTCTCTCTGTAGAGACCATTTGAGTCAGAAATGTTAATTAACTGAGAATGCTTCCCAGTTTCTTGCCAACCACAGATAAATGGAGTTCTGGGGTTTTGGCCCCTTTCTCTAGACAATATATATTTAAAACTGTTACTTGCCAAGTAAGACACAGGAGCATACTTCCTGTTGAGGGATTCCACTTCCTCTAGCACATGATTAAATACAGACATCATTCTTCTTTCATATTCACTTTCAACATGAGCTGTTCCATTTGAGCTATATTCCTGGAAACTAAAAAAAAAAAAAAAAAAACCAAAAACCAAAAAAAAAGAAAAAGAAACTTTTCATTATGTCTAACTTACTTTCTTACTTACTGGAAGGCAGACTACCAAACAGATGTCACAAGACATTACAACATGAAATCCATTAAGAAATGTCTTTCAAACTGTTTACTCTGTTCTTTAAATTATTTTTCCACGATAACACTTGCCCTTTACATTTAAATCTTTCTTATCTACCATTTATTCAGCACTTCTTGTCCCCACCCTCTCAGCTGAAGCAGTGACAGGTCTAGCAGACTCAGCATACTTACTTCCCCTGGCTTCTTTAACCCTGCAGTGTTTATAACAGCCATGAAAATCTCACAACACAAAGCAAGAAAGCTAGTCAGAATTAAAACTGTATCTCCAGGTTTGTAATCTTCTCCTATCTCATTGACTAATACACCTTCTAAGCAATGCTTAATTCATAATGAGTACTACAGTCACTTAGGATGTTCACTTTTATTACCAGCTATAAAATCACTGAGAGATTTAGAGATTTTATCCATTTAATCTCAGTCTGGAAGTTTTAAACAGTGATTAAATTCATCAGTACTTCAACATTGTTTTCTAGTGGATTTAAGTTCACTGTTAGAAAAAGAGCCAGAGGTGATGGCTTTATATTAAAAATTGGAACTATTTTATTGCATGTGTTTTCACAACTTTGAAGGAAGCCAAGGTGCACTTACAAGTGCAAGCAATAGGTATGGGATCTAACACACAACAACACGAACTAAAATAAGTGGCTAAAGGAGAGATTAGAAATTCAAGTCTATATTTAAGATAACTCCAGTATAGTGCTCTCAAGAGCAAAATCAGTATGAAATGCAGAACCCAAGAGAGAGTTCCCAGTCTGCCAGGTACAGCACAGCAGCAACAGATTCTCAAGCCTGCTCAGAATATAACTAGAAATGTCTACTGAGAAACTTTCTGAACATTCCTTGAATTCCTAGGTTTAAAGCTCCAAGGATTTATTAATAAGCAGAAAAGGAGTATGCAGTTAACTATCAAACCTACCTTGCAGATTCTGGATCCAAAATCAGAGCTTCTATTGCATGTGAAATCAACAGGCAGCTCTGCTGTTGTCTGATATTAATACTAAGGAGTCAAAAGACTTTCAAAGTTGGCACCTAAAGCAAGAAATGCAGTATTTGGTGGAGTTTTTCCTTGCTTCTGGGAAGTAATCCTACAGTCATTACTCATTTAGTGAACAGAGAGCAGGAACTGTGAAAATACCAAGTTATAAGCTACTCCAATTTTTGTGTCATAGCTCGTTTATCAAGTAATTCCAAACAATAATATGGCAAGGTTTATTTTCCAATAGGTTTTAAACAATTGGCAGCTAATTTTTACGTTATTAACTTTCAAAATTTCTTCGTGGCAGATTTCAAAGAAAAGAGGATTCTTATACTTCATGCTGTGCCCATGAGAAGGTAAGTGGACAAACCCTAGGATTTTTAAAGGATACAGTTCTACATTCCTTAGAGTTGCTGAGTCTGCGTCAAAAGATGACTGATAGAGATCTCCATACCGCGTAGCCAAATTTCGGAATTCCTCCATTGAGTGTTTCATCTGCAGAGACAATGTCACTAGGCAAAACCACAAAACAAAGCAAAACAAAACCCCACACATCCAGAAAACCACTACACTGTAACATACAACACTGAAGGAATAAGGCGGCACATTGGAGAAAAGTCTATAAAGTTCTTGCTTCTCCACTCAGGTAATGATTACCAAAGTTAATCAGGCTGTTATCTACACTTTAAACGGGTATATCTCCTGCACCAATAAAATCTCCTTGGGTTAAAAAGAAAGCAAAACAAAAAAACTCCATCAACAACCTCCTCCATCCTCTACTGGTAAATCAAATTGCTCTGTCTTTCAGTGACCACCCACTGGTTGGATTTAGAAGCAAACCTCCTTGGTGTTCCAAGGTGGTAGGTACCAAGGCAAGTTTTGTACGGTACCAAGGCAGTTGCCAACTCTCAGCAAAAGGAGCTGCAGAATCATCCTCAGGTATATATATTCTTCCTTAGTGTACTCAGAGTGTCTGAGGTGTTTCAAAGCAAGGTGTGAAAAGCCTTCCTGCAAGTTTGAGTGTACCAAGTGACTTGCTATGTATATATTCTTCCTTCAAAGCTGTGTGCGTGACTGGAGGAGAAAACAAACGTGCACATTCACCTTCAAAACATAGCCTGCTACAGGCACGTGCTTTCAGAGCTACAGGTGAAAACCAAAACCCACTTCACAACTACCTTTCATTTCTTTTGTCAAATATGTTTGCTGAGAAGCAGAATTCATACCAGAGTCATAAACACAACTGCACAAGAGTGGAACAGGAGCACGTGCCTGGTTGGAGATGCGGCCACACCTCTGGAGATCATTTCCCGATGTCATAGCGATGGTTGTGGCAATAGCTGGGGGTGGACTTGTTTTTAGGCTGTTGCAGGTACAAATAAGTTGAGAAAAAGCTTGCAGAAGGTCAATCCTGAGTTTCACAAATCCACACTGAAAGCTCAGAGGATTAAGTGGTGTACTAGCAGCCTGAAACACAGTGATAGGAATGTTGGCAAACTAGGTCAAAAGCAAAAATGATAAAATTACACTGCAGTGTCACTGAACAGTCTCATCAGAAAACTGAATCCTCAAGTTCAATTCTAAAAGCTGTTTTTTTAAAATTACATTTACCAGGTTTGCTCAATTTCAATCACACTAAATATAAATGACATTGAATTTACGTAATTACTAAGTCATATTCCAAGCATGTCACCCTTGTAACAAATGTGACTTAAGCAGTTAAAATACTGTTAGGGCACCTATTTCCTCTTTTTCCAAGGCCAAGCCATTAGGCTTCAAATGACATTAGGCCAGATAGTCTTTGCCATAAGAAAAAGTGCACTTGATTGGAAGGCAAACAAGAAACACAAGGACTGAAAAAGTGATTCCCTGCATCAGCCAGAAGAGAAAGAATTGGCTCAAGTTACCCACAGCAAGAGGAAGGGGTGGTGTTTTTTGGAACTGTGAAATGGATGGGAACATTATGAAGGCACTGAACTGTGCATTTGGTGAAGGCAGGGGACAGTCTAGTGGTAACTAATAACAGTAAATAACAGAATTCCAGGAGGGTAGACAAGCTGCTATTGTTCAGAAAAGACAGTTCTATGAAGCTTTGCTCCCTAAGAGCTTATCTGACTTGGAGAAGCATCTGTGACAGCTTAGGACACCCAGGAGGGGGGAAACTGCAGTACTCGAGATTTGATACTAGTTAAGCCAAAAATCCCCAACTTATTTTTCTTAAACTGTTGGATTTTGAGAAGAACAAGCCCCCTCCAAAAACAAAGCACTGGAACTTCCTCTTGGACTCATGCCTGCCAGTGCTTCTTATTCCTCACCAGGTCACTTCTCAGAGCAAGAAGTTATAGTCTACCCCAAAACTTTACTAAGAACCATTTCTTTGCTGGCAGAAAACCAGCTAACTGGTTTCTCACAAAGCATCACATCGTCTAAGAACCGGCCCACTACTGACTAACGTGAGGAAACATCAGCCCACTACAACCACTTTAAACTACTGAACTAGATTTCAACTGAAAATATAAGACTATTTCATATTTAAACCATTAAGCCTCTCTTATCTATCACTTGGCTTTTCCTGTTTCAAGGGCACAAAAAACATTTTGAACTGGAATTGTTCCATTTATTTTGCAAGGATGGTTTCAGAAAACCCTCTGTGGAAGAGGGCTACACTGCACTGTAATTGCTCTACAGAGACTACATGCTTAAAAAGTAAAGTACTCATATCAGAAAATACAGACATTTTTAGTAGCACAAATTGGACTTGAATCTTGTAAATGGAAATACAAGCTTGTCTCATTAATACTGCAATTCACCTTATCTGCCACAGGCAGTGAGTGAGTCACAATTCTTTCTAAAAGTGACAGAAGTATTTCTTTGGCTCAGCCAAGTTCTTCAAACACCACCACTTGACATATTTGGAATTGGTGCTACTTAACCAATGGCTGTATAAGTGTTTCATTCAATTTTTGTATCATCTTTAGATTACCAGCAGTGAAAAATAAACCCAATGCTTCTAATGAGACACAGGATCTGTGCCAGAAAGAGCAGGACCCATTCAAAACCTTTGCTAACTCTACAACCAAGCACACAGCAAGACAGATGGGGACTGTGGTCAGTGTGCTCCATGACAAGTCCCTGTTCTCCCACAGGAAAAACCTCTTGTCCATAAAGCACAGGGATTTCTTTCCCTCAAGTGCACTAACTCCAATGAAAGAACACTGCAGTGCAAGACAGAGTTTTATGTTTATCAAGGAGGAATTGAGAAATTTTCCAACAAGGCGCTGTCTGAACATTTCATCGTTGCTAAACTGGGCTGGCTGAACATCTGCAAGAGATTTACTGACACTGTGTTTTCCAGCTACAAAGTGGAGCAGCTACACCAGGCTCATCACATGCACCACTGGTCTGTGGTACCAGCAGGGCTGAGTCATGCTCTGCACTGAAACAGCAGCAACAGGAGAGCTCCAGTCAGAGGAAAGAGAGCAGAAGCCTTCAGCAGCAAGGCTGTCACGGGGCATTTTGTGGCACTTTGCTCCCCTTGGAGAGGCTGAGCTCTATAGACAAGCAGTGAGTGGCTCCTTTTGCAGCTGATACACTCAAGCACAGCTGGGAAATTGTCCAGAGTGATGCAACAAGTCAGCAACAACCAGCAGCAAAACCCAACTTCCTCCCCTCTAACCTACAAATCCTGTACTCACTCCTCTGGACCACAACCATCCATGAGGAGGGCACTGGGCCAGAAAAGCACTATGTGCAACAGGAACTGAAGCCAGTAGAAGAGATGAAGACAGGAATCCTTGAACACAAAAAAGCCACAAACTCCATGGAAGGGGTAATTAAATTACTGGATCACAGTATTACCTATTTAAGTATGTTATTTTCCTGCCTGTATTAAATATCAACATCTAATTAGTTGAGGTTCTCCTCTCAATGTCTTCTTGATGTAAGAGGAATCTTGAAGTGTTGAATTAAAAGCCTGATTCACTCAGCCAAATTAAAGACAAACACTTCAGGAATGATGGATCTTTCAGAGGACAAAAGTAGAAATTTATGTCATTGTAGCTTATTCAGGGACATTTTATTAATAAATAGTAGTATCTTAACTTTATTAAACACTAATGTCTGAATTCTCATTACCCTACCTGTCCAGTAACCAAAACAACAAAGCAGCTTCTGAAAAGGCATACAGAAACTGTATGTAAAGATTGCTTCATGGAAAATAAAATATGAAAAAGTATTGTGTGAAACTGGATCATCTTTGCTTAAGAAGCAACTGAAGGTCCCTAATCATTCATGCCTTTTTTTTTGTTTGCCTTCACAGACATCACACAGCTTCTTGGTATTTTTACCACTTCAGAGAAGCAGAAAGTATTTGCATAAAAGCAGATACCAGTTGGATTTGATGAAACTGAATTGTCCTTCCTCTTCTTACTAGATTGTTTTTAGGATTCCGTGAGATCACATTGTCAAATAGAAGGCAACATGAACTCAGCAGGAGGGAGGAAGACAATTGAATCCTTCTCTATATTTCAAGAAGATAGCAGCCAATTTAGTCCAATTCTGAGGCTTGACTATTAAAATGGTTTTTATTCACCCAAAGCAAGGAGTGGAAAACTATAAGTATTGTAACTTTAATTAAACAACATCTGTCACATTTCATTTGATCTGAACAAGGCAGGAAATGAGGGGTGGAGGGAGAAGAAAAAAGCAAAAAGAAATCTAGCTAATCCCACTTGGCTGAATTACAGGATGTGTTCTCTCAAGATGCAGTGTGTGATGCCTGCAGAGGAGAACCAAGCAGAGTCTGGCAGATGCCAGAGATCTTGAAGAACTTTTCAGAGAGTTAAGAACAGAACCCAAAGAGCCATGCTGCAGCAGCAGAAACATCAGCAGCAGAGGTGTGTGCTGACCGTCAGCGAGGCGATCCCTTTGTGGTAGGCCTTGAGGGCCTCGGCGATGCAGGAGAGCGCGGAGCTGGAGCTGTCCTCCTGCAGCCCTGTCAGGCACTGCTCAGCCTGGGAGAACTCCTTCAGGCTGTTCAGCCAGAAGTAGAAGTGCTCAGAGGCCACCTGGGTCAGCAGGCTCTGGTACAGCTCTCTGGCCATGTCGTGGTTGCCCTGTAATGACAAGAATGTTTCTGAAAGGGGACCTGAAAGAAGGCTGGGGATTTCTACAGAACTTACACAAATAAGAAAACAGGAACATCTCCAGCTTTCAAACAGAAATACTGAAACTTTTTCCAGTTACTTGATTGTGGCAATGCTAATAATAAATAAAAGCATGAGTGCTTACTTTATAGAAATACCAGCCTGTAAAACAGTATAGTATTTATTTACACAAGATAATTCAATAAGATGAGAAAAACCCATGGAAATTTACCTCAGCATCTCATACTAGGGTTTCTGTGTAATTCTAACCCCAACTGTGAATTTACTTAAGGGGAAAGGGAAACAGTATGTTTTTCTTCCTTTCTTCACACTGAAGAAAGAGAACCACACATCAGGATGACCTTCACATTCTGAAGAGCAGACAGACAATACAGATTAGACATGTGCTCAACAAAGTGCCAGGACGTCACTTACTTCCTTCTCAAATACTTCAAAAGGATAAGTAAAAAAACATTTTGATGGGATGAATGTCACAAATTCTGAATATCTGAATCTGCATTCCATGGAATTAGAAGGGAAAGTGATTTTTTTTTTTACCCCCATTCACTTATTTTTCCCAAGTCCTACAATTTTCCTTATTCCCTTATCCAATTCAAAGAAGTCCCTGGCATTCCTTCAATCACAGCAAACCATTTTTCTCCAAGTATTTTCACTTACCATCCTGGAAGCCTGCCTGGCTATCCTGTAGGCTGTCCATCCATTGGAGGCATTCTCAAGCTGCTGCTTGATAACAGTTTTGATTTCTGTGGACAAAGCTTTCTGACTGGAAACAAATATCACTGTGGCAAGAGAAACCTAGTAGAGAGTGGAGGAGCGAGAAAGTAAGTTATATTTCAGTAACTAAAGAAAAGAAGAAAAAAAAGCCATTTCTGTTTTATTTTGGGCTCAAAACTACATAGAAGATTACATATATATATATTTTAACTGCAAAACTTCTCAGTCATATGTCTTTTAAATAGTTACAGCAATCCAAGTATTTCTTGTAGATAAAAGTAACTTTCATTTAAAGAATCTCAACTCTGCCTTTTAGCTGAAATATTTCAAATGCTCCAAGTAAATTAACAGAAAGCTTGTAATTTCTTTTTTAAAATTCAAATTCCTTTCCAAGTACATGTGATGAAAGCATTTTTCTCTCTCACAGTATATGAAGTCATTTGCCTCAGAACATCCTATATAAATGGAGCTAGCTGCCATTTGGCCTTTAAACACTACTTTAGAGATACTCCAATAATTTTAATAGCCAGGTTTGCCTAAGCAGTGCCATCTGCTGGAAAATCTAATGGAATACACTGCATAGTACAGCTCCATCTAGGAGATATTTCTACACTGAACACTGACATAAAGAATCAAAAGTTGAAAGAAAATTGAAACCAGGGGCTACAGACTGGCACATCAACCTGGACACATAACAAATGCCTTAGCTGCCTTTTAAAATACAATCCATCCCCAATTGTTAATACAGACTTTATCCATCAAGGGAGGTCTTACCAAGAGTTCCTGCTTTTTATCTGTGGCAGATTGTCCAATTAATTTATAGAGGTCCATTAGGTCTCCCAGCATGCCATCTGCCAAGACAGGCAGCTGCATGGCAATGGCTGCCAGGCAGTGGCACATGAGGATCCTGGCATTGTCCTGGGCACTGTGCAGCTGTGCCAGTAGGGATTCCACCACGGATTGGCTCAGGTGGGGGCGGCACTTCACCAGCTTCACCATGCAGGTCAGCGTGATCTGCAACTCACACAGCCCACAGGAACCATCACCACAATGGCCTCAAACCAACAAAGCCAGGCACACCTACTTAGCTGCAAGCAGGACAGCAGAAACACAGGTATTTTCAGAACTATGTACTCTACAAAATATGAGATTTTTCCAAGAGCCCAAGTGTCACAGACACCTTTTATGAAAAATCCTTTCCTTAGGATTTTTCCTCCTGAGAAGCTGAGAGGCCTCAGGAACAAAATGTAAATAATGGTTATCTGCTGCTGTGGAATGCAACAGGTGGATCTGTGAATGGTCTCATGTGGTTGTTTCTAATTAATGGCCAATCACAGTCAGCTGGCTCGGACTCTCTGTCCGAGCCACAAGCCTTTGTTATTCATTCTTTCTTTTGCTATTCTTAGCTAGCCTTCTGATGAAATCCTTTCTTCTATTCTTTTAGTATAGTTTTAATATACTATAGATCATAAAATAATAAATCAAGCCTTCTGAAACATGGAGTCAGATCCTCGTCTCTTCCCTCATCCTCGGACCCCTGTGAACACTGTCACACCCAAGTCTTTGTTCCTGAGCTACCAGCACTAAAACACATCACAAATTCAAGAAACATTAATAGTCTCTCACAACACCTTTAAGCCTTTAAGGTAAATAACTAGAAAAATTACTGATGGTTTCTGAAGTGGAAAAATAAGAATAATAATTTATAAAAATGTCGTAACAATGTACATTGCATCTCCATCTCTAAAAGCAAGTTGTCTCAAAGATTCTCTTTGTCCTCCAGAGACACCTCCATCCAACGTTCATGTTTTATTACAGCTGTTCCTCTGAGAGGAATGCTCCCTGCCACCTGCAACAATCCTCTTATCCTAGAGCTGAGAGGAGTTGTACTATAGCTATATAGCTATATAGCTATATAGCTATATACTATAGCTCAGTTTCTCTACTGCTCTGAACTGATTATGGGCAAACCAGAAAAATCATCTTTTCCCTCCAGTCTGTTATGTTTCCAGCAGAAATGATCTGGTGCACACCAGCCTCTCTGTTACACAAGCTGTTATTATAACTTAGAGCTGTGAAGGGGAACACAACAGTAATGTCACCTTTAAGGTTGCCTGAGCTCCTGGGCTGTCATCTTGACTACAGAGAACAAGAAGAGCTTCTAAGCCAAAAACTGCATCTTGCTCCAAAGGCAGAAGATCTACAAAAAGAAAAATAGTTTGTTTGTTCTCTGACCATAGCTGGTGTAATGCTTGCACTGCTGTTGCAGTCATGACGATTAAGAATCTTCCCAACACTTCTGCTCTGCCTTACTTTGGTGGGAAACAATTCTGCCATTCCATGTCTTGGGTAACTATTCAGCAGCCCCACTGACACTTGCAAAGCATGCATAAATCTTGGCACTAAGACTTCTAAATGCCCTGTTATTATTTTGCAACAGGCTCTGTGCAAAGGGCTTTCAAAGGTTGACCAACAATTCACTAATCTTAGAGCAAAGGTAAAACAAGCATTCATTTAGCATGAGTTTTATTGTGGGCAGTAATTTTCTCTAAATGAGACAAAGATGGAACCTTCCCAACCATTCATAAGGCCATACAGACTATTCCCTACTAGATAACATCCCCGTTCCCCTAACCAGCCTGAGGGATCAGACAGACTTACAGCCAGGCTCGCAGACAGGACGAGTTAATCCGTGCTAAGAGCATAAGCCTGGCTGCAAACAGAGCCACTGCACTGCCCCTGCTTTCCCTTACCTTTCTCCTGGCAAGAGGCTGAAATATTGGTCAGAATTCTCACTCCATGAGCTGCAATGCCACGGTTATTGTGGTAACAGCACTCCTGTGCTAGTTTTACCAAATCAAATGACCTGGCAGTTGTAGCTGCTGCTCCTAAATAAAAGCAAGGGAAATATACCACGGACCTTTAAGTACATTTCTGCAAAACCATTATATTGATTTAGGGTTTTTTCTTATGTTTAAACAATAGGATGAAAATATTGTTCTCTCTTCAGAGACTCTCATTCTGGAACACTACAAGTTAGGCACATGAGAAATCAACCTTTAGCTCCAAATGTTCTGTTTCAGGACTTAGAGAAGTACTGCCTTAAGAAATATTATGTCTGATTAAAAAAAGCTGGTGAGCCTATTAATTATTAAGCCATGCCAGAATGACTGAAGAGGATGTACTATTTTTTTTCCATTTCTGCAGCCCATGTATTTGAGCTCATAGCACTCATTTGGGCAGTCTGGCTTTCAAGAAGAAAAAAGAATGTGATCATAATTTTGAGAACAAGATACCTTGAATCACTTTTAAATGTCTACTTTTTCTACAATTTCTCCAGAATATTGTCACAATATTTTGGTGACACCTGGTATTGCTGCAGGTCAAGCCCACAAGGGTGGAAGAGTAACATGGCAGTCCACTCTTACACCATGAAGCCTTCCTACTACTCAAAAATTACGCAAATCCATGGTTTCAAAGTACCTTAGGCAGAATGCAGGTCAGTCATTTGAGAGGCAATATGCTCCCTCACAAAATGAAGAAAACTTGAAGACCCAAAGGCAAAAACCCTTTTAATATACCACAGTACCCACAAAACACAACAAAACCATCATTATTCATGACTACACAGTGTCCCATTTTAAGTTTACATACAATGAACACAGTCTGACTCTCAGGGTTGTGAAGTTCAAAAATAGTTTCAGAAAATGCTACAAAGTGTTGAGATGAAACTGATCAGCAGCAGAAAACCAAGCTATTAAAATGCCAAAGGTAACCATCTAATCCAGTTTTCTTACCTGGAGCACTGCTGAAGTACTGTTTAATGGCAATGGTCCCTGATAACGTGGAAAGAACAGATAACATGCCCATTTTCAAGCTGTCATAAGGAGTGTTAAGAGCAGATTCACAGAGTGCCTAAAATCAGCAGGAAAAAAAATATAGAGGCAAGAAGTAGCATGAGCTATCTGTATGGAGAATTTAGTTGGACTTCTCTGGAAAGTTTTAAGAATCAAGATTTTTCCCACAGAAAATACTGTACTAAAATCAAAAGCCAAGTCTTCAACATCTGGTTTAGAGGACTGAGGATGTGGCTTGCAGAAAAGTAACAGTGGGTCCTATATGCTAGAAAACATCAATTATAAGCCATTAATTAATTAAAAATTGGTGGCAAAAATATTATCTGGTGTCATTGATCCAATACTATAAAGGATTTTAAGACAGTTTCAGGCATACTGATTATCTTGCATTGTAACAATCTGCAAGGTTTTATACAAATATATGTCTCTGAAGAGCGAGGTTTCAAGTGCCATTTCCTTTAGCAGCATTGGTGTCCAACAGGAGCTTAAGGTTCTGGATAAATAAATTAAGGTGTATTCTATGTTCTAATTCATTTGTAGTAAAACACATGTCTCACTTTCATGCTTTTTGCCAGATTTTATCAGGTCTTATCGCATTTACGTTTGAATAACTCTGCAAATGCACATTGTTCTCAATTCCTTATGCCAACATTGCTCACAGTTTAGTCATTCACTGGTTTTGGATGCTTTTTTAGTCAACAGAAGGAACAGTAATATGAGACATAAATAGAAAATATAAGTACATTCTGCTTTAGAGTGTGCCAAAATTGAACGCCAAAGAGTCAGTAATGACAAAGAAAAACACCACAATTAATTCCATAGAACATGAAAAACCACCACAGTATTATTATCAGGTGTATGTATTGTGTAAGGGTTAAATTCTAAATCACATAGCTGTGATTTGTACCAATTAGTATTTTGCTAATCTACTGACTAGAATGACATCAAAAGACAGTGGAAGATCTAATGATTGGGGTAGAAAATGAGCCTTGATGTCTCCCAAGACACTGATGCTTTACTCCAGTGCTGTCAGATCAGCTCTCAGGGCATATCTGAAACAGTGACTGAGAACACTGCCAGGAGCACAGAGGAGTCAGCAGGATGGACTGCTCCAGGCAGCAACAGCTTCTGAGGCTGATGTCTAGAAATCAGTGAAGCCTCCACAGTGCAAAGACCAAACTTCCCACTTGACCTACTCAGGACAGACTTAAAACGCTGAAGAAACTAATCAGTATTTCTTGGTAAAAAGGTACAAGAGGCAGGCCTTGCCATGAGAAAAGGAGGGGCTGTTCCAGTCCTTGTTGTATAAACATAGTATTCTGTTTATGTTATCTCCAATTGTTGGGAGAACAACTTCCCAACTCAAAATGTCAACTTGTTATTTCAGAAGTCAGAAAAACTCTTCTGCATGCCATTCAGCAAGCAGAAGCAAGCTTCAGACAATTAGCTTTGTTTTCACCCAGTCACTGGTTTAGTTCTGACATCAGTGGAACTTTTCCCTATGCATTTCAACCATCAGGACACCCACTCTACTTCAAAACACTACATGACAATGAAAGCTATGTTATCAATGCCTCTCACTTGTACTGACATAACTACAATTGAAATATGGGATAGCATAGCATTTTCTTTGCAAAAAATCCATAAATCCATAATTCCTTAAAATTCCTAAAAGGAAATAAATTTCTGGAGTTAATCCATTATGAAGAATAAAGCAGTTCACTAAGCAAAAAGCTTTGCACATTCCAAACCATCATCTCCAAGAACTGGGGACAGAGCAGAACCTGCTTTATTTCTCACATGATTGTTAACAAAAACCTGCATAGCTTTTTCTCCCAGCTGCCTTATGCTCCAACAGGACAGGATCCAAGTAGCTTCCAAGAGTAACAAGAGCAAAGAAAAAATGACTCAGGAAAAAGTAGAGCTGTAACCCTCTGCCATTAAGTTCTTGAAATATTTACTTTCCCATTAATATAAACTGAAGTTATTTTCCACAGTGATTTCTACCAGGAAAGGGGGAAGGAGAAAAAATTCATACGCAACTGGGATTGAAAGAAAGCAGCAGTAACATCTACAACATAACAAAGTTTCCCCAAACAGCACAGGTGCACTATAAACACCTTCTCGCTGACACAACAGGAATCACAAGCCTACTGTTGCAAAAACTACATTAATTTTAAGAAATGAAATCAAAATCCCATTTGTCCTTTCAAGTACCCCTTGCTGGATGACATTGACAAATCCCAGAGGCTGTTTTGCACCAGAGCATTGGTGTGTACTCATTGTGGTAAGCTGAGTGTAAAAACATTCAGCTCTCATGTCTGTTACCTGAAATGGGTTTGTCAGATGGAAAAGCCACTTCCTCACGGTACAGAGGCCTCCTACATGGCGCATGCCTTCCCTTGGTAATAATGCTTCAGCCTCAATCCTTGAGTGTCACTTATCCAACTGAAGACATTCTATGAGCTGCTCATTAATGCTTGGCTAGGCTGCTTGGCAGAGTAACCTAACTTTAGGGTATGGAGATACATGTTACTCCTTCCTTTACCTCCCAATCGTTCCTCTGGGAAGAATTCTACAACTCCTTGGGAAGATTCATAACAAAGTTTAGCTTAAAAAAAGATATAGACCTGAATATTTTCTCTGCTCCATGTATGTGGTGTCTTGTTGGCCAACAACCTCAAATCCTGGATTGCAAGCCTCTTCACGGCCTTCCTGGGGTCATTTTTCAAGTACTGCAACAAAAGTTGAATCTGCAAGAAAAGAAATTCATTGTTTAAAAGTGATGCTACTAGAAAGAAATATTTTCTAAAGCACTCAGGAAGAAATGTTGAGCACACAGAGCCAAAACTAACTTGAAAAAGCATGAACCATGGTTTTTAGTCTCCATCAGTTTTATGCAGTATTGGCTGTTGTGCTGCAGAAATACAGTCTAAATCTCCATGTTTGCTGCCATAAAAAAATAAAAGCAGCACATTAAGTGTTCTCATGTTGTTTCAGCAGACTTAGGTGCAGCACCATCAGAAGCATTATCTGAAATACAGAAGTGAGCCACAGCAGGGAGTTTCAGACAGATCAATGCCATTATCTAACAGACAGCAGCCTTGCATGACTGTACAGGGAGGAAAGAAAGCAAATAGATTTCTGTGACTCCTTTACAAAGATAGCTGGATGAGTCTCAAGTGGCACTGTGTTCAGACCTGTTCTATAAATCACATCCACAAAGCTCATTATCAGAGCATAAAAAGCATTATATTTTTCCGTCACTGCTTTCCCACTACTTGGTTTATAGTCCTGAATTTCAGGAACCGATTGGAATTCCTCAAAATTCTCCAAGAAATACACTTTAAATGCATGAAATATTCATGTGCTTTTATGAAAGAAAGGCAAAAGGCACACCCACAACCCAAGACAATACACAGAAGTGCAAAGCGAAGCCTGGCTTCCGCAGGCCAGTTGAAGTATTTTCAGAAAAAGTCAGGGTGTTTATTTTCCTGTATGCTGATCTATCCTTGTTGATTTGAATCCCTGATTTAGAAAAAGACATGTTATGAACTGCAAAAAAAGGTGTAGTGTGTTTGATACAGTCACCTGGAAATGGAACCAGAAAAGGCAAAAAAAATATGAAAGAAAGCAGCAGCAGCAGCAGCTTTCAGAGTATTCTTCCTCGACAGCACAGGAGCAACCAACCCAGCCCAGCCATGACTGTTTGTTTTGATCAGCAGGCAGAACCTGAGTGCTTTTAAAATGTACTTTGTACTTCAACAGAAGGCATGCCTTAGGAAGAGTTACCTGCTTGGGAAGGTCAACCAAAGAAGAAGCAGCAAGCAGAGTGAAGGTGTGCAGGGTGACAATGACCATCTTGGTGGAGGGGTAGGATGTCACCAGCTGCTGAAGCAGCTGCCTGGAGCTGGAGGCCAGGCTGGCATCGTGGTGCATGTGCTGCAGAATAGGGATCAACTTCAGCTTCAGGTCCACAGGTGTGGCCAAACCTGCAATAAGGAAAGAAACACAGCCAGAGTTAGTCCTTGGGCTGGCTTTTTTTGGCAGTTCTGAGGCACAGAGTATGTCTGGATTGCTACCACTGCTGAAAGGAGATTGTGCAAACACCTGCAGTGGCTTCAAATAACTCATGTTCTAGCTAGGCGTGAAATGACAGCACTATCAAGGACTTCCATGTCTGTTTGAGAAAGCTGCTCCTTGCTTCCCTGCAGGTAACACACAAATTAACTCATCTGAAGCAACCTATGGGAGTCTATGCAAGTTTATTCATCACAGTATAGATGGGCTTTTATTCTGTACCAAACAGGTGCTTCAAAAACTTAAATTTTAGGAGGATTTAAGATAACCAGACAGATTATTGGTCAACTAGTTTAAAAACTGGAATCATCTAAGGGCAATAGCATTCTGATGCCTAATATGTAAATATGAATAATAAAGAATTTTCTGAGAAATTAAAGCTTTTCCTCTTTATCATTCAACATACACATATACCTTGAATCATCTCGCTGATTTTGTTACATATTCCAACAGCAAAATCCCTGTGGAGATAAGAAAGTACCAGGTGAAATGAAAACCAAAAAATTAAGTCATTAAAAATAGGGAAAAAATTTGGACTGAACAACCAAATACTGTGTTTTAACAATTAAAAATTACACAAAAGAGTGCCTGCCAAAACCTGAGTCTTTTCAGAACCCTTGCACACAGGCACGACCAAATGAGAAAATGAAAGCTTTCAAAAACTGACAAGCAGCACTACAGTTTGCTAATATAATTTCTGTCAAATAATTCATGATTAGAGCTGCTATTCCAGTTCTCAATCTCATAGTTATGAGCTTTCCATTTCAGAAAAAAAAATCTGCTGAACCTGTATTCAGATTGTCTTACATCATTATTGCACATAATTGTTTGCTATAAAGGGCAGCACAACAGAAAATAGAAAGGTTTGTGAATGTCAGTGTTAATGAAATTTCCATTCTCTGTAATGTGAAAAAGTGAAAAAAATAGTTCTTACTTAGATTGTGCAGAAAAGTTGGCAGCAGCAAATACAGCAGCTTCAACTTCCACATTATCATGGGAATCCAAACTCTGGCGAATACTGTGATGTGCATTCTTCCTTTCTGGAATGATAGATGCCATGCTGCCCAACATCCTGCAGAAATAAATCACAGCAAAATCAGGAAGAACAGTGAGCATGAAGAAATGATGAAACCAAATAAAAATGTAAAAAAGACTGGTTAAAAGGCTATGTTTATATAAATATGTGCTCTTTCATGCCTATTACAGAAACAAGCAAATGCTAAAAGTAAATGTGTAATTAAATGTATCAGATTTTGTTGTGTGGGTTGCATCAGTGGCTTGATAAAAATTCCATTACATTTTGATAACTTTTAGCTTGAAATTAATACAGAGAGAAACTTACCAAAAATTCTTTTAAAATGAAGAGGTTACTATGGCATGATTTATTTCCAACATCTTTCACTGATCTAAGTTAAGGTTATTAGTGAAAAAAGTAGCATCACTTTTTTGTGTAACTGCTAAAAAAGTAGCCTACACTTTGCCAAAAATATTTCAAACATACCTTTCAGGCATATTTATCATAATCCAGTAAAAAGAAGAATAAATGCAGGATTTATACTGATGGTAATTTTAGCTGGAGTTCTGTGCAAATATTTACACAGGCATCTAGCAACAAATTCCGAGACAAAGTTTTTTTTAAGCAGCTCTTTCTTTCAATGTGTTCTTCCTTATTGACACTATTCAAAGAGGACAAAAAGAATCAACAGAAGATTTTAAACTGAAACTGTTGAACCAACAGCTATTTTAACATTTTATTTGATGTATCCTCTGAATTTAGTAATTAAAGTACTTATGCAAACTGAGAGGATTCCTGGGACTTGTAGCAGCCTGGGAAGATAACCCTCAATGTCAGTCAACAACAGCAATCTTACATTAGAGCACTGAACAGAAACTACAAAAAACCATGCAGACATATTGTATTTACAGATTTCTGAGACACCAGGGCATGAAAACATAATCTCAAAATAAATATCAAAAGAAAAAAGAAATGGGACATATGACCTGATCAATCAAACCCCTGTTAATGCCTCCCATCTCCCAGCAGTGAAATCAATAACAGTTCCAGACAGAGGTACAAAAAGAATATAAAAAGAGAAAGACAAGTGCTCTCTTCACATTTGAACTCCCCTGCACAGGGGCTGGAAGATGCAGTTAAGAGGATCATGTTGGATAGCATCAGAGACACAGACACCAAACCAGCAGGACAGTGACATGGAAGACAGATTAATTGTATTTGTTTTCCTACTTGATTTCCAGAAGTTCAAAGCAATCAGTAATATAACAGCATTTCCTTAGAAGTTATTGATCAGAGATCAACTAGCATTTCCAGCTAGGACAAGGCTAAATGAAAAATAGGTGCAAGCATAACAAGGTTCACATAAGTTTTGGTTGCAAGTTAACAAAAAACATTTTGAGACAAAAGGAAGCACTTTCACTTGGTCTAAAAATATCCTAGGCAAGATGTGACATATTGCACGTAGCTACTGTTTGGGTTACGTATACTACAGATTCAGTTTTCTTCTCTGAAAATTTCAACACTGCCAATTCTGTCTTGCCTGGGACCATCCACAAAATTCTCACCATCATAAGTGGTTAATAACCTTGCTCTTCTTATCCACAAAATTCTCACCATCATAAGTGGTTGATTACCTTGTTCTTGTTATCACCAATCCTTATCATTCATGCCTTTTAAAAACAGATGTCTCAGCTTTTAACTCTATGAGGAATGTATAAAAAGCCTCCTTTACGTCACTCACAGAATCACAGAATGGCCTGGGTAGGAAGGGACCTTAAAGATCATCTAGTTCCAAACCTCTGGCCATGGGCAGGGACACCTTCCGCTTCACCAGGCTGCTCAAAGTCCCACCCAACCTAGCCTTGAACACTTCCATGCATCCACAACTTCTCTGGACAACCTGTTCCAGTGCTTCACCACACTCACAGTAAAGATTTTTTTCCCAATATATAATCTAAACCTACTCTCTTTCAGTTTGAAGCCATTGCCCCTTGTCCTGTCACTACAGGCTCTTGTAAAAAGTCCCTCTCCATCATTTTGTAGTCTCCCTTCAGGTACTGGAAGGCCACAGTTAGGTCACCCTGAAGCCATCTCTTCTCCAGGCTGAACAACCCCAATTCTTTCAGCATTTCCTCACAGGAGAGGTTCTCCATCCCTTTAACCATCTCAATTGTCTCCTCTAGATTACCTCCAACAGGTCCATGTCCTTCCTGTGCTGGGGACCCCAGAGCTGGACACAGCACTGCAGGAGGGGTCTCACCCGAGGGGAGCAGAGGGGCAGAATCCCCTTCCTTGGCCTGCTGCCCAGGCTCCTTTGATGCAGCCCAAAACACATTTGGCTCTCTGGGCTGCCAGTGAACATTGCTGGGTCATGTCCAGCTTTTCATCCACCAGTACCCCAAGTCTCTCACTGCAGAGTTGCTCTTGGTCTGTTCATCCCCAGCCTGGACTGTTAGCAGGGGTTGCCCTGGCCCAGATGCAATGCCTTGCCCTTGGTCTTGTTATTCCAGACAAGCACATTGATAGTGACTTACAGGTTTACAGTACATCAGAACCATTCCCAGATTTGAAGTAAATGAGGATCCCTCCTGCCTTACCGGAGTGTAATAGCCCGAGCAACTGGATCATTGCTATGGATCACTGAGAAAACTCTCTTGACAAATTCATCCACATTCAGGATCTTCTCTAAGTGCTTCTCACTCTGCTGAGTAACTTTCAGCACACACAGCCTCAGGAAGTTGTTCCTGTTAGAAAATACACACATTTCTTTGTCAGAATATTTTGTAACAAAAATTCAAGCACTTTAAATACAAAATTACTTAACTACAACTTTTGGGAGCAAATTAAAACAAGGAGATATCTATGCTTTAGAAACATTTGAATGGACTGATACAGTAAAATAGAGACTATTAACATACTATTGCTTAATTTCTAGTTCAGATAGTGTCAAACTAAAGCCCAATTCCAGGGAAATGAATCTGCTGACGCCAGTGAGGAGAGGTGTAAGCAAATGTCTGTTTTGTGCACACATAGGAATCCAAAGCTGCTGGAAAAACACATTCGAGACTAAGACAGAGAAGCCTTAATTACCACTGTCAAATGCTGAGCAAATTTATTTTCCTTCCTGAAGACAAGAGTGAAGACTTCACAACATCAGCATAAGCCTTTGTAAGCTTTTAAGAAGCAGCTTTGATTCCATTATATATACATCACTTAGACAGCAGGCACTTGGAAAAGCTGTACTTCAAGTTTTGTTAGATGTGAAAAATGCCAATCACTTGTTTTTAAAGTTTTAAAAGTTTAATAGTAATAAAATGGTTATAAAAATAGTAATACTATCAGAGTAATAATAATTTGGACAATTTGAATTAGAACAATATGACACAATAGAGACAAAGAGTTACGGATGTCCGGGTACCTTTTTCTGGGCAGCACGAGTCCGAAAAAAGACCCCAGTTAACAGAGGATTAGCCCTTAAAAACAATACCCTGTTGCATATTCATACACCTCATCCATGATGCATAAATTCCATTCAAACACAGGACTCTGTCTGGTCAGTGTCAACTTCTTCCTCTTAATCCTAACAGCGCCTTCGAGGCAGGAAGAAGTTAATTTCTTCTGAGAAGAGGGCAATAAATTCTTTTTCTCTGAAAGATTTAGGTGTCCTGTGGCTGCTATCTGGTGCGAATACCTCATTCCTTTCTTAAAAAAAATCCCACTTACATAGTTCTTATTTTAACTACAAAAGTTACCTTTTAACTACAAGACTACATTTATCATATTATTGAAATGTTAATACAGCACTACTAATCAATACATCAAAATACATATAGTACATCAAAATACATATAAAGCCACATAATATGCACTTTTCACATTAGAGATTATATTTGCACATGTGATCATCCATCCATTTACGAGTTACGATTTGGATGTGCTTACAGAGCAAAACTTACACCAGTGAACTTAAACCAGTCAGAGAGAGAATCCTCAAACCAGGAAGCGTGTCGTTACCACTCACAGCCACTCAAGCCCACTAAAGAAGTGGAAAACAAGTTCCAATCAAGCACAATCACAACAGACTGGGTACCACAGGGGTTGGCAGGCGAGCACGACACGCCAGACTCCCCTGCAGGACACCCCAACGCACAGCGCGTTCTCAGACCCGGACGGACAGGAGCAGACGGGCGGCACTCACCCCACTCTGAAAACATCTGCCAGCTTCAGGAACGCCGAGTTGATGAGAATGGGGAACGGGTATTTCTGGAAGAGCCTCGGAAAACGAACCACGGCTTCGCACTGCTCCCCGAGCTTGCCAGACCTGAGGCCTAACGGAGACACAGGAATTACTGCAGGCACCTCCAGCCCGGGTCCTTCCTCCGCACCCCGCACTCCCGGGGTAAAGCGGCACCGAGCGAAGCCCACACCCCAGCCCTGCTACCCAGGCCCGCACGGGCTCACCTTTGTCCAGCTCCATGAGGGCGGAGTTGGCGTCCAGCTCCTGCTCGCCATAGCCCGCGTCCGCCAGGAAGGACTTGCCGCTGGCCGCCATTACTGCCGCCGGCCCTGCGCATGCGCAGCCGCGCGTCTAACCCCGCCCGCCCGGCGCGGCCGCGGGAACCAGCGGTGGGTGCGGCCTGGAGGCCCCGCCCTCCTCCCGCGCCGCCCAATCAGAGGAGGCGGGTGCGGCGCGGCGTGCTCGCCGCTGGCCAATGAGGGCGCGCGGCGCCCTTGGCGGGCCGGTGGTTTGGCGGGAGCTGGCGCGGCGCGCGCCGGCCGCGTCCCCGTGGCCATGCTGTGCCGCGCGCTGCTCCGCCGCGCCGCCGCCGCGCCCGACCGTGAGTACCGCGCCTTACCCGCGCCCCCGCCACCGCCGCGCCTGCCCCCGCCACCGCCGCGCCTTGCCCCCGCCACCGCCGCCGCGCCTTCCCCCGCCACCGCCACTGCCGCGCCTTACCCCTGCCCCCGCTATTACCGCGCGTTGCCCCCGCCACAGCGCCTTTCCGCACCCCCTCCCGTCCCCATCCATCCCCGGCCGCCTGCACAGCCGCGGCGGCCGCCTCGCGGCTCGTGGCGCCCGAGCCTGTGGTGGCTGAGGCGCTTACGGTCCGTCTGTCCCGTTTGTAGGTCAGTCCTCAGCGCTTCCCCTGCAGCATCTCCTGGAGAGCTACCAGTGCAGCCGAGAAGATGATCACCTGTCCTACGGGGTAACAGGAATGCCGGTCCCTCCTTTCGGCTGCACCTTTTCTACAGGTAAAGTCGCCTCCTGAAAGCCCTTTTGCGGGGCCGGGGTATGGACTCTGTTGTCAGCAGTTTGTTGGTTTAAAGTCAGCTTACTCCTACAGTCTGCTTGCTCCTACACGTGATAAACTTTGGATAGTGGTGCAGCTAGATACTGATGGAAAGTATTCCCTCAAAGAACCAAGTGTAAAGCATTTATTTTAGTGTCTCTTTGTTTCATCTGGGTGTGTTTCAAGGTGTGTCCTCTTGGTGACAGTGTGAGGCTATATAGGTGAAAAACTGGGGCTTTGTTCAAAATATATAAAGCTCTAATAGGGTGGAGAACATTAGGTAGAAATCAGAGGTGGATGGATGTCACCAGGCTGTGCTGTACACACGGCATTTCCCCATGATGGGGGAAAGGAGTAAGCAATGAAGATCCTGGATCTTTAGGGCAAAACGTCTTCATTCATTGTGGTCTAGTTTTGGCACAAGATTTTACATTTCTCTAAGGTAAAGCTTCCTGCTTTTCCAAGTCAGATCATGGAAAATGCTGGAGGCTGTAGGTGATAGGTACTCTAGATACAGAAAACTGTAAGTAGGAAAACTATTATAGCTGGTGAAAGAGGTATTATCTCAAAAGTTGCTTCTGGAGCCATTTGATTGCCTGTGTATAGTCATTCTTGAACGGAGCACCTAGAAAAAATGCTTGCCAGTATTTCTGTATTTTAACACTTAGGTTGCTATGTAAATCCTGTTTATTTCAACAGCTTTATGTTTGTTGCATTCCCTATTTAAAGCATATGTGGCTTGGGCATGATTTTGTATTAGCTACATAATATAATATGTTTTAATTTCTTTTCAGCCCCAAATTTGGAGCACATCCTGGCAGTTGCAAACGAAGAAGGGTTTGTTAGACTGTATGATACTGAAGCACAGACCACCAGCAAGCTCATCTTTAAAGGTAGATGTTGTACAGAAGGTGATCTTCATTTGATGTGACAAGTGTGGGATTTGCTGGAATCAAAGAGAGCTTTTGCAAGTCCTTAAAACATAAATTGTAGGGAGTACTTTATTCCTTCCACATACTTTGCTGAGTCTTCTTTACAAAGCAGCAGCATGAATGTGCTCTTAAATCAGCAGTAGTAGATAAATTGTTCTGTGTCGTCTTTCATGCCTAAGGCAAACTGTTGACAAGATTTCTGATTTCAGTGTCTGATGTCATTTAGTCTTCTGCAAAGTACCATGCTACAACGCACTGAACTAATTTTGGCTTTTGTTTTCTTTTTAGAATGGCAGGCTCACTCAAATGCTGTATTTGACCTTGCCTGGGTGCCAGGGGAACACAGGATTGTAAGCAATCTTTTGCCATCTGACTTTTTTTTTAATGCTTTGTCAACTGTGTACAGAAAATGACTTAAGCTTTTTATTTTTCCCTCTGAAGGTCACTGCTTCAGGAGATCAGACAGCCAAGGTGTGGGATGTGAGAGCTGGCGAGCTTCTTGGCATATGCAAAGGTCACCAGTGTAGCCTCAAGTCAGTTGCTTTTTCTAGGTTTGAGAAAGGTAAATGTTGATATTGTCTGTTGTCTGTTTTTTTCCTTCTTCTTTACCTCTGGCAAAGTACTTTAAGGGCTAAAAAAGGGCTTTGGAAGCTGACAGGTACCAATAGCACAGGCCTGAGCAGTGACCCAGCCAGGAAAGCAAAACTGTCTAGCTGGAACTTGATGGTGTCCTGATGCTAAAATCTGCACATTTCTGATCTTGGGCAAAGATAAGATCTGCTTCCATACCCAAGTGTGTGAATATGCTTTCCATAAGCTGGTTTCTCTCGTGTGAGAAGGAAAGGATAGTAAGAGTAAGGGAACTGGTTTCTCTAGTGTGAGAAGGAAAGGATAGTAAGAGTAAGGGAACAAGTCAAAAACTTGGCAAAACAATGGCCTGAAGTTTTGTATTTCCAGGACTAGCATCCCAAGCGTTGGGACAGGAGAGTCAGAGGTACAGAGATGGCATTGTACTGCATTCAGTTAATTAAATAAATGCTTTTGGAAGCTAATAACACTTTTTCTCTCTCAGCTGTTTTCTGTACTGGAGGGAGAGATGGAAACATCATGGTTTGGGATACCAGGTGCAACAAGAAAGGTAAAACAACTTTCAGAGAAGTATCAGAAAAGCTTGGTGTCTCACATAGAAGGATTGCTCAGATGGGCTTGTTGGACTGATACTTTTGATTACGATATAGGCAGCAGAGGATTCTCAGATAACTGTGCTGCTTTAGGTACTGTAAGGGGATGGAATAGGTATCTCTGCTATCTATGTGTAATACATTTCTCCACTTTGCAGCAGTCCCAGATGTGCAGCATCAAACCACAGACTGGTTTGATAATTCCCTGTGTATAGGTAAGGAGATGAGGCTGTATAGAATGCATCCTGCTAGGGCAGTGTAAAAGCAGGTGAAACAGGAGAGATTGCTTAGGTCAGAGGCATCCAGGGGGGTGAGGAAAAGCTGGAAAGGCTCCTGCCAGCATAGGAAGGAAGGCAGAAAGTGTAAGAAAAAAGACCTTGTGAGTGCTGGTAGCAACTGACTATACTGTGGGAATACCTACTATGAATGTGATGTGAGCTCATTCTGCTCTTCTTTCTGTTTCCTGGAGCTTTTCCTTCTCCAGCCCCTTCCCCTTATGCCATTTCCCAGTTCCCTGCTCTGCCACAGCAGTTTCTTTGCCTGTCTTGCTCTTCCATCTGTCCCAGGTTTCCTGGCTTTTCAAACAGGCAAGTGAAAGAAAAGTTCACTGACTCCACATGATTGAAGTGGAAGATGTAGGGAAAAAAAAAAAAGCAGAAAAGTTCCCTTACTCTAGTAAGGTGGTACATTTCATAAGGTAACAGACAAAAGGCTGAACATGAAATTATAAAATAGAGTGGAAAAGCACTGGACCTGTTCCAGTGAGGCAGTTCTGCTCGAGATGAGGTGGGTTGAACACTCCAGAGTAGGATGCATGTGGAAAACAGACCAAGAGGTAATGATTTCCAGAGGCAGCCTGCCGAGATCAGTTTTAGTTTCATTGTCCATGCTACACTGACCTCTGCAGTTTTTTGCAGTGTGTTCTTCTCACTGGTTTTGTAGGTAATTAATTTTTGTTTTCAGAATACAGTAATGATTTTAAAGGTTAACCTAAGCCACCTTTTAGGTCTAAGCCCAAGATGATGCCTATTTTATTAATTTGATAGCAAAACTGTATGTAAACTACTACTTGAGATGTCTTTGATTTCTTTCAGATGGGTTTTACAGGCAGGTGAATCAAATCAGTGGAGCACACAATGTGGCTGACAAGCAGACTCCTTCCAAACCAAAGAAGAAGAGGCAGAACCTGAGAGGACTTGCTCCCTTGGTGGTGGGTGTCTGGGCAAAAACAAAATGTCTCTTCACATAATTCACAGAATTCTTCCTAAGTAAATACAGTGAGAAATATGTGGCTTGTACATAGTAAATGCTTCCATTTATCTTTGCAGAGATAGGGTTTTTGTCATGGTCATTTGCAGTGGCTAATTTTCGACATTGTTTAGTTGCCTAACAACCCATGTGCCATAAAAGCCAACTTTGGGCAAATGCTATGTGAAAATACATTTTTTTTTTTTTCCCAGGGAGGAAAGGAGTGGTCAGCATTCCCTTTTTGAGGGGAGAGATATGGAGAGTTGTAATTTTTTTCTGTTTTTTTTTTTGTCCCCTTAATTTGACCAGACAAATTACTGCCTTACTGGAGTATGGCCTGATCATTTTTAATCTATTCGACCTTGGGATGAAGGCAGCTCACTTATCTGTGAGCTGAAAGATGTTATCTCAAACTGCTGCCCAAACACTTATCTCTCAGTGGCAATTTCACTGGTGGGAGTGTTCAAAGCATTGTTGTGTCCTAAATGACATCTGCTGTTTCTATGTTCTGCTGCCTGGCTAGGAGGAGGTTTTCCCTGCATTCACATGGCCTTGGACTAAGATCTCGCTGACCTTAAAAGAAAATAAAGTTCCTTTTTGTTCTCTTTTTAAGGATTTCCAGCAGAGTGTAACTGTGGTACTGCTTCAGGATGAGCATACTCTTATCTCTGCAGGAGCTGTTGATGGGTAAGGAGGGAGGATGCCTGCTTTCCTGTCTATTCTGTGTGCTCAGTGGCATAGAAACATTGGGAGATTTTCTCTCTAAGATCACTCAGTGGCCAACAAGGCCTAGTGCTGCTGCTAGGTGGAATCAACAGCTATGCTGCCAGCTTGCATTGGCTTTACTTCCTTACTGGAGATTGCAGTACTGGACAAACTGTGATATGTGGCAAATGCTCATTTTAGTCTTAGCTATGGGGCAGAATGAAAGCAATTCTTCCCTCTCCCTATTCTCATGGACCTATGAGACCACACATAGACAGACTATTGTTAGACAGCCTTTATGGATGTGAGTGGGTGGTCAGGGCCTGGACATGTGTAGGCATGCTTGAGAAAATGTTGCTTTGAGTTACAAAAGATGCATTCTCTTAGGTGCCAGATCCCTTGCAGCATCTCGGAGCTTGAGCAAACTCTCTTATTGATCAGCATGGAAATGATGCTCTTGGACTCTATTACTTAGCAGGTTCCATGTAGTCAGAGCCTTTCTGAGGCAGATAAGATTGACTCTCCTGCCTGTGGTTCATGACAGAGACTTGCTCCCAAAGAGCAAGTAAAAAATTTGAAGACTTAATTTTTGAAACGACTTGGCAGAAGTATAAATGCATCCATGTATTTCCTTTTACTAGTTGAAGGAAGTTGGATTCTAGGCAGTGCTGCCTCCTCACCCATGGCCAGCAGAGCAATTGTTCGGCTTTCAGCACAGCTCTGCTCTGCTCCTGCTCAGCTGTTGTCTGCTTAGCACTGGACACTCCTCAGTCACGAGCACCCTGATTTCTGTGCTCTTAAAAGGCTGTATCAGCATGGGCAGGGACATGAGGAAGCTGAAGGCACTGGTGCTTTTCTCTTGCAGTGTGATCAAGGTGTGGGACCTGCGCAGGAACTACGCGGCTTTCCGCCAGGACCCGCTGCCCGTGCGCTCCTTCTGCTACCCTGGGACCAGCACTCGCAGGCTTGGTGAGCGCTGCACGTGGATTTGTTACAGTGCAGAGAGAATTTAACAAGTACTGTCTGTGACATTTCTTATCTTTATAGCCAATTGTTGATCAGACTGGCAAACTTTGCAGGGTATTTTGATTGCCAATATCAAATTTTCAAGCTGAAGAGTGAACATGCCTGACTTTTGTATTACTGCACCAATGACAAAAATGTGCAGAAGCTTCAGCAGTGCATTTTCATAAACAGAGTGGAGGAACAGTAGAGCTCTTGGTGAGGAATTTAGCTAGTCATTTTAATACATGAGTAAAATTCAGATTAAACTTTCTTTGCATTGTATCTTGAAAAGACAACAAATTGGACTGGGTTTTTAGATTATCACCTCTTGAAACTGTTATCAAAAACGATAGCACACTTGTTCATGTTTCTCTGCCTTCTTTGTACCTTTAATGGCTCACAGTGCTCTGATGCAACACTGTAATTCCTGATGATTTGTCTGATCAATGTAATGGTCAATGTCACTCCCAAGGAGGTAGTTGTGAAATACTTTGCCTGCAGGGAAAGATTTTTCTTGAACCTGAATCACTAGCAAATCAGAGAATGGCTTGTTCTGTCAAAGCATGAGCATCTTTATTTTTGGTCTCTGCTTCTACAACGGGTTATTCCTGTTATCTGTTTGAAGCTATCAAATAAATCACTTGCCTGTTCTGAAGGTGCAATTCCTTTCTAAATCCTTTCCCTGAATCCTCATGAGAAAATGTAGATGTTATTGTAGAAACATTTCTTCTTCAGAAGGTGCTCTGTCAAACATAGAAACTTTACCATGACAATCTCATGCATCTTACAGATCCTTTCCAAATTTCCTTCTCTGGGCATTTCTCTGAAAATGTCTTTTATTCAATTTTTTTTCTTCTGAAGAACTTCTCTCTTTCTCTGTAGGATATTCTAGCCTGGTTTTGGATTCCACTGGTGCTAATCTGTTTGCTAACTGCACTGATGACAGTATCTACATGTTCAATATGACAAGCTTAAGGACCACTCCAGGTAAGCATGATATCTGTTGGAATAGCTGCAAAAAGTATAGATGTTACAGAGCCTAGAAAGGCAAGTTTGTCCCTCTGACACAGAGAGACAGAGACCAGGTTCAACATGAAGGAAACCTATTCCATGTTCTTATCTCTAAAAGTATGCAGGACAGATCCACATTTTGTGTTAAGCCCTCCACATGAAATTAATAGCAGATACCCAGACAGAGGCTGATGGTAGTTTGCCTGTTTGCTCTAGTTATCCAGTGAGGAATGGCTACTATGCAGCCTGAAGCAAGTTTGAATCCTCTGCTTACTGGCAGTCACTGGTTTGTCAGACTTTCAGATATGAATCCACTCAAAGTGATCACCTGATAACTTCAGATATTTTAAGGTGTCTTTTCAGTTGAACTGATACCACAGTTTCTGGAAGAAAGGATCTCCAGCATATGAAAGAGGTGCTTCATCCTTTTGGATTCCTTCAGCTCTGCAGCTGTGACCTTTACATGCACAAGATGGCCCTGAGCCTTTGGTGCACGGAGCTGCTTTGCCATAGGCCGGTGGCAAAACTTGTTAGATGCATTCCAGGCAGACACATAATTTATTTTCCACTGCCTTTTCTCAGTCTCTCAGTTAACTGAAATTAAATGAACAATGAACAATGTGTCTGCTCTTCAGGAAGGCAGTCTGGTGGGTGGGAATGCTTCCAGAGCAGAGAAGTGCTGTCAGTAGTAAATATTAACAGCTTGGTTGTTGAGGTTAACTCAACAACGGCTGCTCTGTGGGGATGGGCTGTCTGTCCTGTCCCTCACGGGAGCAGGCTCTGGCCAGTGCAGCCCTTGGCCTCCTCATGGAGCTCTTGCCTTGTGTGTGCAGCCATGTGCAGCCCCGTGCTCCAGCTGGATGGAGCTCCTGTGCAGCCCCGTGCTCCAGCTGGATGGAGCTCCTGTGCAGCCCCGTGCTCCAGCTGGATGGAGCTCCTGTGCAGCCCCGTGCTCCAGCTGAATGGAGCTCCTGTGCAGCCCCGTGCTCCAGCTGGATGGAGCTCCTGTGCAGCCCCGTGCTCCAGCTGGATGGAGCTCCTGTGCAGCCCCGTGCTCCAGCTGGATGGAGCTCCTGTGCAGCCCCGTGCTCCAGCTGGATGGAGCTCCTGTGCAGCCATGTGCAGCCCCACATTCCAGCTGGAGGGAGCTCCTGTGCAGCCCCGTGCTCCAGCTGGATGGAGCTCCTGTGCAGCCATGTGCAGCCCTGTGCTCCAGCTGGATGGAGCTCCTGTGCAGCCCTGTGCTCCAGCTGGAGGGAGCTCCTGTGCAGCCATGTGCAGCCCCGTGCTCCAGCTGGAGGGAGCTCCTGTGCAGCCCCGTGCTCCAGCTGGAGGGAGCTCCTGTGCAGCCCCGTGCTCCAGCTGGAGGGAGCTCCTGTGCAGCCCCGTGCTCCAGCTGGATGGAGCTCCTGTGCAGTTTTGTGCAGCCCCACATTCCAGCTGGATGGAGCTCCTGTGCAGCCCCGTGCTCCGGCTGGATGGAGCTCCTGTGCAGCTATGTGCAGCCCCACATTCCAGCTGGATGGAGCTCCTGTGCAGCCCCGTGCTCCGGCTGGATGGAGCTCATGTGCAGCCCCACATTCCAGCTGGATGGAGCTCCTGTGCAGTTTTGTGCAGCCCCACATTCCAGCTGGATGGAGCCCCTGTGCTGCTCCTCGGAGCAGCTCCCGCAGAGGGCAGCGCCCGCCCGCCCTCGGGCCGCCCTCGCCGCGGCTGCAGCTGCTCCCATCCAGCTCTGGGGCGGCTCTAGTTCGCCAGGAAATCCTGCTGTAACAGCGCTTACTGCCTGCTTTAGGATGGGCTCGCTCTCTGATGGCCCCTGCACCGCAAGAGCTGTGGGCAAAAAAAATCAAAGGGTATTTTGGGGTCTTGCAGCTCTTCAAAGGCCACCGAAGGCAGTCACGTGTCCTCTTGGTCTGTGGGTTGTTTCCTCTGTGAGAGCCGCTACTGAAACAGGGCTGGAGGAGAGCCCAGCCTGGGCTGCCCTGGGAACCTTGTGCTTTGTGCCCCATGAGAGGACAGGACGTGGTGCAGCCAAGCACTCCAGATCACGCTCGGCTCTCGTGCCAGCAGAGACCATGGTGGTACAGCCATGTCAGCCATTTGGGGTGATGGTTTCAAGGCTTTAGCTAACACAACTTAGGTTTTAAATACTGGAGAGCATGACTGATGAAATACAGGTTTTATTGATGAAATAAAGCTGCTGGCAGCAGGAGGAAGGAGCAGCCAGAGCCTGTGTGGAAGAAGGCTCCTGCTCCAGGACTGCCCTTGTTGATGGAGCAGGACTGGTGACGGCGGCTGAGGGAGGAGGAGACAGGGAACCTGAACCAGAGGAGTGGGGCAGCCCAGGTGAGGGCTGAGCCTGCTTGTCATACAGGCCAAGGTAGAGCTTTAATGAAACTGCCATTGGTTTGTTTGGGAAGCCTGAAGGGCTCCGGTTGAATAATAAAAACTTCCTGCTGCCAGAGCCCCAGAGCAAGGGAGCAGTGCAACCACTTTCTCCAAAGGATAAGTGGCTAGGCAGGAAAAGCCTGTAAGATCAGCCCTCCTTGCACAACTGACTCCAGGGCTATGCATTGAGTGGGGCTTTACTGATTTTTGTATTTTATTTTCTCTTCACAGTGGCAGTTTTCAGTGGACACCAGAATTCAACCTTTTACATCAAATCCAGCACCAGCCCAGATGACCAGTTCCTGGTCAGTGGCTCGAGTGACTGCAATGCCTACATCTGGAAGGTGAGGCAATGGAGGCAGCTGCTTTTGCTTTTCATGGTCACATAGAACACTCCTTGCTTCCCAATCCTACCCAAAGCAACATGGGGCTAGCTCCTGGCATGTTGTGCCTGGAGTGTGTATGTTGCTGTCAAGGCTTCGTGTAATTGTTTAATATAAAACAGAGCTAACCTCCTGCCATCAGTACATCTCTCATCACTGCTGCTCACTGCAAATTGCTGCTCTTAATCTGGTTTTAATGGGCATTAAAATCCATTTTCAGTCCTGTTGATTCAGGCAGCTATGACAAGTAGACAGACAGTTCTTGGTTCATAGTTAGCAACGGAACACATTAGCAGAAACCTAAAAGTTTAATTGTTTTAAAGGGCACACTTTCCCTCCACCTCTCCCTTTTCCAGCTCCTGCTTCAGACATAGCTTTTTCTCATGCTTAATTTACAGTAGTAAAAGCCTTTGTGTTACAGCAGGGGCTCAGCCAGAGCCTTCAGCAAAATTCCAAAGCACTGTCTGACAGCTGGGGGCCTTCATCACTTAGCGTCTCGCAGTGATGTGCAGGAAATGCAAACGTCACCAAGATGGTAGCAGGCTCCTCAATAAGATATGCCTCAAGTTCTGTTCTTTGTGCTCCTCATATGGGAACAGAGTGGACTTACTGAAGTAGAACAGACAGAAACCACAGGTGACTGCCTATTACAGTTTTGGGATAACTTTTAGGGAATGTTGACTTATGCATCCATTTCACAACGAGTTTGAAAGTAAAATACAAACCTCTCAGAGGAGAGGGCCAGCCTGCTGAGGCTGTGGTTCGATCATGTAGCCTCTTTATTTTGGAGAACACTTGGGAGCAGCTGGGTGGCTCACTCAGTGGAGGCAGGAGTGTGGTAGCAGGATTACTGTGCCAAGTGGTGTAATTCTAACCTTCCTCATGTTCTGTGCAAATTCAGCAAAAATGCCTGTGTGAACTTGAGTTGCACATTCTGCATTTGTGTGTTTTGATACTCTCTTGGAACCCAGGCTGGGACTCAGTTAAGAGTATTCAAGGATGTCATATCTCAAAATTTAAGCATTTGAGCACATTTAAAATGCATTAATGTATGGAAGGCTTCTGTTGCCATCAAATTTGAGTGACAGATAATATTGCATATTTATAAAATAAATCATCAGATGATTACTTTTTATTTTAAAACCATAGTCATATTAGAAAGTGGGACTTCCAGCGCATTTGTCTCTTTCAAGATCTGTTGTATTCAGAGGCTTCTTAATTTAAATGTTCACAGATTTGACTCTGAAACATATGTATCTTTTCATGGCATGAGGACTTACCATGCTGTGAAGAAAACCATGGTTAGATGATGCATCAGTAGTTAACAGGTAATGTTACAAAAGCACCTTAATGAAGAGCTCTTTCTGTATCTAGAGAGGAATGAAATGTAGAAGAAGACCTTTTCCACTTAGATGATTTTTTTGAGAAACTTTTGCAGCTAAGTTTGTGTTTGAGTGAGAAACACTGTGGATAAAAGTTACTGCTGACAAGGATGCTGTTTCAGTCTATTTTCATGTACAAGTCACTTCCAGGCAAGAAACACTTCTTTTGTGGTGTTGGGTTTGGTTTTATTTAAATTAGAAGTTCATAAATTAATGAACTCTCACTCTTGAACAACCATAAGATTATACAAGCTGAAGAGCAGAGAGGTTTTTCTGCACAAAGATGGTACCTATCTGAGGTACCTTCCTGGTAATAAAACAATACCATTTGTAGATCTGTGCTTCCATTGTTCTTTCAATCCTTTGATGTGGATCACTCCCAGGAAACCATATCAAATTGTGCTTTGGTGTGTCCCAGCCCTGGAATGGAGGTGCTTCTCTATCACATGGTGCACAAAGCCATAGACACCATTTTAGGCTGCATCTTGAAAATGGATCTAACAGCTGTTTCCAGTGAGGAGAGTAGCTAAAAAAGGTCTCATTTCCTAGGTTTCTCTTTTTAACCTTTCCACAATAGGCCTCACTTCCCCAACAATATCCTGTCAATTCTGGCACAAAAATCAGCCTTTGCTGGGGCTAATCCTGACTTACCATGCAGACTGCCTGACAGTCTTCTGCCAAACACACGGACACAGCCATAACTCTGCACTCTTCTTCACTTCACAGGAATAGTATAGTTCCTTTAATTTACACTGCTATAGTGTAAAACCACCAAGTCCTAGAAAGAGTAATTCCTTTCCTTCCAGCAATCAGTGGCTACTGGGCCACTGTTTTGGCTGCTATGGATGTATAATAGCAAGACTGCTATTAACTGTAAGTGAAGGTGTTCTCTGCACCAAGATCTCCTGCTTATTCCCTAATCAGGGATTTAATTTTCATTGCATGTTTTGGCAGTGAAGGGAATGCTCTGACCACAGCATTTAGTGAATATTTAGTCAAGTGATTGCCTCTATCATGCCAGGGGGGAAAAAAGGGTCCTGTTAAGATGAACCTGTTTGTATCAAAACAACTTAAGTTCTGAAGCTGCAGTTTTGCAGGCTGTTGTAGATGATCTACAAGAGAAAAATGTTGGTAAAGCAGAAGCCTTCCCCAAAGTCTTGCATCTTCCTTGGAAACCTATATGTAACATCTACTTTTCCCAGACAGTAAAGCATCTGTTCATTCCCTTAGTCATTTATGCAAATCCCCTTGATAAATCTCCCTTAAAATGTCGCATCGATGATGGTGACTCACAGCTCCAGAAAGGATTGCCTGCTGAAAGCAAGCAAAACTCCGTGTGTGTGTGTGTGTGTTTATGTTCATGTGTGTGTTCATGTGTGTGTGTTTTCTTCTTTGGGCCACATAGTGCTGGCTTCAGCTCTGTCTGTCACTTACAGGAGCTGGAGTCAAAGATAAGTAGCAATACTGTAGAACAGGAGAAAGATTTTTATGAAGAGTGTGAGAGAAATGGAGATCAGTTAAATGGATGTGAGTGATTGAGAGAGCTTTCCTATGAATCTTAAAAGGGTCTCTAGTCCAGCTGATTGATTGGAGAAGGAACAGGCACTTGGCAGTTGCACAAATGCCAGTTCTGAAGCCAGTGGAGGTTCATCAATGAGATTTTGTTGGTAGTGGTTTTGGTTTTTAATAAACCATTGACCTGTAATTGGGACATTGGTAAAATAGCAGCAAAATATATTTGCCTAACTCGATTCAAAGTATGAGCCTCCCAACATTTAAGCATCTTACGTGGAACAGGTAGAGGTATTTAAAATGCTTGTGTCATGTTTTGGGCAGTCAGCAGAATTCCTGTGTGTAGCAGGAATTGAACAAGCGTTTCCATGAACTGCTGCTTAGGACTTCCTCAGTTCTTGCCTCATGATGACAGGCTGAGAGCATTTCATGCAGGGAAGATGGGAAGTATCCATATGCTTCACAGGTGGGATATGGGGTTTTTCTTGGAGATTTCTATTAGGCTGTGTGCCTTCTGACTGTTTGCTTGTTTTTCTGTGGAATTTTTAAGGTTTCTGAGCCCAGCCTTCCTCCACGGATACTCCTTGGTCACTCTCAGGAAGTTACCTCCATTGCTTGGTGTCCTTCAGACTTCACTAAGGTTTGTTTTCTGCAAAATGGTTTTTACTGGGAAACAATAGATGTGATGTGACAACATCTGCTTTTCAAAATGACAGCAGCATTTGTTGTTTTGGGAGGAAATTTTTAGTCCATCAGTTCTGAAATGTTCATTTAGGAGACAGTAATCCAACCTTGTCATATTAGCACAACGTATCAGAACCTTTTTATTCTTTTTGGGTAATTTTGGCTAATTGAGAAGTCCTAAGAAATTGCAGTTCAGTAAAGACCTCATCTGATGAGAGCTTGATAAAAGCTTGTCTCTCCTATAAGAGACAAGACAATAAAATAATTTAATCAGGGCTTTCATAAGCCAAAGGCTTGTTTTCTTGTTCCATATTCACATCTTCCTTTCCCTCTGAGCATTGATACATCTGCTAGTTTTGTACAGAGTGGCAACAAGTTTTGAATGCCCTTTAAAAACATATGGACTCTTTTCATTGTGACCTCTTTTCAAAATCTGAGCTGCTTTTATGACAAAAAGAGCCTCCAGTGAAATTGGGTCAGTAGTTATGCACCAGGTGTCACTGAAAGGAAAAGAACTGGAGTAGGAAGTTGGCTCAAATGTTTGGCCTAGCTCAAGACTAGACAGAGCCCTGAAAAATCCTAAACCATGTCCTAACAACAGCCAGAGTTCCTTCCACCCCACAATGTTAAAGAAGTCAGCTTCTTTCCTCAGGTTCCATTGCAGCACCAGGGCTTCACAAAAGCATTACAGTGTTGGAGGGTGGGAGTCTTGCAGAGAAACATCAGGAATTGTTCTCGTTGTGCAAGATGCACAATATGAGAACTGTGCATAGTTTCATCTAGAGAACAGATGAAATCTGTTATCTAGAGGTAGCCTAGCATCCTCATCATGATGTGTTGGAAATGCAGACCAGTTCAGCCTTTCAAATTGTTCCTGACAAAGGGAAGAAATAGGCAGCCATTGTTCAGGTGCCAAAGCATGAGGAAGAGTATAAAATATGGAGCTAAGACAGGTCAGGAAGCTGCTTGGTGTGATATGAGAAGCAGGGTTGCTTTTGGTAGGGACAACATTGGTGTGACAAAAGTCAGAGTAGAGAAACTTGCCCCATTCTGATTGCTATGAACTTTCACCACAGCATTTCCTTTTTCTTTCTACTGATTGATTCCCTGCTGAGTCACCAGCTAATCTGCCTGAAGATAGCCATAAAGTGTGGGTTAGACGGGTGCTGCTCCTTTGCTCAGGATTCCAGAGATCTTTTTGGAGCATGTGATGCTGCAGCAGGGCTCTAGAGCTGTGTTCCTGGCAGAGTTGGGTTCTCTGCCAGGTACTGCTGACATCTGACTCTGAAGAGATAGCACAGCTCATGCAGCAGCCATCCAGTGTCACCTTCTTGGTGTGCTGCAAATGTTTGTCCCCAAGCAGAAGATGTCCTCAGCAAAAGAGGCAGATTAAGATGCAGGTGCACAAAGGATCGTGGCTGCTTTTGTCTACCAAGGGTTGGAAATCCCAAAATGTGCCATGCCCTGAGCAGAGCAGTGTCTCTTACATAGCCACGTGAGGCAAAATGGTGGTGGTGGCTGAGATTCCTAAAGCAGAAAGACATGGATGCAGCAGCCTTGCCTGCTTTAAAACAAATACTGCTGCCTGGTGCAGTAATGAAACAGAGTTGGGTTATTTTCACTGTTCAATGGTCTATCTTGTACCCCTTCATCCAAGCTTCACCATCATTCATAGTGGTGTGGTGTGTTGGATGGAGCTGTTGCAGTTCACTCAGCCAGCGGTCCATAGGATGTGCCCTGGTCACTCTAACACACACGTTTATACTTAGATTGCCACATGCTCTGATGATAACACTGTGAGGATTTGGCGCCTACAACGTTGTCCTGGAGAAGAGAAATCAGTATCCAGGAAAGCCAACCTGGTGGGCTGGGTCACTCAGAAGAAACCAGAAGAACAACATGGAGCAGGTGAGGCCCCTGAGCTATCTTGCTCTGCAACACAGCAGCTGAATTTTGTCCGTTCTCTGTACCAACAAAAGCCTTTGGCTTGTTGGTACAGAGGTTTTTCTCATATTAGGCAATTACTCGTATAGCCAGACAAGCACTTCTACTTGTAAGTACTTCTGCCATCAACAGGACAAGCTGGCTGAAGTAGCTTACAAGCATGGCAAAGTCTGTCAAAGCAGCTGTTCATTGATACAGCTTGCTGGGCAGCCGGATCTTCAGTGGGTTTCAGCAGGGTTTGATAATTGAACAGCCTAAGGAGATGTCACTGCAGCAACAACTCACCTTTTTTTATTTCCTATCAAATACTAACCAAGAGTAGTAGGATCATATGCTTTTCCTAGTTTGGTAGTTTACCCAGTAAAGGGCTGACAGCACGTGTAGAGCCTTGACCTGTTTGCTTCTGCCCATAGCTGAACTGTGTACAGAGTTATTTCTCAGGTGCAGTTATCAGTGTTGTCTCTCTTTCTTCAGCTTCAGTCAGTGGTACTGACCACATACAGCCAAATGAAATGCTGTGTAGTGAAAGTACTTCAAAAACACATGTAGACAACTGTGATGATTGTAATGGCCCAGAATTAGTCATCTATTCATGTGTTAAGTCTATGAACAAATGCATTACCTTTCTACAAAGCCTGGGCACTCAGACAGGTTGTGCAGCATGCTCTGAGCTAGCAAGCAGATGTGGGCTCTGTAGAGAAGGGAGTCACTAAGCAGGTAGTACCCTAGAGCAAAAGAAAGGAACCCTGATCATAATATTAACTTTGCTTTGTCTGTAACCTGCATTTTGTTTCAGTAGAGTAGGTGAAAGGAGGAGACGTGCCCTCCCCCCAAAGTGAAGTGAGATGAGCTTCTCTGTAGAGTAGCTCTGAAACTAAGAATACAATAGCTTCCCAGCAGCTGCTGCTGTGACTTCCTGCATTCCACCTATCTTTTTGAGCCACCCTCCAAATGAATTTCATCTTGGCTAGCACAAATAAAGGCTGAAGGTCTCCAAATCCCACTAATGGGATAACATTACCTCTAACCTTTTGCCAGTGAGTAACAAGTCTAGCAGGAAGTTTGCAGGACAATGGGAGGGAGAGTGCCAGGACCACTACATAGCTGGTAATTGTTTTGTGTGTGCAAAATTGTTTTATTTTTTGAGCCTCCTCAGAGAGGGCTCAAAAATATCTGTGTGTCCTGGTGCCAGAAAAATAGAAGTAAGCATAGGTTTAGACCAAAAACATGACATCTAAAGTATCTTATACACGAAGACTTTACAAGTCAGGTTTGGCAATAATACCAGAAAAAAATACTTATTTCTCCTTGCTCTTGCTGCATGAAAGTAACACAGGAGGGAAGAGGAAGTACACAGACACTGCAAACACAAGAGCGGGCTTCCTGCTGACCTTGGCTCTCGAACACAAAACACGTGCTGGTAGAATATAGGAGTTATCTACAGAGGCTCATTCAGAGCTTGCAAGCAGAGGACTATTTTAGACCTGCTGGGATGAATCTAGGTAGTTCCCTACCCAATTCTGATGAACAAATTAGGAGATTGAGGTTGTGTATTGATTGTTGACCTATTTCATCAAGTGTAGCAACCAGAGTTTCCTCTTTGGCAATTATTTTTGTGGTTTCTTTAAGTTGTATTACTTTCTCTGTGGTTTTGTGTAGCCAAATTTCTGGAGCAGGCCTGTGCATGGACAGTTTGTGAGTATTAAATCTGGAGATTGATAATACCACTCTAGAAGATTTGTGGCAGAGAAGGTAGAAACATCCAAAATTACCTGCTTTGGTGTGATGCAGGTTGACTGCAGGTATTTGCAGTATTGTACCATGTGCAGTGGCACCATAAATGGAAACACCTTCAAACTAGCTTGGTAGAAGCCTGAATAATGCATGCAGTCTTAGGAAAAAAAAGCCTGATCTTCATATTCTTTATCTCAAATTTGTGTTTGCTTCTTGCCATGACACTCATCCTACTCCCAGGATAACACTTTTTCCATTATCCAGTGTGTCCACAGCATAACTTTCAGACCAGTTTGGGATTCAAAGTGCTCATACCCCACTAGTCAGGCAATATTTCTGCTGAATGAATTTGTAGTAATCATTATGGATCAAGAGCTGCTGAGCTTGCTGTTTTCTTCCTCCCTAGGAGCTTAGATTTTTGAGTGCAACCAATTTCCCAGCTGAGTTATTACTGTCTTGTAAGTGCTCATTAAAGCAAAGATTAGGAGAAGAAATCTTGGCAGTTATATTTGCATAGCCCAGATAGAAGCAAGTTGTTATGAAGTAGCAAGTTTTATCAGGAAAGGAGCCTTTGATTCTGTTTTTTGTGTTGAAGTTATTTGTAGTGGGATCCTTTAATATGGGATCCTATTAAGTTTTACTCTGATGCAGCAGTACTTGTATTTTGGATACTAGTTAGATAATACAGGGAAAGGATCAGAAGAGTTTTAGTATGGTATATAACCAGGCCTGTAGGTGCTCACTCAACATGTTGTTTGTGAGACTGCCCAGCACTGTAAAGAAAGTGGCGGGTTGTTCACACTAGACTTCTCATTGTTCTAATGAAGTGCTTTACAGTGCAGTGCTAGTGCTCAGAGAGGGGAGTTTGGGTTAAACCCCTGGTATACACAAAAATTGTAGTGCTCTTGTGCCCAGCAGTGGAAGTGCACAGAGTAACTTAAGGCACTACCCCATTTAATTGCATCACCATGAGCTAGGTGAATGAGAAGGTATTGTATTTTATGGGAATGTCCCGACAAAGGCAGGAATGATGAATCTGACTCCATGTTCTCAGACAGGTATTTTATTACTTTATTATACTATATTATATTAAAGAATACTATACTAGCTGTACTAAAAAATACAGAAAGGATACTTAGTAAATACTAAAAAGATAATAATGAAAACTCGTGACTCTCTCCAGAGTCCCAACACAGCTTAGCCCTGATTGGCCAAAGAATCAAAACAACTCACACCAGAATCCAATGAAACAATCACCTGGGGGTAAACAATCTCCAAACACATTCCACATGAGCAAAACAGAGGAGAAGCAAATGAGATAAGAATTGTTTTCCTTTTCTCTGAGGCTTCTCAGCTTCCCAGGAGAAAAATCCTGGATGAAGGAATTTTTTCAGAGAATGTGAATGTGATAAGAAAGCAGGCATCTTACAAACCTACTAATGTGTTCCCTGTGTGAGGGGGCTGGAGATAAAAACATTTGAAAAAATTAAAATAACATTCTCTAATATTACTGCAGACTGAGATTCTTGCTGTGTATGGTTCCCACTGTTGTTTGTGAGGTCCTTATGTCCCTAGCTATGACTGGTGTCTTCTGAGTGTTCAAAATTTCTCCTTTACAAGCAGGGGCATTTACATCTTGGCTAGTGAGCTCAGAAGCCACTGTGAAATACCTGTTTGGGAATCATTTGTTGAGAGACTTTATTTCCTTTGGAATTAATTCCTTGTTCAATAGGTGAGGAATTTCTCCAGCTTCCCTGGGTGTGGTAAACTCTCCATTCTGATACAACATTGCAGAAAGTCCACCAGCAAAAAGACAAGTGAATCAAAGTATGTTCTTCACTAAAAAAAATCTTTAAAATCTGCAGCCAGTAACACCTGCTAGGGCATCACAGTGTAAGGCTCCCTTGGTACTGTAATTAGCTGTGGGACCTCCTTGCAGTACCTTTGTCCATCAGCTCAGTTATGGAGCTGTTAAAGATGCAGGGCAGGTGGGAACCAGCCTTTTTGCCAGGCAGTTGTCTGGAAAAGCAAAATCCAAAGCTCCAGCAAGGCGAGATACACTTGGAAGATTCAAGATTTGTTTTGTCTGTTCTTTTTGGCTGTAGCTCATGTTAGAACTCTCACTACCGAAGGGATAGATGTCAGACATTATACAAATCAGTGTGATACAGGATTTTATAAAGGACTTACACAGTTTAACCAAAATCAGAGGGATTTATACAACTTCTTAGTTCAAAAGGGTATATCTGACCCACAGGGTCAGCACCGATTCATCTCCTGGTTGGAAGGGGTGTTTTTTAAAAAGACTGTCCTCAATTTGTTGTTCTGTGTTCCTCATCAGACTACTTATTTCTCCCCTCCCAGGGCCAGCAGCCAGCCCACAGAGCACTCCTGCCAAGGCCCTGAGAGTGGGCAGCGTGTGCATTTCCTCACCACGGCCCGCTGCCTGTGCTCCCACCCAGTGCGGAGACCTCCCGCTGCCCACCTGCACTCCCACTGCTGCTCCCAAAACCCCGACTGCCACAGCCTCTACCCCAGCCATGCCGCCTGCAGCCAGCCCCTCTGCATCCCCCACACTGATCCCTTCCTCCAGAATGTCCATCAAACACTGGGTTACAAGGACTCCCTGCTCTTCTCCTCCAGAAGTGGAGAAAAAGGCTCCTTCTCCTAGAAAAGCCCTGGCAGAAGTCACCCAGGGCCTCCTGGAATCTGCTTGTCCTCCTCAAGTGCCACACTCACAGTTTGAAAAGCGTGCCAAGAGAAGGCTTGACTGCAGCAAGGAGGCTGATGTGGGGCAGAAGTGTCTGCAGGGCTGTAGCTGTGTGACTGAGCTGGACCATGCAGCTAAGAAGTCCAAGCTGAATTTATGTCACTTGGTTCCAGACCAAAAGGCTTCTGATGAAGACTCTCTCAGCCTGGCTGACTTGTGTAACGACCATGAAGGCTCCAGCCACAGCCCAAAAGAGCCTTCCCTTTCTGGAAGCCATATTAATCCATCAGGCATTCAAACTTCCCCCCATCTTTTCAGATCTCCATGTGGGAAAGACACTGAGGTAGTAGATAAAGAGAACAGTTCTCCTGAAAGAAAAAATTGGTTGTCTGCTCTGGGAGAGAAGCTACGGACTGGCAGAGCTGGCGGCCAGAGCACGTCCAACAGCCCCCTGTCATCCTGCAGCCCTAGTGCCAAAAGACAGGAGTCTGTGGCAGTGGCCACTTCACCAAAAACTGTAAGTAGGGCAGCCAACAACATCCTCATGAAATAAGTTCTTCCTAGCTGCCCCTCTCCCTTTGTTTGCTCCCTCCTGCTCAGACACAAAAAATTTTCTATCCCTTTGACTATGGACAAAAGGGATGATTTCTGAACTAATAAGCCAGATACATTAATGCTGTTATCTGCTAATCCTCTCCACACAGGAACAGAATTTTTATGATGTGTCCTTCATTTTCAAGGGACTTAAGGCACACAGGATCTCAGAGATCCTTGCAGCTCCCAGCTGGATGTTAGAAGGATGTAGCCATCTTAAATAGAGCTCTACTCTGAGAGGCACAATAATGCCAACAGCTTTCTTGGCAGATCTCCTGTTTATGTGCTCACCATCATATCTGCCTGTTTATGCTTTACTGGAAAGCCACTTAAACATTGGAAGAAAGAGCTAAATTCTCTTCCAGCTCAGGTAGCAAAAGAATTCGTTACCCATGTTAAAACTGTGGGGCATTAAATAATGCCTTAAGTTCCTTCAATGGAAAACTAGAAGAAACCAAGAAGCATACAAGAGTGAGGGGGCAGGATTTGACCTACATCATCCTACTTTTGGAGTACAGGAAGGCTGGGACAGAGCTCATCCTAGGATCTGAAATTAAAGTTAAGCTTTTAAAGCAGCTAAAAATGTTGGCATGAGGGCTTAACCAGGAAATTACAATTACATTTTCTAAAACAAACCAAACTTGACTTGTCCCTGAAGCTGGACTCCCAAATCTTCCAGTGTCTTTGACTGAGTCTCATTTCAGTAAATGTTAGGTAAATTTGCAATCGTGAAATTTTAGTTGTACTCTTGAATATCTGATGCTAAAGTTGTTGCTATCATTGAGGCTTATCTCATTTCTTATCTGATTTCATCCCTTCCAACACTTCTATCAGATAAGACCAGGGCAAAGCACCAGTCCTGAAGTTATTCATAGCAGCTGGACTCCTCATGTTGTGGTTGTACCAAGAAACCTTGGTTATAGGAAACCTACAACTACTTGTGACTACTTATGCTTTATTCTGTACCTGTTTAAACACAAGACAGAGAGATTTGCCCTGGAGAGAGATTACTATAGAACAATTACCCTTCCTGCCCAGTATGCCCTGATTCAGATTTTGGGATGTTCATGTGTTGTTCTCATAGCCTGAAGAGATGCCACGAATAACCAACAGCTTTCATTGAATTTGCTGTATCTTGGAAATCTGCAGCTCTCTTACCTACTGTAGGGAAGCTGAAACTGCAGCTGGAGTGCATTTCTCATGGCAGCGGGACAACCCCAGGATTCAGACAGTGTTTCCTGTAGATAGGAAGCCTCTTACCTATGAGACAGATTTTCATTTATTCTCTTAGTTGGGAAGCCGAGCACACTGGAGCAATGATGGAGGGGAGACTTTTGAGATTCCTGCACTGTATGAGCTGTTCACCTAAAAGTGTTTCATGCTAATTTTGGTTTTATTTCCTGCTAGGCTGCAGCCACTTCAGTTTCCATGAGGAAGATCTGCACATACTTCCACAGAAAGCCACAGAATGATTGAAACAGCGTGCGGCGCTTGCACCTGAGGGATGTCGACACCAGGCTATCAAGACCAGACTTACCAATGCCAACAACAATGCACCAGGATTACACAGTTTGTTGTCAGACCTTGAGAGACTTGAGGTTTTAGTCTTCCCATTTTTAAAGTTGTTATCAGTTGAAATGAGCTGAGTGTAAAATCTACACAATACTTACTCATTGTCTCTTTCTGACTTAGGCTATGTATTTTTTTATAAACAAAGTATTTTTTATGTGGCAACTGTTCTAGTCCAAAGACAGACACAGCTCTGCTGTGTATTGTTGACAGGCACATATAGCTTGTCAGTTTATGTTACTAACCTGCTGTTCAAACTGCCACCATTTTAGAGTAGTGTGTAAATCATTACACTCTTCTGAAAAGTAACTGTTGGAATGTATGTACAGAAATTTACTGGAGGTACATCTGAGCCTCTTCATGGCATTTCTACAGTTATTCCTCTAGTACTGCAATGACTGCCTGCTTCCAGCACGGAAGTTACCTATGTGTTAATTAAATTGAAAAACTTTTTAAATAGCTCACATCCATCTGATGGTGGCTATGGTGTAAGAAGAGACAAAGTTTTAATCAAGTACGTGATGCCTGTACTCCCCTTGCTATCCCCCTTCTTCTCCCACCCTGGAAACTGCTGTATTTACCTAATTAGCTGCCTTTTGAACCATCAGCACTACAGCTCTTAAGACCAGAAGTTTATCTCTTTACTGAAATAAAATACTGGCAAGGTGTGTTCAAATAATTAGTTTGATCTATCCTAAACAGGCATCCCTTAACAGTCCATTGCCAGTCAGTTCTTAGGGGTTCAGCCTGTAGCAAAGGCATTAGTAACTGCTTATAACATACCTTCATAACAGTTTTATAATACAGTAGTTACAAAATAAAATACCTTTTAAATTGTGGGAGAGGCAACTGACATTTTAGAAAGCACTTGAGAGCATTTACATATTAATATTAAAGGCTTTGCCATTGTAAGCTGTCCCCAGTGCTGATAGAACAAAGTCACTGAAATGAGATCACTGTCTAATGACACTAATTCCTCAGCCATGCTTTTTCCAGGATCTTTTAGTAGAAGACCCCTATCTTATGTTGGAGTTGTGTTTTCTAGTGTCTAGCTGTGTTTTCTACTCTGTTTTCTAGTGTAATCATTCCCACAAACTTCAAAACCAATCAAACCCTTTGAATCCCTATTATGTTTTTCCACTGCAGAAGAATTGAGGTATATGAAGGGGATGTGATTCCACTGACTTATGTTTTCTATCTTAAATTTTAGCCTCTGCCTTACAGTAACATTGGAAAGTATGGTAGCTGAGAGGGATTAGAAGGATACAAGCTGGTTTGTATTTTATGTGGTAAATTGTATTTTACAAGGAAATAAATTACTTGTAAAAGGCCTGTTACAGCTACAAAGCAAAAGGAAATATGTAATGTGCTTTTTAAAAAAAAAAATAAAAGTAGTTACTATCATGTTGCATCTTTTAGCATAAGCTGTTGTGTACAATTAGGGGGGGCCAGGACAGCTTTCTCTTTTTTCCTGAATTACAGGCCATCATCCTATGAATGCTTCAGGCATTTTTTAATAGTTCTTCTTTAAAGAATTGGAATTTTAAAAAGTGACTGCCCGAATAGATCTAGTATCTTAGGCAAAACAGGAATATAAAAAAATCTGCTAGTTTAATTTGAACCTACTTCTGGATATTGAAGTAGATAGAAGTAGTGAAAACATAACCTAAAATAAGTAGGTTTGGGATTTAATTCTGTCTTAATTTTAATTATGATAGCAACTTTGTGGAGTACAGCCTGCCTTGCTTCAGCCAGATTTTCATGCAGGATTCCTCCATGCAGTTTGTAAAAAACGCTGCAGAGTAAAGAGATATGAACCCTATTGAAGTACATGAGAGTCATCAGACACATCAACAATAGGATTTTGTGTTTCTCTACTCTTTCATAGTATTTTCCTCCTCCAAAAATATTCTGCAGCCAAACCACTCTGTCCTGTATCTTATAAATGTCTACCTAGAGAGGATATACAGTAATGGCTTACCATTTGGATGAATAATATTCCATGGGCATGTGAGACTTTTTTCTCTTAGAAGATACTTGTTTAGTGGAACGACTTTTTTTATGGACCCCCAGGCATTTATTACTTCATCTGAAGGTGGTGTCAATCTGGTTCAGAGTCTAGGAGAATGAACTGATATGTCCAACTGCCTTGACCTTATTGTGATAAAATCAAAATTGCAAAAGCACGGAAAGATTGCCGACACAAATCATATGTCAGCAAGCTATACCTCCAAATTTTCTTTCCTTCTAAGTATTTACAGAAACTCTGATCTCCATGTTTTATAATCAAATTAAGCCTTTCAAGATATTATTCCCAAATCCTATATATATGTATGTAAATCCTACAGGTTTTTCCAGCAGATAATAGTGATTCCTGATGTCCTGTCTCTGTCCTCAGTGTTTACCCTCTGACTGCCAAGTGGGATTTGGGACTGGCCACAGCAGTTTCTGAAGGTGCTATATCCAACAGCTGTTGCTGCTGCCCTGTTGGAGGTTGTGCCTCTCCTGCTCAGCTCTGAGCACCCAACCAGTTTGGATTTAGGGCAACTTGACAGCAACTGGTGCTAACCAACCATGCTGGGCAAAACTGAGCAGGCACTCCCAGGATCTGTACAGATGCATGGTCAGCAAGCCTGGGCAAGCATTTCTGCTGGGAACAGCGCTCACTTAAGAGTCCCCTGGGGAAGCTACCTGCCAAGAACACCTAAAATTTAATTGCCTCAGTTCCTGCCTCAGCAGATGGTTATAGACCAAAACCATGGAGGGGACAGACATGAGTGTGTGGGGACAGCATTGCCACCAAGGCAAACTACCTCTTGATGTGTAGAGTTGGCTTCTAGTAGAGTTCAACTTCTTGTTGGTCAGGGAGTGCTTAAATCTTCTTCTGGCATGGTTGTTTCTGCAGCCACTGAACATGGCTGAAATCTCCAGTATGACGCTTTGAGTGTCCACCTTGTAACCTGACTACTGAGGTGGTAGAAAAACGCACCATCGTGGCATTGAAAAATTTTCTTGTTGCTCTCTGCATGTGGTATATCATTTCTTAAGAAGTTTTGTTTAGAAATAGATGTTTTTCAGCCAGGGATTTGCCAAAAGCATTTGGTAGCTGGGTATTCTAGGGTTTATGTGTAATTCTTCTGAAGAGGCTCCTCAAGGTCAAATATTAAATGTTTTCCGTCACCAATATTTATTTTCCAGTAAATGGGAAATGGTGTTCATCTTCAGGTCCCCTGCAATCAAATTTCATTCTTTCCCTCCTGAAGCTGACCTAAACAGTTTTCCAAGTGGAAATTATCACTCTGTTTCTCCTCACAGAACTCAGAACCCAATGGTTCGCATTTTTCCCTCTCTGATTTATGTATGGCCCAGACTACAAGAAATAAAATACATTGTGCTACTGTACAGTGTCCATGTGTTGTCCTTCAAAGCGCAGCTTTACCCATAACAAGCTGCTCTTCATCTGCACCCCACAAAATGCCAAATACAGTGCAAAGCATGGGTGAGGGGAAAGCAAACATGAAAGAGTCCATATGTAATTTCTTCTAAAATTACTCAAACATTTTGTGTCAGTTGTTTTATAGAATAATGCATTGTTGATATGAGGACAGCATGAACCCCAAAGAGAAAAAGCAAAATTGAATCGAAGATAACCTTTAAGCCTCAGTCTGAATTACATATTTTTCTAATCAGAATAACTAACTTTCCATCTTAATTGGTGCATAATGGAAAAATTCCAGGGACTAAAAGCACAGCAGGAAGACACATTACTCCAGTCTTGTGCAGCTAGACAAAGACTCAAAAATCAGAAAGCATTATGTATAATGAAGTTTGAATACCCCATCTTAATTTTTCAATATAGTATTTTTAACTCTGCTGGATCTACAACAGTTCTTATTTTTGAAGTTGTTCAGTCTTGATTTAAATGCTTTGCATTATTACAGGTCCATTACAGTTGTACATAAATTGTTCTAGAGTTGGGATATTGTGAAAAGACTGATTATTGAATTTGTTCAGCTTTGTCGTTTGCCTGTTAGCTCAGGTTATTCACTTTTTAGTCTGGGTTGCAGATATTTATACTACATTAGATCTTCTATCCGATTTGTAGAAAGCCCAAACATAAGACAACCACCTCTGGTTCTCCTCTTTCATGAGCTAAAGAGATTCTACATACAAAACCCAGAACAGCCAAGGAAGTGCTTCATTCCTCACATTAAAGAGCCACAGAAGTAGCTCCACTTACATTAACACCAAAGCCAGTCTGTCTTGTCTTCACTCAGATTTATGGTTTACTTCTCTTGTCTGAAGAATGACTGAATCCTTTGGCAAAGCATCTTCAACCACCCACTTCTGTGCCATGCTTGGATTTTTTCGTTTGGGTCATAAATTATGTAACTCCCTGGCTGCCTCGTAAGTGCTCTCACGTTGTATTGTGAGTGTGGCAGAGGAGGAGATGGGCACAAACCCAAGCAGCAAAGACAAGGCTGACCTAGGAGGGCTGATCATTCTTACATCCATGTGCCTATAACTGTGACAAACTGTTTTGGTTGGGGGTTTATCCGTCTAGTTGTAACATCATTATGATAAAAATACCAGTTTATTCTCCTATCCCTGTTCTTGCCAAAGGTGTTAAGTATCCAAAAACCAGACTACTGATAGTCTGTGTGACTGTAAAGCCAGCTCCAGCAACAGCAAGGTAAGCTGTGTTGACAGGAGTTTAGCAGATATTGTCAGAGTGTATTACTGAATTATTCAGTGTCACCATTATTTTTGTTCTGCTGCTTTTCATGGATTCACTGACAGAAATGATAGTTTGTATACTGAGATCAAGAGATCCCTTGGATTCTTGTAAAACAACCTGTGACTGACATAACTGCAATAAGTTCTTGTTTGCTTGAATGGACTGATTTGCTGCAGGTAGCTGACAGCAAGGCAATTATGTGAAAATTGGAAGTGTTACATCATGAGGGATTGGCTGTTTGTACACATCCAGCTGTTTGAAAAAGCAGGAGTGGAAGAGTGATAAAGAGAAAGCTGATGTTTGCACAAGTTAGTAGGGGGAAAACAATCACTGTAAGTGTGAAAGAACAAAGTTCATTGCATAAGACAGGCAAGTGACTGGAGAAACTAATATTCATCCAGCTGTTACATGCTTAGAAGAAAAAGCAGGGCTTGGGAGGCCCATGCTGCACCTTTGTATCAGACTCACATCTATATACTCCTATTTTTTCCTCAGTGCAATGGACAGTTGTCCATGCTTGCCAGTTCATTCTGATTAAGAGAGGGTGTGAATTTGCAGGCTGTTCCTTCTCTTTGTGGACACTCTTCTTCCACCTGTTCTGATTTAACCTAATCAACTCCTGAAAAGAAGTCAGGTTTGACACAGTATTGTGATTAATCAGAATAAGGTTTTCTTCTTTCAGAATAAGCCTGGTTTTGCACTGGGTTGTTCAGGAACAGCTATTCTGAAAAATCAGCCCTACAGTAACTCCACTATGGAGGTGAATCTTCAAGGAAGTCATGTGAGACTGCTGGGGGAGCGGTATAACATAGAAGCAAGGATATTCTCAAGCATAAAGGCAGCAGGAAAAAAATTCTCCATGAAAATTAATGTCTTAAGTTCCTTATCTCAGCACCCCCAGCCACACCAGTTAGAAAGCATGACACAGAGAAGGGCTCTGGTTTTGAGTCACAGAGCCTGTGGTTTGGCTGTCGGTGTGCTCCTGCCCATCTAGGGCTCCAGGGACCCCTGCTGCTGTCCCTGCTTCCTGGGGCAGAGCCCTCCTCACCCCTGTGCCCAGTGAGAAGGAATTCCACTCGCCTGTGGTTTGTACAGAGCCGTGCTGCTCTGTTTCCCTGCAGCCCCATGGAATCGGGGATGTTCCCGTAGGGGCCGTGCTCCCGGCCCCAGAGGGTCTGGGAGGCTGTGCCTGCATCCCTGCACCTGCAGCTCTGCCAGCACAGCCCTCCCTGCAGCCCCCACCAGCTCCTGCCTCTGCTGCTGCCCCAGAGGGCCTCGCTGGGTCCCTGCTGTGCTCACACAGCTGAAGTGCTCAAAAAAGCTGTTCTGGCCGTGCTTTTATGGGCTTGCTGTGCACCCAGCAGGGACACCACCTTGGGCCACCCTGAGCACAGGGCGTGCGTGCAGCCTTCCTTTTCATTTTCTCCCCGGGAGGCGGAGAAGAGTGAGTTTTAAATACAATGCTGAGAGTTCAGTGCTGCTAAGCAGAGCCTGCCTGATTGCAGATGCAGCTGGAGCTCCTGGCTTCATCCTGGCACGAGCAAGTTAAGGACAAAAGGTCTTCACTCCTCTTATGCAAAGAGACAATTTCTGTGGCAGCTGAGGGCAGCATTAGTATTCATGCCTTGGCTGGTCCGGCAGCAAGGCAGCTAACTTGATATTAACTCTGGCACAATGACTGGGATTTATGGGCTGTTTCTTAATATATACCACAGGTAGCCAACCAAATGTTTCTTTATACTATTTTCCTTGGGGTACCTGCTGCTCCAGCAGTGGTCTTGGGTTTTCCTTGCAATGGTTGTGGTTTTTTAAGAGTCACAGGCAGGTTCCCCACTTGGCGCATTTATTGTCATGTTGTAATTTTGTGTTGGTTTATTTTCCAGATGACCAAAGTTCCTCTTAAACTCAAGTCATCTGTGTTTACAAATATTTTATTGTGTAATATACTAAAGTTTTTTCCCAGCATTTCAACTGGACCACAGTGCTGCTGAGACATTTCCACATTGTATGCATTAGAAACGTGTTACCCTGAATGACTAATGGAAATTATTTCTGCTCCAGGAAGCAAAATGATGCTGAGTGAAAGAGAGAAGAGGGTTTATATGGAAACAAGAGTATATTCCCCTTTGCTCAGGCCTGCTGAAATGCTCTCTCCCCTGCCCCCTCATCGTGTATCTCACCACAGCACAAGGATGTGCCAGAACATGTTCCCACAACCTTTCAACCCATTCAGCACAGCCTGCAACTTTCCTGGCTATTTTTGTGTACTCCACTCAATGATTAAGTGCCCAGGACTGTGATAATACATCCTTTCAGCACTGGCAACCAACAAAATGCAGTCTCAGCTGCTCACAAACAGCTTTTCCAGTTCTTCTCCCTTAAAAAAATGGATTATTGATAGATTATCCTTCTGATCATAAGGGTGTAAACTTGGAGATGTGTTCTTCCTGGCAAGGACTTCAGCTCTTAGTAATCAAGGATTATTCTTGTTGACAATAGGGGTTCTGCATCTCACTGAAGCCCCTTGCAGGCTGCCTTTGCCTGCTATAAACAAAGTGTCTCATCTGCAGCTGAAGATTAACCACGTCTGGGTCGAAACAGGGCAGCTATTCAATTTTACAAAGCTGAAGCACACAGTGGTTTCCTGAACACCTCTGGTTGTATAGTGGTATTTTAGCTTTGCTTCAGCTTCTCAGCCTATTTACCAAACAGGCTATAACCCTGCTGATGATTTATCCTTGGCAGAAAAGCCCCTTCCCTCTCTGACATCTGAGTTTTTCCATTGCTCAGCCACACTTGGGTGCTGTGAGCCCCCACTCCCACAGCAAGATTAATTCAATCTCATATTGACCAGGTGAAAGGGTTTACCATCAATTCACTGTGCTTCATTGTTCTTGTCAACACCAGAACAGTCTTGTGGTTGGGGTGCAGTGATACCACCCCAATAAACGATTTCAATTTCTCCTTCAGGATCAGCTGAAGACAGAGACCAGGGCACAGCACATCCATGCAGCTGACTGACAGCTTGCTGGCAGCTCACAACCCAAATCACGCCTGCTTCACGTTATACCCTGGTGAACTAATAAAAATAAAACAACAAAATGGGAGCTCTGCCACTGAGCACAGCAAGGGAGCATCAGCCACTGCAATGTGGGCAGGATGTGACAAAATCAGAAATCAGAACTTTTGGTTCCCACCTTCCCACTCACTTTCAGGAGTGCCTGAATCCTTGAGGAAAGCCTTCAATGCCTGAGCTTCCATGCAGGCTCTGCAGCAATGTTTGAAGGAGTTTGTCTTCCAAGGACCTTTGGCACAGTGAACATTTCAACATTAAAGCTTGACTCACTAAACAGAGCAGGGTTAAACGTAGGGAACCACACTGAGGGTCTGGCCCTGCACATACCTGGTGAGACAGGTGATTTTTGATGCCAAGGTCACCTGCAGGTGATTTTTAATGCCAAGACCACCTTCTAGGATCAGAGTCAGGCAGAAGAAGAAAGTATTTCCCTCATGGGCTATCTCTGATTCTACAAGACTATCCTCCAAGCCCCACATGGCAGCCAGAGGAAAGTCTCCGTCCAGAAGCAGAAAAGGAGGCTGTTTTGGGACCTTCCGGCCATGGCCAATAGGAGTTATGCAGGCAAAGGGCCAGACTCCCACAGATATAAATCAGTCAGCCTCCACTGACATCCTAGCTCTGCTTGTTCACACTCAGGGAAGGTGTTGCTCACTGTATTTCAGGTGTTAGATTCTGATTTATACTCACTGTCTATCCCACTACAAGGTAAATCACATTCATTGGCAGGCTCTTGGCTGAAGAGGGTGCTGCATTCATTATACCTCTGGTTTCATTCTAAAAAGTAAAAGCAAAACCTGAGCGTAGCCCTCCCAAACTACGGCATGAAAATGCATGCCAAAACTGTGCTGTAAAAATATTTGGAATGTTAAAAATAGATTGGCATTTGAATAGCTGTTGAAAGGGGAAGCAGTCCCAACTAAACCTGGCATGACCAAAGCTGTTTATTTTCCCTACACTTACTTCCAAGCAGGTTCCAGCACACAGGGAGATCATTTCCTCATGGGGTCTTTGTACTCCAGGTGGTGGCAGCTTTGTATCCCACTGGTGGCAGCTCCCAGTGTGCTGTAGCTGGTTCCCCACTGCTGTCACCTGCCTTCCTGGCCTGGCATCCACTCTGGCCATTGCCGTCATCAAACTGGAAACTTTTTCACCACAGGAAACTATGAAGCTCGAGGAAATGAGAACAAAAATCTCACTTAGGGAAAGACTAGCATCTTCAGATTTTAGCCTCTGAAACTCTTCTGTGCTATTTTAAAGGCAGAAGCTACCAATTTATCAAATCATCAGACAGATCAATGCATGCAAACATTGTCTGCTTTCTCAGTGCCTGTGTTGATGTGCTTGCACATTGCTCCTCTTCCACACTGAAGTCATGCTGTGCTAAATCAAACATTCATATGGAAGTCTCTGCAGCATCCTATTCATGGCAAAATAATGATACCTTAGAAGCATATTTTCCCAGCTCAATCTTAAGTACCAATGTATTTTTATGCAATCAATATTCATCTTGAAATATGAGAGACCTACAGAACTACTTATGAATCTTTTGAAGGGCCAGAACAGGGGGCAAGTGGAAGGGCCACACTATGGAGAGGGAAACTGATACCAAGAAGAGTGAAGTCAATGTTTTATGAAGCCAATAGATAGAAAAGCAGTAGATAAATAATCACATGTTATTCTTGTCCAATTTAAGCTTCAAATCATCATTGGCAAGAAAGTGCTGCCAGTAGAATTATGACTGTCTTCTGTGATATTCTACATGACCATATTTGTGTGTGTTTCTAAATAAAATCTCCTCTGCACCACACTGCAACGGTCAGCTTCACACTTTTTCAGGGCAAAAAGCTTCACCTTTGTTCTTTCTTGCCAGAATGCCTCACTTAAATTAAGCCTGGGTTTTTGATGACTGCCTGAGGTGGTTTCTCTGTGTGCTAGAAGAATCATTTCAAAAGGCTTATTTGTTCTAAAGTGCACCAGAGGAATGCAGGGAAGTGCACTGGTGAGGGAAAAGATAAACAGAACAAACAAAAAGAGCAGTTTAATCTTGCTCAGCTGTATCTCAGCTGCAATTCTACTTTCTCTGGGCAGCTTTGACACAATCAGATGCAAGAGGATGGCAAGGAAGTGAAATTTGCAGTAGCACCCAGCCCCACCTTGAAACAAGACTGAAACACCCACAGCAAAGGAAAGCCTCGCTCACCGAGCCATAACACACAACAGAAATTTGCTCTACCACGGCTGCAGTTTGTAGGTAGTCTCTTACATTTCTGTACCTACAGCGTATAGCAGGAAGCCATCAACTGCATCATCACAGATAATGGTTTCTGCTTAGCAAGGCTGCAAAGGAGTCATTAGATCCACAGCACAAGTTCTGTGTGCTGCTTCATGCCAGGCACACCCTGACGAGCCAGGGCAGCAGGGGGGCTGTACCCCTGGGCATGCCCACAGGACAGGAGGCTGGAGCTGAACCTCCTTTCTTGCCAGCAGCAAGTTCTCTGCAGGTTGTTTGGCATGGGAGGACATCTATGGAGATGCACTTACAGCTCCAGGCTAACTGGTGGGATGAGGAGAGAGCACATTGCCCCCCCAAATCCAGAGAGCTAATGTAATTACAGGCTTTCTGGCTCACAGCTGGGGAAAAAAAAAAAAAAAAAAAAAAAAAAAAAAGCTTCATGGTGAACTCTCCTTTCTCAGTGTGGATGAGGGTGGGGAAACCCAGGAAAGGATCACTACAGTATAGGAAATAATTATTTCCCACTACAGGCTGGGAAATAATATTTAAATCAACATCCTAAAGTAATAAAAGGAGTTTGCTTCACAGGATGATTTCTTTATGGTGGACATTTTATTATCCTGGTTCAGGTTTGCTGAAGCCTCCAGAAAATGTCATATGGTCCAAATGAATAAGTACTTAATCAGTAAAAAACCCTCCTCGCTCTTTTCATGTTGCAGTGCTGCTGCAAGCCACCCAAAAAGGCAGACTTGGGCCAGAGAATCCCTCCCCACAGCCTTGTCCACAACAAGACCTGTCCCCTGTTCCCGGGAGGCTGCCTGGCTCCAGCAGGGTCCCTGGGGCTGCACTGCTGTGCCTGCACCCTGGCCTTGGCTTTTAGCCTCTGCTATTTACCAGAACCTACCCTCGGACCAAAGCAGGTTTCCCTCTTCCACTGTGACAACTGGAAAAACACAGACTTATTTCAGAGGTGAATGGTTTGTGGGGGGTCACAGCTGATTAACAAAAATCCTCAGCAAGAATAAGCCTCCCCTTTGAGCTACTTTCAAATAACCTTTAGCACAAATGTCTCTCCAGGCTCAGGACAGCTGAATGCAAAGCAGACAGGTCCCAAGAGCTCAAAGAGTTTTCCCCTGCTCTCTTGTACTTCTATCTTTTTGCCATGGTGCATTTGCATTTAAAAGTAACAAATGGGTAAAAATTACACCTTGTGGGAAGTTTATCTCTGTTCACATGATCTGCTTTCTTTTTTTAGCAGGATGCTTCCTGTATGCTCAGGGAGATCAGTCACTGTTTCTGGTAAACTACATTCCCAGAAGAGAAGGGAGTGCAGGATGGGCAGGTTCTCTATAAGTAGCTAAGTAGTCCCTGACAGCACAGGGGATTCAAAGGGAAGAATTTTTTTTCATGCAGGAATCCCCCTCCCTCCAGGCCTCCTGAGATGCTGGCAGGGTGAGCACAGCATCCCTTGTTGCAAACCTCAGAGATGCAGCTGCTGAGTTCAAGCATGGGGTGAAAGGAAGATCCCAACCACTGTGCTGTGCTGCCTTCAAGTGCAGAGAGAGGCCCTGGGGCCACCTCTGCTCCCCCCTTCTGGAGGCAAAGCTTGGGGCACTGCCCTCCTGCCCCCAGAGACACCCAGGGAGAGGGGAGGGAAACCCTGCACAGCCCCTGTGCCATCTGGGTTCAGCATCCCCAGATTCAGGTGGGAGAGCAGGGGCCATCCCTCCTTCCTCCCTCTCCCAGCACCACCGTGGGTCATTTGGCTCCTCAGTGTCCAGGACCTGGCTGGAGACCTCTTGCCCACAGTGCTGGCAGAGACTGTGGTCATTCTTTCCATGTGATATATATGGTAACAGAGTTTGCACAAGGTCAGAGCTGGGAATAAATTCCATTGCTCAAATAGGAGAGAGCTAAGTTTCATTCACTTGCCCCTGTTCCAGCTCGGTGTCAACGCTGTTTGTTAAGGGTGACCTATAACAGGTGACCTACAGGCTGCCCTGGAAACCAAAGTCACTTTTTATCTCTCCTCCAAGCTGGCAAAAGCCCCTTGGTAGAGGCAGTGACTGAGCTGGGTGTGTTTGCTCCAGCTGGGCTGGGGGTGCTGCTCAGGCTGCTCCTTTGGGCACCACCGAGGACACAGCCCAGGGCCAGGCACAGCACGCCTGGGAGCCACAGGATCTCTGCCTGTGACTCTGCCATGGGCCCAGATGAGGTGGCAGAGTGCTGATCTTGGCTGCCTTCACTGCTTCCAGAGGTCACTGCTGGCACCTCTCCCAGGCCACGCCAAGCCGCCAGCCTGGCATCTCCACAAGGCCACTGGGCAGCCCAGAGGCACATGCCCTGCTCCCAAAAGGCTCATCCTGGCTCAAGGGGGAAAATCCCTTTCGTGCAGCTGGATGCTGAAAATATGACCAATCACTTGCCAAAAAACTTGATATATTTTGAAGGATGAATTTTTAAAGATTAATACCTCCCCTCTGTAAATTAGCCCATTATTTCAATGCAAGATATCTGTATCTAGCAAGTGATAGAATTCTGGTAACAAGGCATTTTCTCAGTGGGAGGCTGTGCTAATAGATGCACAAGAGACAGAATTAGGCATTACAGACAGTTAAAAAGTGAATGAAAAATATCTGACATTTCAACAGCCCTGAGCACTCACCCTTGCAATTTACAAGAGGGAGTAAAAGGACACTAAATGTTCCATGTGTGGTGTATATTAAATATGGCAATTGTGGATTGAAGACCATTAATCTCTGCTACCTGTTTTACCCAGACCATGTAGGAAAGACTTATTTTGGAATGCCTGAAATATGCGAGTGTTGTCCAGGTTTAATAAATTATGGGCAAATCAATTGTCCATATGCATAACAACTGTTTGGTGAATATGAGAGGGGAAAAATTATCATCTGAACACCACTGGTGGCTTTTACAAGGTCCTGAGTAGGAGGTTACCTAACAAACACACATTTTATTTGAATGATGAATCTGCCTTACACCTGCACACCAGTGTTTGAGATCTGCTCAGATTCACCCTGCAGTTGAGGTTAAATTAGTATTTATACACATTTATCACTGGTTGAACAACCAAGATTGCATTTCAGGCAATGATGTTTGGAATAGGGGGAATGCACCATGGAACAATAAAACAGCATTCTGAGCAATCAGACAATAGATCATGCTGGATGGTGTGAATTCAAAATATTAAAACTGCACCAAGTGAAGGTGCTTCATCCTTGTGCTGATTTGGATACTCAAGAAAACCATTCTCTGTTTTTGCTATCAAGAAACTGGACTAGGTGAAACTTAGGTCATTCCTTCCTAAACCATTCCTGTGCATTAATTCAATTTTGAGAATTTAGAGGAAAATGTTTTTTTTACACTTTGATATATGGATGGAGAGGGAAAATGTGTTTATAGGATGGCAGGTGGTGTAATTTACATGAGGAAACTCTAACACTGGAAATTGATCTCTCAAATCCAATAGCTCACCACTGTACAAATGTAGAGCTACTGTAGTCTCAGTTTGCAGAAGTTTTAACACTTTGGAGAAACAAAGGAAATTACAGTCATTTCCAGATCTCCTACCACCCATTACTAAATTTTAAATTGTCATCCATATATGTACCACAACCAAATACAATTCCTGCCCCAAGGAATGATCAAATCTAGTTGACTGATGAGAGCCACTTCCGTATTTTAGATGTATCTAATTGGGCTTGAAAACATGGCTGCAGAATCTGCTGGTACCTTGTATTTATACAGATACAACTCCTGTAACTGATTTGGGGAGAATATGCACGCCCAGCACACACCAGCAATGCTCGCTGACAGGTTTGCACTGTGCTCCTCCAACCTTCCCCTAGGGGCCCTCGGGCCAATCTGAAACCTGGACACTGTTTATTTTCATTTTGGGCTCCCTCAGTGGCCACATCACTTGTGCACTGACAGCCCACTTGAGAGCCTCTGTCGCTGGAGCTGTTTCTACTTGGAAGCTGTTTGGGATCCTTGGGGTGCCAAGGTGATCAGCATCACACAGGTCTGTAAAGCAGGCGAGCAGGGCTCACATCTGATGGAGGTGCTATGAGGGAGAGGCTAAGGCTATCTTGGGAGAGCATAAACAAAAGTTATCTCCACAAGGAGTAAACAGATCCAGCTCTTGGCAGAGAAGAAGGGTGGGAATTACGTCTGAATTAACGTTCTCTGCTTGCATTGCAAAAGATTGAATGTGTTAGTTGAATGAATTTAAAGAGACATCCGGATGTTTACAAAGATCTTCCTTCTGTTTTCTATTCTAAATACATCCTCCTTTGAAATATTGAGCCTTAAGCCAAACCCTTAAGTCTTTAATAAGAATTTTGACTAAGTAATAAAATTAATAATGACTTCAGGTTTTGGCCATGGGTAAAAACAAATCTTCCTCCTGTGACAGAGAAGAATAATCCATTGATATGAAGTATCTAAATGGTCACTGACACAATAAATCACTTCATAAATCCCTGACCACTGATCTTTCAAATGCTTTGTAGTTTGAAACAGATACACTGCATGCTTTAGAAAGTCCTGAATTATGCACTTTTTCCAACCCGAGTATGCAAACCTCTCATGTGATTAATACTTGTTTTTAAGACAAAGCCTTGAGAAGGAATGAGATTAGCTGTGATGGTTCTCTCCTGGGCAGATGTGCTGGGAAAGCAAAGGGCACTTGTGACACATCTGTCCAGAGGCAGCACAAGCTGGCTCTCCTCTCTGGTTGGTGGCACAAAATATTCCTGTTGCATCACTGCCATCAATAAATCACCTCTCCTCGTGACAGATTAGGTGATATTATTGTGTTTACATAAAGCACAATCAATGCTGCTGACTCAAACAATTCCCAGTTGGTGTAGCAGAGGATGTCCCTACAGTCACCAGGGCCTGCCCACACACACTGCAGGCAGTTAAATACCAGTAAAACAGAGCACTGCATTGTAACTTCTGCCATGACTGCTCTCAGTGAATTATCCTCTCTCCTGTTATATTTCAGAGATCTCTTCAGTGGAGTTTTTTTCCTCCTGGATACTGTACAGTATCTATGTGGAGGGTTTTTCCTCCTCCTGGATATTGCTTTACTGAAGGTGCTATTCCTTTAGTTGCTTTCATTTATGTGAAAATTGCTTCTCCTGGGTGGCTGAGGGACTTAGTATTTCCTAAAGGATATGGAGTGAAATGCATCCTCAAGATGCAAAAAATGAGCCCATGAATCCTTCTGGATAGCTTTGTGTTTGTCAATGCTGTATCACCTGGCCAGGAGTGTGTGTGCTCTTTTAGGAACATCTTGAACTGATGGGAGATACAAACAGGACAACAAACGGGGGATTGGCCAAGTCAAGCAATATACTTGTATATATATATATATATATATATATATATTCCACAGATACCTGGACAGGTGTAATCAAGGAAGCAATAGAACATTTCAAGTCTAAAATCTACAACAAAATCTTTCATCAGTATTGAAATTCAACATATTGATATTTAACAGATGTAAAATCTTTCAACAGAATTGAAAGAAACACAGATTAGAGCATATTTCCTTAAGCTAGGCTTGGATCAGTAAACTTGATATATTCTGAAGGATTAATTTTTTGAAGATCAGTACCTCCCCTCTGTAAATTAGCCCATTATCTCAATGCAAGATATCTGTATCTAGCAAGTGATAGAATTCTGGTAACAAGGCATTTTCTCAGTGGGAGGCTGTGCTAATAGATGCACAAGAGACAGAATTAGGCATTACAGACAGTTAAAAAGTGAATGAAAAATATCTGACATTTCAACAGCCCTGAGCACTCACCCTTGCAATTTACAAGAGGGAGTAAAAAAGGACACTAAATGTTCCATGTGTGGTGTATATTAAATATCAATTGTGGATTGAAGACCATTAATCTCTGCTACCTGTTTTACCCAGACCATGTAGGAAAGACTTATTTTGGAATGCCTGAAATATGCGAGTGTTGTCCAGGTTTAATAAATTATGGGCAAATCAATTGTCCATATGCATAACAACTGTTTGGTGAATATGAGAGGGGAAAAATTCTCATCTGAACACAACTGGTGGCTTTTACAAGGTCCTGAGTAGGAGGTTACCTAACAAACACACATTTTATTTGAATGATGAATCTGCCTTACACCTGCACACCAGTGTTTGAGATCTGCTCAGATTCACCCTGCAGTTGAGGTTAAATTAGTATTTATACACATTTATCACTGGTTGAACAACCAAGATTGCATTTCAGACAATGATGTTTGGAATAGGGGGAATGCACCATGGAATAATAAAACAGCATTCTGAGCAATCAGACAATAGATCATGCTGGATGGTGTGAATTCAAAATATTAAAACTGCACCAAGTGAAGGTGCTTCATCCTTGTGCTGATTTGGATACTCAAGAAAACCATTCTCTGTTTTTGCTATCAAGAAACTGGACTAGGTGAAACTTAGGTCATTCCTTCCTAAACCATTCCTGTGCATTAATTCAATTTTGAGAATTTAGAGGAAAATGGTTTTTTTACACTTTGATATATGGATGGAGAGGGAAAATGTGTTTATAGGATGGCAGGTGGTGTAATTTACATGAGGAAACTCTAACACTGGAAATTGATCTCTCAAATCCAATAGCTCACCACTGTACAAATGTAGAGCTACTGTAGTCTCAGTTTGCAGAAGTTTTAACACTTTGGAGAAACAAAGGAAATTACAGTCATTTCCAGATCTCCTACCACCCATTACTAAATTTTAAATTGTCATCCATATATGTACCACAACCAAATACAATTCCTGCCCCAAGGAATGATCAAATCTAGTTGACTGATGAGAGCCACTTCCGTATTTTAGATGTATCTAATTAGGCTTGAAAACATGGCTGCAGAATCTGCTGGTACCTTGTATTTATACAGATACAACTCCTGTAACTGATTTAGGGGAGAATATGCACGCCCAGCACACACCAGCAATGCTCGCTGACAGGTTTGCACTGTGCTCCTCCAACCTTCCCCTAGGGGCCCTCGGGCCAATCTGAAACCTGGACACTGTTTATTTTCATTTTGGGCTCCCTCAGTGGCCACATCACTTGTGCACTGACAGCCCACTTGAGAGCCTCTGTCGCTGGAGCTGTTTCTACTTGGAAGCTGTTTGGGATCCTTGGGGTGCCAAGGTGATCAGCATCACACAGGTCTGTAAAGCAGGCGAGCAGGGCTCACATCTGATGGAGGTGCTATGAGGGGAGAGGCTAAGGCTATCTTGGGAGAGCATAAACAAAGTTATCTCCACAAGGAGTAAACAGATCCAGCTCTTGGCAGAGAAGAAGGGTGGGAATTACGTCTGAATTAACGTTCTCTGCTTGCATTGCAAAAGATTGAATGTGTTAGTTGAATGAATTTAAAGAGACATCCGGATGTTTACAAAGATCTTCCTTCTGTTTTCTATTCTAAATACATCCTCCTTTGAAATACTGAGCCTTAAGCCAAACCCTTAAGTCTTTAATAAGAATTTTGACTAAGTAATAAAATTAATAATGACTTCAGGTTTTGGCCATGGGTAAAAACAAATCTTCCTCCTGTGACAGAGAAGAATAATCCATTGATATGAAGTATCTAAATGGTCACTGACACAATAAATCACTTCATAAATCCCTGACCACTGATCTTTCAAATGCTTTGTAGTTTGAAACAGATACACTGCATGCTTTAGAAAGTCCTGAATTATGCACTTTTTCCAACCCGAGTATGCAAACCTCTCATGTGATTAATACTTGTTTTTAAGACAAAGCCTTGAGAAGGAATGAGATTAGCTGTGATGGTTCTCTCCTGGGCAGATGTGCTGGGAAAGCAAAGGGCACTTGTGACACATCTGTCCAGAGGCAGCAGCAAGCTGGCTCTCCTCTCTGGTTGGTGGCACCAAAATATTCCTGTTGCATCACTGCCATCAATAAATCACCCTCTCCCTCGTGACAGATTAGGTGATATTATTGTGTTTACATAAAGCACAATCAATGCTGCTGACTCAAACAATTCCCAGTTGGTGTAGCAGAGGATGTCCCTACAGTCACCAGGGCCTGGCCCACACACACTGCAGGCAGTTAAATACCAGTAAAACAGAGCACTGCATTGTAACTTCTGCCATGACTGCTCTCAGTGAATTATCCTCTCTCCTGTTATATTTCAGAGATCTCTTCAGTGGAGAGTTTTTTCTCCTCCTGGATACTGTACAGTATCTATGTGACAAGCAGAGGACACTTCAGTAGGAAAAAAATAAATCCCAGGTAATCTCCTGAATTTGATTGCTTTACTGAAGGTGCTATTCCTTTCCCAAGTTGCTTTAGCATTTCTGAACCGTGCCAAAATTGCTTCTCCTGGGTGGCTGAGGTAGAACACTTAGTATTTCCTAAAGGATATGGAGTGAAATGCATCCTCAAGATGCACAGTAAGAGATGAGCCCATGAATCTTCTGGATAGCTTTGTGTTTGTCAATGCTGTATCACCTGGCCAGGAGTGTGTGTGCTCTTTTAGGAACATCTATGAACTGATGGGAGATACAAACAGGACAACAAACGGGGGGATTGGCCAAGTCAAGCAATATACTTGTGTATATATATGTATATATATATATATATATCCACAGATACCTGGACAGGTGTAATCAAGGAAGCAATAGAACATTTCAAGTCTAAAATCTACAACAAAAATCTTTCATCAGTATTGAAATTCAACATATTGATATTTAACAGATGTAAAATCTTTCAACAGAATTGAAAGAAAACACAGATTAGAGCATATTTCCTTAAGCTAGGCTTGGATCAGTAAACTTGATATATTCTGAAGGATGAATTTTTTGAAGATCAGTACCTCCCCTCTGTAAATTAGCCCATTATCTCAATGCAAGATATCTGTATCTAGCAAGTGATAGAATTCTAGTAACAAGGCATTTTTCTGACCAGCACAGACAACCTGATTTTTAAACAAAACTAAAAGAATTATGTTTTTCAAATGCACTGGAGGGGGAAAAAAAAGGTGGGTAGCTGTATTTGTGTGAAATCCCCTCCCTGCTTCCCCTCCCTGTATTTTGTAGAGGAACAAAGCTCTTATCTTGGATGTTTAAATTCCACAAACCCAACAACAATGGAGTGCTCATCCCTGTGACGTCTGAATTTCCTGTGTGGCTCAAACCCCTCCTAAATGAGATATCCTTTATCACAGACCAGCCACTCTTGAAGAAATCCCTGTAAGATGGTGGGACAGTTTTTTATATCACTGCTGAAATCTGTTCAAGGCAAGCTGAGAGAGGCACACGTGTGGGCTGGCTACACCTCTCATGTGAGGTGCAGCACTTTGCACCATCTTCTGCAACCCTGAGGGCCCCTGCAGTGAACTGAAGCCTAATTCTGTTGCCTTTAAGAAGAAGGACCAAAAAAAAGTGTGCATTATTTTTATTCCAGTGCTGGTGACCACAGCTTTACGCAAGAGTGGAAGGAAGGAAGTGAAGAAAGTGGGTTGTTATGCTCTCTCACTCACATGAACAACTCTCTGGAGCTCCTCAAGCTGCTGAGAAGGGCATCTCAAATATGCTATGAGAGGTAAACCTTTAGGTGTATCAAGGATATGGAGGGCAGTATTAATCCCATCTCCGGGGACCTCTTTGTCTTTCCAGTTCAGACCCTGTATGCAAACATCAGACATATCAACAGATAAAATATCTTATGTATCAGTGCCATGACTGTGCTTCCAAAGGGGATGAAGCTACTTTACCAAGTAGCTGCCCAGAGTTATGTTTGTTTTATGAGCCAGCTTTAGCTGCACACAGCTTCCACTGGTGTAAGACCTACCTACTGCACACCTCAGGTAAATTAATTGCTTGTCCTTATCAGCTACACAGTTTGCAGTTCTTCTTCTCCTGACCTCAGACACATTTATTGTAAGAGGGGAGTTGATGCACAAATGGCATGTTTTTCAGTAGTGTGTCTGTTCCTTGAAAGGAAGGTAATTTGCTGATTTTTCTACAAAAAAATTGAATGATACCTGTTTTTCCACAGTAATAGAATACCTCTCTTTTCAGCCTTTACCCACACTCTTATAGCTCTGAATTAGGTGCCCCTTCAACAGCCCCAGCTCAGCTGGACCCCAATTGTGGGCAAGTGTCTCTCTTTCCACAGAAAGATTCAATTTCATCCTAAAATTAATTAGGCACTGGCCTACAATTAAACATCCAAGCCTATCTTCAAAAGTTTTCACCTTGTGCTGCAATCCCCACTCTCCCTCACTGCCAACAGTGCCAGTCCCAGGATGGTGCCTGCCACCTTCCTGGTGGTCCCTATGAGGAAGAAAGAAATGGAACAGGGATTGTAAGGGTCCACCCAGCTCTGGGTGCATTTTGGCTGTTTTCATTTTAAGTTCAAAGCCTTCTACATGGCAGCTGATTGGGAGACTTTCCAAAATCTACAGGAGGCTGGGAAGAAATCCAGCATCACAAAGAGTATCCTGACAGAAACAGAAGAACTGGCAAATAAGCATATGTGAAATGTACCCCTTTTTGTCACAACCAGAGGCACTATTTTCCCAACAAACACCCAATCCATCTGGTAAAGAACAGCCAGTACCTGTCTCTGTGGATATGATCCTTGCTGCCCAGACAAAGGGAGCTTTAAGCAAGCAATCCCTCTACCCTATACATTGCCCTCTTCTTACCCCATTACCCTTTGTTGCTACCCTTTTGTAACAGATGATATTTTCCAGACATCCTAGACCTACAAAATGATAGCAGAGTCATGCAAATGGGCTCATTTGCAGAGATAAGAATTCATCACGAGCACTGTTTTACAGGACTGGGCCTTATATTTTTCCTTCAACTCTTTGCAACAATTTCTCTCCTGCCAAATCCCTTTCTGTCTAGATCCTGCTCTTACATTCAGACTGCATTTCCTGTGGCTTTGGTTTGGCTGGAGTTTATACTCTCTTTCTCTTCTTAATCCCTCAACTTTCTTTTGCAGTATTTTATTTTTGCTTCTCAAGCTCCTAATAGTGTTTCTGTAATCAGATTTCTTCTGCACAGCTTCTAAAAAGGCAACACTGCAGGTCTGTCTCAGAGCATTAGTTTGCAAGCATTAGAAGAGGCAGAGAAAAACCCTCTGTGTCTAAATCCTGCCATTTAAACTACTATAATGGACGATGCTCACAGAAAGTCCTTTAATATTTTTTAAGGGTATCACACACGCTGCAGGCACAGACTTTTTGAGTCAAGGATTTGCACTGACATCGGCGTCTCCTCGATTTTCTTCATAAAGCAGCATCCCCAGCTCTTCCCTGCTATGTCCTTGCCTCTCTCCAGCGGCTGCAATAGCACCAGAAGAGATTCAGAGGAGCGAGCAAGAGGCTCCTGCTTTGTGTGCAGCAGTGAAAAGCCCAAGGACAGAGCAAGGCAGTGCTGCTGGCAGCCGAGCAGGGGATAATTAGCCAGCCCTGGTTACACATCCGCTGGTGCAGGAATGGCATACTTTCCTGGTGAGCTGGCAGGTAATAAAGCTTGCATGCTTACACGTCCATTATGAAGAGGCTTATGAAGAGCCTCTCCTCCCCCAGGAATGCTGGAGTATACATGGAAATGAGTCTGTGGTCACCCAGCACTTCGCAGGTATCCAGCTGCACACTCAGCACGCATGGAACACGTGAAGCTGTGCCAGCCTCCCAGGCAGAATCCAAATATTCCTGCTTAGAGAAGCAAGATCCTTTCAGCTGGAGTGAAGACAAGGCCCATTTGCTTTTAGCACTGTTTGAACCATGGAAAAAAAAGCTTTTTCTCATTCTCTTCAAAGAAAGATGGTTGCACATATTTCTCCAGGCCCCCAAGGAATATTTTGTCTCCATCTAAAATCCTCCAGCTTACTTCATGAGTTTCTTAGCCAGTATCTCATTGATTACTGTTGCTATAACCCCTCCTAAACAGATAAAATATTTCAGCTACTTGAGAGAAATGTCTCCTCTCTGCAGTGATGTGTGTAGAAATGCCTCTCGTAACTTCTGAATCTGGCTTATCTTTCCCAGGGCTAAGGCATGACAGTCCTCTGCTACTCCTCTCCGTGGTGCTTAGAATTGTGCTTCTGTCTTTGGCAAAGGGTGAGGGAGGTCACAATCTTCCCCCATACATTTTGTTGAAGCTACAGTATTTGAGACAGGTTATTACTGTTAATATTACTGATTGTTTTAGAACATATTTTTACTGTCTTATAATACTTATGGACTTTATGTAGTGAATGCTACTACTCCCTTCTAGCTACTAACTACTCCCTTCGGGCATACTTCCTTTGAAGCAGCAGGTACAGGGTAAATGCTTCAAAACTCAGGAGCTGCTGGAGTTTAGAATGCATGTGATGATGATTAGTATTTCCTTCAGGAACTTTATGTTTCTGAGATATTCTTAACATTGGACTCTTGCATCTGTCAGACACTCAAAACTCCCGTGGGATCTAGGGAAGTTGCAGCCCAGCCAAATCCACTTATTCCCACAGTTCACTTTCCACACCTCATTAAAAAAGTGATTCAGCATTTCTCTTCAAAGCCTCAGCAGCCCTGCACATTAATAAAGAAACCCTTCAGAAACAAACCCACATATGCTGTTAAGCACATACAGTACTCTCAGTGGGATTATATGGCAATAAGGAAATATTTTTGGGTAAAACACCAAAACAGAAAAACATTTTAAAAAAGCAATGCAATACAAATGAGGCCAGCAGCTCCACATGACTCCAAACAACATTCCAAGGTCTTCAAGGATTCATCTATGCTTACCAGTTCTGCTACTTTAATTATGCTAACACAGAGCAGCATAATGCCTTTCTGGCACAGCAGCAAGTATACTGGTACAGTTTAGTCCAGTTACACACATTGAGAGTGCATACTTATTTATACCTTTGTATGCAGAGAGCAGATTTTACTGGCTATATGTATATCTATCTATCTATCTATCTATCTATCTATCTATCTATCTATCTAAAAAGAAAAATCATATGCTTGTTAATAAAACCTCTGTGTCAATTAGGTATAAGTCCCAACTAAATTCACCTTTACTTGAACTGGCTTATTTCTCTATCAGTTCTTCTGGGGTTTTCTTTGGAGATCTCTTTATCATGACACCCCTTTGCCTTCCCTGCTGCACTTTTTTGCACACTGCTGCAGCTGCCAAACCTCTTCCCAGGTTTGATTCCAGGCTTGACTCCTCCCCTATGTGTATGATCATCTAAATTCCATTTTTCCTGACAACATTCACTTCCTCTTTGTTCGTGTGAGCTGGGTTAACAAACCAGCTGGAGCAGAAGGCCAGCATGAGCCTGGTTATTCCAGCAGGACAGGTGCATGTTAAGCAATACTGTTACCTGCTTATTCCTGCATTTTCATATAGAAAGGTAGGGAACAAATACAATTTGAGAGAGGTAGTTTTCTTCTTACCATGAGACTGCCTCACCAGCCTATTTTCCATTGCAAAGAGGTATCCTTAAGTGCAGATCTTGTTTTTCCCCATGTAGGTTCTCTCTGAGGCTCTTGCACACTCAGATTTATCAGACATTTGAATCAGAAATAAGCAGCCACCCCACAAATGTGGGTAAGGTACCTACATGTGTACATCTGTTTTCCCTGCTTCTCTGGTAACAGTGACACAATTACTCCTGACAACAGGAGATCACTACTGGAGTAACTCCTCCATGCCTCCTGAAGGGAGTCAGCACCCCCTCAAGCCCCTGGGCACACATCAACCTGTCCTTCTCTGAGGCAGTCACAAGCTGGAGGCAAAGAGGGAGAGAGTCTTCCATCTGAAGCAAAGACAGTCACCATCCCTGAACACATCTTCATACCACAGCTGGCACTGGCCACTTGATGAGAAGTCTGAGAGCCCAGGCTCATTAGTATGCAGAACTGTGTTTATGTTAACCACAGCCTGACTGTCCAGGGAGAAGTCCCACAACTCTTTGGACTTGCAAACTTGCATGTCATGTCTCTGCTGGCTGTGTCAGCTGCAGAAACAGTTGTATTTTCAAAAGGGAAGCGTGAGAAGGACATTGGAGAGCTGCCTGCATTTCACTGATGTCCTCCTTGCAGATGGGATAGGTACCAGGCTGCTGTAAAACACCACTCAGGGAACTAATCTGCAAGCCCAGACAGGAAAACTCACTTTTGCCTGAAACGCTCTCAAGCCTTCATCCCTGGGAGCTGGGGAAGCAAAGGGCTGAACAGTGATCAGTATGGTGGGTGCTTCATCCCTGATGACTTCATGTCAGTCATTTAAACAACCTAGGGAAGAAACAAGGCAAGGACCTAACTGATGTGACTATTAAAGAAAAAAAAAGCCAGGGTTCAAAATCTGATTTCCTTAATATTTACTCCAGCTGAGTGAGAGCAGCCACGCTGCAAACCAGGGTGTCAGGAGCAGGAAACTGAAGCCCTGTATTGACTGAAACATCAGCCTGAATCCTGCGCTAGCCCAGATCACAGAGATTAAAAGCAACACAATCCCTGAACTAATGAAGTGGCTAAGTGGATAGGACTTAATGACAGTGTGATACTTGGGTTATGGCTTGTGTGCAGTAAAGAGGAACTCTGTGGATAACTGATGAATTTATTTGTTCCCCTTTTCCTCAGCCTCTCTGGAACCAGCACTCACAGTCTCACAGAGTCTTGATCCTGCCAACAATTCAGAGAGGGACGTTAAATGTCAGAAATGCAGTACTGAAATGGCTGAACTTTGTCCAATCAGTGGCTTTCTTTTTTATTTATTTACACTGTAAGCTGTTTAACTGGGGCAGGGACAACTTATTTTTATGGATTTGCATACGGGATTCAAACCACAACTCTTATATTTCAATGGATCATTTGTAGGTGCTTCCATAAAAGAAGTAAAGTGAAAAATCCTACAGTGAGAAAGTCTGATGATTACTGAGAAGAGCAGTAATCCAAGGAGAAGTGACATCTAGTACAGCTCTGTGGCAGAGACAGCAAATAAGGCACTAACAGCACTTGTTAGCAAAGGAGCAATTACAGCACCCGCAGCTGTGGTGAATGTGCAATCTCTGTAGAAAAGCCTGTGCCTCTACCTCATGGCTTTGACAGCAAAACCCAACGAGACACTGAGCTCCCCAGTGCTGCACAAAGAGGGAAGATGACACAAGCAGGTCAGACATGGTTGGGGGTCACTTCAAACTGCAGACAGCCCCAAAATACACCACACTTGTTAAACCTATGTGTAGGCAAGCAGCAGCAGTGGGAGCTCAATGTGGCAATGGTGCTTGAGGTATTCAGACACCACAGCAGTGGCTGCCACAGCTGCACTCGGGCTCAGAAAGTGTTTCACAGAGAGCTGCCACTGCAAAACTCCTGTTCCATTTTCATGTGAGTGGGACTAGACTGCAAGGGATGTCATGCAGAGAGAGAGACTCCATGTCAAAATTAGACGCCCTAAAGGACTGGGAAAGTGTAATTTTTTCCCCTCCACTTTTGTTTAGGAAGGGACAAATCACAGAAAACAGTGTATGACAGCGGGGCCATCACCCTGGGAGACAGGAGGCAGTTTTGGAGCACTTTTGTGGGCAGCTTCTGGCACCTCTGAGCCCCACGAGCATAGCAGGTGGAAGGGCTTGGGGGCCACCCAGGGGCACTGGGAAGCCTTGGGCTATGGCTTTGTAGTTTGATACCCCTGTGTTACTGCCTGCATCTCCTCTAAATCTCCTTACAGACTAATTACTTGGGACATCCCTCTTAACACTGCAGGAAAGTGCCTCATCCTAGGCATTAATATGGCTGCCAGCCCTGTACATGCAGCTGGTTTGTAACCAAAGGAGTGAAGACTGCAATTAGTTGCTCATCTTTCAAGCCTTTATTTTGAAGAAGGTAACACTCCCAGTTACAGCCAAAATGATTAGGACACCAGAAACTGCAGAGCTGATGAGTAAATAATAACCATATGACTCATTTCCTAACTCAGAGATGCCTGGAAACTGAAATTAACAAGTCACAGAGCAAAAGGCTTCATCTCTGAGGGGTTTCATCTTGTCTTTTTGTTGTACATAAAAACCAAAAGTCTGCAGTGCCTGGGCCTTGTGACTTGCCAAACAGTTTATGGAGGAACCTGCACTTTGTAATATTAAAGGCTGTGCCTTACAGTGCTTAAAACCCACCTTAGAGCAGAGTGGATGGCCAGGGGTCTGCAGTGCACCTTCCTGAGCTGCTGGCACCATGGGCTCTCTGTTCCTGGGCTCTTCTTACTGTCCCAGCTGCAGGTCACCAGTGGTTTGGGCTGTAACTTATGGAAACAGCCAGATGGATCAGGATGGACCTTAAACCCAAATCTCCTTGCTGAAATAAAGCTGAGCTTTAAAGGGTAATTCGAATCTGAATTAGAAGAAACCACCAAGTCAGAGAACCCTGCTTATGTTCATGAGTGAAGATGACTGGTCTCTGCCAGCTGCTGACACCAGCCTGCTTTTCTTTGCAAATATGTCAGTTCACAAATGGGCCTTGAGGATTTGGGAACTAAATCAAATACACTTTGCAAATCTTGTGTATCCTTTAAGGTGCAAAAACCCCCAATTTTGAGGATGAGTAGTACATAAGTGCTATATACAGGCCATATTCATCTTTGAACAGGAAAAAATGTGTTAGAATATTTAAGCTAATCTGGCATTCTAGAGGGAAGCCTTACCTTGGCTGTACCCACAGAAATTTGTTACAAGAATAAATACATGGTACAGAAATTATTCATCTCACCCTGAAAACTTGCAGTCTGGATTTGGGAGGTTTAGAGATAAAATGTTGAAGCAGGTAAGAAAACTACTTCATCTGAATGTAATTTGAATGTCCAACAGAATGTCATTGTAGTCCCAAGCCACCCAAATAAATGACTGCTCAGAAATGAGACTCAGAGAACATTATTCAGAGTTTCAAATTAAGGAATATAAAAAAATGGAGAGAGCCTACATTATTCATAAAGGCTGGCCCAGTGAAAGAGCCAAAGAACCTGAGCTTTCAGAAGCTTCAGCCAGTGATGATCCTATGTGCAAAGCCATTGGACCCCATAAATCACTCAGCTGCATGGACTTCAACACACACTGCAGAGAAGCCCAGATAAAAAGAGTAAATATTCTAAGAATACAAAAAAATCAATAACAGACCTGAGTAGCAGAAGATTACCTCCAAATCTATGAATCAATTCCTTCATTCTTATGTTCACATAGTGCTCACTTGTTCTCAAGAGTTTATGAAAAAAATAACATCCTTTTAAATTTGAGGAGAACAAACTGTACCAGAACCAGAACCAAAACATATGGTTTACCTACAATTTCAGCAATTATCAAGTGTGTTATTTTTGAGTTAATACAATTATTAACAAGGGCTTTTCAAACATTTTAGATACTCTGGCAATTCAAAACAGGCACAATATGTACTTGTCTGTATTTGCAGCAGACTAAGACATGTCAGAGTCCTGTTGGCCTCTCTGATTGTGCTCTGGAGCTGCTCACCTGCCCCTCCAGCCTCACATATGGGTTGAGGTTGCCCCAGGAGTCCCAGCACAAGCAGAAACAGGAGCCCTCCCATCCTTATGCCCTCACCCCAGCTTCTGAACTGAGACCTGCTTTTCATCTTTCAACATTTTCCCAAACTGGCCACCCCCCAGTGGTCCTTCCACAGACTGTATTCCCAATCCATTACTTAGCTGCCCTTCAACCATTTTCCAGTTATCACTTCTCAAATCTAGGAAGGAGGTTAGCAGCAAGAAAACCAAAATTTTTACCTCTAACATGACATTGGCCAAACAACACAGACCACATCTCTCCCTGACACATTGTCTCTTTCTTTGCTTTCATCTGACCATGACTCTAAGCAGGCCTGTGCCCATTTGTCCTACCTGTATGGCTTCTTTCCTAGATTTCTGGTGAAATTCCTGGTTTGCACTAGCATGATTGTGCATCCATAGCCTGCACAAGGCAAGCAAATCAGCCTTTCATCCAAGGTGACCCAGTTACTTCCCTCCCTCTCTTTTTGCTGCATCTTTCAGAGGAAACTTTAGCTCAGTTTCATCCCAAAAGTTAGTTGTAGATCTTAAGCATCAATGCCTCATCATCCCCATAGTGAGAGTTTGCAAGTTGACATCTGTCAACTGCATCTCCACTGACTGTGGAGGGAGCATAGATCCCTAATTGGGGTACCTTTTATGCCCAAGATTAATTTATATTAATCCATCTGAAATAGGTAAGTTATTTAATAATTATTGTATTGCTGTAGGCTTATCCAGCACCCAGAAGAATGGGTCTGCAGCCATTCTGGAATACAGACAAAAATAACAGTGTGCAGAAGTTGGCTCGTGAAGAAGTGCAGAGTCTCAAGCCCTGGTAGGAAAACTGCCCTGGACAGGGGACCCTTGGCAGGCTCAGGGTTCCGCATCCCAGAGCCCTACCATCAGATGCAGGTTTCATGGAAAACAAATATACCAGGCCTTTAAAATGAGTGGCTTTGTATGCTAAATTTTCCTACCCGAGCAAACAAATGAGCACTTGATAAGAGCACTTGTTCTCTACACCCCATTACCAATAGTGAGAGGATGTCAATATTCAACATGATGGAGTCTTTTCACCACTGTGGATAGGAGCACTACCTTTGTCTATATTTCTGGGCCCTGGAGTCACATCTGCTTTTGTCTCTGAACAGTAATTGTATAGTAAGACAGCCAGCACAGCCCAAGGATTTTGTTTTGTTTGTTTAAAACCTGCTTGCAGCCATGAGGTGTTGAAATTCACACTTCTTTTCAGCTGCTGAAGCAACACTCTCGGATGACATATCACAGAAGTGAGGCCAACTCATCATCAGAGAGAGATATATCATAAAACAAAATAAATTACAAAAAAAAATGAGCCACTGTAAAAGCAAATTAAAACAGTGCAAGGCGGTAGCACAAGCAAACAAAAAAAACCAAGAAAAAATACAAGAGCCCACACCACTCTTGCAAGCCACAAAAATACTCAAACAAGTGCAGCAGTATTCAGTGGAAACTACATAACAGAACTATAGTCCAGCTGCTTTATTCTTCTCTTATAAAAATGGATCTAATATTAAACATTGCAGCTCCTTGTTAGAACATGAGGAACTAATGCTGGCTGCACACCATGAATCACAGTGAGTGTTTATCTGCAATTAAATTCACTGGACTTTGAACAAACTGACCTAATAGCTAAAAATACAGTCTAGTTCCTATTTCTAAAATCCCATTTCTGCCCATCCTAACAGTTCAGAGCTAGTGGTGGTTTGCTGTGAAGGTACCAGACCCTTCTCTTTCCAAAAGAGATGTGATGCAAGCTCTGACTCATTGGTGTGGACAGATATTCGAGCAGGCAGCTCTCTGAGCTATCAGTTCTTAACTTCTGCATTGCCTGGACATGATGACAGGAATCTAGAAGTTAATTACCTTGCAATTTTCCTTCCTTAAAATTATTTTGTAAGACTGGCTTCTGTCTCCTGCTGTAAGACTGTGGGAACACTACCACTGCCTGTGTTTGGTCCCAAATGGCAGTGGCAGTAGCAAGCACTGAAAGATGTTATCTTCTCGCTGCCCACAGAGATAAAGCAAGAGAAAAACAAAAAAGGGTGGATTTTAACATCAGAATTACCACATATATCGTGGCTTCTCTAAAAGACACAAAGGTTCCCATACTGGAAGTCTGATTTAACAGAAATATCATCCAAAGATAAACTGATAAGTGGCTGTATCTGGTTTTGCATAGGCAGCTAATACCATGCAGCCAAAGCTTATTAGATTGAAGGATTTCCTACAACACATGTAGATGAACCCCTTAGAAGATGAAACTGAGGGTTTTGTCATGCATAAAACCAAATTCAAGCATCCACAAGTCAAGCATGGAAAAATTATAATGATTCTCACATAGTCATGTCACTGCATTCTTTAGAAACTTCACCAAATACTGCTAATCTTGCAACACATTTGGCAATTCAGACAGTAGAAATTAAGCAACTCCATAAAGTAGGTATATCCCCAGTATCCAGCACATGTATCTTCCTTAATCAGTTGCATTTGTTTAAAATAACCAGCAGGTCTGACTTGAGAGCACACACTCCTTGAAAGTGAAACAAGTTTTCTCAGAGGAGTGCTGCCTCAGAACTCGTGCAAAAGCTATAATTCCATTTAGCTGGCAACATCATCTTGACAAGAAATAAGTACAATTATATTTTGAAATTTTTTTGTCCATGAAAACAAAGAATCTCTATGAGCTCGTTAAAAACAAATCATGCTAGACAAGACTTCTGCAAAGCTCATGGTGGTGGCAGAATTATCTTCATTATAAGTTGAACACTTTACCTGATAAAGTGTCGTGGGGATTTGTAACAAGTGAAAGAGCTGTAGAGGCAAATTTCAAAAATCAATTTGTTCACTGATAGTCTAAATTAATTATGTAAACAGAGTAGCAAGTTTTGTAAGCTTATTTTCCAAACAATACTACATTTTCCCCCTATATCATGCATTGTTTTTGTCTCATTTTCTCTGTTCTCAGACCAGGAACGGCATTATAGCAAAACAGCTTAAATTGTGACCACCATTGGTAAAGCCCTTTCATTTTGAAAAACATGTCCCTGTCCTGTCTTGGAGTAGGGGGTCATTGTGCTCCACAGAGGGGGTGATCCAATCTGGGAAAAATCTGAGAGTCAGGATATTATTAGTGCTGATGGTCATTGTCTCTTGGGAACACAATAAGCATTAACCACAGACCATTCCCAGCCCCCAGGGAGGAGTTTGGGGAGCAGACAAGGAGGTTTTCAGCCTCCAATGTGACCCTGGAGCTGCCAGGACCCCTAGGGACCTGTGGAAGCTGAGGGACAGCCCCAGTGGTGTCCCCTGGCACAGGGACAGCCATGGTGCCCATGGTGGCCAGGGCTGGGCACAGCTCCTGCCAGGGGCTGAGTGGGGCAGTGATGCCCAGCCATGCCCCAGGATGGCACTGCCCAAGGTCTCCCTGGCTGCCACCTCCAGTCCCACCCAGATGGGTGTGCTGATGTGCCAAATGCAGGTCACACTATTGCTCACACCAAAACCTGCTGGCAGCTCCATCTTTCCCTGCTTTCTCAAGGAAGTGGGACTTACACAATCACACTGTCTGTTGTCCTGCCCCTTAGATGAACCCCCACGACAAATCCTGAGTCTGTTGGCCAAGCTTAACCACACAAGGGTAGGATTTTATCTTTCAGGGGTCTAAAAGATAAAAGCAACTTCTGAATGCCACGCAGATCTGCCCATGGGCTCTGGTGGGGACACCACAGCAGCTGCTCCAGCATGAGAGGATCCCTGTGAGAGCTCTCCAGCCCTGGGGTTTGTGTCTGCTCAATGTGCAGCAGACCCCAGAGCCAGCCCTGGCACTGCCTGTGCCTCTGCTCTCAGGAGCACTGGGGCACCAGGGAGGTCACAGGGAGTCATCTTGCTCCCTACAATAATTTGTGGTCACTGAGGTGTGGCAGGACCTTGGACACCTACCTTCAATTCTGCTGCACAGCTTGTTGGTCCCTTCTGTGTATTAATCTGCAGAAGAAAAATCCCAGTTAAAGGTCACAGCAACACAGATAAGTTTGCAAAAAAGGGCTGTCAAGAAGCCAATATTTTAGTGTCTGATAGTTCCAAGTGCATCACACTGACATAACATGGAAACATGACACTATTCTAATTATTTGGAATTTTATGTTGAACTAGACCTTTAGGCCTGTAACTCACATGAAGCAATGGTGAAAACTAAAGAACTTAAACTGTTTTCCAGTGTTTTCTCTTGTGGAGATAAACAAGCATCTTTGGAAACCATTAAACCCTAGCACTGAAGGGAAGGCAGTAAGGGAAATCTGAAAAGCACACTAGCATCAGTTTGCAGTCAGTTTACAACAACATTTTCTAACTTTGAAAGCATCATAAAAATGTATATTTCCTTGTCTTCTCTATGCCCACCAGTAATTTCTGGAGAGACCTACCCTAATCTCCTGGAAAGCATCACACCCTGTGGTACCAGCCACAGCAGGATGTGCTCTGTGCCCTTGGGAAGCCCAGGATCACCAACTGGACTGGCTGAGGAGAAAGGGAAAGGGAAATCTTCTGATTTTGGACAGCAACCATGAGAATAGTGTGCTGCTTCTTTAAATAATTTCCTAACTAGAACTGATAATGTATGATTTAGTTTCTGTAGAAGAAGAAATTGGAACCAGCTTTGGTTGGTTCCAATTACTTTGTTCAGTTCTGTTTACTTATGAGGGAGGAAAAACATCCTGTGTCCTTGAAAGCAAAAGGAATCAAGCAGCAGAAGAGGCAGGCTTTGCTTACAAATCAAATCCCCTTTTTAGCTAGCAATCTGGCCAAAGGTTCTCTTTTTAATTACTTTTAACACTACCAGACAATTGGTGCTTCTGTGGCTGCAGTTATCCATTTCTTACTGTCCTGTCTCAGTTTCTGTTTTTTCTGTCCCCCCCTTCACAGAACAATAAACATCTGTCCTGGTTTGAAAAGACAGGTGTCTGCTAAAGAAGGCAGGAGCATCTCCTGAAATGGAAAATGTAAACTCCCTACCTCCAAATTGTTATAATTTTGAAATTAAAGGGGGTTCTCAGGCAAGCATATGGGAGCAGGAATAACAGTTCTTTATTAGGGAAGAAAATAAAAATAAAATAAAAGAAACAATGCAGTAATACAAAACAACACTAACAGAGTCAGAACACATCCTGACCCCCTGTAGGTCAGGGTGTTGGTAGCAGTCCAATTGGAATGGTGGCTGCAGTCCTCCTGGAGTGGCAGATGTGCCAGATCTCAAGATTATATCCAGTTAGGAATGCTGGGCTCCTCCCTCTGTGCAGAGCATCTCACAATGGGATGAAGTAATTTTTATCACTCATGCAGGACACTCAATGGCCCATTAACAGCAGATGTCTCCCCAGAGGGAGGAGTGGTTGTGAAAGGGATAAAGCAAACTGCCCAATTAACAGAAGATAACTGCCCCATCAGATAGGAATAGAATACACCCCCCATTTCCAACCTAAGACAACATTTAACAAATGGAACTCACCGAAACTTCTTTGCCTGCATATGCTTGCACATTGGGAAGTAGCTCCTACTGTTTTGGTTACCTGGTCCATAAAAGATCCTTTTTCTTACCAGTTTATTAACATTTACCTAAATACATTAAAACTATTTACTCCTCAAAATGCCTAATTAATGTTCAGAGTAGCCAAATGATAGCAGCATGCAATCTTGATTAAAGACACCCAGCATGACTTGGCCTATGGAAGTATTACACAGAATTTCAGCTCTGGTGTTCAGAGTTAAAGCAACAGTAAATCACAGAGCACCACAGTTCCTACAGCAACAGAGTGTTTGCAGTTAAGAGAGTTCAGTCTTCAGTGAAAGCAGCAAATGTAAAAAACTAAATATAGCTTGGGGGCAGAAAAAAAGGAAACTTCTTCAGAAAAGACTGAAGAAATTGCCAGATCCTGAACTAAAATCAATCAGTATTATCTTTGGTGAAGATTATGAACTTCCTTAATGTAATGGAGCTAAAAAAGCTGCCCAAAGCAAGTACTAGAAAATAGGATGGTCACAAAAGTTCCAGGCAGGGGGGAAAACATCAATTAATGAAAACTATTTTCACTTTGCATTATCTAACAAAAGAAAAAAAACAGTTTTAAAGAATGTGCTTATTATTAATCAGATGAACAGAACATTCCAATATTCTACTTATAAAGGAAATAACCCCACTCTCACAAGTACTGCTGACAGTCTCTTCTCATGATCTGTGAAGACTTCCAAGCCTCTTCAGACCTGTAATAATAATCCTGAAAAGCATAAAGTAGCTGGGCTGTGGCAACCACTTCTAAAGTGTGAGAAACAAAGAGGGAAGCATCCCTTCCCAAAGGGAGAGCAGCTGGACAAAGAGAAGCAAAGCACGTGCAGGTTTTGTGGCAGGATAGGGATTTTTTATTAATCCTTTGGTGCAGCTCCAGCTTTGTAGGTGGTTTTTTTCCATGGCATTGTTTAGCAATAGGTCAGATCCACAGGCTTCCTGCATCTCACCTTGTCTCCTCAAAATCAGAGTGCCTTTCCTCGTCATTGTAGTGTCTCATGGTTAAATGTCCTTTTCTCCTGCCTCAAAAAATTGTCTTTCTTTCCAATTCAGAACCTTTGAAGGACTCATGAGACTCATTTTCCCCTCTGTGAGATCCTCTGAAACTGGTATGCTTTTAATTCCTGTTCCGTCTTCCTATTTAAGGGCTTTCCAATTTATCTGGTATGGCCATGAAAGTTAATGGCTCTCCATCACTCTGACAAATATGAGATACAGCCCCAGCAGCAAACTGCCCGTTCCACATTAAAAACACCACACTAACAATAACATTGCCCAAAATTCTTCAGATGTGTGGAACATGCAGGTCACCCCACATGTCTGGGACCAAATAGAGTTTAAATGTCATTTAAAAGAGATATTTTATGGGTTTTTTTCTAAGACAGGGAGTAGGACTGAGCCTACTTTCACCTCACAAACAGCAGCTGACCACCCAAGACAATTAACACAAATATTTAAGTAAGACTTGGGTAACAATAATTTGGATTTTTTCCTTTTTTCCCCCTACAAAAAAATAATCAAGCTGCAGAAACAAAAGCTTTTGAAATCTCCACTGCCCTGTTGGACAGGGAAAACAAATACTAAAGACATTTCAGTCACAATAGTTTTGTAGTGTTTAGTAATTATGTGTGTAGACAGCAATACATTCAACACTGGACTACAGCAAAAACATTTCTATCTCTAAAAGCCAAGAACTCATATATATTCTGAAATCTCTGTAGTAAAAATTGTGGAAGACAGAAAATAATTTTTTATGTAGGACATATATTCAGAGATATGAACCACTGAAATCAAATATATACAGTTAGTGTACCAATTTGTCCGCATTACTTTGGATATGTGGTGAATATTAATAAAAGTTATCAAGAAGAGAGCCCATCTTCTATCCATTAGAGTGATGGAGAAAAAAGATAGTTGACTGTGCCTATACTGAGTAAAACTGGAAGGCCTTTTTAACTATAGAAACTTTAGCAAACAGTTTAGAACTGATCCTCTTAAAACAGCATTGAGCTTTACTTACTCATGAGCTCATACTTCTGCTGCCTACCATGGCTTTACTTTCCAGAAACCCACTTCAATATAATTTTTAAAGGAAAACATAAATTTTTAAAAAAATAATTTAATAAAATGGAAACTGAAATTTTTAGTTATAAAATCTGACGTTTGGGCTCATTTGAGGAGTTTTTCCTTAATTATGTGAACCAGTACCTTTTATGTCAATGTAAATTTGATGGCTTTGGTGGTTCCGTGGTCTCCAAAAACTAGAGTAGAGAATAATCAGGCCACCAGTTTTTAAAGGAGAGGAAAAATGTAAGGGGAATCTGAGATACCCCTGTAGGAGAACATGCCTATAATTTAATAATCTAGAAAGGAACTAGCAGGTGCTCAGTTATACTATAATTATTCTGCTTCACCACAGAGAATCCTGTGGTCTATTAAGACAGAAAATAGTTTGAATTTTTTCTTTTCTTATAAGTTGCCAACTTTTTAACAAAGAGGCAGATCGAGTAGCATATGCAGTCATTGTGATCTGTTCAGACCAGTACTGGCTAATTAAGGCTGCAGCTAATTTATTTTTAAAAGATGGTTTGAGTTAGAATCTGAAAACTCTTGTTAGGTAATACAAACAAGAACTGAAGACATGTTACAACTGAGAATGAAACAGCACTTGTACTTCTTATCTTAGTGGAGGCTGTAGGTGCCACTGGCTGCAGTCCATTTCACAGTAACAATTTTTACTCAAGAAAGACAACATCTGTTTCAAGCGTGAAATAACCTGCTGGTAAACTCCAATGTTTGAAAAGGGCCACTAAAAATTAGAAGGCTGAAGTAATAAGTGATGGGCTTAAGTGGAAAACCTTAAAGAATGGCTTTTTTGTCTGTTAATAATATTTTCCAACAAATCCCTTTTATTTCATTTGAAGAAACATCAATAGCTATGAGGAATATTTTCCCCAACACCTTAAACTAAATGTCTCTCCTAAGACATCAACAAGGCAAGAAGATTTGCCATTCCTTCTTTGCATTTTCCCAAAGGATTAGGCAGGACAGGTAGAACTCGTATATGCAAATGTATATATAAATATACAGATGTGTGCAGCTCATGCATCACGGCTACTCCCTGGTGTGGAGTGGTTCAAGCCAGAATAATACTGAAGATGTGCTCATTGTTTACACCATCAGAGCACTGAATTCTGTATTGTCCTGTATGCTCACTCCTTCCCCAGGAAAGGTGAAATTTTGAAGAAATGCAACCAGGTGTGATGATAATAAGACCACCCGGAAGGAATCCCATCCCTGTCCACCTGCTCCACCTCTCCAGGGGAAAAGTGGGTTGAGACTTTTGAAGCCAGCTTTGCACTGAAGCCAGGGTGCCTTTTAATGACATGGCACTTTAAACACCACAGACTTTAGAACATATATTAAACAGCATTCAGTACAAAAATTCTATTTTTTCATACTTTTACACGACTGGGTCAAGATAAGTATGTCTACAGCAAAATTTCAAGTTAAAGCCCATTATACTGCTCATTTTATACTGTTAAGAAAACATATATGTGTCCTGGATTGCCAAGCAAATTGTATGCCATTTGCCATCTGTATGGCAGTTATCTTCTGTTAAGTGGGCAGTTTTCCTTATCTCTTCCACAGCCACTCCTCCCTCCAGGGAGACATCTGCTGATAATGGGCTATTGAATGTCATTGCATGACTGATAAGAACGATAGCATCCCATTGTGAGATGCTCCGCCCAGAGGGAAGAGCCAAGCATTCCTACCCAGATATAATCTTGAGATTTTGGAACACCAGCAAGGCTTCTCCACTGGATTTCCCAGTGGAATAGCTGCCTTTTCCACTAGATCTTCAGAGGAAAAGTACACCTTTCTACAGGAAAAATTCCTGCTCCAACAGAACCACACCTGCCACTCCAGGAGGACAGCAGCCACAATTCCAATTGGACTGCTACCAACACCCTGACCAACAGGGTGTCAGGTCATATTCTGACTCTGCCAGTGTTGTTTTAGTTTACTGCATTGTTTATTCTATCTTTTTATTTTCTTCCCTAATATAGAACTGTTATTCCCCCTCCCATATCCTTGCCTGAGAGCTCCCCCTTTAATTTCAAATTTTTAACAATTCAGAGGGAGGGGGCTTACATTTTTCCATTTCAGGGGAGGCTACTGCCTTCCTTAGCAGACACCTGTCTTTCCAAACCAAGACAATATTAAAAAGATATGGTCAGCTCAACTTCTAAGAAAATACAAATCTATTTAATATTCCAGATATTTGGCTACCTGTTTGCATTCACAAAGCTCTTTCTTTAAAGTGAAAATATAGCACTTTTCCCCCTGCAATGTTCAACTTTCTTTTTCTTAAATAGCAAAGGGATACTGCTATTTAGATTGCAGGAACAGCAAGAAGAATATTTGCCTGTTTAAATCTTCCCTTTCTGAAAACATGGTTTGTTTATTTATTTACTTATAATTTGTGAAAACACACTTGACAATTGGTTTTGTAAAAACAACAATAAAAGGAACAAACCAGAGTTATGAACTCAATTTACTACAACAGTACAAAAAGGCTTACATTCAGAGGTTTAAAACATGCTATGTTGTTAACTGGTAAATCAGGATGGAATTCAGCTCTTCCTAAAATGGCAACATCACATACTGTCTGATCACATTCATACTACATGCAGTTTTATTTCACTCAAAATCTTTGTCTTTTTAGTTGGTGTTGATCTAAGATGTTAGAAATGATTGCAGTCAACAGAAACAAGGGGGGGGGAAATCAGTTGTTAAACATGTCTGACTCTTGGAGATAATTCAAATGGAAAAAAATCCAGGTCATTGGCCTTTTTAAATAGACCCCCGGCAATATTTACTCCTCCATAAATAGCACAGTCACATGAAATAAAACTGTGTTCAGTAAAGCCTGCAAAACAAAAGAACAATTTACAGACTGAAAGGCAAACTGTGGCTCATGTGTTCGCTGGGGAGGATTAAGTGAGCTCGCTGCACAGTCTGTGCTTAGCGATTGTGGTGTCAGTTCCGTTGCAGGCAGAGCAAGGCAGGTCACACAAGGTGCTCCATCCTCCAGCAGGGGCTGGGAAAAGCCAGGATCCTGCTCCAGACAGTGACTTGTGAGGGAAAGCTTGGCAGAAAGGAGCTCCACTGCCTTTACACTCGTGACTCAGAGCACATCTACATAAGGAAAGATCCCGGGCATTCCTGCGCTGCTTTCACGCAGCCACCGCCGCGCTGGGGCTGCAGGAAGGGCAGCACATTTCCCCGAGGTAGACAAGTCCTAACATGGAGGCACAGCCTTCTGAAATACCAGTAAGGCCATTTAGTGCATCTGCTTGCAAAAATAGATATTTTTGGATGTTACAGACAAAAGGACAAATGAGTAAATTACTATAAACATTATTTACATTTCTCTAAAGCTCATGTCAATCTCTTCTGTATGCTTACCCACAATTATGACTCTATTTCAAGTCTTACTTTTAAATTTTTTTTTCCCAAAGATCTAGCTCTGGAAATAATGTTATTACATAAAAGCCACAGCTGTCTCTTTTAAGTCTCTTGCAGCTCTGAAAACACTTAAAAACTGAAACAACTGCGCACAAAAACCCATACAACAAATCAGTAGCATCCACAAGGGCATGTGACTTCATTTCATTCATTAACCGGGGAGTGGAAGGATTGATTTTAATTAAATCAATATTTAGGACTCTTCCTGACTAGTATCACTTATTCTGATTTTGCAAAACGAGGTTAAACAATGCTGCTGAAAGGTATTTTTGGGACCTAAGCCTGGTGTGAGGCAGATTTGCAGGTGATGGGTGCCAGCCCAGGCACCAGTGGGCCGTGCAGAGCTGCCTGCTTGGAGGACTTGGCTCTGTTTCCAGTTGCTGAATCGCAGCAGAGACACACAAAAATATAAAAATACTTTTCTGCTATTATTCTCCTCAGAGAATAGAACTACAAGGGAATAGAGTTACAATTCTAGATGCAGACACAATACTTTACAGAAAGTCTTTTACACAGTAAAAGTGCTTGGAAACCCTGGTAGAGCAAAGCCTTTCCACCTTGGATTTGGGGAGAGATTTTCCCTATTCTCTTTGCTTCTCTGCACAATATATATATATATATATGGTTTGCAACTCTTGGCCATGTTTCGTACTTTCCTGGCTGCCACATTCATTAAGCTTCCAAGCAGCTGATTCTTAGCATGCAGTAATTCTTGTTAGCCTGCTAAGAAGCTGACAGAATAAACCTTGCTGTTTGTTTAATTCCCTTCACTGAGCATTAGGAATTACTTCTGAAAGAACTCGGGCTTCCAGGTGTTCTTTTTTACATGCAAGTATTTAATACCAGAAGTAGTTCCCTCTTATTTCCATAACACTGTGCTGAACAATCTTTAAAGCTGAAGATAGTGCTCATGGGCATTTATGAGGCTCTGATTTGCCACAGACAAAAGCGTGTAGGACATGGTAGTGGAAAGGCTACAGTGTTTTGTGTTGCTGGCAGTGGCAGCTGGTGTCATTTTTGCATTTCGGTGAATACAGGTGCCATTTGTTACATTGAAAATGCTATGAATCCACTCCTCTTGCTGAAGATCTTTACCCATTACATATATAACATTTAAAATGCTATGAATCCACTCCTCTTGCTGAAGATCTTTACCCATTTTATATATATAAAATGTAAATAAATCTTCAGCACAGAGAACAGATTAATTAATACACATATGCTCATGTTCTGTAGATTCTTGCAAAGGAAATATCACTATGGCAAAGATGCTAACTGACTTTGAAAGCTCAGTTGTAAACCTATGTCCCTAAGGGGTGCTTTGCATCTTACTGAGCCGGAAAGATTGCTGATGAATTCTCAGACAGCACTGTTTACACCTGAAATGACAGTTCAAGACACAGGCAGAATTAAGGAGTTAAACTGGGATACATGTTCATTGGACTATCAGTTACAATAAGCAGTGCATTTTTGCTTGTGCATACAAAATTCTTAAAATGCATTTTTTATTTGCAACACAGTCACACTGGATTGTCTGACAGAAGTCTCAATTTTTTAAAATATCAACAAGAATCAGAGCTAGTTTTAACAATCCATTGCCTGCATATACCCATACACATGGTTTTGCCTGGAAAGGCTGTGTCTTAGGTTACAAGATGTATCTGGGGGGTGGATTCTATTCCCATATGCTGGAGGTGGGCAGTTATCTTGTGTTAATTGGGCAGTTTGCTTTATCTCTTCCACAACCCATCCTCCCTCGGGGAGATATCTTCTGTTAACGGGCTATTGAGTGTCACTGATAAGCTACATCATCCCATTGTGAGAGGCTCCGCCCAGAGGGAGGAGCCAAGCATTCCTAACTGGATATAATCTGAGACTTGGAACACCACAGTCAGCCTTTTCCTCTGGATTCCCAGAGGACCAGCTGTTTTCCACAGGATTCCCAGAGGAAGACCAGATCCATCCATCTACTACCACAGGACCTTCAGAGGAAACCTACACCTTTCTACAGGATCCCTGCTCCAACAGAACCACATCTGTCACTGCAGGAGGATTGCACCCACCATTTAATAGGGCTGCTACCAACACCCTGACCCACAGCGTGTCAGGCTGGATTCTGACTCTGGAAGGAGTTGAGGATGGAGACTAGGGAGGACAAATCCCCGCAGCAGAACCTTGTGGAAGAGGCCATTTTGAGAGGCTCCACAGTGCAAGAATCTAACAGAGAGGAAAAGCCCGAGAGATCCCACACAAGGAATGGCTGCAGATCGTGGGGATCTGAAGAGGAACAACCCATTCCAGGCTGGGGAGGTGGCTGGAGATGCGGTCAGAGCTTGGAGCTGGGGGTCCATGAGCAGCTTTGTGATGAGAAGTGCCACAACTGCTTGAAATGTGGAAAGAGATTTGGCAAGAGATCTGCCCTGATCTGCCACTGGAGAGTCCACACTGGGGAGCGGCCCTACAGGTGTGAGGAGTGTGGGAAGAGCTTCAGCCAGATCTCCCACCTAAGTGTCCACATGAGGACCCACACGGGGGAACGGCCCTACGAGTGTGCGGAGTGTCAGAAGAGTTTCAGGAGGCTCTCCCACCTGACTGTCCACCTGAGGAGCCACACTGGGGAGAGGCCCTATGAGTGTGACAAATGCAGAAAGGGGTTTCAGAGTTGGGCCAATCTCCTCCTGCACCAGAGGACTCACACAGAGGAGAGGCCCTTCTGCTGCCCCGACTGCGGGAAGGGCTTCAAGCAGAACTCCCACCTCATCACCCACCAGCGCATCCACAGCGGGGAGAAGCCCTACGAGTGTCCCCAGTGTGGGAAAAGGTTCAGGCACAACTCAGCCTTCACCAGACACCAACGGAGGCACCACTAAGGGAAGCCCTGCAAGTGCCCTGAGTGCAGGAAGATCTTGGTGCGCGGCTCCAGTGGGCTGGCTTTGCATTGGAGCCATTCACAGAAGTGACCTTCTACGAGAAGCTGCTACTCGTTTCCTCCATGTCTGATGAAAAACTAATCAGTAATTAGCTTTGAGAATTGACAATCTGTTAAAGCACTGAGAAAGCTGGACATGTCTCCATGAATAGCTGCCAAGGGGCTGTCCGGGCACTGCAGGGGACTCCAGGCCTCCTGAGATTCTAACACTGTCCCAGCATGGCCTCAAATCCATCACTGAGACTGCATTGCTGCCCAGCAGGGATCACATAACCATCTGCAGGCCCCAGGGGAGATACTAACTCTTTCAGTGCACAGATGAGACCCACAGACATCAATCCTCTCTGTCAGTGAGAGAGAAGGACAGAGTGAAGACATGTAGAGGAACAACATGAAGAAAGGTCAGTGAAGAAAGAGTCAAGTTCCACATGGGAGGGATGAGGAGATTCCTTGATCTTGGGGCTGAAATCCTCTTATAAAACTATGGAGAAAAACATAATTGATACATCAGACTCTTTTTCTCTGTAGCCCATTGAAAAGTATGGGGGAATGAAGGTTTCAAATTGTAGGTAAGAGCAAAGGCATTTATGCTAAAGTAAGCAGATGTTGAAGTAGCTGTGATTACATGAGAAGTTTGAACAGAGAGAGAAGAGTGATGAAGACCCTTTGCCCACAGAGAAAGAAGACCTCTGTTCCCAGAGATGAAGATGATCTCAGAGATAGATAAAGAGAACATTTACTCTTAAACAGCTCATCCTTAAAACAGTACCCCGTAAGTTGACATGGCCCATAAACACAGCTGTGGGGAAAGCTGTGAAAAAAGGAAGAGACTTCATGATTGCAGATTTCCAGGTGGTTGCTGTTCATGGAAATTAAAAACCACGAGAGAACTGTTTTCGTGTGGAGCAGTCTCCATAAATTGACAAGATGGACTCCTCTCCCTAAGTGAATAGAAGACAGGCTGTTCTAGAAATGATAAACTGACGGAATTGTTTCTGTGCATTGTAAGTGTGAAAGAAAAGGTTGTAGGGGAAGGAGAAGTGTTCTGAAGGTTTTATTCTGATTATTCTTGTTCTTTCTTTTAGTTACTGCTAATAAAGTTTTCTTTATACCCTTTTAAAGTTTTGAGTCTGCTTTACCTTCCTCCCAATCCTATCTCACAGTAAGGAATGAGTAAATCTGGAGGGTACATGGGCATTTAACCAACACTAAACCCACCACTGGCAGTAATGATTCACTCACAGGTATACTGAAGGAAGTCAAACTCAGGACCCTTACATAGAAGATCTTGCCAACTAACCTCTGAATTCCAATCCCTGAATTCAAATTCTGCTCTGGGAGGAAGGTGATGGATGGCCCTGAGATAACTAAGGCTGCATTATTCAAGGATTTATCAAGCAGAAGACTTGGGAACACTTATGCTAGACATCTACTACCCACACAGAATACAGAACATGTAAACATACAATTTATCTTGAACTAGGTGAATATCTCACTTGGTTTTACTGGGGCATTAGTCCAGGAAGTATTTTAATCTAGGACTAAGCCCCTCTCATTTGCAGACAGGCTGAGTTGGAGTTGTTCAGCCTGGAAAGGAGAAGATTCCAGGGAGACATTAGAGCAAGACTTCATGATTGCAGATTTCCAGGTGGTTGCTGTTCATGGAAATTAAAAACCACGAGAGAACTGTTTTCGTGTGGAGCAGTCTCCATAAATTAACAAGATGGACTCCTCTCCCTAAGTGAATAGAAGACAGGCTGTTCTAGAAATGATAAACTGACGGAATTGTTTCTGTGCATTGTAAGTGTGAAAGAAAAGGTTGTAGGGGAAGGAGAAGTGTTCTGAAGGTTTTATTCTGATTATTCTTGTTCTTTCTTTTAGTTACTGCTAATAAAGTTTTCTTTATACCCTTTTAAAGTTTTGAGTCTGCTTTACCTTCCTCCCAATCCTATCTCACAGTAAGGAATGAGTAAATCTGGAGGGTACATGGGCATTTAACCAACACTAAACCCACCACTGGCAGTAATGATTCACTCACAGGTATACTGAAGGAAGTCAAACTCAGGACCCTTACATAGAAGATCTTGCCAACTAACCTCTGAATTCAAATTCTGCTCTGGGAGGAAGGTGATGGATGGCCCTGAGATAACTAAGGCTGCATTATTCAAGGATTTATCAAGCAGAAGACTTGGGAACACTTATGCTAGACATCTACTACCCACACAGAATACAGAACATGTAAACATACAATTTATCTTGAACTAGGTGAATATCTCACTTGGTTTTACTGGGGCATTAGTCCAGGAAGTATTTTAATCTAGGACTAAGCCCCTCTCATTTGCAGACAGGCTGAGTTGGAGTTGTTCAGCCTGGAAAGGAGAAGATTCCAGGGAGACATTAGAGCACTTCCTGTATCTAAAGGGGGTCTACAAGAGAGCTGGAGAGGGACTTACTAGAAGGGACAAGACAAGGGGGCTTGCTAGTGACAGGAGAAGGGTCAATGGCTTTAAACTGAAAAAGGGTAGATTTAGATCACATATTAGGAAGAAGTTAATGATTGTAAGGGTGGTGAAGCACTGAAACAGAGCCTCAGCTCTGTTTCTCTACAGCCTCAGACCAGAGAAGCTGTAAAATGCCTCATCCCTGGAAGAGCTCAAAGCCAGGTTGGATGGGGCTTTGGGCAACCTGGCCTAGTGGAAGGTATCCTTTCCCATGGCAAGAGGTTTGGAACAGGATGATCTTTAAGGTCCCTTCCAAGCCAGGACATTCTGTGATTCTATGAAATACCCTTAAAAACAGCTGGGGTTATGCAGTAGTAAACATAAGCACATTTGCAGTCATCTGGGCTTTTCATTTTCGAGAGGGAAATAAAAATTTTCTCCACAAACTTTCTTGACTGAGAGTTCACCCACTCTGGGCATCCTCTTTACAGAAACATTCCTCCCACTGTCTCTGAGAAGAGCTAGATTTCTGGCAGCTTGGCCTTCAAGTATCCACATAGATGAATGGGAAAGCAGAGCTTTAGTTAACTCCTCATCTGCTGGCAGCCAGGAAACTCCCTGCAGCAAAAATCTGGTAGTAACCTGGTACTTGAAGCACTAGGTCTGCAAGCCAACTTGGCCAGGATTCTGCAAGTTAATGATGTGTCATGTTTTTGTTCACCTTTCCAAAGGTTTCTCTTCTGGGTAAAAAGATGGTAAGAAAGTGCAGGAAATTATAATCTGTGGTTACATGAAAAAAGTGTAAATGTGACTTTCAGTAAAATCTGCTCCAGAATGTTGCTTCTCCATTCTGAAAAATGATCATGAATGATAATGAGCCTTTTTCCAAGCTAGACACACGTGAGAGGTTTTCCAGAATCAAGACCTCAGTGCATATTGAGGGCCCTGATTTAGGAGTGGGAATGACTTGGCATAAAATTACTATTCACAACATTCTCTGTGGACACCACAGACTTCAATGAATTGAACCTGGAGCCAGCAGCTTGTAACCTGGCATCGTCCCTGTGTGCCTTTAAATACACTCTGCAAAGCAGGGGCTTCACAAACTGACTCAGAGCAGCTCCGACAGCTGTGTAGGAAGCAGAAAGCAGGGAAGGGCCATCTCCAGCCCTCTCAAACACAGACTGCCACTCACAGCTCTTGCTTTCATTTTTTATCTCCAAATACCCCAGTCCTGCAGGCCTGTATGTTCTAATGATTTCACACATTGATGTAATTCCACTGACTTCAAGTGTAACTTAAAGGAAACATTACCATTTCAGTTTGGGAAACCGTAGCTGGTCACCAGAGATGCTGCTCATTCTTTTCTGAAACAGAAGAGTTATATTAAAAAGGCAAAAGAAAACTCAATGGCTAAAAGTACTTCTGATTTATTTGAGAGAATAAATGTTTTGTTTTGTGTAGCTGACTCAGATTTCACCAATGTTTCTTTTACAAATGATACACAAAGATGCAGCCTGAAAATATCTTTCAGTGCAGTCAATATGAAAATCTTGTAATTGCAAGGAGGTCTTGGTGTCATGAATTTCAACTGCCAACAGACTTTTTTACAGCACATTGTCAAAAAGCACTTCTAAGCCTAAGCAACCTTGGGGAAAACATTTTAAACTTCAGGAAAAAAATTTTTTTACATTAACTAGAACTTGCATAAAGCTTCCTTAACAAACTCTGAAATACCAATGAACCTCTAAGGTAGACTCTTTTACCCTGGGAACTGGCAGCAAGGCTTGAGTTGCCAATAAACAGTACCCAGGACATGCTGGGCAGTGTCAGTTTCTAAAAATGGGTGCAGAAGAAAATGACAGCTGTTGGAGGGCAGGCAGGAACAGAGGAACACACTGATACAGGGGCTTGGCTCCAGTGATCTCTTAGTAAGAGCTGTGGGTCTTGAAGTGAAGTGAGAATTAACCAGGTAACGAATGCAAGGATTTCCTTTACTGCAATCAATACAGGAGCTGGCAGTTTAAAGGACAAGTGCCTAAAGACTGCTATGTTGTCTGTAAAATGGATATTGTCATATAAAGAAATGAAATGAAAAGTCCACAACACCTACAAGAATGATAAAAGTCTATTACACTAGTACCCTATAATTTCTAGATATGTTCTACCCAGGATTGAATTTGAAGTGTATAGAAAAGGGTTCTCTGAGCTCAGCTCAGCAGGTAGGGGTCATAGAATATTCTGAGCCAGAAAAGACCCACAAGGATCAGTGAGTTGAACTCTTAAGTGAATGGCCCATGCTCCCTCTCTCTACTAAAGATTATTTCACCAAAAGCAAGAAAGATGAGAAGTGCACAAGTTAGAGACTGTGTTGACATAGAAAAGGAAAATGAAAAGAGACAGAAGGAAACAAAGAGATCAGTTTCTACCGAACAGGCTTCCACACTCTCAGTCTTTTATATTCACACAAAGTTATAATCATTTGGCTTTTGATTTATGGTTTATACACACAAAGTCCAACTCATGTCATGAAGGCATTTTACAAACATTTATGGCGATCTTACTGTATTTATGCCCTACCACAGCTACTGAAACTTGAGTGTGTGCTTAAAATACTACAAATACTTATTTGCTGAATTGCTATCCCAACCTATATAGTAAAAAGAAATGTGCTGACGCGCTTAAAACTTAGCTCTACTGAATGGCTCCAAGGTAAGACATCCCACGTGTTAGCAGCTCCGAACGCGGGAGGGTGGAACTGGATACGGGACAGCAGCGCACTCGGGCTTTAGCGCAGCCCCGCAGCGCACACACAGCCGTGCCTTTGTCACGGATCTCCGGTGGCCCGGCCAGGCTGCAGCCCGAGCCCCGGACACGCTTAGAGCTCGGGATCGGTTCCTCGGAGCGCACGCATCCCGGGAATCCCAGCCCGTGCTGGGCTCGGGCAGCGCCGCGCCTGCCGCCCGCGACACGGGACCTACGGGCAGGTACAAACACCGCCAGCCGTCCCACAACCGAGCCCGGCGGAACGGAAAGGAGACATGAAGCGATGAGGCGTCGGGAGGGTGGGCGAAAAAAAATAGTCGGGAGCACTGGGGAGATGGGGGAGATGGCGTGGAGATGGCGCGGAGATGCGCGACTCCCGGCGCTCTCGGCTCCCGTTCAAGCACCCTTTGGCAGTGTCCCTGCGAGCGGGACGGGGCCCGGAACGCTCCGGAGGGCTCGGGACCCGCCGTACCGCTTCCCTCCCCGCCGCGGGATTGGCCGGCGCGCGCCCCGCCCGCCATCCCGCCCCTTCCCCTTCCCGTTCCCCTGCCCCTTCCCCCCGCCGAGAAACCCCGCCCGCCCCACCTCCCCCGCGCTCGGTTGGAGGAGCCGACTGTCAATCATCCGGTCCCCGGCGCGCGGCCCAACTCCCGCGTTCTCCCCAGGCCGCCGCGGGCGGGGCGGGGGGCGTTCCGATCTCCTCTCTCTCCATTGGTCACTCTAGGCCGTCAATCACCTGTCGCCGCCAACCGCGGCCGTTGCTCCCGCCCCCGCCCCGCCTCTCCCCCCTCCCTCCGCTCAACTCCGCTCGCTCCGCCAAGTTGCGCGGCCGCTGCCCGGCGGCTCCGCGGTTCTGGCGGTGCCACGCGCGGCGGCCCCCGGCGGAGCGCGGCCAGGCGGAATGACGGCGGAGGCGCGGGGAGCGCCCGGCGGCGGCTGAAGGCGGACACGGGGCGCGTGGAGGCGAGCGGCTGAAGCTCACTGGCGAGTCCGGCCGATGACAGCGGGCTCGACTGAAGGGGACGCGGAGCGAACGAAGCGGGAGCGGGGCAGCTGCGGCGTCGCCGAGCCCGTCCCACGGCGGCTCGCGCAGCGCCTGCCCTGAGGACAGCGGGACCCCGGCAGGGAAAGTTTGGCGCTCGGCCGCCCCCGTCCCGCCGGGCAAAGTTGTCTTTGGGTTTGTTTGTTTGTTTTCCCTTTCCTCCTCCTCCTCCCCCCTTCCGCTCCCCCGGCGGCTCCGCGCGGGGAGGAAACGGCGAGGGAAGCAGGAACTGAGGAGCGACCCGGGAGCCTCCCTAGCGCCCGGCAGAGCCCGCTCCGCTCCTCTCCTCGTCCGTGCGGTGTGTGAGGGCAGCCAGGACTTCGTTTTTGGTGGTGTTTTTCGTTGTTGTTTTTTGTTGGTTTTTTTTTAAGCCCCTTTGTTTTTTACCCGCCCGCTTCTCCCTCCGGTACAATATATGCTCGTGGAGAGCCGCCCCGCCGCCCAGCCATGTCGGCGGCCATCTCTGCCGCGGAGAAGGTGGATGGCTTCACACGGAAATCCGTGCGCAAGGCGCAGAGGCAGAAGCGCTCGCAGGGCTCCTCGCAGTTTCGCAGCCAGGGCAGCCCGGTGGAGCTCTCGCCGCTGCCCCAGCTCAAAGGTACGAGCCTGCCCTCCCGCCCTCCCCGCCGGCTGCAGGTGCCGCTGCCCACAGCGCCTGCCCTGGCTCGGCCCCTGCCCCGCGCCCTCTGCCCTTTAGCCGTGTCCTCCCCTGCCCCCGGCGCTTTCCAGGTAGGGACCCGCGGCTGAATTCCTCCTCTGCCCGCACAAACCAGAGCCGCTGTCCCGGGCGCTGACTCCACTAACTCGCCGCCCCCCTTTTCTTTCTGGTTCGCGAGTGCTTTAAGGGCTTATTGGGGGAAATGCAGACCATGAGTTGAGGAGTGCGGGCGATTGAGCGCTGAAACCCGGGAGCGAGCGCTCCTCCTCCCACGGGGGTTTGCGGAGCGGAGCTGTCCCCGTGGTGTGACATCCCGAGTTAGCGGGGAGAGTTCCCGTTCGGCTGCTCCCTGCTTGGCTCCGCTCTCGGACAGCGCCGAGTGGCGTTTGCTGCTCTCCAGGAGCTGCCTCGGAGACTCCTCCGGCGCACTGGAGGAGTCTCAAGTGAATGCAAACTCTGGGTGCTGGCATTGCTGAAACAGAAAATAAACAGTGAAGGTTTTATCCCCTGTGCCGCAGCTAAAATTTGAGAAGGCTCAGTTCGTTAGGTCGCATAAATGAAGCGTAGTTCAGTGCAGCTTCTACATCTTTGAACATCAGAGTACATTTCTGTATATTTTTAAAATTATGGAAAGGATACGTTGGGGAGGGAATAAAAAACTTGTTTTTAAAGCATTTGTCAGGGACTTGGAAAATAAGAGAGAGCGATTACCTTACCGTGACCTAGTATGTTAATTTTACTTCACTGGCTTTAAAGTCTTAAGGCTTTTGAACCTGCATCATATGATGGTGGAAAGAAAAAATTTGATTTGCAGCAAATATCCAAAATCTGAAAGACATGGCAAACGTAAAATTATTCCTAGGTACTAAGGTGGGTTTTTTTTTTCAGTTTGATTTTTATGGCATTTACAATCATGTCTCTAGTATTTCAAGGCTGTCACGTTTTCCTGCTCTTTGAGTGGCAGATGTACATGAATCATAAATCTGGCTCTTAGCAGAAATGTTATTGACTAGAAATAAGCTTAGGCAGGGGAGTAACAAGGGCAGGGTTGTTTGTTTGGTTTTAAAATGTTTGTTGCAGTGGTTTTGGGTGTTAATTTTAACAACAGTAGAGGTGTTCTAGTTGCTTGTTTTGGGCTTTCCTTCCTCTATGAAGTTGTATCCTGTCTTGGTCCACTGCTTTGCTTTGAGGTATTGACAACCTGGATAACTTGTTTGAAATCAAGATTCAGTTTCTGCTGCTCCCATGCTGTTCAGACAATGCAGTTTCCTCAGAGCTTAATTTGAGAAGCCACACTCGAGACTTTGTAAGGGCCCTTGGTAAATACTGCACATAGGTGGCAGACTTCAGAAAGTTTAAGTCCTGGTCCAGCAAACAGTTAAACATACGTGTGTTATGCAGGGAGCAATTCCAGCTTAAATCAGCAAAATGTCGAAGTTTACATTCTTTGCTGAGCTGGGACTTTAATATTAAATTTTTAACTCTGCATTATTAAGTCCTGTAGTGTTGTGAGTGTGGTTTTACAGCTTTTTACTTGTAACACAGAGAAATTCTGCATGGCATCAGCAGCTCAGATGTTTGGAAATTTAAAGCCATAAACCAGCAGAGGAATTTCCTCAGTTACACAGGGTTTTATAGTAGTTTGAATCGCTTTATTGCTGAAGTTCTTAAAGGAAAATCCCTTCAGTCTTTATGCTTATGATTCAGATGTGAAGTCTTGCCTTGGAGACCTGCTTCAGAACAGAAATTGTGGGCAAAATATATAAGCTGTAGTGTCCCAAGTAGCCAGTTTGCAGAAAGTCAAGCAGCACTCCTTTTGCTTGTTTTTCTCCCTTAGGTTTGTGATGTTAGATTTGTCCTGAATGTAGCTGTGGGCATGGGATCGTTTCTTTTCATAATGCTCCCTCTCTCCCTTTTAACCATTCATTGCCCCTGAAATCAAAAAAGGTTCTAGAAATAATTTGCTCTCTCTACAAATGGATTGTTTAATGCAACTATTTGATCTAATCACATGTTTTGGGAAGATAAATCTTTGCTTTATTCTTGAAAGTTGATATACAATTCAGCAATAGTTTTGATGCTGCCAGTGTAGTATCATCTACAGAATCATGAGCCATAATGGGCTGGAAAAGGAAAGTATAGTCATATACTTTATATATTTTATAATGATGCCTATGGGTGCTCAGCATACACTTTGTAATTAGAACAAGTTTTTACTTTTACAGACCTCTTCAAATAATTGTTAAACCTGAGGTATTTCAAACCTGTATTGGGAGAAAATGGAATATTTTTAGATGAAAAAGCAGTTTGGTATTATGCTGCTGTAAAACAGTTAATCTCATTTATAGTTATTGTCTTGTTTCATCACTTTTTAAGAGATAATATTCTGAAATAAGTATAAACAGTATTTTAAAACTCCCCAGTAGGTTTGCCAGACTGGCCTAAAGCACTTGCATCTATTTTACTGGAGGGAGAGATGTTCCAGAAGAAAAACAGAAATTACCCATCACTTTAGAAAGTACCTTCTTGAGTAGAGAGTGTTGTGGGATTTTTCCTTTTCTGTGGGGGCTGTTTTGTTTGCCACTGGAATGGCCAGCTCATATGGTGAGACACACTTTCAGAGTTGTATTTTTTCAAAGCCTTTAGACAGAGAATCTAAAAAATACATATTTCTGCAGTTAATTGTACTGTTGCTCTGAATTACCAAAATTCTGTGCTTTGGCTGTGTATTTTTTCTCCTACATCACAGCTCTACTGGTAGATGACAGTCCCCAGTAGCAGGAACTCTTCCCTTCAGAGGTGTTTTTGGGGGAGTGAGATGGAGAGGAGGAATAGTAGGACTCTGTGTTGTGGTTAACGTTCAGCTTATCTTTGGGTGTGATGATATCTATCCTGGGTAGGTGAAAGCTCAGCAAAACCTGACCGATGGCAGGATACTCAAAATAATTTAGTAATTTGTTCTTCAGTTAATTTAGGAGATTTCCTAAAGCATTGTTATTCAGGACAGTGCCCATCTTACTGTATAGTTTAACAACTGAATAAGAAATACGAAGACACAGTGATTATATTTAAAAGAAAAAAAGATTGTTTAATCACCCTCCCATCTTCTTTCCATTTTGTTACCTAAAGTTTTTGTAATAAAAGAATTTTGAAGAATCTTCAGCCAGAATAACGTGCTGAAACACAGCAGGATTTTGTAATTTCATGGACAATTCTGAGAGTGTTGCTTTTAAAGAAATCAAGCAAATGGAGTGTTATTTTTGTTGTCTTAAGAAGTCATAAATTTTGTCCCAATAGGAGATTGTTTTAAGAGACTGCAATAGAACATGGCAGTTACCTTGATTTTTAAAAAAGAGATGCAACTTGACCTTGGAACCTGATCTGACTCTCCAGTAGATGTATGCATGATTGTCTCTGTCAGTTTTAGTTGAAGCAGCATGTAGAAATACGGGTGGAAAGTGCTGAATAGAAAACACAACTTGTTGCTTTTATTTAGTACAGTTAATATGGCCCGTCAGGTTGTAAAGCAAATAGATTTTTTGGTTGTAAAGCAAACAGATTTTTTTTTTCTTCTGTGTACCAAACTTGTCAACTGTAGCTGGAAAGAATAAACATTTCCTGATGCTGCTTACCCTCACAAGAGGAGAATTGGAAAGTGATCCAGAAATCTTTCAGCCATGGACCAGCAATAGTTAGAGGGGTCTCTGTGGGGCTGAGAGCTACTGGAATGAGAAGACATTTCTGAGAAGACCTCCCGGTGTGTAGTGTCAGCATTCAAATACAAGGTGTAAAATAGGTGTTAACTCTGGTTAGTTTCTTTATTTAAACCCTTGAGAGAGAGCTTGGCTTTGGCTGGAAACCGGTTGCTGTGTTCAAGCTAAGCTTGTGTGGGAATGCTGCAGAGAGCCTGGTAACCTTCCTGATAGGTAAAATTTTAATGTTATTAAATCTGAGAATCTGTTCAAGCCTCACACTTTGAGTGGTTTTGAGTCCCATAGTGTGTGCTGCAGAGTGACATAAATAAATGGAATTAAAAACAGCTGAGAGGAATTTTCTTGTATTAAGTTGCCTTTGCTCCCCAAGGGAAAGTGTGCTTCAAAGTTTTAGAATGGTTTACTTTTACTACAGCCTTAATAAATATTTTTAAGTGAAAGGACAGTTTTCTCTCTCAGATTTGCACTTGGTTTTTTGTGTCCCTCATGATTCATTGTTATTTCCTCTTCTGTAGTGCCCCATCCTCCACCTTTTGTATTCAACATCCCTTGCAACTGTGATCATATTGGATGAGTTTTTCCTTAAAAGCGAGAATCTTTAATTCAGGTGAAGAATGAGGATGTTCTGTGAGGAATTTAATTTTACCTCTTACTATAATCTCAGCAGGACGTACTATGAAGTAGTCAGAACTTCCTTTTTAGTGAAGTTACAGTCTTGAGAAATAAACAACCTATAACAGATGAAAAAGCTGTAGTAGTTCCATGAAAAATGAGCTGTTTGAATTTTTTTCTATATTAAGGAACTGTTCCTAGTTTATGGAGTGGAACATTTTGGTTTTTATTCTTAACAAATTGACCTTTTTATCCGTAGACTTGAATTTTTGGTCTTAGAATATACTTCCATCAAAAGCAGCTCCTAAATATAGAGCCTATTGACTGTCTTCACATGAACTTTTCTATTTCAATCTTTCACATCTTCTGTGTGCCAGCTTAGTATCAGATTTCTTTTTCCATATTCATTGCTTTCTGGTTTAGTCAGATAGTAGTTTTGCAGGTGCTGAATTTGATGTTAGTTGCTGTAGGAAATACAAATGGAATTAGTTATTGCTGCAGGCTATCTGATCAAAAGATGATTACTTCAATCTATAGATTTGACTTTTTTTTAACATCTGTCTATCTTAAAATCATTCAGTGCTTTTGAAAAGGTGTCATACCAATAGTTCTGGACAGATTCTTTTAAAGGGCAGAAGGGATACATGTTGTGTTCTGAAGAATGAGAGACACTTCCATTGAGAAGGCTCTAAAATTTAACTTCTATACCCTTGTTGTCCTGACTCTTGTTTTAATCTAGCAGGTTAAAATTATGGTTTTTAGCAGCATGTGGATTTGGAGGTTTGGAGCTGCAGCCTAATTGGATTAATAGGTAGTAAATAACACCTGTTTTAGAAGACTCCCTTGGCAGAATGCTCTACTAGAAACTGGTTGGTGACAGCTTCTTTTTAAAGTCTGAATCATTGATTCCATCAGAGAATTACTGAACTAGTTTCTCTCACGTTTTGCTGAATTTGTCACCAGTGAATAATGTTGTCTACAAGATGCTATTTCATAGTATGTTTCTGACTTGAAAGCAGAGTTCATCATAGTTAAGGTTGCCTTCCATTTTCTTCCACAAGACCTTATTCTGAGCTGCTCACAACATTGCTGAACTGTTTGGACTGAAGTTTTCCATGCCAAGTATGTACAGTTTTATTTGCAGCTCTTCCTCAGGCTAATTTTCTTATTTTCAGCAAAACCAATTCAAACTACTTTGAAGGCTAGAGGAAAGATAAATTGTATAGTGTCAATATTAAAAAAAACCCAAAAACAAACCATGAATTGTGTTGGTTTAATGCTTGCTGTACTTTGGAGCTTAGCATGTGGTTCTTAATGCAGATGAATCTCGTGTGGACAAGATTCTTGTTTGGTCCAAGTGTAGCTGTTGTAGCTCAGCTGCAGGACTGATGGGTTGGTATTTACCAAGCTGGTAGGTAGAGCTCCTTCAGGATCTGCTGTGCTGCTCCCATCTGCCACGCTCTGGGAGGCTGCTCTGTGTGGCTTTCTTTGGGCTTCTTGTCTGCAGTACTGCTAGGACAGCAGGAGGCAAGGTCAGACAGCAAGTGTAGGCAAAGCTGTCATTTTCTACAAGCAAGAGCCCAAGAGTACCTTACAGGTGGAGACGTGGTATGGAGCTGCTGAGATGATGGAAAAGCCAAAGTGGGAAGAGAGAGCAGAAGCCAGCTCCTCTCCAGTGGCTGCAGGAAGCTCAGTGTTGGGAGTCTCAACACTCCTGTTGGCTGTGACACTTTCTGGAAATATTTCTTAACATGTTTTCTTCTAATTTCTTCGTAACTTCTCATGGTAGCTGTTGATTTTGAACTTCCCACGATCTTCCTGAAGTGTCACAGGCTTAGGGTTTTTGTTCTGCACACCAGGAATTGATTGTAGATTAGCTGGTTCATCAAATGAGAGGTTTTTTCCCTGAGAATTTAAAGTTGAGTCGAGCATAAGTGTACATTTGGGGATGGGAAGTGAAGCTGGGAAAGGGTGCTAAAATGTAAATGCATGATACTAAGCCTCAGTATCCTAAGGGCGTGGAGGCTACAGGAAAACACTTTAGTCTGATCAGAATTCAGCAGACCTGTATCCTGCTGAAGGAGTAGCATGTACTGCTGTGATGGACATGGTGAAAGAAAGAGGCTATAGATTAAAAAATAGAAATGGTGCTATTGCATTGCCTTTTACTTTTGGGAAAATATTTCTGTCTCTTTCTCGAGTTTCTTCTCTTTTCCATTGTTTATCTTGATATTGCCAAGCAAAGCTTTGAGGAAATAGATGGGTTTTGTCAGCTTTGTTGATATGATAGGATTCAGAAGAGAAATACAAATTTTGCTGAGGAGTTGGGAGGTTGAGGTGAGAGTAACAGCAAAAATTACATTTGTGCGTGTCTATTCAAGAACAATGCTGCGAAAGGAAGATGTTCTGTTTCTAGTAAATTATTTTTTAAAACACTAAGAATTAAAAAAATGATAAAGTTACTCCTTACAATAGGAGAAAAGCTTTCCACATTTAATACACGTTTCAAATGACTGTTTAGAAGTTTGTATCTGAGACCATCACACACTTGGAGAGTTGGCAAGCTGTGGGTGACAGACAGTGAGAGTGGCACTGTTGATTTTCTCAGAACTGAAAGAGGAGGTGGGTTGAGCAAGTTTAGAGGAGGACAGTGTAGCATGGGGCAGGAAGGCTGATCTGAAAATGATCAGGAATAAAAAGTCGCAGCAGTGTCTCTAAATATGAAGGGGGAAACAGCTTCATTTCTACTATAGCTGCATTAAAGGATTAGCAGAGTGCACCCCTGCATAAACAAGTGAGCTTTTAGAAGTGATTTAATAGGTTTATTTCTGTAGATGCTTAGTCCTTCAAAATACAGAGGCACAGTTCTTATTTTATTAATTTCATCCCAAGTAAAATTGTATGGGAGAGTATAGGGGAGGAAAAAGTGGGCTTTTTGATAAAGGTTCTAATTTAGTGACATTGTGTAAAACTTTTGAAAAGCATACTATATTTTCCATTACAAATTCTATGCTTGAAATATGACATATATGCAAGATTGAAGTCTTGTTAAGGTAGCAAAATTTTGGTTCCCTGTCTGTGTAAAAGCAACAAATAGTGATAACTGAGCTTAGGTCTTGTATTATGTGTGGGAAACAAACTTGTGCATTTCAGCATAGTTGGATTCTGTAGGAAAGCAGTTTTTGTTGTTTTGAGAAGAAAAATGAAGATGTGAGTATCAGCACCATCTTGAGAGACATGGGCTTGGTTCCACAGTAAAGTCAGGAAGGACAGGGTTTGGTAATACATATTTGTTCATCTTCCCTTAAGAGTAGGAAGTGGGATCAGAATAAACTAAATACATTAAAATGATGTAAATTGAGTTTAAAAATAGCCCAGAGATTTTGCCAAATGGGAGAACTTGTCACTGAACACTTCATATTTAGAGTTCTTGGTAGAAAGAGTGTAACTATTTGAGTATGTTTGAAATTTATGAAAAAATTATCTCAACCTTTTATTTATGAGGCTAAATGACTACTTAAATTAAGCAAAGAGATCCCACGAATGCTTGGCATTTGTCTGCTCATGATGATCTGTTTTCATTCAGGTTGGTGGGAGTTGGGTCACTGAATGCAGCACAACCAGGATTTCACCTGTATTCCCTGTCTAATTTAATCATAGTTCTTTCCACTGCAACATAAAACATATAATATTATAAACACAATATATAAACATAAACCAGAAATTATATACCATATACACATAACATTATGAAGTATCTCATTATTGATCCAAGAAGACTTTGAAAAGTAAGAAACCCATGATTTGCCAATTTGTAAACTATGTATTTATCCAAGGAGTTAATCCAGTACTTGTAGCTTCCACACAGATTTACACAGGAATTCAAAGGAAGAGGTGGGTTTTCCTTGTGTTTTGGAAAATTAGATTGGCACACATTTCGTATTAAATTGCTCCTCTATGCATCTCCTTCAGGTTTAAAAGCTAAGTGCTAAATTAACTACAAGGTAAGTTTCTGTACTTCTGTTAAATTGTGTTTAACAGCTACCCTTGGTTTCAATAAAGGGTATTTTTATATTTCACTTAGCACTAATATTGCTGTGTGAAAATTACATGAGTGTTTCTTTAGTTTCTGGAAAATAAACTTGATTTGTGTTGACTTGCATGCTCTTTTGTGATGTCAAACTAGAGCAACTTCATCATCTTACTCAAAATTAATTTTGTACTTAAATATGGTGAGGAAATGATGGGGAACCTAATAGATTTTTAATCTGTTAATAATATGCAACACAGATCCACTTATGGCATACTTGATAATTACCACTCATTAATTATAAACTACCATCATGTCAGACAGGAGCTTTGCAGTTGACTTAAAGTAAAAAGAACTTAACTTGTGAATACATTTGCTGTCCCTTCAGACTTAGAAGGTACGAATCAATTTGTTTCATTCAAGCAAAGTGTTTTAGGTCCCTGTGAATTGAAAATGTTTTTAATGCAGATAATGGGTATTAAGCTGAAATTTTTACTGAGCCTGTGTGGCACACAACTTTGTCACCTGCTTCTTGGCTGTGTGCCCTGGTAAAATTTGTGCAGAGCACTACAGCTGTTGGGGGGCAAAATAGGGAGCAGAGCTGCTCAGATTAATATTTTAATTCTTAGCAGGGTAGATGTGACACCCTCACACCCTCACCCTTGTCACATCCTCAAGGGCTTTATTGCATATTCAAATTACACATGAAAATCCAGGGTTTTGTTGAACCATTGCACTTCGATAAATACTGTTTCTGTAAGGGCAAGTGCTTCAATTTGTGGAAAAGTGTAAATAAGGTCATGTTTAGGGAACATGGAGCATCATACCAATTGTCCCTTCTGATCTTTTTGATTTGACACTCTCAGAAGCTTGGTCTGTAGTGTCCTTCTATATCTCTAGTCCCTTGGGTTTTGCTGGAGGTTAATTTTCTGGCACGAGAGTGAATTACCTGGAGTAACAAGTTGCTTGTGCAGTGTCCCTGGGTACTTTCACCTTGTGGCTCATTCAGTGTAACCTGACTTAGATTTTAAAGAAATGACCTGTTTGCATACACAGGGTTTTACCTTGGTCTTTATTTGCCTTCTTGTTAGGAGGACTTCTTGAAAGCATCTCTGTTTTACCACAACAAAAACCTTTGTTACATTTCAATATTTAAAAAGCTATTTAGGAGCTGTCTTTGCTGTTTGGGAAAGCAGTTTCAATTCTTGGGTCTGTGTATCAATTTCTGTAATTTTAAGTTAAAGGTGCTATCTGTCCCATATTCACATCTTCTGAGAAACAATTTCCCATTCAAAAAATCAATTACTCTCTTTTCCTGACTGAATGACCTGGCTATGCATATGAATTCCACGATAGGCTTTATCACCCTTAAATTCAGAAGTCTCTTCCTTAAAGAGGCAGGTTCCTGTTTTAAATTAATTTTTAGAGGCTCTGGATATGTTCAAAAAAGTCTTACCCTGCCATATGATCAGTCACTAAAGCTGCTTTGTGGGTTTTAAATGATGACAGCAAATACAGTAGCAGTGTGTGCCAAAGCCATAAAGGCATGTATTGGAGAGCATTGCAGTGGCTTACAGGTGGGAGCAAGCTTGTTTCACGTTCAGGAGCAGGGGGGCGGAAGGGGGAAATTGATTTTTGAAAATACAACACTTCAGCCATGTATGAAGTGAAACTTCTTTGCCCTTTCTAATAAATAGTTTCACTCTGAACAAAACTTCATATGGTTAGCCATGTGCAAATTCCTGAACTTCTCAGTACTGTCAAAAGCAGCTCTGATTCAGCTGTGTCAGTCCATTGGACAATTTTTTCCCCTGCTTTTCCTTCTTGTTGCATGGAACTGAATTTCAGCTAGATTCTGAACTGCTGGCATGCTCTTGAGGTAACCTTTGTATTGTTGAACTTGTACATTTTGTTAAGGGTGACTTTAGGGTGTTTTGTTCTGGTTCCAGTGATTGGTATGCTGGGTGAGTTTTTATTTGTTTAAAGAACCAATGGTACTTTAATTCTTCTTTTTTTAGAAAGTATGGTAGAAATAAGGTGAATTGTGCCAGGCCCAGTTACTAGAGTCTAACTTTAAGGACCAAGAGAATAATTTGTATTTTTGCATCTTAACTGTTTGTTGTCTTCTGTAATTAAAGAGTAAGAAATAGATCTGTTAATATAAAAGCATTTCAGTACTTTCTTACTCTCTGAAGTGTCTTGGTTGACTCAAATCTTAATTAAAATCAAGGGATTTAACATGGTAGTAGCTGGAGACTCTTAACTTTATGAGGTTATAAGAAAGCCTGGAAGATAGAAGGTAGAAACAATCTAGATAAGACAGTTGCAGTTCATTATCATTGCAAGAAGCCCTGTCACAGAATTTGTGACAGATGTTGTTAGATCAGCCTGGGCTTTTCAGATTTTCTGGACTGATTTGTTGAGGTCAGCTGCTGGCCACGTGGAGCAGCAGATGAGACTCTGAACAAACAATATCTTACTGGGTGGGAGACAGCTTTCCAGGAGTACTTATTACTAAATGACTTAAAAATTATCTGTAGCCTAGACTTGTAAATAACTCTCTAAACCACAGTGCTGCATGTGAGTAAAAGGAATTGTTGATTGTTATTCTCATCTAGTTTTACTTCTAATATGTGATTTTTTTTTTTTTTTTTTTTTCATTCCCTGGCAGGTATCACAGAATTATCTTAAATTGAGAATATTTCAATGAGCAAAATTTCTGATTTTCTTACTGTTTCAAAAGAGAGTGGAGATTTACCATGTGGAAGGTGCCACAGTGTGCAAGTCTTGGGTGATGACCATATGCAGAATAGTTTATTTTAAAATGGAAGTACAGGAGAAGCTCAGCTTGTTATCTTGATTGCCTTTGCAGTCCTGATTTCTGAAATGAAGAGGTTAAATGTTAGTGTGACCCCTGGGTCCTAGACAGGATTGACCAACTTGGTAATTCTGTGCCAAGTCCTTTTTGTGTTTGTTTTGTGTGGGGTTTTGTTTTTTGTTTATCTCCTATAGGTAGTATAAATTTCCTTTCAATAAGGATTGAAAATGCATTTTTATTTCATTGTCTTCCACATCTCCTTCTCTAGTGAACAAACTTAGTATTGAATAAGGATACATAATGTTGTTTTAGGATACATAATGTTGTTCTGACTCCCTTATCTGTCCTGGAAAGTCAGAGTTCTGTTTCCTGACAACATGGAGAAAAATTCACTCAGCCCCTTCTAGTCCTAGCAACAGCTGTAGATTTTGGGGTAAGAGGTAATTTGAAAATACATTCTTTGAATTCTTGATTGGAGGGGGCAGAGGGAAAACTTACAACCCGGTCTACTAAAAAATAGTCCTTATTCTTTGGGGTGGCAAAGATTTTTTAATGTGGAAAACCTGAAAATATTGATGAAAAGTTCCTTGGATGCCTGTGGTGCTGCACAGAGCTCGTCTGAGTAGCCCCATCAGGTTCAGTGGGGCTGTTGAGCTGCCAAGAGCTGCAGTTGTGGGAACTTCTCCTATGGGTGTGTGGAGTTCCTGGGGAATGTTATACACTATCAGCCAAGTATATGGGGGTACATTTTTTCTTTAAAAAGGAGCTTAATGTGATTTAAAACAAAACACAACCCCCAAAATAACCAAACCTCACAACAAACACAAAATCCAAAATGTATTACTCTCAAAAGACTCTAATTTAACTGACAAATCTTACCTGTGCACTATCTCATGCCTTAGTACTTGTGTGATAGGGTTCCAGAGGAGATGTAAGCTAACTTAGCAGCTCACTGCAGAGAGCTGCTGCTCCTGTCTGTAATCCTGTGCCAGAGCTGATGCACATCAGGCCCCTCCAGAAGCCATTTAACCTCACTAATATGACCATGTTACTGAGTTAAAGCAGCTTGGGAAGAGCCTGACAAGTTCCAGAGCCAGTGCTGATGGATGGATGTGACTGGAACAGAGAAGGGGAAGGGAGGAGTAAATGGGAAAGGGAGTAGCAGGGAGAGAGACCTCTCTCAGTCTCTGTCAGCCAACAACTTTGCTGCCTGGCAGGCTGCAGATGGAGACTTCTCAGAACCTGGAAACACTCTGGGCCTTGTTGTAACATCAACTGCACCAAAACTGCATCTCCTAACCATGTTTTGCCATGCCTGTACCATCAGCACTGACACTCAGATGCTAGGAGAGACCACAACAATCACATACACAAGAGCTCTCTGGGACAAAACCAAATATTACATTTAGGTCAAATGGGACTCCCCATGCTTGGTTTATGTAAGTGGGGCAGAGTTTATCACACTACCTCCTTTTCAGACTGATGGTGTCTCTGAAAGGAGCAGGCTGTACAAAAACATTGATTCCTATAAGTGAAAAGCCCCAAAACCAAACACAGATTTGGTGTCTCACAGTCCCCATGCTCCTCTCTCCACGTCAGTGTTAAGGCTTCCTCCTGCTCCAGCAGAGCCCTCCACCCCTGAGTTGAATACTGTGCAATAGGTGTAACCAGGCAGCAGAGCCTAAATCCTAACTTTGCACTGGGGAATGCAGCACAATTGTGACATGATCCTCTTCATGTATTCAGTTTGTCAGGGAATTATGTAGAATTGTCACCAAGTTCCAAGGAGATTGATATTACAGAATAAAGTAACACCTTTGTCCTCTAAGTGCTTGAAAGGGCTGTGTATGAATTGCTTTAAAAGGCTGTCAGACAAAATCTCCTTGGTTGCTTCTTCATCTTCCTGGGGTAGCTGTTTCAGGAAAAGCTAGAAATACTTAGTTAGTGAGACTTAAAAAAAATAGATGGAAAACATTTGCAAATGTTTGAGGGGGTTTATTTTGTATTGGCAGGAAAACTACAAATTTTGAACTTGCCATTTGTGTAGTTGAGAGAGTTTTTGTGGATTTGAAGTCTGGTTTCTGCTGATGAATCAAGGATTATGTTAGGTTCTCTGGCTTTGTACTGAAGGTCTTGGGTGAACAACTGTGTTGAGAAAGGAGAATTATCTTTCTTTTCCTCCCAGGAAGAAGGCCTATAAATGTAAGAGATAAATATATTGTAGGAAGACATTGCTGTAGTGTGGTTTTGTCTCCATTTATGCACCAGTGAGGTAGCTCTTGCGAATTCTTTTTCTTTCCATACTTCTTTTTATTTCCATATTTTGCTTGGGCCTGCCCTAGAAAGATTAGTCTCTTAACTCAATGTTCCATGCTTAGATTTGCATTGATGACCGTAAAAAGCATTCGATTTACAGACAAATCTGTACAATTATGCAGTTTCAATGTTTTAATACTTCTGCTCAGGAAGAACTTCCAAGTGAAATTGCTTGTTACTTTTTGTCCTTTATTATCGTGCCTACTGTCTGTAATGAGTGGGGGTTTCTGAACAGTACAAAGAGTCTGTGGAGAATTTAAGTATTATGAAGTGCAACAATCAAGTTAAGTATTTTAATCGGGTACAAGCTGTCTACTGTGTATCATGGAAATGACCAGAGGCAAGTCATGATTAAAGTGGATCATAATTTGCAATAATTCTTTTGGTGCTGGATGTTAAGTTTTTGTCTTGAGGATTTCCCATCATTATGCTTGATTCAGGATTGTTTCATTGAGGCATCCACTGTCTAGTTTGAACCTAATTTATCTTCTGTGGTCTTTATGGTATTTATTATTTGAAGAATAGCAATTATCTTGAACTCCACATGTATGATGTAAATCTTCGTAGAACATTAGATTAAAGCTGGTTTAAAAATCCTGCCGTGGGTTGTTCAACTACTAAAGCTAAAAGCTCCAGTTTTATGCAGTTATGGTGGCGCAGTTTATTTTATTCCTAGAACTAGAATAAACTGATGTGATATGATTTTGTTGTGGCATAAAGTTTTCTAGCTTTCACTGTGCTGGGGTAAAGATAAGGCTCTGAAAAGTTAAGAGCCCTATATGACAAACAAATTTTCCTCAATCACTTGGTGGTTCCCATGGTACCTTTCATAACATTCCTGGGACAAATGTGCAATGTGTCAAGCAGGGATTGAGCACATGAATACAGATTGTGCTGATAGAACAGAGCTGGCTTTCTTGTTACCTTATTTTTGACATGGTTGCACATAATTTTCATGTCTTGCAGATGACTAGAGATAAGTTGATAAAATAATTGTGTTCCCCCTTGCAAGTCCAAAAAAGGATGTATGCTTAGAAGAAGATACTTTCTTGGGTTTACTTTAAATGATTTAATAGTAACAAAATAGATTAGTGGGTGGGTTTTTAATTTGAGGAAACATGTCCAATTGTGAGGGATCAGATTGCTAATGAAATGGACTGCTGCTGCATGGCGGGGGAGAGATTCTCCTTTACTCTGGTGTCTAACCAGAAGTGGCTAATGCTGGAATTTATTTGGTATCCTAGGGAAGGTAATAAGTGATTTAATTATTTTGTACGAATTCCAGTTACTGGCTTTTAACCTGAGGTCTTTATTCTGCTTGAGCAGACTATGGTTAGAAGTATTCAGGTGCTGTCTGCAGGTTTTTGAAACTTAAAAGTAAATTTTGCTGAGTGATACTTCATTTTTAATTTTAAAAAAATTATCATCGTCTAACTGTATTGTATTAGCTGTGCCTCACTTGTGGACCTTTGTAACTCGAGCTATAGTTGAGTTTGTAGTGAGGGAAAATAAGAGTAGGCTTGGTTCTGTGTCAGGTTGGCTATCAGCTTGGGGCTAGCAACAAAAAAAGCTGCCTTCCCAGTGTTGGTTCCTTAAATTAGGCTTTTTTGGATTTTATCCTCAGCATGTCACTGTTACTGCTTTGTTGCTATGATACAGTACTTACTCATGCAATCCACTGTAGAATATTAGAAGATCTGAGCTGAAATGTTACATAACTTACAAATGTTTTTACAGCTGAGGTTCATTATTTTGCAGAGTGAACCAGTTCGTGTCTTTGTAGTTATCTGATTGAAATAAGCATCTTGCAAAGTTTTTTCTTCAAAAGAAAAACGGTTCAAATGGCAGAATTGACATTCAGAAGTGTGAATCGTTCTTCAGGAGGGAGTAGTGATTGCTGGCTGGTTCAAAAGCTCCCTGGAGTTGTTGTGCTCAGCTAATAGGATCACAACTGTCAGGTGGGCAAAGGGAACACAATGCAGTGTTCTGTGCCTGGGTTTCCAGGGCTCAGCCAGCACTGGGGGTCACAGTGGAGGGGTGTCAGTCATTTCAGCAATTACTTTTTGCTTATGGAAACGAAGCTGTTCTATCAGATAACTGCTAAATATTACACCTGCTGTTGACTGTTGTCGTTCCAGCCACTAAATGAAAGGTGCTTTGGTAGGAAACTTGAGAAACAGGCATTATCAGAGTAACCTGATAATTATATTTATACTTTATTTATACTGTGAAAGGTGTAAACTTAATGAAGTTTGTTGAATTAGAATAATTCTAAAACATTAAAGAGAAGCATGAGATTTTTCATTTTTTGTTCAGGTTTTAAAGTGAGACATAATATTTTCAGTACTCAGTTGCATTTTTTTGTCTTGATAATTGCTTTTGGTGATGAAACAGCATTGCTCATAGCCATACTGCAGTGAATGAATGAGGCTAAGGGATGTAGTCAGGCCATAGACCAGTCTTCAGGGGAGAGCATTCTTTATGTGGAGATAAAATTGGGAATACTATTTTTTCACCAGAGTGAGTGAAATGCCAACTAGCTGATAGATGAAGTGATGGTGTATTGGTCCAGTGGCTTTGAACCCCTATAAACAGTTGAAAACAAGAACAAAAGACATATTAAACCAAATTTTCAGTTAAAACCATGACTTTTTTATGGTTATTGTGGTCATGCAGCTTTGGAACAGTTATAACATATTAAGGATGTATTTAATTTTTGAAGAGTGTAGTGCTTGATAATTGTCTCTTTTAGAGTAAATGTGAAATGCTAATGGAGGAATTCTGCTTATCAGATTACAGAGGTACTGAATGCTAAAATGAAAATGCTAAGTCACAGCCAAACACATTGTCTTAATAGGCCAAAAATTCCGGAAAACCCTTATATGACTGAGATTGTCATAAATTATTTAGACCAAGGCATTAAAATTCAGGATTAATCCTTTCAAAATATTGGAATTCTTTCTTCAGAGAAACGTTGATCACATGATGTTGAAAGTATGTGAAACATTTTGTATTGGGGTAAAAAGACAAGGTTCCTTCAAAGCAGATTTTACAGCTTTTAAGCAGGTTACATAATAAAGGATTAGAGAGCAGAATGAGACAAATCGGATGAATGAAAGGTTAGTTTGATGCACTGCTTCTGGATATGACTTTTGGTGATGGAGAACTGAGACTTGTTAATATTTATGTATTTAAAATAAAGTTAATTCAGTAACTCATTGCTGGTAAATAAATTTACTGCCTTGTCTTTGTCCATTATTTCTTTTATGTACCAAAAGTTGGGGATGGTGAGTGTTCCATTCTGATATACAGATGTTTTCAGTTTGGGCAAAATTGCTTAATAATTTGCTGTTAGTTTGCTGACCATGAAGCACAACTCTTTCACATTAAAAAAAAGTCATAGCTGTGCAAATTCTTGTCAACAAAATAGTTTTAGCAATCCTGTTTGCTTCTACAGACTTAAGTGTTTGGTTTTGTTTTTTTTTTTTCCTTTTATAGATGCCACCTTCAATGAACAGCAAGATCTTTTCTGTCAGAAGTTGCAACAGTGTTGTGTGCTCTTTGACTTCATGGACTCTGTTTCAGACCTGAAGAGCAAAGAAATCAAGAGAGCAACACTGAATGAACTGGTTGAATATGTTTCAACAAATCGTGGAGTGATTGTTGAGTCAGCTTATGCTGACATAGTGAAAATGGTACGTAGAATGCTCTTGTTATAGTTTGTATTTTAATAAAATCAGTTTATGACTCTAATGGCATTTAACTCAGAATTGTGGTTCGTTATTCTGGTTATGCAATATAATATAATTTGTTAATGATAACTTGGCTCAAAAAGGCTTGTAAAAACAAACAACTTGCAAGTTTTAGTTATTAGCTGAAACATGATGCATTCAGGTTAATTAAAGTGAAAGGACTGGTACACTGCAGCTACTTGCAGTCTGGCTAAGCTTTAAAGTTCTTTTCTTTTAGAAAATGGCAATATTTCAGTGCTGCCTATCTTTATTTTCTAGTGGAAATGGAGAATTAGGCTAAACTTTTCTGATAGTCATTGCTGCAGGTGCTGGTGACAGCAGAAAGGTTTATCAATATAAGAAATCAACTCTACTTTGCAAATACTTTTATGGCTGTTTGTTATTATTTTGGCCTTGGAGAGCTGTACTACAGCAGCCCAAGTGGTTTGCTGATGTTATAAACCATGGGATGACTTGTCCCACGCAATTGCTGCTAATGGCTTGTTGAATAATGAACAAAATATTTGTGGTTATCTGCTGACTTTCCCAGGTGTTTATGTACATTCTCAAATGCTACTTAAGTAATGGTTTTGATCTGCCTGTACCCCATGTACAGGGAATGCAACTGAAAGACACTTGAGAATAATCTGAAATTTAAGAGTAATCTGATTTTTTTTCCTAGAAGTGTGAAATGCAAAAACAAAGGCTTTAGTGCCCATGCATTTACATGAATGGTTCTCTAATCTTCGAAGTTTACATAGATAAACACTGGCTTTAAAAGAGCTCTCAGGAACATAAGCAGAGCAGTTCAAATATACAGCCTGCAACTTGTGTAGTTCTCTATACAGTACAAATTAGTATAGTACAGATTTTTTCTTAAGGTTCATTTTGTTTGTTGTTTGGCTGTGTTTTTTTTCTGGGCAGCTGATAGGGAAGATCAGATCTTTAATGTAAATAAGTGTGGAAGTTTTGCCATTATACTGAAGAGCTAGGATTATTGGAACCCTTTTAATCATTTTGGCTGTTTCAGCAGATACTTATTAAGTTTTACAAAAAAATCTAGGACACTGCGGGGTTTTGTATAGTTTTGTTTTTTAAAGGACCTGGTTATGTGTCCTAAATGTTTTTTGCATAAGAAAATAAAGGACAAAGTATGTTCACCTCTTCTCGGGCTTCTTTTTTTTCTTGCTGCTGGTGGCAGCAAGCCTGAATCCCTGCAGTATTTTCTTATTCTGTGTGCCCTCTGTAGCCCCTTGTTAGAAGAAGGAATATACTAACTAGCCCATAGTACTTGTTGAAGGGAGGTTTTCTTTTATATTGGAGTTGTTTTCTTTTCTTGGAGATAAGGTGGTGTCGAGCTGTTCTTTTGAGGTTTTTTGTTGTGCAAATTATTAGATTCTGTGGATGCTTGTTTTTCCTTCCATAACAAATTTCCATCTCCTTTTCTCCCCTAAAATGACAGAAAGTGAAGAAGCTCAGTGAGAGCTTTAAATGCTCAGTGAGGGCTTTTTGAGAGCTTGAGACAAAAGATCCCTCCAAGCTTGAATAGTATTTCTAATCTCCCTGGCAACTGGCAGCAGAAAAGGCCTTTGCTGTGAATCAGGACGAAGTACCAGCTTCAGAAAAAATCTGCATGGGTCTCTCTCCCTCCACTTAACACCTGTGTCAGGCTCCAGGCCTTTCTTGGTAGCAAAACTTGTATAAGATTGAAGAGTTACTGTTTCACTTTTGTTTTCTGGGGTTTTAAGTTTTAGGCCGTTCAATGTTCCTACATTAAAAGAAAAAAAAAATGAGCTTTTCTGCAGATATTGAAGTGTGGTTTTGGGATGAAAAAGTAGAAATGGCCTTAATGAAATCCAGCTATAATCTGGCTGGTAGTAAAGGACAGGCAAACTGAAAAATTCCCTGAGAAAAGCCAGAGTAGCAGCAGTGGCAGAAGCAGAAACAATCTTTCCAAAGCCCTTGTCTTTCCCAAGGCCTGGGACAATTTCTCTCCGGCTCACAGAGGAAACAGCCTCAGGTTTCAAACAGGTTTCCTTGGAGTCGCCTGAGCTGTGGGGAGGCAAAGTCAACAATGCCTTAAAGATGGCAGGAGGGGAAATAAAATGTTCCTTCTGACCAGTGCATGGGCAAGGCCTGTGCAGGTGAGGAGATATTCTTTCCTTCATTGGTTCCTGTTGCCAGGATAGCTGCTGAGCCGAGTGTCACACAGGCTCCTCTGCTTGACTCTGCTCTGCTGGGATCCTCAGGCAGGGAGCTGGAAATGATACCAGTGTCATTTCAAGCCACTGAGGATGGAAAAACATAATTTTAAAAAGTCTTTGTTTAAACAGATGTGCAGGACACACTGTAAGTTATCTTTTTGATGCCTGGGCAATCTGATTTTCCTTCAGCTGAGGAGGGGTTTTGCTGACAAATAGTTTTGAAGGTGTAGCAGCACAGCAGTCAGTGCTCCTCTGTTCTGGGTCATCCAAAACTAGTGTCTTCTCTGTTTGGAAATTCTCAGTTAAAAAAAGGCACTGTGAAGCTAAAAGGAAATTATGGTTTGGCATTGTGAATATTTTGAGATTTAAAACTTCCTGGGAAATTAGAAAGTTCTAGCTTGTATCAGTTTTGGGAACATGACAGAAGTGCCTCTTCAGCAAATGTAACTCTTCATCTCCTTGTGCCCATCAAGCTCACCTTGTCCCCCAGCAGCATATAAAAATCTCATGTAATGAGAATGTGGCTAACAGGCTGTATGGGTTGTAAATTCAGAATTTAAGATAAATCAGGTATCCTCAATCTGCACACTCAGAAACTGGAATTGAACCTAGTATCTTTCAAATGTTTAGATTAAATATACAGACAATAAGGGACTTCTTTCCTTTTTGTTTTAATAAAATATAATCGCTGTATTTCAGTACACTCACTGGCACATTTTCTGATATAATTTTTGCAAAACTTGGGGGTTTAATTTAGAAAGCTGGTGCTGGATTTATCTGGAAATCTATCCAGCTTTAAAAACCTTTTATGACTTCTGAAATCACAGTTTTGGGGTAAGACGTAACTTAGGAAAGAAAAAGAATGTTTTAAATAATATGAGAGGATATAGAGAAGAATTTGCAAAAGTATTGCAAACATAAGGTAAATTAACTGGTTGGGTTTTTTTTTTGTTGGCTTTTTTTTGGGAGACAGGCTATTACATAAGGTTGCAAGGTTTATTTTAAGTTTCATATATTCTCAAGAGATGAATAATGCTAGTGGAAGTAGTGAAAACTCTGAAAATCATACAGTTGGTTTTCCAAAGGCCTGTCTGAGAGGCTTGCTAATTGTTTCTGCTACAGAATTGTATTTAGTAGCTTTGTTTTGGACATGAAACTTCCTCACTACTCTGAGGTTCTGTGCTCAAGGCTGGCCAGCTCAGTTCAGCAAGATGCATCTAGAAAGAAAAAGAAGTGTTTTCAGGAGATGTTACCAGAACACTGCAGTAGAACATTCTCTGTAGGAGATTGATTCATGTGCTGGAGGGTTTTATTGAATACCTGGTAAGAGTAAACAAAGCAAATAAGAGAACCAGGATTATAATGCTGGTTTTTGAACTTGATTAAAATTCATGTTCTCTGACTCCTATTTCCCCTTCCTTCCCCCCGCCCCAGCCTTTTGTTCTTGAGCTTTGGAATCCCAAGTCCCTTCTGTTTACAACATTAAAGGACAACTGTTTTTGTGGGGTTGTTTGTTTCTTTGGGTGGTTTCATTTGTTTGGGTTTTTGTTTTTTCATTGTTTTTCCTGTGCATTAAGCTCAGAGACAGCTGAGCCCATCCACAGAGAACTTCACTGCCCTTCCAATCCAGGAGAGCTTTGCCATGTCCCAACAGGAGACAGTGACACAGAACAAAGGGCATAGGAGGAAATGAAAAGTCAGTTTATGCAATAGCTGTGTATCTTGTTTAATGAAGCAGCTGATTCTTGTGTGCAGAGCCAGCTGGGTGACTTCAGGATCTCTGTAAAGTCCTTGTGCTAGATTCTTCAAACACCTTGGAGACACCTTGGAATATGTGCAGGAGGATTTTGTGCAAACTGTCAACAGTTCCTTTTGTACTTAGTAGGCTTGGGTGATAAGCAGCTACTTGAAACAGATTTGATCAAAAAGTCTAAAAGAGTTTAAAAGGTGATTGGAAAAGTTGCGTTAAACTTGTTCCTGAAAGAATGGTAGAAAATGCAGAAATGAACTGAACTGCATGTTCTCTTTGTTTGTGTTAGAGATTTAAATCCAGTATGTGCTATCTGTGCAAGAGATGACATTTTTTGTTTGACATCTGAATGGTCTCCTATCCATACTTCAATATACTTCAGAAATCCTTGAAGAAAATATTTTAAACTTGTCCTTTTGAAATGGATTTGATGTGACTGTATCATACTAAAAGTAACCTAGAGTAACTTTAAGAAAAAATAGCTACTATGTGAAATGGAAAAGCTAGAATGGTTATGTGTTTCTGACTTTCCTATGTGGAGAGAGCTCTCCTTAAATCATAATTGATTAGTTATGTTTTATTTGTGGTCTTATATAAAAACAACTCTTGGTGTCATGTAGTTAAAAATTGTTTTTGATAGGGAAGCTGATTTTTTTAAAACTTCCATAGTTTCAGGGAAGATTCTGGAATGTGACCATGTCTAGCTCCAAGCTTGTAAAGCAGTTGAGACAAAAGTTACTAATTCTTATTTTCACTGACATCTTACAGACTTCTGGCTGTTTGTATTTTGCAGTTTTGAAAAAATGACGTAGTGAATTCTTATGTTGCTTTTTTTACATGGTTTTGTTTCATTTGATTTCAGAATAAATGCAGTACCTTAATGAGTGTGATCTGTGAAAGCATAAGCAATGATACAAGTAATTTATTTTTTTTGCTTGCAGATTAGTTCTAATATTTTCAGAACACTTCCACCTAGTGATAACCCAGATTTTGATCCAGAAGAAGATGAACCTACTCTGGAAGCCTCATGGCCCCACATACAGGTGTGTGATTCCTTTATTTCCAAGCCTTCTTGTAAGGCAAGAAATGTGGATACTTCAGTCATTTTGTGCCTTTGTTAAGAACAAGAAAATTGCTTTTATAATACAATTGAGTTTTTATACTTGAGAGGGGAAAAAGAAGTGGTGCTTTTTTAGCATGTATAAATATGGCTGAATGTAACTCTTCTAAATGGCTTAAATACTATTTTTAAAACAGAGGGGTTGCACTGTTAAATTGTGGTGTATGTATGTCTTAAAACTGTGGATACTTTAGGTAATTATGTTCTAAGAGGTTTGTTTGCTGCAACTGAGCAACTTTTTAGTGTTGCTTCAATAAAATATAAGTTAATATTAACAGTTCTGTTTCTCGTGGCAATAATAAAAAATGGAGTAATAGCCTTTATTTGTCCTTTGAGCAAATAGAAATCCCCTCCTTCTTCTCTTCCTCCATGCCAAAACTTGACAATCTCAGCATTGTTTGGTAACAGTTGCATGGTTATTCCATTGTTGCACTTCCCTGGCATCTCGTGATTTTTATAGCTCTGCTGTATCAATCATGTGATTGACTTGAAATGCTGCTGAATTTTATTTTATTTTCAATTAACTCTTAGCAGCTGTAAATGTCCAAGCATATATCTCAGGTAGTTCATTGCTGAATTTATGTAAGTACTATCTGTTAAAGAAAAGTGAAGTAGCAAGTCCTAGCAGTGGTAGATTAAGCTGCTGCACATCTGCATTTGCTCTCTCCTCTCAAGAGCTAAAATGCTACTCTGCCCTTATAATATTACAGTTTTAATGAATCCACAAATGCTCTTATTTAAAAACTGGGCTTCTAATATTGACTCTAAAAGGTATGTATTCAGCATAGTATTTCAGACTTGAATCAAACAAGAATTAAGTTATCACAAAAAATAACTCTGCAGGTTAAAGGCTGTGATAATTATTTTCTTATATATGGCCAATTCTAATTCATAGGAGAAATGGCTATAACTGAACTAGATAAGAGGCTTGTCTTTATTGGGTGGGAGGGTGCAAAGGCTAAGCAAATATCTTTTGTAGTCAGCAGCAGCACCAGCTGACTTCTAAATACCCGTGTCTCAGAGGTAAAATTTGTAAATACTAGCTCAGTTCACTTTAGGTCATAATTAAACTCTAGTCCTGTTAGTAGAAAAAAGCCTGCAGATTTTGTGATCAGTTCACTTGTGTCTTAGGTTTGCCTGAGAGGAATTGAAAGAGGTTTACAGCCTGTGATATTATTTGAAATTGCATTTTCAGGTTCTTCCTCGCTGTCTTCCGAGGGAGTTTTTGCCAGGCTGTCTGGTCACTGGCTGTGGATTTCCCTCTCCCGTGTCTGTTGTTCATCCTTCCTTGGAATAGATCACTCCTTGCAACACAGTGGAAACAGTTTGTGTTTCCCACTCTGTCCTTTTACAGCTGATGTGCTAGTGGACCATAGAATACTGAGTTGGATAATTTGCTCATTGCCCTTCAGGAGCACAAAGCTGCTGGAAATGTCAGATTTTGTGTGTGGAATAAAATCTGTACACACCCATTCTCCTCCCCAGCAAAATGCACTCTTATTTTTGGCATAATCTAAAGGACTGCATGAGGAGAAAAGGTGTGGATGTTTTGGTGGCTGTGATTTGTGACGGATCAATTACAAACAAATTCCAAATTTTATCCTGATCTGGCAGTCAGGTAGCCTGTTTTCTGGGAGAGGAAAGAAAAAAATCTGAACCTCTACTCTTCTCTGCTTGAATCTGTTGACATAATTTCTTAGTAAGTTACCAGTGTGTGTAGCCCCAACAAAAGACTCCAGACCTTCAGTAAAACAAGTGGCACTTGAAAGATGTTGCTTTAAAGCAGTGCTCAAGGTGGTTTGTAACAGCCAAAGTAGGTTGAACAGGTTGGCATGTAAAACCAACCATTTAAAGCATTTTGAAGCTCAGGGTCAGGGAGTTGCAAAGTTGGTGGAATTGGTAGTTTAAACAATATTCTAGTGGTTCCTGCAAGACTGAATCACTAAAGCATTATAGCTCTTTGACCCAAGCAGACCAGTTTTGAGAACAAAAAATGCTAGATCTGTCATCTTTTCCCTGATCTAGTATTTCCAAAAGGAATGTTTGTGTTAAGAAAGCTGAGCATGCCTGTCTCTTTAGGTAGGATCTCTTGTGGCCAGAATCTGTTCTGGTTCCTCTAGTTTGATGGTTGTTGTTGTGCTTAAGTTTACAAACGTTAGCATACAGGGGAAGTGAGAGTTTGACTTACCCAGAAATGGCCACTGCAGCTTGATTCCTGAAATGCCCTGGATAAAGAGGCTTTCTTGTATCTCACAAGGATTTCCAAAGTTATTTGATACCATACCCAGCTGATATCCTGAAATTAATCTTGGACAGCTTGTTCCAAGATATTGCAGCTTTGTGCTTTTCACTTAGTTCATCTGCTTGATGTCTACTACAGTCACTACATCTCTTTATGGAAAGAAGCTGTAATTATCCTTCCTCCCCTGTCCTTCAGGGGAAACAAAATATCCCAATTTAGTGTTCCCTCTTAGAAAGTGTTCTATCCCATGGCAATTCTGGTGGCTCTTTCTCTGTATCCTTCCATGTTTTAATCGATTTCCTCAAGCACATGTAGGTCTGTGCATCTCTGTCTGTGCTGTCAGTTACCTTCCTGGAATATCCTAGGATTTCATCTGTCACTTCTATAGCTTCATTGTGAGGATGGATCTGAATCATCCTATGGTTAACCCTTTCTCAGCTTAAGGGCTGCAACTGCTCAGCAGAGCTTTTTCTTGGAACTCCAACTGTGTCTTTGCAATCTCTGAGTTTCATCCTCTATTTATTCTTCTGGAGCTTTAGGGTCAACTTGTCCTTTCTTGTGGGTAACATGACATACTTTTATTTTCTATTTTTCCCCCTGGTGGTAGCTTCTAATATTGTGGCAGTTATCACACATGGCTGTTCTTTATTGTTGTCACTTACAGAAATATTTAATGTAGGAATTTATTGCAGAAATCTTGAATTAAGTTCCAAAATTAATCGCTACGAGGCTGTGCTATGTAACCTCCCTCTGGCCGTATGTTGCCCATTTCTATACAAATGTATCTGGTTGCTAATTCGAAAAAGATCAGTAGAATGGGCATGGTTTGGATTGGAAGGGGGTTGGACTAGATGATTCCCAGAGATCCTTCCCAACCCTAACAGTCCTGTTATTCTATGTAAACTGCTGATATCAAAAGCTCTTCTTGCAGTCTGTCAGAGGGGGGACAAAGGGAAGGGTAGCTTGAGCTTCTGAGCCTCTGCTTTGCAGATACAGCACACCTCCTTGAGGCTATGCATAAGTAACTGTCAGCTCAGATGTTCTACTTACTGTCATGCATTTTTCTGAAGTGAGCTTCCTAATTATAATGATGAATTACTCAGGTGTTGGCTCTCAGTTTAGTTAAGTCCTCAGAGTAGTAATAGTTGAAATTCATGCCTTTGAGTATGAGCACAGCTCTGCATGGGTTTTATTTAGAAGCCCAGTCAGTGTTGGCATTATGTACCTAAATTGCATTGTAGTGTTATTACGAATCAGCTGTTTAATTATATGGAGTTATGAAATAGGCATTGAGAACATGAGCAACTCTGAATGTCATCTAAACATTAGGCATCTTTTTTCTCAGTTCTGTCTTAGTGAAGAGGTGCCTGCTGTGTACTTTGTTCATCTGCCATTGTTATGCAAGTGCAGTGTTTTGCCTTGGACTTCTGATGAACCCCAAAATTTTGGAATTGTGCTCTGGCCTCTTCATGCCACTCTCTGCTAGCCCAGGCCTTTGGTAGCTCTATCTCTTGTCAGGATTTTTATCTCTGGGCATTGTGGGATTGTAACAAATAGAAACTTGGAACTAAGTAGAAATAATATGCTACAAATGAATTTCCAGGATAAAGAAGCCTGAATGAATGAAAATGAAAGGATAAACTTTTCATTTTCAGAGTTTGTGGTCAAAAATTAATTTCAGGAACACTTAGTAGATGTTTCTTCATCTCTTTAAGGAATTACGTGATTTTAGAGCACTTAATTTAACTCTCAGTGCTGCTCAATGTTTGGTAACCTATTTCTGCATAATAAGTTCTTAACATTGCAGGAATGTAACATTTAGAACTTGTTTTTTGTCCACTAGTGGTATTTTCAGTAGATTATTTATTAAGCTTTGACTCTTCTGGGAATTAAAGTGTTCTGGGTACTTAATGTAATTCTTTCAGTAAATTCCAGTTGGAGCTGTGGTTAAGCAGTGATGTGTTAGGCTTTTATTCCTTTTGTACTTTCTGAGCATGTGAATAGTCCCACTGCCTTTGGTGGTGGTGACAAGGCTGAGATCTGTGTTGTGGTGTACTTACTAACTGCAGGATTTTCATTTCCATGTTTGTAGTTGGTGTATGAGTTTTTCCTGAGGTTTTTGGAGAGCCCGGATTTTCAGCCCAGCATTGCGAAGCGATACATTGACCAGAGATTTGTACAGCAGGTAAGGGGGGCTGGTAAAGTTGAAAGTGGCATTTAAAGGTCACCTCTCAAGCTTCATTTATCAGCTTTCCTGCTGCCACAGGGTAATTTTCAGTTGTTGCAGCAGTGGTTTAGTGCCAAACACTAAATAAACAGCACATCATACCACAGGGACTATATGTATTTAGTAAATTCAGGAACACTTTGTTTTCAGATACCAACCTTGGTGCTTTGCAATGCAAGATATTTGCAATTTGTAAAGTTCTGTTTTCATGGTTTGTAACTTAATTCCAGCCAAGTCAACAATGTGGTAGTTATATTTCTGTAGTCCTTCTATGATTGTTTTTTAAATTTTTTTACCATGGGAAAAATTACAGCAAGCTTTTTTCTTGTTAAAAGTTCATTAGCTTATTGTATATGAAATGTGCTTCAACACTTCCTTACTTGTGCCTAGATAGTGTAATTCTCTTTACTATTGTGTATTAATCACAGAAGGAAAATCAAGTAAGAAATTACTTAGGAAAGCCATGCTTTACCATGCAAAGCAATTATGAGCAAGAAAATGAAGTGAGATTTCATATTAAATATAACTTTTTAGGAAATTACAGTGTAGAAAGCAATAATAATTTTTGGTTCAAGGTGAATTCAGTGGGGATTTTTACACTATGTTGAAATGTGTGTTTGCCAGATTTTGTTTGTCAAAATAGTTGTTTGCTCAGTATCTGAAGAGTGAGTGTTGGCAGGCCTTCACAGTACAGCAAGGAAAAGTAAAACCACCAGATGGATGCTTTCCCTCCCTAGCTTCATTTAATTTCCACTTAATTGGTTCTGCTGTTGTTGTATATGTGTTTTCCTCTCAGTTTTATTCAACTTACACACCAAATTTAAGCCTGAGGATGCTGGTGAGCTATTTGCTATGGGTGTCCACTTTACAAATTGACCTGTGGTCCTTGAGAGCAGCATTGCAGAGTTTGTTCCTGACATTTCACTTGATCTTTCTCTAGAGTACAAGATAGAGACAATGCAACCAACAGCTAGCTATATATGGGGAAAAAACGTGGAGTAGTGACCCTGAGAAATTCCTGCTAAATATAAAATTGAAATGAGCCTGAACCAAGTTCCTGAACAGCTGTTTCCAGTCCCTTGTGCTGCTTGGTACGGACATACCTAAGCTCAGACCTGAGCAGGAGACTCTGCTTGAGCTGTTACTGACTTGCTCAAGGCAGCTAACATGGCCATGCAGGGTTTAAAAAACCAACAAAAATTATGGTCTGTAACATGACTGGAGTATTTTTTAATGTCTTGGAGTGAGCATGGTCTTTTCTGTGTCCTTGGAAGACTTTGTACAAGATAAAAGTGTGTGGAAAGTTTTATCTCCTGCAGCATTTAGTCTGTATTAATAGGGAATTGGTTGGTAATTACATATCTTGTGCTTATTCCATGGCCCCCTCCTTAATTGTAAAATTTCTTGTGTAGGAATGCTTTTGCTTGGCCATCAAGACGCAAGTTTTGAGATAAGCAGTAAAGGATTTTAATTATGGAATTGTAAATACGGGGATAAGGATTTGATTCATTCTGATTTCTTAAATAACAAATGTAAACCACTTACCTACAGTTTGATAATCTTATGTTTGCAATTGCATTTTTATTTTGATAGTATAATAGTTACTGGAATGATTTCAGTGTCTGTTGTACACAGGAAAGAATTGGAGTTGATGACTTTATTAGAAAAAATCAACTTTATTAAAAATGTAATTTTGAAAATCTACTATTGACATCTAAAAAAAAAGTCCAGTTAAACTGATTCTATTTTTTTCCTAATGTAAATGTGTAAATTAAAGATAAAATTCAAATCAGGTAGTAACAAACCAAAACATTAAGTCTTTCAAAAGTAATAAATTTCTATTTAACTTTTAAAGTTGTTGGAGCTCTTTGACAGTGAAGACCCACGAGAACGTGATTTCCTAAAGACAGTTCTTCATAGGATTTATGGAAAATTCCTCGGTTTAAGAGCATTCATCAGGAAACAGATAAACAACATTTTCCTCAGGTATGCTGTGTTTGTGTGTGACTAGGTTGAGGAATATTTTATCTTGCCTTCACAGTCTGAGTCTGCAGTGATTTATTCTTGAAACAAAAGTCCTGTGTTTGGCCTGTGATCTTGCTTTCAAATATTTGAAACTTAGTAAAAGTTATTTCTTTGGAATCTCTGAGCCTCTGTGGCAAATTTTGATGGTTGTCTTTTTTGGTAACAGGTTTATATATGAAACAGAGCACTTCAATGGTGTTGCTGAACTCCTTGAGATATTAGGAAGGTAAGTTTGATTTCACACAGAAAAATATAAAACATTATTGTGAATGTTTGCTTCAGCTTTTCTGCTTTGGGAAGGGAGGGGTGAAGAGAATTATTACAGTAATGGTGATGAAGTGCAGTCACTGATAATCTAATACTGTCTGGGTTACCACATGAATATCAAATTAGGACACAGAATGAATTACTCTTTTTTCAGTGCAAGTTTTAAAGATGACAGGCAAAAAATGCTTCTCAAGGGTCCTTGTTTGTCAGTCCTATCTACTCAGCTTATCTTCTGCCTGATGGATGACTTGTTCCTTGATTCAGAAAATGAATGTTAACTTTTGCCCTCATGCTGAATGAAATGTTTTAATCTTCAGCAGGCTGGTTTTCCTTCAGTTCTATTCAGGAAAGCCTTGTAAGTGATAGGGATTTTTAGTTACCTTTTTTTTGAATGTTATTTCACTAACTTCAATTTAACTGTGAAAGTTTTTCTCTGGTAGTTTTTTTACTGCCTTTCCAAAACTGTCATGCATTTCACAGTAGAAAATTGTATTATTGGTCTAACTAAAAATACAAATATGGTGAAGCTATTGTGGAACAAATTTTCATGAAAAATCAAGTGATAGGGATCCCATTATTTTCTCAGATTTGGCTAAAATGTAAGGGGCAAGAGAAACCAACCTTTTCCTGAAGGACTTTTGTCTATAGCTCATCATCTCTTAAATGTAAGAGGACTGAATCAATGAGACAACTTTTAAACTTTGTTTTTGAAGGGAAAGGTTGTTCAACAATCTCAAAACAAATGCTTAAAGTGCACTGTTAAAATGGTATAATATTTTTTCTCTGCATGTTGCTAGTGGTGGTGGGTGAGATGGATCAGCTTCCTGATACATCTGTCTCAGCTTTGCAATTAGACAGCAGGACTTACTGTAGGTGATTTTATTTAATGGATGATAAAAATACTTCAGCTCATCTAATGGGTATTATTTGGCTTCTAGTGTGGTTCTCTGGTATTCCTTACCAAGAGTCTAAACTCTCATTATACCAGCATTTTAAAGATTGTGCACATGTTGAGCTATTTTATGGCTTCAAAATAAACAGGTTTAAAAACTAAATCAGAAATGGAGTTTCAGTTGAACTTACAGAAATTCTTGACTTGCTAGGAAAAAAATTATTTTTTTAATAAAAATAAATCCTGCTTATTCATGTTTTCAGTATTATCAATGGTTTTGCACTGCCACTGAAAGCAGAACACAAACAGTTCCTTATGAAAGTTCTGATTCCCATGCATACTGCAAAGGGATTAGCTTTGTTTCATGCACAGGTAAGCTTTTGCCTATTTTTAAGAGTGGTGGGGTTTTTGTATTTACATTTGAAATGAATGAAATTTAAAGCACTATGTGTTATAATATTAATATTCCAAAATATTTGCAAATTAAATCACTTTTTAAAAAAAGTCTTCCAGATCTTATATCTGTTAGTTTTGAGATAATATTTGGCATCTATTACAAGTGAAAGAATGTACCAGTGAGTCAAAGATGTATCAACTGAAGTTGGAGCTTTTTTGCTTGTAGTCTTGTCACACTTTAATCTTTATTTAATCCCAGGGCCTTGTGCTGTTGTCATTTCCTTTCTGTAACTTAAATGCTGTGTGTAAAGGAACCTTGGGTATGGCCAGGTATTTATTTCAGAAGTTTTTTTTCTTTCTAAAGCTGCACCAGTGATGAGGTGGGAGGGAGAGTGTTGTTGCCATTTATAAATAGCCGAAGTGCACAGTAGCTCTCTGGCTCAGGCAGGAATTATGTAGATCCATGACACGCTGTCAGAATGCTGCAGTTCTTCAGCTGACTTGGATTCTTATGCTTGCCACAGACATTCAGCATTTCATTTGAGGAATAATCTGTATCCTCTCCAGACATACAGCACTACAAGTATTGAATATGGTTGATGCAAACTTGGAAGTAATTCTGCTGTGGCTAATTAAAACTTGATTTTTAACTTAGCTCACTAATACAGCTCCATACAGACTGCAGATACAAGAAAATGGGTTTCTAATTAAAGTGAAATCATTGTGACTGTATAGCCTACAAACAGGATCAACTGGAGAGACCGATAATTCCTAATTGTCATATGAAGTTTTAAATTAAGCAAATCACTTGTCTTTGTGGTTTATTGCCTTGCTGCTCCATGAAACCTCCCAAAGGTGTTCTCACTGGCAGATCAGTGCAGCAAACTCCCCTTTTTTCTGGGATACGTTTAATCCAGCTCATGGCTACTGAAAGGGCCCTATTAATTAATCTGTACCTGAAAGTCACATTTTTCCTACTGGCCAGGCCACTCTTCAGTCCCTTCATAAAACACTGGTGCCAGGTGCACACACACAGCACTGTGTGTTTCATTTTATCCCAAGGGCTAAGCCAGTGCTAAATTTGCTTTGCAATCCCAAGTGCCCTGATTGCTTTGGTGCTGAGTGAGGTAGAGCCTACCCTTAAAAGTTAAAGCCTTGAAGATGAACTAAGCTTGAGTCTTTGTGTCTTTGAGCAGTAAAGCATTACTGTACTGAATATACACATATAATGGGATTTATGAGATTAATGTGTGACATTTATTATTTTTTGAGTCTAATACAAATGCACCAGTAGCCTAAGGGCAAAAGAAATAAATTAGACCTGTTGCAATTACAGCATTGTAATTATCTGCTTTGGCATAATAAAAAAAAAGAAAGGTGATGCTTAAATTCAAGCATCCTGAGTATTGAAATGTAATGCCTATCGCATAATTTTTGTCTTTGCTTTATATTGTGAAATACTGTGACTTTTTAAAATCAGTCTTAATGGAATCTATGAAAGATTGTAACTAGTTCAGCAACAGCATTATTGTATGGGTTCTGCATGGGATGGTTGTTTACTTACTCAGCTGTGTGCTCAGTAACTCAGCTCTAAGTGATTATATAACATTCAATATCCTTGGCCTGAGAGGCCCCACACAAAAACCAGGAGAGGCTGGGAGAGCAGTGCTGGTGCCTTAATCACATTGTGCCTCCCCACTCCTTCCACCTTTCCCCAGGCACTTGTTGGCCATTGCTGCAAGGAACAGGACACTCAGCTGGACAGCAGCTGCCTCATCTGCAGTGGCCTTGGAATATGCTCAAGTTCTTTCACTTGTAATCCTACCCCTGAATGCTGTGTGCTCTAGATGTCACCTGAGCAATGTGTGCTCAGTCAAACCTGTGTCACAACTTGGGTTTTACTGGAAGTGTGGCCTTTTTTACCGGAATGTAGATGTTTGAAAGTGATAGCTTTGTGTTGTTAATACAGGAGTTGATGCTAAGAAAAATCTGTTTGGATATGGGATCTGAGTTACGGGAAATATCTGCCAAGCTTAAAAATAATTTTCTAGGTTGAAAAGAAAAAATGATTTTTGGTATGCAGGAAGTTTTTTTAAGATAGAGGAGGCCTGTATGTCTTGCTGCTTTAATTGCTGTTTTATTTAGTTTGGACTAATATGAACTGGCCGTGTAGGGGTGTCTTGGGTTGGGTTCCCCCCCATGATCTGAAGTGCTTCCATTAGAAGTTGTGATATTTAGTAGTGCTGCAATGTCCAAACAGTGTCTGCTTAAACTAAACAACCATATGACTTACATTCCAGCTTGCCTATTGTGTTGTACAGTTCCTGGAAAAAGACACAACTTTAACAGAGCCTGTAAGTGTTTTTCAGTTGGATGTCTTTCTATTTTTAATTTCAATTAAATATTGCAGTGTAACCTGTTGAATTGTGCAGCAGTGCTGTGTTATCCTGATTAAAGATGGAGAGGTAGGAATTTTTTGGGGGTGGAAATAAAATCTAGAATAGTTAAGAAAATTCTGAATTTGGAAGATAGAGCACAGATTTAACTCTTAAGTTTGATCTTCTGGTATCAACCAAACTACCCCAAATGAGAAAGCATGTCATGGCTGTATTCTCTCCTCAGAAAAACTAAAATTTCAATGGTTTTGGTACAGATTGCTTGTGCTTAGCCACTGCATGAAGTTGAAATATTTTAGGGAATTAACAATCCCGAAATAAAAGTTGTTAAGAGTAACAACACTTCATTTAGACAGAAAGAACTCTGAAATTCCAAATGTGGTGTTTCTGTCTGTCCTCTTCAGTTCCTGGGGTGCCTCTTGGCAGCCAAACTCAGGTGCTTGAGGCATCTGTGCCTTTTGCCAGTGAGTCTCCTGTGACAGATATTGACAGCTCAGCTAGAAAGGGTTTGTGCTCAGGCTTTGGCAGGGCCCATGGAGAGCAGAGGCTCAGGGCAGTGCAGCAGCTCCTGAGGATACACAGTGATGTCAGGCCAGCTGTAAAAGAAACTGCTTTTAGTTGGACAATCAGGAATATCTCCATCAGGGCTATGTTGGTATTTAAAAAATACTTTACCCCTTTTGTGACAGAAAAATGAAGAGCTTATGCAAGACCTAAATTTTCTTCTGAAAAAAAAAAAAGAGCTAAACAGCTTTGGGAAAATAACATTGATCTTGACTGAGTGCCCTTTCAGGGAAGCTTGTTTTGTTTTCTGCACAGCCATTTCAGCTGACCAGTTATTCTGTAGCTGGTGGAAGGTGTCTATGGATGCGCCTTGTGCGCTTGAAGCATCTTTTTCCCCCTGTGCTGCAGTGTTCTCAGCCACACTGGTCAGTTTATTTTGTGGGATAGGGAGAGGAGAAGGGAATTGTGTAACCTGTGTTCCTTAAGCCAAGTGGGGAAACAACCAGGCATTTTGACAGTTTAAGCTGACATGTGAGCAGAAAATGTGGAATGTTACATAAAAACCTGCAAGATTGAGCAAAGTGACAACATGACAAGGTCAGAACTTCCTGACAAAAATTCACAGAAGTGTGGGGCAGGATCCAAGCCCAAACTGCTGTGAAGAAGGCAGGGCTTTGGAGCAGTGCCACAGAGCAGTTCTGAGGCTCATCTGGACTGTGGTCTGTACAATTGTGGTTGCTTCTTAACCAGTTAAAGGTGAATTCAGGCCGGAGAAGACACAAGAACTCACTGCAGAGTCACTGCCTTGGTTGTTACTCCAGTGTGTAGTAAAAGTTGTTTTATAAAGGAATTAAAGTTAGTAAGATAAGAAGTGAAGCTTTAAGAAACTTGAAGCTGAAATGCTTGAAAAGTAAATGTTAAAATTTGGGTCAGCTGATGAGATAGCATTGGAAATTTTTCCTGGCTTTAGGTCAAGAAATATTTTAAGAACTCCATCAGAAGGCTGTCTTCACACATACCTTACTGTTATTTTTCTGGCAGGGATTGTCACTCAGGGTCAATTTGGAGGACATACAATCCAAGCTCTTGTAGCTATGGTAGTCTGCCTCAGGTCAGTCCTGATGTTTGCAGAGCAGACAGGAGGGGTTTGTTACCTAATCCTGCTGGGTGCAGCGGCCTTTACATGGAAGAAATCAGGCTGAATGTGCAGTCCTGGTACATGAGTTCAGTTTTCTAGCAGGTGCCTACAGTTGTGATCCACTTCATGGGAATCCTGTGGCTCAGGGAAGAATATTGACCTTGTGTAGTGAAAGCAGCAATCCATGAACATAAATGTGCAGGTATCAGCTTTTTAATATAAAGGCACAGTCAGGTGGAAATTGATAATCCAAGGAGGAGCATGGAATAGGTATCTTGTTGAGGTGTGCACTGTTATACTCAGAACATGTTATTTCTTTATCAGGTTGGGAATATGGGTCTCTTATCTAGCAAAACATATTTTAAAAATCTTTCAGTAATTTGTGCTGGGAAGTGCACTTTAGTCTTAACTTTTTTCTCTGGAAAGCCACTTTTGATAGTCCATGTAGTTGTTAATAAAGCAGCCAGCTTGAAAGGTGAAGGAAAAAAAATAACATGACAAAAAGCAAATATGGAAGGTATTTAAATAATTGAGTAAGTTTTCCCTTTGGATATGATCAGTTAGGTGCTGTTGTATCATAAAAAGTAGAAGTCCTTTCTTCAGAATGAAAATTTATAAGGCTCTGAGAATGTTTCTGCTTCTGGAATATAGTTGCAGCTTTTTTTGGTCCTTTTTTAAAGCCAGAATTCATTTTGTAATTTAGATGCCATGTGAGATGTTTATTTCTAGGAAAAATGCCTCCAGCTTTTCTTTGCTGTATTCCCTCCATTCCTCTTGGGGGCTGTATTTCCAATTAATTTTCCCAATGGTTTTGTTTATCCAGTCTGGTGTAAGGTAGTTTCAAATGTAGATACTAGAATACATTTTCTCTGTAAGATCACATCTTTCTTGAGTTTCCAGTCTAACATGTCAAATTGTAGCAGAGAAAAGGAAGAGTTGGAGGCCATAGCTCCTCTGTAGAGCCCTGTCAGCATTTATTGTTTCCTCTCAGGCTTCAAACCTTTGATGCCAAGGCAGGTGCTCCCCAAAGTGTGGATGAGTAGAAGACAAAAAAAAATATTCTGTGAGATTTAGCTACAGGGAATTTAAGTTCGCTTTGTGATGCTTTGATGTGATCAGCATCCTGTCAATTCATCTGAGTACTGGGATGGGGGCAGAGTGTGAATGGATAATCACAGGCACACAAAGCAATAGGGTTCTGAGTTATACTGATAACCTAAACAAGACAAACATTTAAATTATGTTTATTCAGTTTTCATTGAACCTCTGAATAAGGAAAAGCAAACCAGTACCTTTCTTCTTACCTAGTATGTAGTAGAAACTTGTCCTGCTTTAACATGTTTGTATTTTTCATACAGGTAATCAGAGGATTGCTCAAATTTTGGCCAAAAACATGCAGTCAGAAAGAGGTTGGTTTTGTGTCTCATTTCTGGTGCCTGCTGTGATGTAAAATCTTGTGGGGCAGATTCACAAACCTCTCTGCTGTGCTCTTCAAGAGATCTTGCAGAAAACTTGCAGTTCTTGAAGATTCTTGAAGCACTCACCTTTGTCATGTGACGCAGTCTGGTTTCTTCTGTGTAGTTAAAATGAGCTTAAAAAACAAGAGTTTAATTTGTCCCACCAGATCCCATCCCCCACAACTCTTTAAAAGTGGGTCCCTAAACACTGTTGTCTCTTTTTCTGCAAGTGGTGATAATTTTTTCTGTGCCAGCTACACAGAGTTCTGCTGGTTGTAATTTTATATGGGAATTAACTGCTTATCACTTCAAAAGCTACTTTGGTGATCTCTGATAATCTCTGCAACCATTTTTGAAATAAGATGCCCTAATTTTTTAAATTTTGTAACTGTAAAATCCCATTTTCTGCAGAAGCAGTTTTGGTGAAGTATTCAGTATTTACACAAAAGAAATCCAAGAGGAGAGCTGTAACCTGTTAGCTGAGAGTGATGATTGATTTCTTTTAGTCTGCAAAAAACCCCTGTGAATGTCTAAATGCCTTGTAATGACAAACAGTGCTCTTTGCAGGGTTCATAACTAATACAGAAGCTGTATTTTGTTTGCTTCTGTTTACAATCGTGATACGAAACATTCTCACCCTTTTTTTCCTTTCTAAACTAACAGGTAATGTTTTTAGGTGAAATTGAAGAAATCTTAGATGTTATAGAACCAACACAATTCAAAAAAATAGAAGAGCCTTTATTTAAGCAAATATCCAAGAGTGTGTCAAGTTCACATTTTCAGGTAAATATAATAAGTATAAAAAAAAACCCCAAGCAAACCTTGTGGTAACTTATTTTATGGTTGTTATGAACCCTTAACTTTGTGTTTCAGGTTGCAGAAAGAGCTTTGTACTTCTGGAATAACGAATATATTCTTAGCCTGATTGAGGAGAACATTGATAAAATTCTACCAATTATGTTTGGCAGTTTGTACAAGATCTCCAAAGAACACTGGAATCCGTATGTAATGTTTCACTTTATCTGCAGCACCATAAATAAATTGTCCCCTGTTTCAGGTTTGGATTGGGAGCTTGCAAATGTGACTTCATTTTTACTTAAATCAGATGAAGTCCATGACATTCTGGGTGTTAAATCAAGTGTCACTTTCAGCTGTGTTGTTCCTTCCCTGCTCTGCACTGTTATGATGGAGACCTGAAATTTATTGAAAAAGTGTGAGGAAATTGGATGATGATCTTTATATTGTAATCACATCTGATCATTCGTGTTAGTTCAAAATGCAAATTAATACTACTTAGGTCAAAACCATTTCCAAGGGTTGCTTCTGTTTATGCTTTGCTGTCCTTTAATTCTTCAGATGAATACAGCTTCATAAGTCTTCCTAAGTGTTTATTGCTGATCAGTGAGATAAGAAGAGGAAAAGATCCTATCAGAGAATAGCAACTCTTGTAAAGGATGGTAGGACTGAGAAATGAGTGACTACCTCACTTCCTAAATATAAATATTGGTGCCACAAGTTAAGTATTGGTATTCCTGTGTTTGAAAGAAGCAGTAATGGTATTGAAATACTGAAAAGCAAAGCTTGCTGGTGCCAGCACCCTGAATTAATTTGCAAGTTAGTGTGTAGAATATAAAGCTTGTACAGGCAAAAGCCAGGGTGAGCAGGAGCCTCCCACAGCCCTGCAGTAAAACACAAGTCCTGTTTTAAGCCCTTGGAGGCTTTGCAATTATTCTGGGTTTATCTAGATGGTGTTTCTAGCTGCAAACTCAGCAGCTGAGACTGAATATAAACTTGGGGGAATAGTCCTTGGACCATCAATGTATTTGGGACCTCAACAAATTTGGAGGATGTCCCTCTTTCCCTATCTGCACCAGAAGTTGCTCTTTATGAAGGAAGTAGAAGACACGGGATAATTGCCTACTTGAGGACAAGGAAATTTGGGGAAGAACGTCTAACCCTTTGATTCTAATCTGTTTTGGAGGGCAGCAAAACATGCTTTTATCCATCTGGTTGTCTGATAAGGACTCAACTTCTTGCTCAAAATCCAGCTTTTCCTCTCAGAAAACCAAAACCTTAAATAAGCTTTTGGCCTCAAACCACATGAAAGCCAGGGTACAAAAAAAATCAAGTTAAAAAATAAGTGTATAAACAGGCAAAGGATGCTGTGCATTTTGAATGGAATGAGCACAAGGCTGTCATGAACAGCTGGGAGATTTCCTAGTGCCATGATAGACAGAGTGCACTGAACCTGGTTCTTTGGTTATTTCCTTAGGCGTTTATTTGACTCCTTTTTCAAGGTCACAGGGCTGCAGCTTTGCAGTCAGTGGGGAACTGCTAGTGAGGGAGAAAACAGAAAAGGCATTTTACCTGCTTCTTGCTTAGTGATTAAGCTTAATGACAGGCATTTTAATATTTGATTTTATTGGTTTTTTATTTCTTTGTATAAAGATGAGTAGGTGTAAAGGAGATAACACAGCCTTTAAGATGGTTTATTGAAATGTGAAAAGTTTCACAAAAAGAAGGGTAGTGCAGGAATACAGGCAGCCATGTAACACACAGCCAGTGTTGCTCAAGCTGGTGAGTGTCTTAAGGAAACTGAGCTACCCGAATCTGTTATCTGATTTCTTGATTCTAGTTCTCTAGCAAGACTCCTGCTGCACAGAAACACTGCTAGGAGAGCTTTGTGTGCTAAACCACACTAAGCCTGTGGTTTGTCTGCTGCCTTCTTGAAGTTACGAGCCAAAAGTTTTATTTTTCTAGACTCTCATATTTCATTGCTCAAATGTTACGGAGTTGTTGTTAAAACTTGGTTTATTAAAGGTTTACATAATTGAATGGCTTTAAAGTACAGCCACAGCATGAATAATTATATCCTGTGCAATTACAGAAGCCAGGAATTTAAGATTAAATAGCCATTTAAAAAGTGTTTAACTATACTATAATTTCCTCTGTAAATTAATAAAATAGAGAGGATTTTGTTTCAGAAACTCTCTGGCCTTACAGTATTATCTTGAATAAGAAGCTTGGAATCCAAAAGAGAAATCAAATTCTTGTTTTTATCACTGAGTAAATCTCATGGCTGTGCTCCTTCTGTTTCAGAACCATTGTGGCACTGGTGTACAATGTGCTGAAAACCCTGATGGAAATGAATGGCAAGCTCTTTGATGAACTCACGAGCTCGTACAAAGCAGAAAGGCAAAGGTACTGAGCCTTTTCCCAAGCTCCCGCTGATGAGTGTGGCTGTTGCTTTGCTCTTGTGGGGCTCTGGTGGAGCTGTTTGGTGCTGGGTGTCCCATGAGTGAGGCAGTGCCCTGGGAGAGGGGGCAGGAGCGCCCCAGCTCCCCTCCTGCCTGGGCAGGGGCAGGGCATGTGCTCCCTCCTGGCTGGGGAAATGGTCTCAGCTGCTGCTGGCTGTGCTGCCTCAGGGTCTGAAGGGAATGCAGCTGGAGAACTCTTCATAGCTCAGCAGAACCAGTGCTTACCCTGCTGACCTACTAGGCAGCACTCAGGGAGGCAGGGCACAGGGGACCCTTGGCCAGCTGAGACCACCACCTGGCCTCCTTTTGGTAGCTCTCTTCCTCCCCCACAAAGATTCTCAGTCCCTGAATTTGTGTGCATGTGATAAAAAACCTTAAAGCAGCAGCCAGCTGTGCAAAGCCACCCTACAGCAATTGTCTGCATTTGCTGGAGCAAAGGTATGGTTTCACCACTCTCCGTTACTTATTTGTTATGCTTTTAATTGAGGAAACTCTAATTGCCTCTAAAAATAGCTTTGGAGAAAAACTTTAAAGTGGAATTAGTAGATGCAAGTCACAGTTAAGTCACTGTATCTCCAGATTGTGCTTAAAACACATCTGAAATTGATCTTTCACTCTTTTCTTCAGAGAGAAAAAGAAAGAATTGGAACGTGAAGAGCTGTGGAGAAGGTTGGAGGAGTTAAAGCTTAAGAAGGCGATGGCAGAAAAGCAGAACAGCACTCACAACGTGCTCAATGCACACAACACAAGTGCCAAATAAAAGAAATGACCACCTCTACTCGGCAGACATTCTTTTTTTGTACCCTTTTGAAATATATAAGGATTTGCAAAAGAAACCTCATCAGTATAATAGAAACAGCCAATTTTTTTCTCTGGCAAATGTAAAGATTTGAATTTAAATACAGCAGTTAAGTGATGTCATTACCACAACATATTGTAAATTTGTCTAATTATTGATATACTGTCACTTCCAATGTTTCATAGAACTGAGTTTTCATCCTTAATGAGTGAAATAATTACGGGAGTGGTGAGAATTATGACTTGAATTTTTGATTGTGTTGCACATAGGTGGTATAGTTTGCTACGTACACATTTTTCCTTGTTTTATATGTGCTTTTCACATTGCTGCATACTTTGGTTAAGATGATAGAAAAGGCTTCTAGTTGTGCTGTATTTTCTCAAATAAAACCAAGGTACGTTACCAGTAACTTGAGATACTCAGTACATGCCCCTGACAGCTTTGAAAGGAACTCAGATACAGAGCTGTCCTTGAATTCCTGATTGGATTCAGAGTTACGATTTATACAATGCTCACATCAGAAAGGAGGCAGGGGAGGGAGAGAACCCGCTGGAACAGGTTGGGGTGGCCAGAGCCTCTACCCCCATTGCTGCTGCCTCTTGGGTCCTGGGCTAGTTTAGGGATTTCCTCCTGCAACAGCTGAGGATGGTGCTTCCTCTGGAGAGCCCATCAATGATGCTTCTCATCAGCCCAGGACCCTCCAGAGTGCTGCAGTCTCCAAGAGAGACCCATCTTGGATGTTTCTGCAGTAGTATTAGCATCTCATGGACTGAAGAATGAGACCAAAATTGGCATTACTATATATTTTCTTTTAAGTAAGGAGGGAAGAATGACAAGAAATTACTCCTTGTTTTCTTTAAAGAAAATGCAGCCTGTTTTTTAAAGATGGAAAGTTGACAATAGAAGTCTTGTCTGTTTACTTGATCAAGTATTTTTTCACATCTTTTATCAGAGTACCATTCCAATCTCTTAAATTGCAGTTGTGTGGAAAAATTTTGTAATGAAAGATCTTTGGGGAATTGAGCAGCATTCAATAAAGTCTTTATGTTTGTATTTAGTGCTGTACCTCACATCTTTGTGTTTCTGAAGACCAGGAGAATTAGAGTGGCTCTTCCAAACAACTTTTAAACTGTCCAGTGTGGCTTTTCACTGAGTGGCAGAAGTGGGGAAGTCCTTGCTCCTCTGTTTGAGTCAACTGTATTGCACTTGTTGCTTAATTTTTGTGTCCAAGTAGTTGTTTCACAGGGGGCATGGGACTGGCAGTGCCTGAAGGGAAAGGACAGTCACACCAGCACAGCTCACCTTGGTTTAGTGCTTCAGTGTCTTTTTGCCCTTAGAAAAATAAAGTTCCCAGTGTGTGACAAACTTAGTTCAGCTGTCCCAGAGCCTAAATGAAAATAACTTACACAAATGTTGGGGAACCAAACACCTTGGAATGAATTGCTGCCATTTGTAATTGTGACAAGTTTTTCCCAAAGTTACAAATAGGGACATCAGGCTGAAGTAATAGAAAAACACCACAGAGGAGCTGTAGGATAGCCTTCTAAATTGTGCAACACTTGCTGTCAGGATTGCTCCTATAAATAGATATGTAAAAGAAAGGTTTCTTGGCTGGCATCACTGGTCTGCTCTTGTAACATTTCCTTATAAAACAAAACATCTTGACAGCTGAGATGCAGTGACTGAAGTGGACTGCTGTGGGAGTTTATTGAGAGGAAAAAATAGTACATACTGCAAAAAGGAGTTTATCCTTTATTTAACTGAGCTTTCTACTCACCCCACAAGTGCAGCTACATTGTCTTCCAGCTTACCTTCTCTGACCTCATTAGCAAAACAAGAAGAAAAAATGCAGTAGGAACCATCAGAACTGGTTCCAATTGTTTCTAATTTGTTGTTGTTGTTTGGTTTTTGTAAAATCTAAGAATAGGAAATTACATTTTTTGGAAAATCCAAGAAATATCATTTGATCGAGGAACAGTTGGGTGTTCCGTTGGCAGTGAGGCATCAAGAAAGCTCAGCTGTCATAGCATAGGCTGTTAGGTAGTAAAGTCCAGGGGTTTTCTTGGTGTGGAAGGGTTAAGCGTGGGGGGATTCTGCTTTCTGTCCTGTTCCCCATCACCCAGGGATGGAGTAGCTCTTTTTGCTTCAGCCATGCAGTGTTTGGCCTTTGCTTGTCTTGCCCAGTTTAATCTCATTCTCTTGCTCTGCACTAGGCTCAGCTGTTCAGGAGCCATCCTTTTGAGATGCTGAAGATAAGGTGGGGACTGGACACCACCTTTCTCCCATACAAACATCTTTGTCCCCTGAGCAAACACTTTCCCCCAAACAGCCAGTGCTGCTGTTTTATTTATCTTACTGTAATGAGTTACTGCTCCCCTGTTGAAGGCTGTCTGGCCAATGCACTGCCTTAATTTGCTCTGGAAGCCAGCTGAAAGTAGGAAATTTTGTCCCAAAAGGCTTCCTCAGATGCCAAAAACAAGGAAGGAAGGTGAGGGGGTACTTTGGATACACTTACTCCTCTGAGTACTCTGCTGGAAGAGGAAGGAAGAAGCTAACTGCGTTGGCATCCTTGCAGCAAAGGCTTCATAGCAAACACACAGTGGTGCCCTGCTCCCTGCAGACTCCACACATCCAAGTCAGGCATCCCAGCTAACAAGGGACTTATAAGGAAGAAAAAGACACCAGCACCCCAGCACAGTTGGTGAGCAGGCATTCCCCACAGAACAGAGAATCACAGTTCCATGCCCTGCTGATGAAAGACTGTTTTTCACTTCCTTAGGAAAGACTGCCAGCAAGAGGGATAAACAACAGCCTGAGACTTTGAAATCGGCCACCAGCTCAGCCCCCCACATTGTCCTGTTGCTTGAGTTTCCTTTGAGCTGGACTGATCTGTGGTTTTCACCTTATCCTCAGGCCACAGCACTCCTGCCTCCTGTGAAGCTCCTTCCCAGCCTGAGAGCAGGTACTTTCAAAGAAGGCACACAATAGATTACTTGAAGTATTTTTTAATATTAAAGTCATTGTACTTTGATTTAAAGGGAATTCCAGTGTATTTTGTTTTAAAGTATACTTTGGAAAAGAGAGGCCAGGATGTTTTCAGAGCACTTTGCCTTCCATTAAGCACCATCAGGGCAGTGACTGTGGTACAGGAGCAGCTCACAGCTGATGCAGAAACTAAAGGGTTTGTTGGAGAAACATTCAAACACTGTCCACTTTTTCACAATTTACTACAGTGATGGCTTTCTGAACATTACTGAGTTCCCTCCTTTCCTCCTGGTTCCCCCATGCACGGAGGTAAACTTGTTAAACTTGGACTAGAAAAGCGTGAGTTTGTTAGACCTGTCCTAGAGTTACCACCTCTGCAGTTCCAAGGCCGGTTCACGAGGCTGTTCCTCCAGCCAGCATCTTTCTGGAAGAAACATACCTGGTTTTCAGCTTGAATTGCTGAGTGCAGTTCATTCCAGTTATTTTCTATCCCTCCTGCTATGGACAGTTAAAAGGCAGTCTTAGGCTCAGCTTATGTGGTTTGTTACTTGACGAGCCCTCTTCAGATGCCTTCTTCGGATCTTGATCATCCACTTAACACTTAACTTAGCAAAGTCTGCTGCCTTAAACAGGGCCAGAAAGATACCACAGAGAAGAGCAATCATGTTCCAGGGGTTTGCTGTGATAATCTGAAAGAGAAGACAAATATTAGTCCCCTCATCTGATTCCACACAGGTAGAGAGGAGGGAGAGCTGTGGGAATAGGACTGGGCTCTAAAGGCCAAGGAGGTGCCCGAGTCCTGCTGGGACAGCAGGAGTGCAAAGGACCAGCTCCACACAGTCGGCATTCACACTCTGGTTTTGGGCAAGAAAACACCAACACTATTTTGCTCCTCCTGGACCTTGGTTGTTGGGTAAATGCAGCCCCATATTTTATTCTAATGAATTTATTCTAATAATGGATTAAAAATACACTAGGCTATTTTTATTATTCTTATTTCAGCCTAGGTTTCTTGTCAATAAAAAAAAAAAAAAGTCTTTAAATCAGATTATCCAGCAGACTTACTAAAGCAAGAAGTTCAGCCCTGCCCTGAAGGTACCCTTTGCTAGAACACAGGGGATTTTCTTAGCCACATGGTACCTCCAGCTGCAAGCAGAATGCTGAGTGTCACCAGCCCAAGGAACAGCATCAGATGGTCCTGACCTCCACACAGAAAGCATTACTGGACATAAGGAAGAGCCTACACTGGAATTTCAGAAGTAGCCTCATTCTTGTCTGCATTTCTTCTTGGAGTGAGGTAACAGAGGCAGGTGCATGCACACACAGAGCACGAGCTGCACAGTCAGACAGTGATTCAGGAGGGGACTGGAGGGTTACTCACATCCTGAACGGTCTGTATGAAAGGGTCTTTCCATTCAAACACCACAAAGAACAGCTGGTCACTCCCTGGTTTAGTTCTCTGGTCAATGTAGTTAACCACACTGGTCTGGGGACAGGGAAAGAAAAGTGCAGGTTACTCTCCAGCAGTACAATGAGTCTTTTGTGCAACAGAGAAGACCTGTAAGAAGGTGAAAATACCAGCCTGTTTAGAGACTTCCACTGCAGCCTTTCTCTACCTAGAACAAAATATGGCAAGGGCAGTTTCCTCCCTCTGTCTCATGTTCATATTGTTTTCCTATTTCTCACTCAGTATCACACTACAACACCATTTCTACACTGCCTCTCAAGGAGGGACAATTTACTTCCAAAATTAATTTACCTGCAGTAATAAAACATTTGGAAAGTTCTCATGAATGAATGAATGTTAAATTTGCTTTATTTGCCATAGAACCAGATAATGCTGGCAGGAAGATTCCTTCTATTTGAAAAAAGGGTTGTAGAATAAACTAGAACATTGCAGCAAGTGCAGAATGAAAATGGAAGGAAAGAAGCCCAGGTGTTAACAACCAAACCCACACTTCCCAGTACTGCCCATTAACTAGGTCACCACTTGAAATTAATGCTGCCCAGCAGAGCTGTAACACAATGCCAACAGGGAACTGGGTTAGGATACCAGACTATGTTACAGCCACATGAAGCCAGAGTGTCCAGAACCACAACCAGGAAAATATTAAGACATCAGGCCCAGGAAAACACTTGTATTGTACCAGCTGCCCCCAGCCTAGGGAGGAACCACACAGGGTTTGTACACAGACAGGAACCAACACAACCAGTTTGAACTGCCCTCTGCTCCTAGGACACAACTCAAACTGCCCAGGAGCCACACAGGGACCTCAGGAAAGCACAGTGGTGGAAGGACTTCTCCATTCTCCAAGCCTCCAAGGAGTGTTTACATCTTGGTGTGTGCAGAGGGAAGTACTGCTGCTCATCCTGTTTTAATTCTGTACTGGAAGCAATGAGTCCAGCAGCACTGTAACTTTGCATCAGGGTTGTGACACAAAGACGAGAGAGATGATGGAAGAGCATGCCATCCATGTTTTGGGAGCCCAGTTTTCCAGGCAGAGTTGGAAGTCTCTAAGGAGACCACTCTATTCATCTCCTTACAAGGCTTCCCATGGCATGAGGGATGACCTGCCACAAAAGCCTCGGATCCACCATTCTGCAGTCTCTTTACAACACCTCAGGGTTTCTTTCAGTCTTCTCCACAGCCCCAGCCCTGAACAGATTTTAGGAGGCAAGAAGCAGCAGGAGCTAGAACACTGTGGCCACTCAGAGCATATGAAGCTTCCCCAGCTTGTGGTTTCTGGTCAAACACCTTTGCTGCAGACTTGCCTGTGAGGAGTTGTGAGGAGTTTTGAATGTCAGAGACAGGACCTCTGAGCTGCTTTAGATGCTGCAATTTTTTTTCCTTATCTTCTACACAGGCAGGAAGGGTGAGTTCAGCTCGCATCTTTACCCCATGGTTCATCAGAAGGTCACAAGACCTCCTATTACAAGACCTTTTATTAACCAATAAAACACTGCCAACAAGGACATTTATGTTTTTCACCCAATCCTTAAATATTTAATCTTATGGACTCATACTACAGTGTAAGCTTTCTTAGCCAATCATGTTATGACACACAAACCTACAGTACTGTACCCTAAAACTCTAAACTTTCTTCTACTTAGCTTAATGTGTCTCTGCTCTAAACTATAAATCCACATTCTTACTTCTAGCACCTAAGTTTGGAAGCCTTTCCCAAGGTCTCAGATCAAATCCATTGTTAATTCTAAGCTTTGGTTTACAGGCCCAAAGTTGTGAGAATTCCCTGCATTTTGGATTCCAACATTTGCCCCACACTTCCACAGCTGATTCCTTATTGCAGGGTGCCAGTGCCCCAGCCACACTCATCCAACAAAACTGCACACCAGGAAACAAACAGTAACAAGGCAAAACAAAGGCAATGGGAAAGGAGGAAAATACAAATGAATGACTGCTGGGCTAGTGAGCAGAGTGAGTGACTGCTCTTTTTGACCTGGTATTTGTATCCATCTTTCCAGTAAGCCAGCTCCCAGGTTTGGATTTGAAAGGCTAATGGACTTCCTGGTGCAATTTGAGCAGATGTTGTACTGACAAACAAAGCAAGTGCAAATTATGTCTGAGCTGTTTCAATTTCTGTTGTATTATTAATAGGGATCTGATTCCTGGCTCCTAGGTTTTATTAAAAACAAACAAACAAACAAACAGAAAACCCAAACCAGCAACAGTGTTCACTTACTCAGATGACCAGCCCACAAATGCTGAACTAAATAGATGTTTATGGTCACAAAAAGCTCTTTTTCTCCTGAATTTGAGCCAGCCTTTTGTTTCCACTTTGAGACACATTAGACTTGGGCACACAAAGGAAGACTTTCTAAAATCCTATACTTGGTAAGCGCCAAAAGGCAAATGATACAGAGCTGTAGGTGATGAAGATCAGACAGACAGCTGCTGTCAGTGCTTACATGGCAGCAGCAGCAGCAGACTGATGCATTCTTTCCTCTCCCCAAAGCAAGGTATTGACTTGGGACTTGCATGACTCTGGGATTTGCCTCCTGTCCTTCTCCAGTGGAGTAGGAGTGTGCCCCCCCTCACAGTCCCAGCTCTGCGCTTCCCTTAAGGCTGGGCCATGTAACACCTAACTGTGAGAACTGGGGATGGAACTGAACATTCTGCTTCATTCTGCTCTGCCCAGAACACTTCTCCAAGAGTACCAAGAGAAAGTATAATCTCTGAAAGAGACACCCTCTGGAAAGGACAGCTCTTAAAATTTTCATTAAATTTTTCATTTTCATTCCTTTCCAACCAACACTGGAAGCAAAAGAAACTCAAAGCATAATTATTTTCCCATGCATTAATGTGAACAGAACAGGAATGAAAGTCAGGCTCATTTCCTCTCTAGATAAGCTTGCATCTTCCACCTGCATATTTTCTAGTTTTAAATGATGCAAGAAGTGAAGTTACTCCATGTTTCTAAGGACACTCAACATCTAAAAATTCCAAACCCAAAAAAAAAGCAGAAATCAGAATGCTACAAAGGATACAAGGCTTACCTTTACCCCTTCATCCTAACATCAGTGGCAACCTAAACAATACCTCTTTCCAACAGAAGCTGTTATTTAGACAATTCCTCTGGCAATTATTCTCACCTTGAACTGCAGGTAGCTGTGTTAATATTATTTAACAATTAATTAATTTGACACTACAGGTGTCATAACGCAAGTGAGGCTTGGATTTCTGGCCTCCCTTGTCAGAAGATGTTTTCCTGAGCTCTGCCACGAGGTCCCACCAGCAGCTGAGCACATCAAGACATTTGCACTTCTACAGAATCCCTCCTCCTTGAGAAAGTGTGAGCAATGAGAGCCAAAACTGCCCAGTGCAAAGTGGCATCATGGATGCAATGAAACAAAACCAAACTCCCAAAACATTATGAGTACTTTCTTTTTTTCTTTTTTTTTTACCTCTTGTTTGAATTCAACAGTCTCACTACCATCTTCTTCTTTTGTTTTGACCAAGGACATCTTGACCCAAGTTCGGAAGCCTCCAGAAAACTTCCAGCTGGAGTATGAGCTTTCACAATCCTTCATGAATTTTGCTTTTTCTGGACTAAAGGAAAAAAAATCCATTACTTTATTGACCAAACTGACCACAGTAGGCAGAAGATCAGACCTACAGGTACTTCAAACTATGTTCTCAATTCCTTTTTATTCTCCACCTGATAAACTCAACATACCTAGAACATTGTGTGTAGTGATGTTTTCATTAATGGCAGCCCTTCACTGGTGCATCCTTAACTGCAGAGAATTTACCTGGTGCCCTACTACCCTGGAGTTCTGCCTGCCTGCAGGGACTGTTCTGCCCCACAGGGAGTTCAGCTCTGCTCAGCAGCCACCCCTGGGACAGAAAGGAGCAGAGCCAGGACCTCAGGAAACAACTCATCACCATGTCAGGAAGCAAGAGACAGCAGGAAGAGCCTAGAGGAAGGACAGGGTGCTTCACCTCATTTCTGGTTGCCAAATAAACCAGTTGCAATGCAGACATGCTGAAAATGCCTCAAAACTGACATTCAGTATAATCCTATTATTCTGGAAGCACTGTAGCTTTGGTGCAAGGCTCCCACCTGCAGTAACTGTTATCCCAATATGCAATCCCAGCTATTTGCAGCCCCCAGAACAGCAGGATTGCTTCGTGTGTTTTGGCTGGAGTTTTGTTTTTTAATACTGTGCCTGTAAATCTTTAGGGCTTCCAACACCCCTCATGCTGCAAGTAGTAAAGGGGCAGCTTTAAGGCATATCTGGTCTCCATCTCTTCTCTACCAGCTGCACAGGACATAGGGAATTAACCATGCTATTTGCTTGGAGCTCTTCAGTACTGTGATTTTAGCCATTTTCATGTCATCCCTGTGAAATAAGCCCAGCCCTGCAGCTGCTTTTCCAATAAGGTTTCATTTCAGAAGAAGGGGTAAACCACTGTGAGAAGTCAGGAACCATTAAAGGCTGTTTTTACTGAGACAGATTTCAGGTTGTGGAGATATGCCAGGGTATGTTGGTCCTTAAAAGAAGGGAGAGGGTTTTGATCCAGACTAAATCCACCTACCTAGAAGAAGGGAAAGAGTGTTCTTTGCTTTTGTGGCAGAGGGTGTGCATAACCAGGTCTTTTAGGAGATGAAGGTGTTTTGCTCTTCCAGGAGAAAAATCCAAAGAAGTAAAGGAGAAAAGCAGAGGTGAAGAAGCAAGCTCTTGTCTCAGAACAGGCCAATCATGAGGATTTGTCCAGCACTGACCAGATTTGCACTCTTCCTGTCTTTTTTTCTTAGTTTTCAAACTCAGGGCTTCCTTTTTTATACAAACCAAGGTGCCTTGTCTACAAGGACCAAAGGGACTTCACTGATAAAAATATCAAACTGATGGCTACTCTGTACCACGTGCTCAGGCTTAACAGAAGAATACACACATATCCATGGGACAAAGCCATTCTCTCAAGGCAGGGCTTCAGGCCACAGACTCAGACACAGAATTCCACTGTGCACATGCACAGCAAAGAGAAGGGTTTCTGCAAAGAAAAACTAACAGGCTTTGTTACCTATCAAGGCAGATGCTGTTCCCAGGGTGTCCTAGGAAGTTAGGAGTACCTTTATTTTGACATGAGGTGCTGGTTTAGTGACCCCAACAGGATGGCACCTCTGTACCTCCCACAGGAAAGATGTGGGCAGAGCCTGAGGACAAAGCCCATGGCTTGCCTGCTCCTCCCCAGGAACACCTAATCCAACAACTGCTTCCTCCCCTGGGATGTGGGCAGAGCAGCAGCTGAGGGGACAGCACAGGGGAGCACTGGAGTGCTTTGCCACTCAAGAGGAACACACATAATTAGCACTCTGCCAGGCAGTCATATGCCTAATGGCTGGCTAAATACAGCATCCTAGAAAAGCTTTCCAAGCCGAGATGGAAAAATGAGGCAGGAAGTTATGACACAGAGCTGAACATTACAGCCACAACTTCCATGGCAGGCAGGCAGCAGCAGTTTGTTCTGCCTCTGACAGTAATTGCAGGCTGGAAAAAGAAGGATTAATAATATCTTAAGAGAAACTGGGGAGAAGTGATCTGAGAGGCATCTCCATAATCCAGACCACTGCCACAGAGTGAGGGGAAAAAAGGGGGGTGGACAGGAGGAGCACAGCACAGAGGAACAAGCTTTGCACAAATTATAGCAGAGGGCAAATTACGCAGCTTTAAAACCACACACAGCCAAGTGAACACAAGACAGGAAAGGGATTTTAAGCTGAAAAACAGTTCTCCAGGCAGTTTCTTTTAATGTCCTCTTCACACCAAAGACAGACAACCCACACAGGCCACACCTCTTTTTTTATTGCTGTTTGGGGTTTTTTCCTTTTTTTCTTTCTCTTTTTTTTTTATCTGTGGGAGTCACTAACCTATTTCTGGACTGGGCTGTAGTGCTGCAGTGGATCCTTTACCACCAGTGTCTATGGACCAACCCAGGAGAGCCAGAGAAGTTCAGGACATGCCACCAGCATATTCCAATGCAACAGCAAGAGCCAAACCCACTGGTGGTTCAAGTCCAATCTGTGTTTATTGCTTTTGTGTTTCCCCAGAGCAGGAAACTCTCAAACAGCCTTGGCATCTAACAAAGGCCGGTGTGGTACCAAAAGTCTCAATCCTGTTATGTTGTATTTCTCCGCATGCAGCAATCCAGATCAGAGACATGAACACTGAGCTCAGTTTAGACCCTGAAATCATCTCTGACCTGTTCACACTGGTATCCATCATTTCAGTTATTTGACATGCTACACTAACAATAGTTTTGTCAGGAATATATTCAGGGTTTTCTTCTAAACCCCATGTATTATCCTAATGACAGTTCATTTGGAGAGTTCAGAGAGGAACTTGTATTTCTAGCCACACATTTTGGGTAATTTGCAAGGGGTTTCATTATTTCCCTTCCTCCAATTAATATGGTACAGACAACAGCTGCCACTCCCTTAAAAAAAAAGGAAAAAGAAGGCAGCAGAATCTCCCTGCAGCTCAGAGGCCAACAACAGCACACAGTGCAGCAGTGTTCTGTGGAGCCCAGAACAAAACCAGTGAGCAGTGCCAGTTTCATGGAGTCTGATCCAATTTTAACAGAAGGGCTGCAGAGAATAAAGCCCTTGACAGAAACAACTGGGCCTTGCTCGAGTCCTCAGCACTTACTACACCCAGAAAATCTCTTAAAGGTACAAGTTGCCATTTTTTTCTTGCTTGTGGCACCTCTGATAACACCGTACATGAACTGCTGGGGACAGTGTTATTCTGGGCTCTCATAACCAGTGAGACACTTTGTCAGGAAAAGTAGTTAACAGAGGCCAGTAATCGAAGTTTTCAGAGGCTGTATGGAAGGACACACAGCAGTTTCTACAGATATCTTAAGCTAGACTTCCCATCAGCTAAATTTAGCATCTGCTGATGAACAAGAAATCATTTCTATTTTCCTTTCTGCTGGAAGCTGGACAGAATGAGTGCTCTCCACACAGGCAGTGCAGTTTCACATGCACTTTTCACAGTCAGGAGAAATGCAAACTCCCAACCTGCCCTGAGCCCAGCCAGTTCATGCCAGGACAGCAAACACAGCACTGAGCAAGACAAGCCACACCATCTGTACCAAGTTTGGGAGGATGCTGCAGAAAAGACAGCACTGACCTCTTACCCACAGCTGGTTCTTTTCCTGAATTCCATCTAGACATGCAGATCATTTACCACTAAGGCCTTCATCCCCTTGCCAGTGTTACCCTTCACCTGGTTAGCTCAAAACCAGTTTCAACTCCTATTCCTACTGTCTGCCCCAAGCAAGCACAGAGGATGCATCCCCAAACAAACATCCCCATTTCCCTGTGGCTGCCAAGGCCTGAGGATGCTCAGACTGAGCTGCTCATCCTGCCCCCAGCTAGCTGCAGCACCAGGGCTGGCCTCAGGCAGTGCTGGTGCCTGGCAGTACAGAAAGAGCTGAGCACCTGCTGCAACAGGTCCCACTGTAAGCATTTCTTACCAGAGCACAAGCCATAAAACCAGAAAAAAAAAACAACATAAGGAATGAGCAGCACCTTCTACACCACTACTCTTAACTGGTGTTCTGTCACCCTAAAATATCAATGCCTAAAACACCCAGAACATTAGCATTTTACAAGGCAATTCAGTTCAGTTACAGAAAACAGTTAAAGACCTAGGATGTCTTCACTGAAGCAGAAATACTTTGTAAAAGGCAATTCCACCTCACTGGTCTTCGGCCACCCAGAGGTAGCATGCCTGAACACTCCCACTCTTTGATCCATCTGAAAAGCATCAGTATGACCATGTCCAAGCCTCTGAGAAGGCCTTGCTACAATCAAATCTGTTCTCTTCCCTCCCTCAGCTAATTTTGTTCTGCACAGGTCCTCTATACCCCCTGTCCCTTTTTCACTGAGCATCTATTATCAAATTAAGGTTTTCTATCAGGTGTCTCTATGACTAATATTTCTTGACTAACTTTTAATCTGGATCTCAGAGAGAAGAACAGAACTTGAATTCAAATTAAAGCAAAAATTAAACTGTTAAATATGAAATTTATTCTCAAAAGGTGGAAAAAGAGTGGGCCTTTCAAGAAAGTTCAAGACAAGATTAATTACATTCTTATTAAAATTAGAAGGTTGATGAGATACTCCAATGATACCAATGTCAAAGCAATACAAAGCAATTTCAAAAACCCCATATATGAATTTACATCATTCTGCAGAACCTTAAATATAGCCAGTAATACAAAGAAACAGAGTTAATCTTTCAATGAAATCACAACAAAGCAATCTAGGGATTCGACCTTTACAGCAATTGCTTAAAAAAAGCCCCAAATGGTACAGAAATATTTGTGTTCTTGGTGCACTTCCTGACACCTGACCCAGCACAGCACACTTCCTGAGCACCCACAGCAGCAGACAGCAGGAAGCCAGCACAAACTCCAAGCTTTTAGAAAGTGCAGCAACAAATGGTTGAAGCACAGCTGAAGAACAGTTTTTGTCACTGAAAAAGCCCTCAATACATTTTTTAAAGGTCAGATTAGTAAACAAAGACATTAAAGAGCATCAACATAGTCCAAACATTTAAAAAAATCATAAAAGCCTGCCTAGTTTTTACTGAAAAAGCCCTGCTTTCACAAGTATTGCGACAGCAAGTTCAATGCAGCCACAGGCTCATCCCCCCTTTACATACCTGCTGACAAACTCTTGGAAAGAAGAAAACAGTAGATAATCAATGGCACTGAAATCTTGGTCTGTTTCATTTAAATGGAACTGCAAAAACACCAGCTCCCTTTTCTTCACATCACGAGGGCCTTGAACAACCAAAGCATACTTCTGTAAGCAAACAGAGATGGTGAGAGGAGCAAAGGAATCCTCATTTCCTGTTCATTAATTTACCATCTGGCACTAATACTCTGTAGAAATCGAACAGACACACACAGAGAGTTTCCTGGCTGCTACCAAGTACACATCTATTAAAACACCTAACAAGAATGCCACTTCAGATCCTCCTTTTAGTTTGAAAAGGAGGTCTTTACACCAAGATTCAGTGTTTAAATATTAATATTTAAGTGCTGAATATGGTAATTTGTGGGTTTTGAACATTTGTTTATCAAGAAGCAAGCTTCCCTGCACTTCTAAGGGCAATTTCAGACTATCACTCCTCAGTGTATCCATCTTGCTGGCTCAAAGCATTTCAGTGAAATGAAGCACTTGGTGACCATTTAATATTCTTCCAAGTGTGACAAACATGGTATGTAATTCCCAGCAGGAATTAATGTATGAATTCCCAGCAAACATAAAAAAAGAGATTAGCTATCCTCTTTTAATGGATACTGACACTGCCTTCAATCAGAGCTAGGTTTACCATATCAAGGAAAATGCTTCCCAGTTCATTTAGGAGAAGAATGAAGTGAGAGCTTCACTGTGAAAAATGACTTATTTTATCCCATTAAGGGTTTTGTGCTGCACACACCCACAGGACAGCTCATTTTCCATAACACATATATACACTGATGGGGTCTTTTACATTTCTGAAAACAAAATGACAGCTGGCTTACAAAACATCCAAACCAGAAGCAAGGATTTTTTTACAGCACGTAGTACATACTTTTACTTCCCAACAAGATTATGAGCAGAAACCCCACAGTGAATAAGCTCTGTTCTCTTATATTATTATATTGTTATTACCATAGTTTGATTAGTAAAAGGATCTGTGTAGTTGATCCTCTGAGTGGTGCATTCAATGTCTCCTGGCTGACCTGGATTTACCAGAGGTGGAATGTGATCGTAGTAATGATGTTTGCAGCTGAGCAGCTGAGCCTTGCCTGGGTAAAAGGCAATACCTGTTTGGGGAGAAAAAACATTGGAGAGCACTGATTTCCTTCCTGAGGACATTGATTTTCATTCTGGAATTTAATCCCACAGGATACTGAGCTGTCTTTAAGATGACACAGAGCAATCAAATTAAAGCATGCACTTCCACATTTTTCTGGAGCAGGACAAAAACACCAACAGCATCAGGACAGAACCCCCATGATGCATTGAAAAGAATCAGGGCTCATATTCTGTTACAACAGTTCAAGGTTCATAAAAGCTACCAAGTTTCCCACAAGCCAGCAGCTAATCCATCAGTCCCTCTCAATCCCAGATGAATCTGTAAAATATGTTAGGGAGCATCAAATGGGACATGTAGTGCTTTAGTTTTCAGATATTAGCATTTAACACATCAAGTGTTAATTGGAAATAATGTACATACCATACATGACAGATCAAAGATCACTGGCTCAGCTAATAGAAGTGAAAAGATGCTCTTCAGAATACAATATCTTCTATTAACTGAATGTGAAACCATGATAAAAATCAAAGCCATCAAACATGCACTAACTGCTGCCATCCATTATTATTTACAGCACTGGGCAGGGCAGGCAACTACTCCACCTGGATGGAAACCCACATTTGCCATAAATCTCCTGTTTCAGTCTAACAGCACATTCAAGCAACCTCAGCCACCTCAGGTTTGGAAGGCTAGCAAAATACAAGAGCCAAACCTCAAAATCCTTTTACACCACCTATGCCATATTTATTATAGGAAACAAGTTTGCTGGAAGATAATCTAGTCCAACTTAAAAAAAAAAAAAGAAAAGAGTATGATTGATTAGATGTAATTAACTCACAACTGAGATGACCTGCCCACCAAAATGTGAGATGTCAAAGCACTCAGCATATATCAAATGCTTTATTCCTTTCTTCAGAGCTCCAGGCTTGCAACTCGCCATCTCATCATTTTAATAGAGCAATAAAACAAAGGACTACATTGATTTAGGTTCTCTGATCTGCAGGGATCTCCAACAATACCTTTCAATTTATATGTAGGCAGCTCTGCTTATTTTCTTCCTGTTGCTGTATGAAATGCTCACATGAGGGGAGGAAAAGAAAAGGGAAAAGCTTGAGTTTGCTTGCTCTTATAGTCAGATTCATATGGCCCAAACATAAGGCATTATTTCCAGAGCTGGGCTAACTGGCCATAGAGAAAAACAACTACAGTAATATGGCAACAACTGAAAACACCTTTCAGCCACAACTACTGAAGTGGGTATTTGGAAAATGTGGTAACACTTCAAACAGAAGTGTTATTGTTAAACTGGAAACTCACTGATGACTGACTGAGTTGCATTTGCTACCATGGCTCTACTTATGAATGGCTACTGGACAATTAAAAAAAACTAATAACAACAGAATTCACTATTCAAAAAATGCCCCTGTGGAGCAACTCCTCCTGCAAACTGCAACAGTTTCTGCTGCCACACTGCATTTTTGTGCCAACATTGTTCCCTGCAGTCACATCATATTTTCATTGCCTACTGATGTAATGCCTTGTTGTAAACAAGGCAGGGTGGAAGTAGAAAGTGGCATTGTGGTTATTTTGTGGTTGATTTGAGAAATTCACCTCTTTACTGTGAATGGCATCTCATTGCCCAGTGCAGCACTGAGCTCCTGTGTTACTCCTGTGTTACTCCTGTGTTACTCTGTTTGAATGATAGTTTGGGGAATATTTCCAAAAGAAATTCACTTTCTCCCCTAAAAGAGGACTCATTTCAGAGTCTGAAAACATTTTGTATCTATGGAATGTTGCATTATTCTCCACAGCTTCTGCCATTCATGTTATTGGCATGAAAGCTCACAAAAACCTCCTGTACAATGTTACCATTTCTGTGCAAAGCCAATACAACTTTTTAATCCAAAGTGAGGAAATGAAAGACCTGGATCAAGTATTATATGCACTCTGGGCTCTGAAGAAGGAACACCAAAAATTTAAAACAATCCAAGAAAACCATGAACAAGAATTTAACCCATTTTACTTGTTACCACTCTTACCAGGTGCATCATACAAGGACACTTCCTTGTAAGTGACAGACATCACTGGGTGCTTGAGCTTCTCCCTGAAGTCACTGATGGTTTGGTAGACAAGGAACACAGCTACAGCCATGAGCAGCAGATAAATAAACAGGAGTATTACTGAGAAAACATTCTTTAGGCAGGTCTTGTTGAAACGCAAAGAAGGGGTAGTGGTACCCAGCTCACCATCTGGAACCAAACAGAACATGGATTGGGACTCGAACATACAGATATTTTTGCTGAATTTTCATTTAAAAATCAATCATGTGAGAGGAAAGTAAGCCTCAAACTTGGCTTGATTTTAAAAACCACAGCTAATTCTAGTTTTGATGATCAGCCAGGCAGATACTTCCTTCTCAAGTATGAGGTGTAACCAACCTAAGATTGTGCCTCCTTTTCACATGCCAGAATTTGGCACTCTGCTTAAGGCCACTGCAAGCAGGAAACAAGGTTTGTATTCAAGGACAACTGAGAAACAAAGTTTATTTAAAGTTCACAAGAAAGTCTGTTGATGGTCAATCTTTGCTTCTAGAATAAAAAACCAAAACTCTTTCGCCCCCAATTCCAGTCTCAAATGATTCTTACACACTCAGAATAGACATCAGTGGAGTGACTGAAGTAACACTCATGCCCAGATCTATGCATTGCATCTCTACCATGGTAGAAGTCACCAGACACTTGCTACCCTCTAGCTCATAATTCCTTGTGCACGTTAAAAACTTCCATAGAAGGATTCTTCCAATAACAGCTAGAAAGAGACTGACCCAACTTTCCCAGAGTCTCCTTTCCTTCAAATCTTGTTCTCTTTACATCTTCTCAGTAGTCTCACTCACACACAGACACTGCTTTACCCATACCCCTCGCATTTCCCATTTTTTTTGGCAATGCTTCTAAGGCAAAGGTTCCTGTACTCCTGAGTTACACATCATGTTTTGTCACGAGTGATATACATCTGAACCCACAAAATTTTGTGTTAAAACTCAATGTAAGAAAGGAGATAAGCAGCCATGCTTCCTGCTGACTGTTCTGTGTGGTGTCACTTAATGAGTCAGGCCCTCTCAGGCCATGCCACACACTGCTCTCCAACTCTACAGTTTGGTGTTTGTGCCTTCCCAGAGCAAACAGGAGCCTTTTAGTGACCCTTATTGCACACATAACCACTTACAAATGTCCATGGGCAAGTTACATGCCAGGAGATGGCAGCCAAGGCAATTAGGACATTAATATGCATAAAATTGCACTGCTGAAACAAATATGTCTTTAACAGCTGCAAGGCATTTAGGCCATGTTCCTTTCAGGCTGGCTAACCTCAGTGCCCACACTTGAGCTGCAATAAGCCCATTTCACACTGCTCCATGCCCTCCAAAAGCAGCCTGAACAGTCTAACCAAGAATTTATGTTAAAGCATCTATTCAATATTGCATCTTGCTCATGTAAATCTGGCACAGACTCAGCCTGCAACCCACTGCCACTCACGTGAGACACAACATCAAGGAAGATGACACACCAAACTATCTCAGAGTCAGATATGCTGAATGTGTTTTGATGGAGCACAGTTCCTGACAAAGAAACTGATTTTCCTATCAGTCCTTGGATAACCTCCCTGGCTTTCCATTGGTACTGATTCACATAAAATAAGTAAATTAAATTAGTGAAGTAAGGGAAATAAGTAGTGAAATTAGTGTTTTGTTTACTTTCAGAAGTGTAATAAAATAGCAAAACCAAAACAACCACAGCCACGCACTGCAGCAGGTAACAGGCCCTAAAAATCAGTAATTTTTGGGTCAATAGTTCTCACCTGGTAAAATAACAGAGCTGGAATCTTCATGAACTTCCATATCTTCTTCTCTCTCCTCTGTTGGATTTTCAGATACTCGCTCCACATCTTCACTCAGCTGTGTAGTTAAAACAGTGGTTCAATTTCCAAACATGCTCTCAACTTGCAATTGTTGGAATTTCTATGGTACAAATAAAAGAGGCTCCAACTAACCGAACACACAAAACCACATCCCTAGTCCAAGAGCACCCAACATCTGTTCCACTTGTTCACAAGACAAAAGCCACAGCTCGGTAGACTTAGGGCCACAAATTAAGTGACTTGCATGCTACAAATTTAACCTACTTCTACTCTGCTGCTTGAACAATAGCATCACCTTTCCATTCAAGTTCAAAGTAATTATTTCCCCAGCAGCTCCAACACACTTTAACCCCACAATTAGGACCGTGTTTCTCTGACAAGCAGGAACTTCATTCAGTCACTGAAGAATATATTTTTAGGCATAAGGAAACCACAGCACATAGCAGCAAACAGAGCATTAGCACCTCTTAATAAAGAGGTACAAAAAGTAGGAGATGCATTTTGACAGGTGTTAAGGCAAGGCACTGAAATACAGTCTCAGCCACACGTGGCTGGGTCATTATGAGACAACAGTCAACCATCTCTATATTTCTGGTCCTTATTTGAATTCACTGAGCAGATTATTATACATTAGTGGTTATGCAACTAATTAGTCTTCCAGTGTTTCTGAAACACCAACAGAGACCAGATATTTTCTTGTTTGGCTATTCAGAGCTCAGGGCTCAAACTGCCAGACCACTTCCATCAGAGTCAGAAGCTTGTCACAGCAGATACACATCACACTACATTGTGGAGCACTGCAGACTTCGTACATTATAAATAGAAAGTATCTCTTGTATGTTTTCCAAGCTTTCTTTCGTGGTGGTAACTGACACAGGGATTGCAACAATGCAAACCAAGGCATGAGCTTGCAGCACACCACATTAGCCTTGTTCTGTTTCAAGGGAAACGGGGGCACAGTCAATGCTGCAGCTGCACTGAATGCTATTAAACACTACACCCCTGACTTACACAACAGAAACGTGAATGTATCCATAAGGGAGTGCTTTTACTTCACCCAGCTTTAATTCAGTACTGAAATCATCATTATGCCTTTACCAGGTCATCATTAGCACCTATTAGGAAAGAGTCCACTCATTTTACACCTTCAAAGTCTGACGTAAAGTCTCCTTCACTTCCTGCTGTATTTCTGTGTTCATTCTCACATGCAAAGCAAGATGAAAGCAGTTACCCAGCTGTTTTTGAATGCTTACTACATAAATAAAGCATGATTTCCCATAGCATGAGGCAAGAAGTTACCTAACTTGTAGGCTAAAAACTCAGCTCATGTGCAAGACTCTTACCAGGGTCCAATTGAAGACACCTTTTTCAATTATATTCAATTATATATATTTCAATTATATATATTTCACAAAATAAAGGAAAATTAAACTGTGCTCCTTTTTGTAGAAACACACTAGTTCTGTTTATCTGACCCAAATTAAGCTACTCTGACCCAAGAGAAGTACTCACTGAACTCTTACACTAGTTACACTAAATCAGCTAAGAAACCAGCTCCAATCATACTCGTGCACATTGCTGATACCAGAGCTGATCCAACAAATGTAAAGTAAGGCACAAAGTCACTGCAGTTCCTCAGCTGACTCCCACACCTCTCTGACTCCCCAGCCACAGACACCTCAGTGACTGAGGTTATTGGGAAGGTAAGTGAATTCTGTTCCTGATGGCAAGAAAATCTCAACACAAATTTTAAAAAGAATAAAATAAGCAACATTTCCTATCCTCTCAAGAGGACCTACAGCAATTTTTTTCAACAAGTGGAAGAAAAATCATCATAGAGGTAATTCCCAATCTAAATGATTCAGTGGTAAGCTCAGAAAACACAACCTTTCAGCACTCCTTAGAAACAAACCAAAAAACCCTAAACAATATGCAACTTTCTTATCTCTGTTCATGACGTTTTACAAGCTTTCCACTGATAAAGCCAGAGAAGGACAACCAGGCAAGAGCAGGACTACTAAGAGTGCTTCAGATGCAGTAAGCAGGTTGAGCTGATGTGTAAGACAGCTAAAACCAGATATATTTTACTGCAGATCCTGAACTGAGGTCACCAAGATCCCAACACTGTGCATGGCTCAGCCACTGTGCTCTGAGCAGCACACAGCACCCTGACTCGACGAGGCAGGGCAGCACAGACCTACAAACCCAACACCTCACACACACACACACTGTACAGCCTCCCTGGGACTGGGAAGCCAGCACAGGACCCTGCAGGACAGCTGATTCCAGTTCACACTTGCCACTCCCCCTGGATTCAGGGGCTCTGCCAACAGCAAACCTGGAGCATGCCAGCCAGGTTCACCCTCCCAGGCCAGCCCTTCCCACGTGGTATTTTTGATAAAGGGGTGAAGCATGGTGCCAATCAGAAGGAGCACAGATTGCAGGGTGGTTGAGCTTGCAGTAGGATGCAGAGACAGCGCAGGATGTCAAGGGCAGGGAGGGCATGAAGCAGAACTTCACTCAGCATTCCTCTGGGCTCAGCACATACAGCTGAGGGAGAAACAACCACAGGAACCTGCCCATGTCCCAGCAGTACTTTTTAGTCCTGCACACAGAAAAGCACTGGCCAAAAGGAAGCTCAGAAAAGGCAACTCCAGACATTTGAGCATTCCTGCCAGGGGCAGAAGCAACAAAGCCTGCTGTAGAAGGAATGGACACACAGGTGCTGCACTTACACATACATCCTGTCTTGACTCCTGCCACAGTTTGGGATAAACCCAAACATGTGGGGAGCAGTGTCAGTGGCTGATACTTATGGTGGAAACACAACATGCATCGCCCACGTCCACACTTCAGGCATCAATGCAGATTTATTAATTCTCACAAGCACCTTCCCTAGGTACAAGCACACAAGTCAACCCTCTCTTGACAGTCACGGGCTAAAACCTTCCCACTGGATAAAACTCCCTTAAATAAAAGGAGAACTTGTTCATACAGGCCTTTTGCTGATCTGCTGGTTCATCACCTTCCAATGCCTTCTAGCCTGGCAAGAAAACCAGAAGCTGAAACTAAACAGACTGTACCCCACTAAATTAGAATGTATTAAAACTGAGCCTCAAACTACCCGTCACATGTAGAGGGAGGAAGATATCTACATTCCTTTTGCCTGCAAGATACAAAAGTGCTCTGCTGTAAGTCTCTACCGAGCTGAACTTGGCACAAATTGCTTGTGCGTCTACTAGGAGAGATAGGACCGAGCAAGGAAGCCGGGCTGCTGAGCCTGTACATTGATATGCAGAGCAGGCGCTGCCTCGGGCTTTTGGCAGGGTGATAAAGCGTGCTTCAGCCTCGGGTGCGGGAGATCTCCTACCCCAGTCGCTTCTCCCACCCGGTAGACCATCAATCCCCCTTGTCACCAAACCCCGGCTACAGAGTCCAGCTGCACCCACCCCACACAGCGGCTGACCACTATTTTAACCCCGTTCAAAGGTGAAGCAGGGAACCGTGCGCACCCGGGAGCCACCCGGTGCTTTCTGCCGGCGGCAGCTGCCGCCTGCTGCCCCAGCCCGCAGCGCCGAGCCGAGCTCACGGCGACACGCGGGCTGTCCCCGCCCGGCGAGCCCCCAGCCCTGCGCGGCCCCCCGTACCTCCTGGTAGGATGCGGACACCTCTGGCTTTGGCATAGCATCGGCGGCAGCGGCGCCGCGGGGCCGGGCAGCGCCCGCCGGCACCGCACGGGGCGGGGCAGCCACGGGCCGGGCCGAGCCGAGCCGAGCCGAGCCAGGCCGAGCCGAGCTGCCCGGGCCGGGCCACGCAGGCGCCGCCGGGACCGCCGGGACCCCCGAGCCGCTCGGGCCGGCCCTTCCCTTCCCTTCCCTTCCCGTCACGGCCGGTGCCCGCCCCTTGCCGAGGCTGCCGGGAGGCGTAGTCCGGGCAGGGCGCTCCGGCTGCTCGGCGCACGCCTGAGGGGCTCTGGGGGAGGTCTGTGGGAACAGCTCTCCCACCTGAGAGGCGCCCACGGGGAGATGAGACTTTTCTGCTTCACAGCGCAAACTCTGCTAACACAAGCGTGAAACATACAATTTCCAGACTTGGAAAGCCGGCTCCCCCCAAGCTGCACAAAATACTACCTTTAAATTTTTTTAAAATGTAATTTTTATTTTCTTTTCCTCAAGGCTGTTACGAGAACATCAGAGCACCAGGCGTGCTTGACCAGCAGACAGAACTCCTGCAGGGCTCCTGGAGTCACCCACCCACGCTGTGCCCGCAGCAATGGGGCACTGCAGGAAAATAAAAGCAAAAACCACGTAAGGGCTGATTCGTGAGCCACGTGGCCGCAAACACCTACACAGCTATTTATTTTTTTCCTTCCCCAGCGTGGAAGTAATTGTTAACGTTGCATCATCAAGAAAAAGCACGTGCAACTTTTTTTGCATTGAGATGCAACACTGTAAGGGAGTCTCTGCTGAGTAGATCATTTCCCTCTGCCTATGGCCCACACCTACTAAGTTAATAACCAAGATCTGAAGTCCTTCGACAATAACAATCCTATTATACATTTGAATTGCAGCTCTGTAGTCAGAAAGAGTGGATGCTGCAGGATCAAACACCCAGGCTTTAAATCCTTCCAATCTTCACTTGTCAGCGCTGCAGCAAGGCATGTGATATATGCATCTGAACTGTAAAAAGGTTCCAATTTTCTTAAATCTATATGGAATGATAAACAACCAGCTTATTCTTCTGCCAGTCCTGAATTTCTGCAGTCCCGTGCTGTAATTATAGCATAGGGAAAACTGTAATCTGAAAATTTCCTGTTTATTCAGGCTGTTCCTAGGCTAAAAATGTCTGGGTTTTTTAAGTCACAAAGATGAAGCCTGCACTATGTGCGCTGATTTTGTGAGTAACCATTGAAAACAGCTAGCAGAGAAACTTCAAGAGGGGAAGAAGGAGGAAAATTGAGAAATCTTTTATTAGTCGGTGTCCGTTATGGTGCCACCAAGTCCATCTCTAAACCACGTCCTTAGGTGCCACATCCATGTTTCTTTTAAATACCTCCAGCGATGATGACTCCACCACTGCCCGGGGCAGCCTGTTCTAGTGCCTGACAACCCTTTCTGTGGAGAAGCCTTCCCTAATATGCAATTTAAACCTCCCTGGCACAACCTGAGGCTATTTCCCTTTGTCATATCCATAGTTACCTGTGAGAAGCGGCAGACCCGCACTCGGCTGCAGCCTCCCTTCAGGCCGTCGTGGAGCGCCATAAACTCCCGCCGAGCCTCCTTTTCCGCAGCCTGAGCCCTCCCATGCCCCTCAGCGCTGTGCGAGGGGGTTGATCTTTTTCAACAACTGTTGTAAACCCCAGGCTGTGCCTGGGGCCCTCTCCACGGTGTTCCCTTTACTGCGGTCCCACCCCGCTCCCTTCCCGGGCCGCAGGCCGGGGGCGGTGCGCGCTCCGCGCCATGGCGGGCGCTGCGGCCCGGGGCCCACTGCCCTGCCTGCTGCTGCCGCTGCCCTGCCTGCTGCTCTTCCTGCTGCTGCCGGCCGCCAGCGCCGAGCCCGAGCTGCGTTTCAGGCCGCCGGCCGAGGCCCCCGTGCGGCTCTTCACCGAGCCCGAGCTGGCCAGATACGACGGGCACCAGGTAGGGCCGGGCCGCCGCTCTGCGCCGAGGCCGGGCCAGGCCCGCACAGCCCCGGCGCTGCCGCCTGCCCCGGCGCTGCGAGCGCTGGAGCCGCCGCGGAGCTCGGGTTTGTCGTGCTCTGCTGCCGTGCCGCCCCGCCACCCCTCCCGCCCTGTCGTTCTGGGCAGCTCTTGTTTCTCGGGCAGCGGTTTGTGAGAGGTTTGCCGTAGTTTGTGGGAGGTTTGCGGTACCCGTGCGCTCCAGCTTCTGCCCCCGGTGCGGCTGGCAGCTGCCGGCGCTGATGCTGCACACGCCGTTAGATAATTGGGTGCCATGTGCCATTCTACTCGCTCCCTGCTTGGCAAGGTACTCCTGCCAGAGAATTTCAGATTACCATGAGTTGGAAGCAAAATTCATTTTCTCTCAGTAATTCATTCAACCATGTACTTGGACTTAAAAAAAAAATATCCAAAAACAACAGCAACAACAAAACCCCACCAACAGCAAGACAGTTTTAGAGTGTTTAGCTTCCTGTGGTTCAGAAGGCTCAGCAGAACTCCAGACTAAAAACGGTAAAGTCCTGTATGGATACACATCTGCTTCTCTTTTGAAACACTTGCTGTCTGACTTTCTCAGAGTCTTCTCTAGATACTTTGAAGAGACTAAGCAATGTTTGACTAAAATTACATCTTATGTATAAAACACAAAGCAGAAGCACTGGCTTATTAAGTAAAACAGATGCCAGCAGATCAGATTTAAGTGTGTTTATGTATTTATCTTTGTTTCTTAATCAAATAATGCTGTTGGCCACACACCCTTTTATTTTGGGAAACATCCATCTGCATTAGGAATAGAAAGATGCAGCTGACAATCTTCAAGCAGACTAGTGTGCAGACAAAGGTGACTCGCAAAAGGGACATGTCTTCTATGGTTGTGCTGTTTAGATTAAAAATATTCTCATTGCTTATGGTTGAACCCTCAAAGAATATTAGGGGCAGTTTAAAGCACAAGCAAGAGATGTCAAGAGAGGGAACGTGCATGGTGGCATAACAAGAGTAAACATACAACAAAGAATTTGGGTCCTAAGAGCTTGTGGATTTCACAGCTGAAATGAACTGCTTTTTTGCCTGTGCTTAAGTGCTGAGGATGTATTGATGGCTTTCCCTCCAGGAAGGACAGCCCATCTACCTGGCAGTGAAGGGAGTAGTGTTTGATGTCACCTCTGGAAAAGGTTAGTGTGCTTCTCTGCTGTCTACTTTGCTTTCATGTTATTATTCAGACTTTTGGTTTTAAACATTCCCAGCGTATTGGAAGCCTGTAGTTCAATTGCAACAAGAGGATACACTTTTTCCTCTTCTAAAAAACTTGATTTTCCTCTTCTGACAGCTCCCCTACTAAGGTTTTGTCTAGAACTTACACTGCTCTGAGATCACAACATGCAGGCAGACAAGCCAGCACTGTCCAGGTAGCTTAGGCCCTGCTAATGAAAACTGGAAGAACTTCCCAGCTCCCTGAATCCTTGCCAGATGGGGTCAGGCCACATGGAAGCTACAGCATTTTACTGCCCTGGGTACATGAGCTGAGCAGATCAAACCTAGTGTGGATATACCCACTGCACAATATCAACACTGCTGCAGCTGCATCTTTTCCTTTTATGCTGGTGTTCACACCCATTGCTGTTTGTGCCTTCCCTGAGAACTGCAAATGTTTTGATTTGAGCTCCTGCTACTTAATCCAGATTTGCTGTAAGAAGTTTGAAGGGACCATGAGGGTTTTAGACACTTGCCTTGATGTCATCATAAGTAAACAAATGGCTTGTTACTGTGTTTGTACTAACCTTGTGTGGGCATACACATTGGGTTGGCTCATCTTCAAATCCTAAATTACACAGAGCTTGCAAATTCTGGGGTCTACAAACATCTCATGAGAATGTAAAGCACAACTCCCTGAATAGTAGGTGAATTTTAAGAATGCAGTATAGGAAGTTCAACAGCTGCATAAGCCCAAAAAGTAGGAAATCCAAAGTCAGTTCTGGAAAGAAGAGTCTTAGGCTTGAGTTGTTGCTTTCAGTTCAGTGACATTCAGTTCACAGTCTGGTGAAGGGTAGAGGCTAAACATACCCTGTACATTGTCAGATCATCACTGGATTTTATTTTTTTTTTTATCTGACAGAATTTTATGGAAAAGGAGCCCCATACAATGCTTTGGCTGGAAAAGACTCCACAAGAGGAGTTGCAAAGATGTCTCTGGATCCAGCAGATCTTACACATGACACAGTAAGAAAATGGGCCAACAGTTTAATTCCACTTTGCAAATTCTTATTATTATGCAAGATGATGAGTGATGGTTTTAAATTGTTTGTATTTATATAAGTTGACTCACATATTTAAAATCAAAATGCATTAGTTCTCTTTAGATACATAAAACATATTTACTGGTCATGAAAGATGCTAACAGCCTTCAAGAGGAGCTTTTCATTTCTGGAATCAATACAACTTCTGTAAGCATATAAAAGGGAAATTGCCTGCTGTTTAAAAAAATGCTCACAAAGACAGTAAATCCCTTTCTTTTCGTTTGGTGTATCCTGACATGGCAGTGAATGCTAGTTCTGGTGATAGGTTGTTGCTTGTCTGACCTGAATACCTTAAAGTTTTGTCAAGGCCGAACTTGAATGGAAAGAACATATTTACAGGTTGTACTATCAATTTTGTTCATCATGCTCTGATGTAAACCCAAAAGCTGACCCTAAAGTTAACAGTAACCATTAAAAAAAAACCCCAAATATGTAAATATCTCTATTTTTATTTCTTTGAGGCAGGACTTTCATTTCCCTGTTTCCTTTAGACAGGACTCACAGAGGAGGAGCTGAAGTCCCTGGATGACATCTTCAATAATGTTTATAAAGCCAAATATCCAATTGTTGGCTACACTTCTCGGAGAATTCTGAATGAGGATGGCAGCCCCAACCTGGACTTTAAACCTGAAGATCAGCCACATTTTAGCATTAAAGATGAGTTTTGAGGAACATTTTGGTACCTAGAGAATGCCTGGGCAGAGGCACAGCAGAATACTAAATTAATTTCCTGTGCTGTGGAGTTCATTACTACAATTAGCTACCATGAGTCAGTTCTCTGCTCAGAAAACAAGTGTATGTGTACACACAGCATAGAGGAAACAAACAGATCTGTAGTAGTGTCATACACCTGGGCTGTTTGCTGGGAATTACAGGAATTATTTAACCTGCAAGTTCTTTCTGCCAGGATTTCTCTGTTAAGAAGTGTATAATGTAAAATTTCATTCCTTAGAAGAAAGAAGAAAGCTTTTAATAATTGAAATATGACTGGTCTTTTTGTAAATCCCAAGTTGTTTCCCACTCCTTGGAAAAGTGTAAATGAATTATTTGGACAAGCTACCGTCAATTCTCTGTGCTTCATGTGAATGTAGGTACCACAAGTACAGAGAGGTGCAATACGCTATATACAGGCTTACATTTTCAGAAGCATTATGGAGTTTAATATTTGATGGGTTTGAGAATACTGGATATAAAGCCACTCAGTCTCCTCAAATGCAGTTACTGTGGAGTATTTCTGCAAAGCCTATGGCTGTAAACTGAGAAAAATAAATCTTTTTTCCCCCATGAGGACTACTGTGACATTTAAAATAAGACCATTATGTTAGGTTTGGTTAAATAACACTTACCTTTTTAAAAATAACCATCAAAGATGTCATCCATATTAGATTATGATGATTTCCTTGTATCTTTCTCTGACAAAAAGAGGAAATCCTAGCCCAGATATGTTTGCCACGTACTCTTACAGCACAGGTTTATTATAGCAGCTCAGTATCCTGTGAACATTGTTAGCATTTTTATATTAACAATTTCAGCTCTCATTTTTTATGTCTCTTAGTTTTTCTTTGTTCTTACCCTGGCTTCATCACTGCTGTTTTAATGAAGTGTGCAGTGCCATGTTCCTCTTCACCTGATACAACACTGCAGATCCTGCAGTGTGAAAGCAGACCCCCCTGATGGCATTTCCCTGGCTGCCTTCCAGCAGCAAGAGGACTGTAAAAGCCCAAGCTGTACAAAGTGCTGCCAATCCCTGACTTTCACTAACTTAAGTAGAATGTGAATTGTCCCATATGTGGATTTATCTGTCACTGTCATTTTATTGATATGGGAAAAACAAAGCAGCTGCTCCTAACTCTGTATTAATAATACAGATACAATAAAAATATGATTCTGTATTGTTGTTCTACTTCTTAAGCATTTGGGTAACTTTCTATAAAGGGAAGATTTTATTAGATGATTCTTCACCTTCTAATTTGCAGGGGACAGCTGCCTGTCAGTTGAATAACTAGAAAAGCTGTTTCTATGTTTTTGCCCATTCTTTCACAATGTTACAGATTTTATTCTAGATTTGTTTTGTTTCTCACCATTAGACCACTTCATTTGCAGGAGGGACTCCATGGGCACTCCCACTGTTGGATGGTGCTCTGAGCAGAAAAAAATAAATCAGCATCTAAGAAATTACTATTGCTTCAGATAATTATTATTTTGTGTTACTATTTATTATTATTATTACTGCTGCCCTTTTGATTAGAGACCAACAGCAGCTGGGAGTTTGCTCCTTGATGATACCTGTTGTCTTTGTGGGAATACATATGGGTTTGGTGGTTATGGTGGTTGGTTGTTTGCCATCATTTCACAAATAATTTTTCAGTGCCTATTAGTTTTTTTGCCCTTCTCCTCCTTTACTTGCATGCTTCCTGATGGGGCAGCTTCAGTAGTTGTGCTGCTGTGACTACTGTAGAAGTCCTTGCTTCATCTGGCATCATGATACCCAGCTGCATTTCAAAAAAACCCCTCTGCTGCTCAATTGCAGCTCATCACCACTGAGTGGCTCAGTGTTCCTGTTCTATGAAATCACCTTTGCTGATGTCAAAGCAGGTAACTCAGCTTCTGCTTGTACTGAATTTCAATGAGGTCGAAATTGAGGTTTTTTTCAATGAGGAAGTGCTCCTGTTGCAACAGGAAATGGTGATATAAACCCCCCTCTTGTATTGCAAGATCCTCACAAATTCAACCTGCTCTCACCCTCGTCTGTGAGGGAGATGCTTTAGTCCTTCCTTTCTGTTTTGAAAGACAAGGTTATCACAACTGAATGCACTTTAGAAAGCAAAACATTTCCTTTTTGGTTTTATTTCCATCTGGAAACTGAAGGTTTCACATTTAATCACTTCCTAGGCTATTTCACTTGGGGTTTACACTCAACAGAAGTGTTAAAACAATAAGGCTTTAAGTGGACACATCCTTGACACGTTTTCACTGACTGCTTTTTCAAAAGGCATTCAGAGTAGCACAGTATTTCTTTTAGTGTTAATTCAACAACACTACTTTGTGCCTAAGGTTGTTTTACTTACCAATGGCCTGAAATGGATTTTGCTTAAAAGCCAACTGTCAGCTATGGCTGCTTTGTTCAGGCAGCTGCATTTCCCTGACCTCTGTATTATTCCAGTAAAACACGTGCCCTCATGATCTATAAATTGCACTCAAAACAAGCAAGCTGTGCAAAGCCCTGCTGTAGCCCTCCTACTCCACACCTCCTTTGGAGAGTCTAGAATTTCTTTTCAATTCACTTGCTGCTTCCAGATAGCATTGCAAATGTCATTATTTTTACTGTGTGCTTCCAACATCCATCTTGCTAACTTAAGTCTAAGGTTTTAATGAATTGCTGCACCAAGAATTGCCTTCCTTTAGTATTTAATAAGAGTTTACTCTTCAGAATGTTAAGAATTATCAGATGGGCTCACTTACCTAGATGATGCATAATCTGATTTGGTGTTTCCCTGCTGGCACTCTTTGCAATAGTCCCTCACTTTGGCCCTAACACATTTGTGACAGGATAAATTCTATCATCCCTATTTAAGGACTTCTCTTATTAGCAACTGAAGCATAAGGACTGAAAGAATAAGCAGCAAAACTCAGTAAAGAGTTTATGAAATGCATATCCAAGTATTCTCTTTACTTTTTTGCAGTTGTAGAGAGTGCAGTGAAGAGAAATCCTCCTAAGAATGTGTTATTAGTTACTGCATCCTAATCTTACCAAGACCACCTGCTGGAATGCAGAAGCTCTGAATCCTGCAGATTGAGCAGCTGAGATTTTTCCAAGAATTTAGGATAAGACAAAGTTATTTCTTTTCTATCCATAATATGGACACCACTTTTTGATAGCACTTTGCCAAAATATGAGTCTTTCATTGACTTAAATCAGGTTTTGTATTAGTTTTCTTCTGCAGAAAATCCTTGTGAACCTTTGAAAACTGCAGCATAGGCTTATAACTTTGTGGTCTGCTGGTACCACTGACTGTGAATTCGTCACAACGTCAGTGTAGGAATCAATGTAGGATCACAGTTCAGACTGCACTTGTCAGACCTGCCAGACTGCCACATTTCAGTAAAAATTAAAAGAGGATGCTTATCTGTTTAAGGATTGTGCTCTGGAATGGAAGAAGCCTCAAAACAGTTTGTAAATCACCTCCTTTTACATTTGTTTCAAAACCACTATCAGGCAATACATTCAATAAATGATAATTTGGAAAGGTATCAAATTGCTGTAGTTTTCCCAAGAATCTGTAGAACAAGACAAAAAGGTTTGGATGACTTTCACATATATATTCTGTCCCTTAGAGTTGAATATATTTATCTGAAAAGGGCTCAATGTAATTTGCATTTGCTCAAGAGAAAATAGAAGAGATGTAGAAAGATCCACTTAGGAAGCCCAATGCCAATTTTTCAGCTAATCTGGTTGAATTGAAAGGAAAAGTGAAAAAAAAAAAAAAATCTGCCTACTACAGTGAGTGAAAAAGCTGCCAATCAGAAGGATTCAGCTGCACATCAGGAAGATGTGCTGAGCAGCTCTGATTAGTATTTGCATATTTTCAGATGAACACTGGGTATCTTGAAATCCCAGATCTGATGTAAGCAATGACAATCACACCCTTTGTTACCCATCATCCATTTATTCCTTTGCCTAATGTTTTCTTCTCCATACAGGAAAAAATATACAAACCATGCAATTTACATGACAAATCTGTGCCCCATAAGTAACATTCATAAAAGTGCACGTGAATCTATAACCTGAAAGCTATTTACATGGTATACAGAATGGTAGTTTTCAAACAAACTAGTACTTATCTGTGCTTTGAAGCAAACAAAAAAACACTAAACTTTTAGATTTGTAGCACTTCACTCAGAGCTCTGCCTCTGAGTGCCAGTTCAGACAATTATAATGTACATTGTGTCTGTCTGCTTTGGTAGAAAATTCAGTGCTGTATAAAAAGGTGATTTTTCCCCTCTGTAGTCAGTCAGAGACCTGGATGTGTGATAGGTGGGCATCACTGCTAGAAATACTCTTAACAGGCATGATTTTGACCTTGGCATGTCCAAAATAACCCAAACCCAGAAAAGAAAATAGGTGGGAAACGAGAATTTATCTTAGTGTGCTACTGGGACAATTGATACTGGCAAGGTAGATGTGGCAGAGCAGGTCTGATAGCAGTGCTTCCTATTTTTGCTTCTGTCAAATATGGCCAATGATAACAATGCAAACTTGCACCCTTATCCATCTGTTGGGCTTTACGTAACACCTTTTGGTTTAGCTTTTTTCTTTCTGTTCAGTAGAAAGTGTGAGTCCTGATTTACTTGTTTACAGAACTTACACTTAAATCTTGGCTTGGGTAATCTGTTGATGAGAAATCCAAACTAAGAGAAACAGAGATGAATGTTCTGTGAAAAATAGAGCTTGTGCACCTGGATGAACTGCAGAGCCACAGGAAGTACTCTTGAATAAACAATTTCTTTTAATGTTTCCTGTAAGTTATTTGTAGCTCTTGCCATCAGAAATTTTGTACTGTTGATGAATGTTCAGCTTACCATGTTCTGCAGTACTTCTTGACATGAGTTTTTATCATTCTGACATGAGATATTATCTCCTGAGAAGTGAGAAGTTTAGAAGAAACTGGGTGCAGGCCATCTTGGAGATAAGCCAGCCAAGAGAAATCAAAATATGACCTAATTTTCCCTCTACTTAAAGAAACCTGTCTGAAAAAAGAAAATAAATCAATGTCCCAGGGTCTATATTTTACCTTCCAGATTTTGCTGAAATATTCTCATACTGTGCAAAGGCAGCAGATAAAGCCTTGAAAAAGCCTTGAATCTAAACCCTTGCATTGTGAAAATTTTAATCCACTTCTCCTGGGGCTTTAAAGATTATAACAACTCAGATAGTGGCGTACAAAGTGTCAAACACATGAACTGAATCAAGCCAGGCCTAAGCTAGGAGGAATGTCTGAAGGTAGAGCTGAAACCTAGATCTTTTACCCTTCTTTTGTAGACAACAAAATCTTGGAATGGGAAAAAAATTCCTTAAAGGTAGTACTAGTTTCAGGCAGTTTGGGCAGACAGAATTAGATGGTGACTGAAAACTTCCTTGTGCCTTGTTCTGTGCTGCTTTGCAGGGATTCTAAAATCATGTGTTGGATACACAGAACTAGTTACCAAGCAATTTACTGCCTGGAGGTAACTTTATAGATTAAACTGATAACTGGTTCAAAATAGCCATGGCAGATCAAGAGTATACTAGGAAGGTTATTTGCCTTGTTGGGGGCTGTGGCTCCATAGCCTTTATTTTACACTGCAGATAAAAGTCCAGGTAAACTCAAAATTATTAATTACATTTATCCCTTTATTAATTTTTAAGTTTGAACAAAACTCATAAAAACTTTACTAACAAGAATAAATATCATTCCACAAAAAAGCAAAGTGTTCATTCTGAACTGTGCAGCACACCTAAGTATACTTAAGGCAAAAGTGGTAATCAAAGGGATTACATGCTTAAATTGAGATCACATTCTTAGGTAACATGTCTTGGAAGTGTCTCAGGCATTTCTAGGATTTTTCCTTATTTATTGTTTAACTATGCTCTGTACTTTAAAATAGATGCAAGACTTTTTAAGAATAGGGCAGTAGGACTTTCAAGGCATTTCTGAAGTATTTGCATGTTACACAAAGACAAAGGTACATGTGCACCTGAGATCACAACAGACATCCATCAATTTAGACAAAGGGAGCAGCAGTCTTACAGTCTTTTAAAACATGTTGTATTCCATGTATTTCTTAAACTGACCAGGTCACAAATAACACCCTGACACAGCAAAAATGATAGGCAGAAATGAGCTTGTAGGGACAGCTGAAAAACTCTCAGTATTAATGTGTGCAAAGACCAACCAATCAATTTTAGTGAACCTGAAAGGATGTTAGGAACACGAGCTTAGCAGGGATGTTTAGTATGTGCTGAGACTCTGTGATTCTACACATTAAATATTATTAATGTCCCTAAATTCTTTCTCACTTCCCCAAAGTGGTCTCCTTTGAGTTTAGCATGTTTTGCAGCTGGAAGAAAACAGGCTGCTGAAAGGTTTGTATGTGAAGCAGCAGTGCAATATAATGATGTGAGGCAGAGCAAAGGAAGGGGAGTGAAACTCTACTTATATGAAGCAGCAGGAGATTATAAATAAATCACAGGAGAGTGCTCTTTCAGAAGAGGTGAAACTTGCTGATGCTCTCAGAGATAAGGTTGAACTTGAGAACACATAAGTGTGACACCCTCTTGGATACAGTTCTCGGGAAATCAGCCTGAATTAAACAGCTCATAACGCTGGCTCCTTGCTTGAAAACCTCAGTCTCATTTTCCAAAAATATGATGCCTTGGCTTTGATACCTTGCAGGTGCCTGGATTCATGGAAAATCACACTGCTGCTGTTCAGTCCATAACTTACCAAGTTTTCCCATTTTGTCTTTAAATGATGCCCATTGCAGTTTAAGAAAGACGACTGGAAGTCAAAGAAGGCTTTAAGCTAATAAAGAGGTGACCTGGAACACAGAAATGAGGGTGCAGCTCTCAGCTTCACTACAGCTTTGCCATCCTTAATGGCTTCCTAGTTGTTAAATCAGCTGGTGTTTTCCTTGAATTCCTTGTGACTTTTATCCCTGCTGTGACTTCCAGCCTCTTGAGGAAGGTAATGTTGGCTGGATATTTGGGCTGGTGAGGCCCCAAGATGGCTATAACATCAAGAATGCTACTTTATGGAACTCTAACTTTACTTTCCTCACTCCAAAGAGGTATCACTTTGTGGTACTTCATCTTTCAGCTGAAGTGAGTGAGGTTTACCCCATGCTGATCCAAGTAATATGTATTTATGGGAAGCTTTAATACAAAGGAAAATAGTTACAAACCATTCTTTTACAATACTGCAGCTCATTTTATTGCAGGGCCTGTTGGAGGCAGTGTGTGTAAATTCCTCATGGTACTGTGAAAACATGAATATAAGCTAGTCTAAGTATTTGAAATGTATCTGGTTTATATTACTCTTTTAAAAACTCCTCCACTTGGCTGTTTGATTTAAGAACAACAGAAATAAATCAGGGTTTTTCCTGGTACTAGCTGGAAAATCATCTCACTGAATGTGTTTTCTTCACAACTGGGAATCTGCTGGCCCCTTGTATTTTTCATTGTGCACACTGCTGGTAATAATAATCACTGGGATGCCTGCATTAATTATTTACAAAAATACTTTTAAAAATCTACTTTAACTATATATATAAAAGAATTCTGTTTTCAGTGAAATTGAAGTAAAAGTAGACAGATAGACCTGAGAGGTCTCCATGAGCTACTGGAAAGCACTTCTTGATTTATAGTCAGAGCTTGGAAAGCCAAATGAATTCTGTAGAATGTTTATATAAAAGCATTACTCTCAATAACTTCCTCTAACTGGATTGTCCTTTCATTTTTCTCTTTTTCCATCAACTCGTTTAGACTGACTAATTGCACCTAAAATAGTTTAGATTTACTTTATCTTTTACTTTATACTTAGAATAACACCACAAAATGGATCATGCCAACAAGCAGTTATCTGAGGAAACCTACTCTGTTATTTCAGCTCACTCCTTTTGGAATATGGAAATCACTGAACCACATAGTAAGTTGGTATAAATTTAAATAACCATGAAAGTCAAGGGAGGTAAGTACAAGGATCTGATCCCCACTTAAAAATGTAACAAAGATTACTGTCCAGGCCCTGGAGAATGTCTCACCTTTAGACATCCTTTTAGAAACAGCATAACTGCAGTGCTCTTAATGGAATCATCCCAGATCTCCATTGGTGTTACTTCAAATAAATCCAGGCTTCTTGAATTTTAATGATTTTGCAATTTTTCCCATGTAACTGGAGGTACAGGTAGCTTTACACCAGAGAAGCCAAAGAAGGAACTCTCTGAATGGCAAATTCTTACCCTGTCTGGGACAAATCACAAAACAGAAACAAACTCAAATGTAGTTCATTATTCTGTGCCCCGCAATGTGGTTTTTTGTTTGGGGCTTTTTTTGGTTTTATTTTTTTAGAGAAAAAAACCCAAACCAAAACAAAAAACCAAATCAACAAAAAAAAGAGGGAAAAGTGGGACTATACTTGCACACCAGAGAGCTGGTATGAACTTTGACAGTAAGGCTGGTACACATTTGTTTACACATTTTCAGAGAGCACAAAACCCAAAAAATATTACAAAGCACTTAATCCAAGGAAGAACAGCATAGAAATTCTTTACCTGTTATTTATCTACTTCAGAAAACAGATTTTTGCCTCAAGCTGTAAATCATTAAGGCCTCTAACTTTCAACCAGTGCATCCCAAATTGGCTTTCTGGTTGATAAAAATCATCCTAATATGCCTCAGCACTGTGTTCTTTCAAGAGGGCCTACAGAGAGCCAGCTGTCTGAGCTGCTTGTGTTGCTATGTAAGATTTGAGCAAAGTGTCTCTCTGGGAGTTTTGTTTTGGTTCTGTCATTTAATATTCATGACAATCACCATTAACCTGCCAGCTGAGCTGCCTTAGCATCCTGCTTACAGACAAAGCCAAAAGTTTACTCTTAGCCCACACAGCTGCTGGCAGCCTCCATTTCCATATTACTGGCTATTTTGGCTTGTATTTCTTATATTTAAAGTAACAGGGTAAATAAATAAAAAAACCAAAAGAAACTAGGGAAAAGATAAAGCAAGAACATATTCAGTACTGCTAGTTAGTGATGACATGGTTAAGCAATTATTCTGATCATTCCAGCCAACACACCAAGGTTTTGGGAAAGCTGACAATTCAAATGCGCCCACTAATAATAAAATGTGATGGGGTAAAAGGGGTGGGGGGAAATCCTTGCTTTTAAGCAGCATGGAATAAACTGTACCACCTTCAAATTACTCACAGCCCACTGCATATCTGTCAAAACAATATATAAATATTGGGAGTAGTAAATCATTTCAGTGTCACTAAGAAGAAATATATTCATGCTAAAAGCAAATTCTGTAATTATGTTATTATTTTAATGTACATATTTTTGCATCAAGAATATCAGAATAATCCAATGATGATTAACACTCTAGACAATTCAATTACACAGTTTGGAGAAGTCCAAGGGTTGCTAAGTTTCCCAATCAGGCAGAACAAAATACACAGTAGGACTCTATCCTGCCAGTGTGGGGCAAACTGAAAAGCTCTTGGAGAATCAAGAAAACAAAAGAGTGACATGAGGAGGAGGGAGAAATCAGTGCTAAAAAGAGAGTAAGAGGAGAGAAGGACCCCCACAATCAAGGGAGAGAGAGGCAAGGGAAATTTTGATGTTGACAGCCACAGGAGAGTAAGAGAAGTCTGGAGCCTCACTGGTGTGGCTGGTTCCTCCCACAACCAGCAGGAATTATTTCAAACTAGTGAAGTGGGGAAAGAAGAAACACATGCTATAGAGTGAGCTGTTGGGAATGAAGTATTATTTTATATTGTACATAGTGATTAGAAGAAAGAGATACTGGATTATATTTCTTCCCTTAAATTCCTGTGATGTTTTTGTTCAGCTGCAGCTGGATGGACAGAAGGAAGGAGGGAGAGGCTTACTTGCTGCCTGAAGGAGGAAAAATGTTTTTCCTTATTTTACTCTACTCCCTGCAAGAGAGAATCAGGGATGGATTTGCTAAAAAACAGCAGTTGAAGGAATTAAGAGCTCAGTCTTCATTTAAGACTACAACATCATCTTTGCTAGGGAAGCATACATTTATTTTCTAGAGGGAGCCAGTCCCCCAGGGGTGCCAATTGCAACAATGTACTTCCTGAGTTTGCTTTCAAAAATAAAGGTTTGTATAAAAGGTCCTACCTAAAACTTCTGATAGCAGACTTCTGACACTTGCCACAACTTTATGAATGTTTCTTCCCCTCCCCACCAACAAAGAATTTAAGAAATGTGAGGAATGTGAAATACAAATATCTAAGATGATGAACAGCTGTCCAGACATAAAATGAAATTACCAGAACATGGAACAGTAGAGAAGAATAGAGCAAGGCCCTCTTCACTTGTATCTAATGGGCATCCCAATATTGTGAACTAAATCACAATTCACCAGCCCTTCCTGGCTGGAACCAGCTCAGCCCTTACAGGGACAGCCCCAGCAGTTGTCACCAGCCTCTTCCCGTGGAATAACCAGCACTGCTCAGTCTTGTTTCTGCCTCCTGCTGCCTTTAGGCTCTGCCTAAAGAACTTCAAGGCTCTGCCAACAGAAAGCCCATCAGGACTCAAAGCCTGATGAAAGCCCAAAAGGAAGAGCCAATCTTCTAGCACATCTTCTCATAGTGCATGTCCTTTCCCAAGCATGATTCTGTGAGCTGTGTGATGATGATGAGGTTTTCCTGCACCTTTAAGGAGAGAAAAGAGCTCTTATTCCAAGTATGACCATTATGAGGCATATACATATTATCCTACTTATGCAGAAAACAATGATTTTATATTTTTAGTAAAAGTTATCAATTAAGTGCCTTAACATCAGGAGGTGCAAAAATAAAGAAGAGGCCTCTCCTACCACATACCAAATAGAAAATCAGTACATGAAAAAAAAATTATTTCTCAGACTTCTTTCTGGAAGCCACTTTGTGAAAGATTTTCTCTTCTTCAAACCCAGCCCTAACTATGGCTTTATGACAATGTGGCATAGCTGTTTCATTTCCAAAAAGCCAGTGTGTTCTCATTAGACTGCTTCTGATCTCCCTATAGCCACAAGCTACACTTAACATTGTTTATTTTCTGTAATTTGTGAGATTGTGTTTCACCCTCAAGTACATTTCATATAAGTATTGCTCTACCCTCTGTTGATTCAAACCAGCTAAAGGAAGTAGGAACACGACAGCACAGTAACAGGCAACAGGCCTGGAGAGAAAGTTTAGAGAAGACTGCAGTTCAGAGAAGAGCTGTTTCTGTATAAGTAGAAATCACCTACAGGCAATTTTTCTTGTTTCTAGGAGCCTATTAACTTTGATATTTATGAAACTCTTAAGCTGCCCCTTTGGAAACAATCATAGCAAATGCTCCTCCAGATGGTTATGAAGCATTTCTTTTTTCTTTAGAAGTAATGAAAAAAAATTAAGAATTGTATTCTTGTAAATATACCATCAAGGCAGCTAAAAGAGCATTGACTGTTTGCTTCACATTTCAGTCCACATTTTTCAGGAACTCCCTACCAGGATACTTTATTAAATGCAATAGTAAATTCAATTTAGAAAGAGTGCTGTTTTCACTGTATTTTTCCCCCAAATGTTTTCCTAGATGGATGCTTTCATAGCAGTAGTTTTTTGTTTGTTTGCTTTGTTTCTATGCAACTTGAAATCATAAACCAATTTTCAACTAGTGTACATCAATAGAAACACAGAGCTCCAACTGAGCTATGCTGAATTTTACTATTTTGGAATCCAGTCCCCCCTCTTTTCCTTAGACCACAGTAACCTCCTATATATTATCAGCTTTCATGTTTTCTATGCTGCTCACAACCCTACATATTTTACATTATTTAACGCAACAATAAAGTACCTCTCTGATTATGAACACAATTACATATCCACTTTTCTTCTTTCATAATTCTAGACTTAAATGGACACTTGCTTTTGGTTAAAAAAAAAACAACTTTGGAACTTCAGAGCTCTGTACTTCACTGTACATCTGTGTACATTATTATCCTTTCCTTCATTTCTCCTTATGAAGAATATTAAGACATCCACACTACTGGGAGTTTTGACAAATATTGTTGCAAGATACAGATGAGATAACTACTTATGAACCTGAAGCAATTGCTAAATCTAGCTAAAAGCTGTAGAAATAAATCATATGTTTTGATGGTGCTTATTCTTGGTTTTGCAGGGGAAAAAACCAAACATCCCACCCAAAATTCAAAGTAAACATAATTTTCTAATTTCATGCTAATTTACATAATTAAATAGTTCTCCAGGGGTTTCACTGCCAGTCTATGATAACAACCATGCATTTTGGCTCTTGCACAGAATAACTACTTCTGATTATTGTTTTTATGCATAGTCAGGATTAGGCAAACATCTTTCTCAATACAACCCTGGAAAAGCTAAAATCCAGAAGGACTAAGGGCTTTTAAATATTCAGTATAGCAAATGGCAGATTTGTCTGCCCCAGACTTTAAGAACATGGTAATAAGCACCTCCCCTGTTTAATGTTTAGTTTAGAATGTTAAACAACACTTCTGATATTCCTTAAATTTCACTGTCTGAGGTAAGAGAGACCAAAATGTCTTTTCCTGCCTGTTTTCCTGAATGGCCTCAGAGAAACGCAGCAGAAAGTGGAGTGGAATGAAACCAGTTTGTAGTCCTACAGAAGAAAATGTGTTTGAAATATAGCTGAAGATGCAGACAAATAGGTATTTGCCTCCCAAGCACCAGGCACAAGACAAGCAAATAAAAAAAACATCTGAGCCATGTGGATGCAAACACAAGTGTGTGTATGTAATTTGAGCAAAACTGTGTGGCCTAGTCAGAAGTGTTACAAACGTAGGTAAGAAAACACTCCAAACCAGTGAAGTACTTTGTAGAATGATCCTGAATTAACACAAAGAAAGAAAAAAAGAGAGCAAGGATTTTCTGAGTGCAGCCCTGATTGAAGAGAGAGGCTTGGGCTACTGCCAAAAGAGCTGTTTCCTATTGTCTTTTTTTCCCGCTACATTCAGGAAAACAGGACCTCAGCCTAATCCTACTTTGATTACAAAGAATGTACACAAAGATACATCACTTTGTATAAACATTTCTGACATAAATAAACTAGAGGAGATCAAATATTGGCCGACCACTAAAGTCACAAGTTATGTAACTCCTTTCATATATACTGAGAAAAAATACACAGGGAAAAAAATTCAGCAAAATCCTGAAATATATCAGACTTTTAGCATTTAGAATTTGTAATCTAAGTTGGTTTTTAGCTTAAAGAATTGAAGATATAATATGAATATAAGGAAACATACACTTCACAATATACAGATGAAATTTTCTGAAAATCATGTGGAGATTTGAGGAATGCAAAAAATGATCTAGTCATCACATTACCTTGAAACTTTGAGCTCTCTATTACATTCCAACCTAAGCCCAAATTACCATATTAGCCTAGCTAGATCACTGAAACACAAATTCCCTGCACTCACCTTCATGGGTCCTTCTGAAAGCACTGCCTGAGGCACCTCTTTGTTCTCCCCTGTGTTCCCATCCCTGAGAACTCTGTGCTGGGCAGCAGTGCAGAACCCTTTGTTTCTACACAAGTCAGACACCCCGAGGTTCTCAGCCTCCACAGAGCTTCTGAAGAGTTTTGCTGCATTTGTGTATTTTTGATGCCTCAAACAAACAAGGGCTGACAATGTGCCTGCAGAAAGATTTCCATTGCCTTTCCAACGCAGCAGCTGAGCAACACAGAACCTGGTTCTGTACCCCTGACTCACACAGGTAAGCAAAATTCTCTCCTAATGCCCACTTTCTCAGAGCAGGATTTCATTGGAAGTTCTGAAGGTATGTCTCTCAATTTCTCTTTCAGAATAGAGTGTGCAGACTCTTCCAGAAAGGGGAAATCTAGTTCTCGTTTATATGAAGGTGCTCCCAGCTTAACCAATCTGGGCCAGAACCCCTGGCATGAAAAAAGAATATTTACCTGGAGAACTTCTTCCATCCAGCCTAACAGAGAACTTGCTTACACATAGTAACTGCTGAGAAAGACATTATAAATTCTAACTTGTTTTTTCAAATAGTCCTCAGTTATTGGCAGCAGGTTTAGTAGAATGACACAGAGCACAACTGACAAGAATGGGGTGGGGAAAAAAGTGCTCTTGTAGTGGAAGAAAAACGCATTTCTCATCTGTCAGTCTTGCTGACACCTCACCATCTCTTGTGCAGGAGAGCCGAGCAAGAGGGACACCCACACTGCCCCGTTCATCTCCCCCAGCTGCAGGCTCGTCCCTCTGGAAGGCGCTCCTTGTGCAGGAAAGCGGAGCAAGAGGGACATCCAGCGGCTGCTCCATCTGTGTGCACTTCTGAACAGACCTGGAGACAAACTCCGCCGCCTTCTGAGCCAGTCCGTGACCTTGCGGCACAAGAAAACATTTATGAGCCACCTATCAGACATACAGAAACAGAGGAAAAAATATTCCAGTGGCTGAAGCGCTACTTCAATCTCTGTTGAGCATTTTTCATGCAACTTACAGACTTCCTCACTGTGTTCCCAAAGTCCCACCCCCAAAATAATGAAGTTAAGCCTCAGAGAAAAAGGTTCTCCCTTTTTCTCTGAGGCTTAACTGCATCATTTTGCTTCTGAACTCTACATGTGAATTGGGATAGGTCTATTAACTTCCACGAAGCTACAATGTTCTGTGCCAACCCAGGATCTCATTCCAGTGCTTTGCCATTCAGACATGTATTTTTCACATCTACTATCTTCTATTCAAATATTTTCTTTAACCTTAACTCTATTTGTACTACTTATTTTTATCTGCATAGTAAATAGAGCTCCCGGGTAATACTGATAAAAATTCCAGAGAATTGGTTGTAAATCCTAGTATTAAGTGATTTGATCTTCATGTAAGAGCAAGGAGAAACAAATTATTAACTTTACTGTTAGAAATCAGTAGTATCTACAGTATTTGTCATTAAAAAATTCATGTCTTTCCTGCCATATCTAAACTATTCCTTGTCCATAAAAATATAGCTTATTTGGAAATCTAAACCACAACAAAAGGGCTTATAAACTCAAAAATCTGAAGACAAGATGAAGAAGGGAAACACAGGGTTACATTTTTAAAGTAAATATTAGCAATATTAATTTAGAAGTAATTTATTTGGAAAAATCAACTTTATCATTGCTACATGTTGAGTTATTATTTTTTAAAAGGCTTGACCCTTACAAACTTGAAAGACCTATATGAAAAGAGTAGGAAATGGGTTAGGTCTTCCATGTTTAGAGAAGAATTAAAGGCAGGCAATTGCTGACTTCATTGACAACAATGCAGGATGTGGAGTTAGGAATACAGTTAAGGGATGTGTTTAAAGAGCTTTTAAAGAGACAAGTGCATCAGTCAATGGGATAAAACCAGATAATATGATGGAATGAGCCAAAATTATCAGGATTTGGTGCTTATGAAAAAAACTGACATACCCAACAATTATTAGTAAATAATAGGAGAGAGGAGTCAATGCTGAAACCAGGACTGGTGATCTCTTTCTGTCTCCTTTCCTCTCTTTAATTAATCTCTTCCTTCCTGCCTTTCCTTTCACCCCAGCCCTTTATCCCAAACCCACACCATGTGCTTATACAGTATGTCAGGGATCAAAACACCAGTGTCCCTGCCAAGTCTGCAATTCACTAATAAAACTTTCTGGTTGTTTGCAGACTTTTGTCATTCCTTTTGCCCACGAGCATTTATGAATCTTGGGTGCTTCCTTACTCTTAAGCGTGCGGCACCAGCCTTAAGTGTATTGAAGTCTGTGGTATTTTTGGGGTCCCCTGGATGAAGGGAGGAATGATGAATCTGACTCCATGTTCTTAGAAGGCCCATTTATTATTTTATGTTACTATATTATATTAAAGAATGCTATACTATGCTATACTAAAGAATACAGAAAGGATACAGACAGAAGGCTAAAAGATAATAAAGAAAAAATTGTGACTCTCTCCAGAGCCTTGACACAGCTGGACAGTGATTGGTCATTAAGTAAAAACAATTCACATGTTGGATAAACAACCACATTCCAAAGCAGCAAAACACAGGAGAAGCAAATGATATAATATTGTTTCCCTTTTTCTCTGAGGCTTCTCAGCTTCCCAGGAGAGAAATCGTGGGCAAAGAGATTTTTCAGAAAATATGACAGTGATACTGACAGAAGTCCAAGCAACTCTTCAGTGGCTCAAACCCTGGATGACAGGGGCTGTCCCAGCCCCAGCAAGCCCTGCCAGCAGCTCTCTGCTAGGGGCACAGGCACAGAAGGATGTGCTTTGCCTGGGCAGTCACAGCCATGGCATTCCTGCCATTTCCTCCACAGCAAATCCATCATGGAAGATTTTATAGCAACACTTTGCAACACACTGAGCTCCAACTCATTTACATAAATCTGCCACCCGTCAAATCAGCTTTGATCAGTGCTAAATTTGCTGCCCAGTCATTACCCTCAAATGAACTAAAGTTGCCCATATGCTGAGTGCTGAACAGTGCCTCTGAAAAGAGAGACAAAGCCAGAGACACCTCATCTGTCTTTACTCATGAAAATCATTAAGTCTTTCCTAATTGCTGTACTCTGGAAATATAAAGTCCCTGAGATTACTACTCTGTTGCAGGAAAAAGTGACACTGGCTGGAAACAATACTTATGAACTTCTTTATTTCTATACTTAGTCCTTTGGAGGACTGCAGAAAAAAACATGTGAATTTTCTTCTATAGGAAGAGTTATTAATTATCAGGAGGGTACTTGGTAGAATTTTCAGCTGTACATCACTGCAGATGGATAGATACCAGACAGTAATGAAGTTATTATTACTTTCTAATTATTGCAATAGATTTTTAAAATTTAAAGGTTAAATCAACAATTGATTAATAATCAATTATTTAATCACTTAGGTCTAAACATATTGAAAAACACATTCTTATACGCCTATATAAAAAAGTAAATATTTTTCCTTAGTTTTCTTCTGCTTTCCAGTAAGAATTTACCAAAAAACTTTAAAATGGTGATCTATATTTGGCATGAGGTCACCCTGCTTTTGTACAAGTATTTAAAACATGCAACTACTCAGACAGGATTCCCCGAAAAAAACTTGGGTCCTATTCTGTTGGGAAATGTACTACTGGTTTTTACACCACATAGTCTTTGCACTAAGGACCTTGTTTCAATCAAACACTGTGATAAAGTAGCTGTTATTGTCCCTCCATTCTCCATACAGAAAATGGCAGGGAAAAAGTTACATCCAAAGTTTCATCAACACTTTACAGTTGAAACAGAGCAATAATTCAGATCCCTTGACCTAATGTTTTGTACTTTTCCAACAAATTTTCCTCCATTTGACTTCAAGAAATAACAAAATGATTATAATGACGAACCTCTTTTGCTCAGTAAAACTTTCCCAACAAATTTTCTGAGATCCATTTGATGAGCTCAGGGGCAGAAATAACAAAATGATTGCGATTCTTCTTCTGAGACATGGATCCAAACCAGCCAATGGCCGCAGGTTTAAGCATATTCCTTAACTGACCAGCTAAAAGGGTTAAACTGATTAAAGGAAGGAAACGGGTAAAAGGAACAGGACAATCAGGGATTTTCAGCATTCAATTCTCCTTTTCCAGTATCCTTGGGGTTTACAAATGATTATAGACAAAAGCTAAACCTGAAACTGGATTATTTTAGCAAAGTTCAAGCTCGAATCAGCTTTGTTACAAAGTTCCTCTGTTAAGAACTTACCATAGAATCATAAAATGGTTTGGGATGGGACCTTTGAGATCATCTAATGCCAAATCCCCTGTCACAGGCAGGAATGCCACCCTGGCTGCTTGGAGCTCCATCCAGCCTGGCTTTGAACACTTCCAGGGATGGAGCAGCCACAGCTTCTCTGGGCAACCTGTGCCAGCGCCTCACTAATGAACTTTATCCTAATATCTAATCTAAATCCCTCCTCTGTCAGTATAAAATTGTTCATCCTTGCCCGAGTAAAAAGTTGCCGTCCCTGTTTTGTATCGGCTCCCTCGAAGCTCCGGAGGGCACAACGAGCTTTCCCTGGAGCCTTCCCTTCTCCAGGCTGAACAACCACATCTCTCTCAGCACGGGAAAGGCGCTCCAGCCCTCTGAGCATCTTTGCTCTGCTCTAGACTTTCTTCCTAAACGTTTTTGTTACTTTTAAGCAACATTTCCAGAGGCGGAACGGCAGCACGGCCCTTCAGGGGCGGCGTTAAGGCGCGAGCAGCGCTGAGGGCGGCGCTGAGGGCAGAGCCTGCCTCGGAGCGAAGGCTGCGAGCGCTGGCTGGCCGCGAGAAGGCGGCAGAACACAACCCGGCAGGGAAACACAGCCTGCGGCAGGGAAACACAACCCGGCAGAACACAACCTTCGTCAGGGAAACGCTGCCTGACGGCCGGCCGGGACACCCTGCGTGCAACCCGGTGTCGGAATCCGGCAAACTCCAGGTAAAGGGCTTCCTGAAGGCAAGTGAGGAGCAGAGAACATCGACCTTTCCTGGTACAAAATACTAGGCCCAAAAGGATTGCTGGTTTACTGGGACATCCACATAAACACAGCCACGTTGGCTGTGAGGGTGAGGGCCAGGCAGAGCTGGATTTGCTGCTTTGCCAGCCTGGGGCTTGCAGAGGCGTCCTGGAGGCTCGTGGCACTGCTGTGTGGCACAGACTCTGAAATGCTCCTTTCTGGTCCTCTTCTCAGGCCAAAGCAGATGGGAAAACTGCCTGAGAACTGAATAAAATCTGGAGAAAGACTTCTGACAATTGACAAGTTAACAGCTCATACCCAGAACTGAAGGGATCAATGAGTTTTTATAATAAAATTACAACAGAAGGGCATAATTACTGTTCTTTATTCTTTAATATCATTAGCTTCTCATTGTGTCATACAATACAACCCTGACCCCACTGAGGTTTCTGAATAACATCACTGAACATGCACATTCCTCTTGATTTCTGACTCTGAGCCTGTTTCCTGAGATCCCAGCTGAAGGGAGCTTCACACATCCCAGGGGTTGGGCAGGTATCCATCTGCATTGCATAGGGAGAGCACTGTGTGCTCCAGCAGCAATAGCACAGGAACAACTTGGGACTGGAAAAACAGAAGCGCTATGGGCGAGTGTGGTCTCAGGTATGCAGTGCAAGATGCCTGCAGGCACACAGCAGGATTTAGTTGGATTCACATCCCACAGAAACATGACATATAAACACAAAAATAAGCAAATCAAGCTGCCAAAAGGAATGGTTAAAATGCAGATTACTGAAGCCAGGACAGCTATTTAACTATTGCACAACCTGATGGAGAGCAGGCTGTGATTGTATTCCACTGCTACCATCACCTGTATCTATTTTTCTGTATAAGAAATGAGGAGGTGGAAACTTAGTTTGAGAATCCTTAGTAGAAAGCACTGGAAAAAGAGCAAAATCTTACTATACTATACCTGGAAAAATGAAGGTGAGGAACCTCTGTACCAGAGGGAACTAAAGTTCAGGGAAAGTTGTGAGATACCCCAGCAAGGAGTGCACAGGCTGTGCAATGAGGGAAACCGTCCAGGAGGGCTGATTTACAGCACAAAAAAAGGGCAGATTTGAGACCAGTGCCTGGAAGAGACACACATCCCTACAGCACCACAGGGCACTGGCACCCTCTCCTGTGGCAGCAGTGCCCAGGGAACAGAGGAGGAAAGAACATGAGATGACTACATTGAAGATCAACAGTACCATACAGAAAAATTCAGGTTGCTAAGGGCTTTTTTTCCTTCTCTACCAGTGAATAAAGTCACATCCATTCCACTCCAGCACAGCCTGCTCTTCCAGAATTTAGAAGCAAGGTGATTTCTGTTCAGTCTGCTACAGAAAAAAGAGATCTGAATGGGGATCCATAGGCACTCCGAGCTAAGTCTCTGTTCTGAGCAAAATAACGACATGTAACCCAGAAATTCCCAGAAGAGTTGGTTACATCCTCTTTCCTGCTGCTCTGCATGAAAACAAGGTGTATCTTCACAAACTTCTCAGTAACAGTGCTGGCTTTAACAATTTGGTCCCTCTAATTTACTCTCACCTGACATCACAACCTTACCTGTGCCAGGACAACTGCTGGTACAGGCACATGTTGAATTGTATTGAGGAAAATTAACATCTCCTACCCCTTATCCTTTCCCCAGAACAGGTTTTTAGAAAGAATGAATTAGCTTCCCCATCCAACTCACTGTGCAGTCCCACCAGCTGTTACACTGGCACAAGTGAATACATAGGTGATGGTGGCAGCAGGCAGGAATGAGTGACACACAGACAACATTACAGTGAGAAAGAAAGAAGGGCTTGTGAAACCACATTCTCGTGGAGGCTGAGCCTGATCATTAATCACTGAGGAAACACATTTGACTTTGGCACCAGTCAAACTACTCAGCTGTTAACATATTAACCTGAGTGCCTTGCCAAAACTCAGGTGGTTTTTCCAGTTAAAAGATATGGTATAGAATTGAACTCCAAAACAGTGCTGCATTAATTAAGTTCCCAAATAATAATTAGTTTTAATGGTTAGTTTTAATAACTGGTATTAATTTTTAATTTCAAAGCATTCCACTTCCACCTTGCTCACTGGGCTTTTCAGCCCATCACTCACGGCAGAGCTGCAAAGGTTGCTGGATCAGCTAATTCATTCTTTCTAAAAACGGCAGAGGAATGGGAAAGGAGTGGGACTCTTCCCACTACTCTTCCAAAGTAGTAGCTCTGCTGCTGAAAGCACAGGGACTTTCCATCCATCCTCCTGATAGCTCTCAGGAGGTGTCTGACACTGTTTCCAGGCTGTGCTCCACACCACAGCTTCAGTCTCTCAGCTGTGCCAGCTCCAGGTACTCAGCCTCCTTGCTGAGTTGCACTCCAGCTGAAGGGTGAGAAACCTCCCACACAGACAAGGCAGAAACAACAACTGACTTTACTCCTTGCTTGTTTTATTTTTCCCCCTCCAAATTTATTTATCAGCTCTAGTTTCAAGATAAAACTAACAAACCTTTTACAGGGTCAGATCTTTCCCAGCTGCGCAAGAATCAAACAAATCAGACAGCTGAACGTGCCCGCAGCGGGTAAAGCAGGATGCTGCTCTGGGAGCTCTTGCTCAGCTTTTCTTTACTCTTACCCAAGATAAGCTTCCTACTCACTCTGTGGTTTTTCTGTTTAAGTTCTCAAACCCAGCTCCTTCTGCATACGTGCTTCCCCAGCAAGATGACTTAATATTGCTGATCAGTACAATTTGTTCAAATATTCAAGTAGCCTCTGCTAATTGTTCCCAGAACTGATGACATGCTTAAGTATCTTTTACAGCACAGTACCATTTCTTTAACATAGAATTGCAAGAAATAAAGGGCATCAGTAAAACCTCCTGATTTCAGGAAAGCACCTCACTAGTTAATAATGGAATATTTAAGCACACACAAACACATCTCTTTAGCCCAGCTGTTTCTTCCCCTTACATACAGTCACACATGAAACAGCTTTAAATGGTCATGGGAAAGGAGATTTTATACAAATAATCGTAAAAAAAAAATACTCAGGGAGAATCAGCAGTTCTAGTTTTCCCCCTTGCATGTTGGACATTTTGATCTCAAAACAATATAAGCTCCACACCTATCAAGAAGGGATAAAACATTTATGATCCTATATTGCATAATACCTGCACATTTGAAGGTAAGTAGTTACAGATATTTTACAGAGACATTCTCTCTCTTCACCATTTTGTCAGTTCATATTTCAAATCAGGCTTTAAAGCTGCAGAAAACACAGTGGCTGCTAGAATGAAGCAATAGTCAATATTGTTGTAAGATAATTCCAAAAATGTGCACTGTAAAACTTATAAAATTTGCTCAGTACCACATAAATTACTACTATATCACCTGAAAAGACTGAAAAATACATTTATTTAGACTTATTTCTGTTTAAAAAAAAATCAGGGAAAAAATTCAGGAAATTCAGGATGGCATTATACAAGTGAAGTTATACTGAACCCTCATGTGCCACAGTGCTTCTGCTTGCTCTGCTCAGTGTTTATTTTCATTTCTGAGTGCATCAGACTGGCATTCCACTTGTAGGTGTAGTAAGAGAAAACCAAACTCGAAGTGCCTTTGTACAATGTACAACTTGCAAGCCTGGATGCCTACATAAAGCCAACTAAAGGTCAGAGCAGAGGAGCTGTAATTAAAGTTGTCATTTAGAAGAAACTCAGGCCTCACTCCAGAAATGTATCAATGAAATTGCTTAGCTTTCAATTGCTTGAGTCCTATACAGAAGGTCAGCAGTACTTTCCTAGACTGGATCCTAAATTTGCATTGGGATTCCAAGTAGTTTGCAGCACATTCAATTGCATTTCTAGCAGGAGTGTTTCTCCCTTTACTTCATTCCATGCGGCAGTACTCAGCCATGGATTGCTTAATGCCCATGCAGCCCCCTGCCCTTATCACAGCTGCACCTGCAGCTGTATTAGGCAGTTTTAAAGCTTTGTACTAAGTGATTTGTGAGAATTAGTTACTGACTCAAGTAAAAGGTAGTACCTCTAGCAGATGGGCCACATTTCCATCAGTATTGGTAAGATGGACTCTTGTCCACTCTGGCTCAAATTATAGGGAATTCTCCAGTTTTAAAGTTTTGCCAGTCTTGTCAAGAAGGTGTAGTAACAAAGGCCAAACACCTGAGCTGGCCTGATGTACTTTTCCAGCCCTAAGGGTTGTTTTTCCCCGGTTGTTTTTCCCCGTGGCAATGAGGCTGCTGTCCCAGGAGGATGAGGGAAGCGCGCAGTGTCACGGCACACACGGGATCAGCGCGGTGTGACCACATGTGCGGTGCCTGCTCGGGGACAGCGTGTCACTTCCCACAGCTGCCAGCACAGCACCTCCCCACCAGCATGAAATTGTCTCTGTTGGAGGGGGAAAAAAGAAAGACAAGATACCCTGATTATCATATTGTGTTCCTCATCCTGTCAAGTGACCCACCAGGCTGTGGCGAGGCACGTGAGGCCGCCTCCATCCCACCACGTTATACAATTTGGTGGTAACAGAAGTGGGCATGTTTGCCAGATGACTGAGCAGATATGACATTTAAAAATGTGTCAACTTTGCCCCGGACAATCTTAGAGAAAAAGCAAACAAGAGTTTGTAACCCAGACCCTTCCATCATGCTGATTACAATCTTTGGTGATTATTTTTCTCCGAATTTTTGTCTGCAGTGTGATTTCTCCTTCTCTGTTCGACCTCTGCTGTGGGAATGTCCCCATCTCCAGTGCCAGTGATGGGAAAGCAAGAGCAAAACTGCTGTTCTGGGTCACATGAGCTGTCACAGAGACCCTGACCCCAACCCCAACTGGGGTTTTTAGTGTGAATCTGGGAAGGCAACACATGTTTAAGCTACAGCCCTTGCATTTGATCACTAAAATCTGAAGTGAGCACATTCTCCACCTCATGACCAAAGCACTGGGCATGACTGTGCATCCTACTTCTGCCTAGTAAATACCTGCTCATCTCACTTTTATCTCAAATATTCATGGGAGGAAGCAGCTTAAATTTTCACTGAGCGTGTGATTTAAATTAACTATGCAATTTCCTGTCCAAGTCCATCAAGTTATATTGCAACACCATTTCTGTTTAAGTGATTTGCAGCCCTCTTCATCTCTAGTAATTTAGGCTTCCACAGAACAGATGGCAAACTAATAGAGGAATGCACAGTCACAAATACATGGAGCATTCACTGCCTGTACACAGTGACTCAGTAAATGATTCACCCACTTTCATAAAACAGTTGTGACCTTTCATCTGACTACTTCCTCAAACAAAATACAGAGGAATATTAATAACATATGGAAACCAGGAACCAACAAATTGGGGGAATAATAATAGCTCATCTCATGATTTTTTTGCTATTGAGCTAATCCTTACTCCAGGCTCTGCATCTCTCAAATGTTTCTGTCATCTCTTGCTACTCTTTGACTACTTCACCAGATCCACTAAAGCAGAGGCTGCTCTTTGTTATGAAAGAAGTAAAGGCAGAGAATACCTAAAGGCCTCGCAAAGGGATACGTTTTTGGAAAAATATTATAAAAATAAACAATATCATATAACTAATATACCAATCTGCAGATAATGTTGTTCTATATTTTCAAAGTAACAACACATATATGCACAACTTCCCTTTTTGCCCCTTACAGTGTAAAGCTGGTAACAAGCAACCCTCAGGACCAAGACTGAACTTCATCAACAAACACAACTTATGCTGAGAATTAGAGATGGCAAAGCTGTGCTACAATATTGCACCACAGATGTTTTTGCCACCACATATGAAAAATCTCAGGCATAAAATTAAACATGAGCAAAATCCTTTCAGGAAGCTACTGGCAATATCTCATTCTTTTAGGCATTTAGAAATAATTCATTAATATCAGAGAAAAAGCCCTTATCTGGTCTCTAGAAACATGAGGTGATACACACCAAGAGGAAAATGTATTTTAAATGTTATGCAAAGCTTTGGCAAAAATATTAAAGTGACACCATCCTCCAAACCCCAAACTGGCACAGTTGAGATAGAGCAGAAATATCAGAGCCCCTCTGAATTCTGCCTGGACATCCCACATGTGAAAGAAATATGTGGTAAATCTGAGAAGCAAAGGCTAAATATATTTTCAAGGGACACCATCCTGCAAATATTCTGTAAACAGTTGAAAAATTGTGCATTTTTCTCACAGTATGTAAGACTTCGTTACCTGGTGCTTCACTGACTTTTAAATTTTTTAAAAATTTTTTTTTCTCCTAAATCAGCTCAGTTATTTCTCAGTAGCTTCCTCTGGTCAGGCATCACAGTGTTCTAGGGACCACCAATTGACCCCAAGCTCCAGAAGAGGTGGTTCCTTGCTGGTTGCTACCAGGTTGTGCTATGATTTCCTCTCTGGGAGAGACAGTGGAGCCATTAGGAAACCTGCAGGGAGTGGCAGAAGTGTGGAAAAGGCTGACTACTTATCAGGTGAAGTCACCACAGGGATGGTTTGCAGTGGTTAATGATCCAAATTTCCAAGGAAGTAGCTAGAAGCCTGTCTTGCAGGCCTCTGAGGGGTCACTTCAGAGCCACAGTGCAGCATCTCCCTTTTCCCATGGGAATGTGGTGGCAGTCTGCACCACCCAGTGCCACAACACAGTGGGTCAAAACAAGTCAGCCAGGGAACCAATAGTGGGTATTGGATTTGTATTAAAAAAAGTCTTCTGAACCCCATAAGGAATTTTGTCTCCTTATTCTTGGCACTGTACCATAAGTAAGAAAGAGCTCCCATCCCAAACAGCACACCACATCCACTGCTGATAAGATGCCACAGGAGGATGAAACACAGGAACAAGATGGGCATGGATAAGCACAAAAATAGCTTGAAGAAAAGCAGAAGTGCAGAAGTTCCCCTTTTCCTAACTGTTGATTTATATCTTCTGGCAGTGTGGCACAAATGCAGATGACTGAAAGAGAATGTGCTCACCCTTGATGAGAAATTTGCCTTTGCCTTACTAGGGACTCGGTTTCCCCATTGCTTTATCCACACAAGATTAGCACAGTTCAAGCAGCTCAGATGTTCAAACACTGATGCAGATCCTGAAAGACAAGGAATGTTTGGCAGTTATTGGAATGCTGCAACAGGCAGGTAGAAGATGCAATGTGGTGAAATACTCAGGCCTGCAGTGAAGTTTAACCACACTATCAATCACAGCTGTACCAGTCACATGCTGGGGATTTCCCAGCTGCAGACTCCCAAAGCACACCAGTTTCAAACAATTCAGTCACTATGTAATCAGCAACCATGTGACAATTTCATTTTCTCTTTCAAAACATCCAGACAAGTCTGGATTCAGAAAGACTCAGAAAGACCCTGTGGCTCAGCCACTGTGACTCTTGGGGCTTTTTCTGCATTTATCATGTCCAACTTAACACTGTTCCTGCAGTAGGAGTGTACTGGTTTATCACAGAAACTCCTTCCATGCCAGTCATTCAGAAGGAAGTAAGTATCCTTATATACTGACAGGACCCTAAAGATTCCCTTAGCAACATGATCTGGACAAATGACATCAACGTCACAGGCTAAACGTGTGACACTCAGCCATCATTAAGTTTTTTGTCTCTATCACTGGAGAACACGAGATTAAGCATGTGTAAGATGAGCACTTAACAGAGTATAAAATAGATTAAAATTAGAAAAATAAAAGCCTGCATTTAAAAGCCCTTGTACATCCTAATTCTGCTTGGTTTTTGTTCCTCTGCTCCCTTAGTTAGAAACCAGACTAAAAGCCCATGAAAGAAGAGGTACAGTTCAATTTTGTCAACTGTCTTTCCCTCTGGTCATTATCTATTATTATTCTGGATAGGAAAACATACTGAAAGAAGTCATTATTTACTTCTAGTTTCCTCCTAGTCTGTGCTAATTGGCAGGTTTAATCAGAAATACCCCTAAAATAATTATTACTAAAATGATGTTTAAGAGGTTTAATTGCAATGTATGTGTATTAAGGAAACAGTTTTTCCTGGGAGTATGGGAGAACCTACAGTGATTATTATATTTCAGGAAGGAAAGAGGAAGTCAGAGGGGAGAACTGTGCTAAGGGCCCTGCCCTGGAAAAACATTTGATTTAAAATACTAAAGTAAGGAGGCATGCCCAAACCACATTTTTGCTTTATCACCTCTGAACAGCCATTGTTTCAGAATGCTGACTAAATTTGAATTCTCACTGTAAAACATGCAGTGTGCTTTACTCCTGGGAGCAGACTTTAGCATCGCTTACAAACCAGCTGGATGCTATAGCTCCCTCAACACCCTTTATATCATCCCTTTTAATTTACAACATGTTATTCTAAAAGAAGAAAAATATACACTGATGTGGAACAAAATGCTGACACATCCTCCAGACATGTGGGACTCTGAGCCACAGAGGCACAATACACTAAACTAAAATGAGGGTCTGCTGTACAAGACTATAAGGGAATACAAAAGAATTAGTTTTGCCTTCTGCTGATAGAATCATAGATTCCACATCCATGGTATACTACTGTGGGAGACATGCTGGTGAAAATTTTGCATAGAGAACATAATGTTGTGATGAAATGTATCAGAAATCTCACTTTTGCAGCATCACTTCTGGAACAGATGATGTTATCCTCAGAGTAAATATGATCATATGGATAATAGACAAACAAGTGCATGACTTGGGAAGACCTCTTTAACAGGGCTTTTATGAAAATACATTCCCTGTGGTAACCTTACCTCTCAGCAAAACTCAAAAAGTGGACAGTGCAAGTGTTTACATCTTTGATTGGAGATAAGCTGGAGTAGGCAGGAGGATGTTACAGCAGCAGAACCTGAGGAAGCTGGCAAGAAAGCAAACCCAGTACGTGCTCAGTCTCTGACAAACTTGAACTAGCATGGCAGAGTGTTAGAATATGACTTTTTCAGTCCTTTACATACTGAGATTGGAAGAGGTAATGAACCAGGTAATGAAATAATCACCAATGCAAGAGAACAATGCCATTATTATTAGTGAATACTGCACAACGATGTCAAATGTGATTTAAATGCTAAAATGTGATTTAAGTGCTAAAAAACCCAACAAACCACACTAACAATGTATAATGAGTAGATGAGATGAGGGAGACACTGTTGCATAAAGACATGAGTGTGATATATGTGCTGTAGTTGTCAGTAATTTGCAAGTTCAGAATCCTATCACAGTAATTAAAATTATGGCTGCAATTGAATTGAAAGTCAGAAGTGAGAAGTTTTTTAAAGAAATCTTAGGATGGTCATGAATTTGCAATTCCACAGTTGAGGGAAGGATAATTTTGCTTAAAAATGCTGTTTTCTTTCACAATTCAAGTGCAAGCAGAAGTTCATAATAAAAAGCACTATATAATAATGAAGATAAAGAGTAATAATCACTCTGAGTTATAAGTTACAAAGGGAAAAACATCAATAAGTTAGAAACATCAGCAGAAAGTCCACAGCTGACATCACCAATATAACATGAAGAATTAAAAAACCCTCAAACTTATCAAGACTACACTACGCTAACAGCTATAGAAACCCCTTGCCAGATGGAAATGATAAAACTTCTAATAGTGATGCAGAAGAGACAGACATATTTAGAAATATTTTTATTCTATATTTGGACAGCTGTTCTTATGTCACATGATGAACTTTAACTATTCTCCAGTCCCCTGGTAACCAAGCAGGATGTTATCCAACATGCATCAGAAATCAACATTTTAAAGTCAGCCAATTCATCTACCTCACACCTAAGAACTAAGACAGAGAAGACTTGAAAGCTAATCATGTTTATTTTACTAAATTAAGGCATTCCAGGGAAATCCCATTTGACTGAAAAAGTGCTAATGTTGTGCCAATAATAACAGAGGCCAGCAGGATGACTCAGAGCTAATGGACAGTGAGTCTGACCTTCCTTCCAGGTAATAAAGCTGTTACAAATTTAATGAAGAATGGAAGTGATGGAATATAATTAATATCATCCCAGTGAACCCAGTTTTGTGGCAAACAGATCTTGTAAAACAAGTCTTTGCATTGTTTGATGAGACAAGTATTTGGATGATGAAAGTAATTGTATATTTGCAATGTATCTGTGGAGAGCACTTGACTTAATAGTGTATGACATTCTCATTATGAACACTGGCACAACACTATCAATAAAATGTATTCAATGAACTGAAAACTGAAAGATCTAACAAAGTAATAATGAATGGAGACTTGCAACATAAACTTTGGTGCTTTCATGAGAAGAAAATAAATATATGCATCCATGACAACAAGGTCTGTGAGATCAGTAAGACTGTGAGGATGAAAGATGAAGATGTTAATGCAGAATAATTTGAAGCACTTAATAAACTAAGCCAGTTCAAATTAAACATGTCTTAATACAGCAAACTGTAAGAGGAATAGAAATAAAAGCTCCATAACTATCCAAGTCTTCTCCCTGGAAAACACATGGTCTGAAAAATACCAAGAATTACAGGTGACAAATAGCTGACATTGTAGCTAAAAAATCCAAACTAAAACCCAGTCTTAATACATTCCTTGTATATATAGACAAAAAGCAATACCAGCTTTTTCACTGGTGAAATCTGCTGTGAATCACCACAGCAAGTGGCACAGTTTAGAAAGAATGCTTTCAAAATAGAATTTAAACATTAAAAAATCTGATAAAATTATTTGAAGATGAAAATCTCTTACAGTGACATATTTGAAGAAAAGACTCATATGTTAACATTATTAACTAGCTTGACTTAATAGAACAGAAAATGCTGGTTCCTAATGGTTACTTAGTGTAAACACAAAGTTCATGTAGAAACATGGCCTATTAAACAAGAAGTTATTTATAGCTGAAATTACCACGGGAAATCTCAATGGCCTCTTCAGTTCAAGGCTGGATACCTTTTTGAGTGTTGTAGGTCAGCGTGTATTTGCCTGCTTAGCACTACAGTTGAACATAAAATAATCTTTACAGAGGTAACTGGGTAATAATGACCTGTGACACAGAGAGCAAACTAACTGACCTAGCAGTTTCTTCCAGCTTTTTTTTTCCCCCATGCAGTTGCTGTAAATATATTTTTCTCTCTTTGTCCGAAGATCTGAGCTGACACAAACACACCACTGATTCTGGAATATTCTTTGTTGAGATCTGCAACCATTCACTAAAGATTATCAGGTCCTCAGGCTCCTTTCAGAACAGGTATTCCCTGGAAAATAAGGGGTTTGCGAAAAGGGTGCAGGTAGAGGGAAATGGAAATCCTAAGCCTGATCCCACTGACATTAATATGTGATTTGCCATCGATTTGTAGTGACAAGATCTGGAGCAGAGTGTTCACAACCCTATAGAAATGGTTCTAATTTTGGGGTTCTTAATTCCACAATTTCTTCAGGAGCAACTGCTTGGCTCTGTGCATGGTATGATAATAAACAGTCAGATCTTCCTCTTTTCCAGAAATAACCATGTCATAGGCTGCTGCTTCCTTGTTTTATGTATTTACAGATATCATGAAGCCTATGTAAAGCCTCTACACAATTTGTTCATGTACAGTAGCCTTTTGATATATTTTTAGATCAATTGCACTTAAACAACACTTCCTCAACCTACTGAACTTTGCCCTGAGGTGATGATCAAGGGAAATGCAAACATTGTGCTGTTTAAGGATGACAACCAACATTTTCCACAGCACTCGTGGAAAGGGTAGGGTACTATGAAGGACAAAGAGTTTAGCACAACTCCAAAGTGCTGCAGCACCCAATTCATGCTCACAAACTCTGCACCTTTCTTTGGGCAGGCTCCAGAACAAGACAGGTGTGAATTTATCAATGTGCAAGAAGCAGCAGCTTACATGATCTCTCATGTAAGATGTACATGTACAAGACAATACATGATATTTCAGTTTTCTAATAAACAGTGCCACTTTGAAGAAAACTGAGTTTCCAGCCTCTCTGCAAATAATTTTATCAAATGGGAGAATTGTAATAAAGAAGATGACATCAAGGAAAAACTCTGTGCTCTCCTTTCCTTCTTTGCTACAAGGTTTGATAAAGCTGGAAAACACCTGGAGAGGCAATTTTCCTATGGCTAGGTTGTTGTGTGCTTTCAAGAATATCACCTTAAAATCTCAGGAATGGCAGAACTACCCTTTTCTGAATTTTCCAATGCAGAGGATATAAACAGACCCAACTTCAGATCACTCCAGTACAGAAAGCTCTCTATCAGATTCTGCCATTTCCCCCAGTCTAAGAGGTGTGGGTAAGTACAGCCCTACCTGTAAGATTTTTATTGGTTTGTAAAGCTTGACTGCTAAAGCAGCAGATTGGACAAGAGTAAAAGAAAATTGTGAAGATATCAGGACTTTTTTGTTGGTTAAAGTACAAACAAAATCAGTCCCAGTTACAGTACTGAGCACTGTTGCATGAAGATTTCCCCTCACAAGGTGTAAAGTACACCAAGAAAAGTTCATTGTGGTTTTGAAAAACAATTTTCAGCTCCCTTGTGTGCTGTGAAAATGCTCCTGTTCTGATTCTGTGCTGATCCCATGCAGCCAATGCATGCCTTTTACTGTGCACAGCACTGGTGTAGGGAGAGGACCTGTTAGCATGTCCTAATCAATAAATCTTTATGAGTAAATATTGTTTTTAAATACAGATTAGTCACAAAACAAACAATCAGAATATTGATGAGAAAAACACTTGGGGCAATTGCAGTTTGCAATGATTATACCTGACATGAGGATCCACTGTGAAATAGAATTTACACATGCACTTGTTGCCACATATCAGTAAGAAAAAAATGCTCTAATTACATCAGAGCCCATTAAATAAAATCTTTACAATGTTGAGAAAACACTACAGTGTTAATTTGTGTGCTAAGTGGAAATTGTTGAGATATTGCTATGGATTGAGTGAGAGCTTTAGACAATCCCTGCCTTAGGTTCAGATTTTTGGCAGCAGCTTTACAGATCCAGAATGCCCGTGTAGACAACAGAGAAAGGCGAATCCCACACACCAGTACAAGACATAATCAAGTTGTGTCTGTTTGTAGGAACAAGACATCCTTGTAGAACTGATGCAACTCTTGCAACTCTTGTCCTGCTGGCAGAAGTAGAGATACATGCAGGTGGAACATTCTGTGGCTGGAAGTGCAAAGACACTGAGAATGGAGACCAGACAAAAATGGGTTTTGAGACAGTGAGTGGTGCACAATGTGAAATGAGACAGGAAATGATGACACAGGGACAGCAGGACAGGGACTTAAACAGTCCAGTGGAAGGCATGGGAGCCTGAAAAGGGTAGAAGCACATCACTACATCCTGTGTAACTAAAGTCAGGAAGAGCTGACTCAAACTGGCAAAAAGTGAAAGATATACATAGAGGTAAAAGCATGGTGATGCACAGGTTGTGTGCTGGCGCAGATTTAACAAGAATCTGAAGATAAGAAAGTTGGGGCTTATAGCCTGAATTTGGAAGGTGAAATGCTGACACAGACAACCTTTTTCAGCTGTTAAACCTGCGTTTGGTGAAATTCACTCCCTTACAATTGAAATGAATGCCTACTGTGAATGCCTTATGCCACCAAAATTGTCCTTAAGGATCCTGCAGAACCCTGTCTTACATGTGGTCTGGATCTTAAAAGAAATAATTTAAAGAGGGTAATGTCCCATGAAAGTCCAGCAATTAACAGAAAAAAAACCCTCTGGGAGTTTCTGCAGGGAAAGTGGCCATTTCCCAATTGCTCTCTATTCTAAATGCCCCTTCAGAACCTTTGCAAATGGATAGGGCAGTTTTTCTAGTTACTCACAAGGAATAGTTCCCATCCCATGTCAGTCTGCTGGACACCAGTAACATGGCTAGCAAGAGTTAGGATCATACAATCAAGCCTACACAGACTAACTAGGCTCTTCCTATCCACAAACCTAAAGCCATTTGCTGGCCTCCAGTCTAGCATTTTATGTTCTTTCCTGACTCAGGCTACTTTTCAGCCCTGGATCCCACTGAGTCTCAATCCACCCCTCTGTGCTGTGGGTCACTGCTGAGCCTTCCCTCAGTGCCATGTCTTAAGAAAAATGAAGAATGCAGCCTTTGTGGCAGCACTGAGTGAATACCACTTGTAAGGAAAATATCCCAAATCTCATTAAAAAGAGATAAAGCCATCTGGATCCTAAGACAGTCAGTTTGAAAAAAAGCCCACAAAACTATTCTGAAACCAATTTATGAAGAGAAAGAGATAGGAAAACAACTTTGCTGCCAACAAATGTTGTAGCCCTCGTCATCTATTACCACATGAACAAAGCACTCAATGACTGCCTCCAGTACCACTGCCAATTATTATGACAACATACAGTATAACCATATTATGTTTACAATATAATACATGTGAGTATTCGATAGAGCCTGGCAGCACTTCAGTCACTGCCTCTTTTATGCTTTAAAAACCAATTTTTTAAACTGAGTTTGCTGTATAACATGTTCCCTAATTACATAGTTTACTGTATAGAGAACAAGAAGGGATATTGAAAGTGATTTCAGGCAAACCTCTGAACATTTAGTGAGATAAACCCTTTTTATTCCTACTCATTGTACCACTAACAGCCAACATAATGTCTTGATTCTATAAATATGCCCCATCTCATTCCCATTGACATCAGAAACAAATTTTCCAAAAGTTTCGGCTTCAACTGAAACTCAAGAAAAAAATGTTCAGGGACTAGTTTTAAAGGGGTTCCTTCTTCACCTTTTATACTGCAATTAAGCAGTATCACCTTTTATACTTACAATTAATTCTTCACCTTTTATACTCCAATTAAGCACTATTATCTTTTACACTTACAATTAATTCTTCACCTTTTATACTACAATTAAGATAAACAGGATCATTTAAACATCTGCTTCATTTGTGAATGACATCAGAAAAACAGTTTGCCAAATGATTTGATTTATATTTCCCAAATCACGTGCCAAATAGAAGCAGGAGGTTGCCTTGGGAAATATGAACTGAAAATGTGCTCAGACTCAAATATCCAGCTACTAAAAGGCCCCACTGTCAGTCCACAGCCAATAACTTGGTCAAATTTCTGGAGGGCTACCTATTTTATATATAAATCAGGACACAGGGGCACAGATACTTAAAATAACAATGTGCATTCTAGCTTAATTACATCAGGCCCAAGCAACAACACACCAATATGATTATAATGATTCTCAGGCAAGCCTGAGTTCAGAATGAGCATGGTTCACCAGCCAAGCTTTGGAGCAGGTTGTCCAAAGGGGTTGCATATGCTTCATCCTTGGCAGTACTCCAGACCTGGCTAGATAAAGCTCAGAGTGCATATGGATGCCATAACCTGAACTTCAGTCACTAACACTGGCTTGTTCAGCTACTGAAAGGTGCTTAAAAGCACATGCCAGCCCTGGCAACTCCAAATCACAGCCCTGGTTACACAGGGGGCAGACTGGAAGTGAGTAACAATTGCAGAGATGCTTTCTTAAATGTGGTGCTTGACTTGGAAATCTTTGTGCTGGCACAGTGGACCGAGTGGAGCTGTTTTGCAAATACCCGAAGAACATCTAGAACCTCTGAGAGACTTCTCTGATTACTGTAGGGCAATCCATTTTTATGCTTCAGTATGATTTATAACATCTAAGATCCATGCATATAGTTAACAGGAAAATTTGGAATATATGCACTTATATTTCTACACTGTGGTTAAAGAGAAAGCCATTCAAACAATTCCAGTATCGGGCTACAGAGAAACTGTAAGGGTAATTCCTCAAGTAGCTGCCTTGAGACATATTAAATATTTTCCCTTGTGATCTTGGCAGAGAAACTAGCTTTGTGATAAGCTGTTAGCACAAAGAAAGACTGTATTCCACACCAAGGGGGAGCAGAGAACTCTGCAGTAACAGAAACAGAAAGAAATTAGATTAAGTGCATGGTCATCCATATAGAATAAGAATTCCTGTGACAAGCTGGAAATTACAAACGAGGAGAAAGAAGAGGGTGTAATTAGTGCACCAGAGGATGATTGTGAGCAATCACTGTGATGTGGCACAAAGAACACTGGGATATTCTGGGTGAGATATTGCCAGGAAAGGCAGTGTCAGGATACAAAGTGCTAATCAGAATGAAACAATGCAAGATCTTGCCACTCATATTCAAGAAAAATGAAGTAAAAATAGTGCAATTACAGAGAAGTTTGACACAGTAATAAAAATAAGATAAACACTAAGGATATAGATAAATCAACTCTTATGAAAGGAGTCAGACCTATTAACAAGCTGACAAAATTCAATACTTGGAATATTTCTTTTACAATATCCTTTACGTGGAAATGATTACAATTTCAAATGAACAACATTATGTACTGCTTTGTTTCTCTAGAAATCAGTTTTTGCATATTTTTCTTCTGGATATTGTTTTTTTCAATCTTCTATTCCAGAACTATGGATAGCAACAAGTTTGAATTTCATTTGAACATGAATCCTCACAAAGACAGACAAACTTACATTTTTCTCTAAGACTGACAGGAAATTTTAGAAAAAAATGCCAGTTACCAAGGAGAAACAGAAATTACTGTTTTTTCCCTGAAGTATGTGCAACTATGAATTTGTATTGCTGGAGTCAAGAATCTTATTGTCATTCTACAGGCAAGATCACTCAAAAAACCCAAACCCAACAATTTCATCCACTAACATCACAAACTTTGTTTTCAAGACTGGCGCTAAATGTACACTGATTGTTGAAGTCAGACAATGTTAAGCATTACACAGCATTTTGTCTGCTCAATTAATCCTCACAGCTCTCCTGGCAAGTATTTTAAAGACCTGCCTAAGACCACAAAAGAAAATCAGCTGGGATAAAAACACAGCAGTGTCCATCTCTCAGGTTGTTCACCATTAGACCATGCTCCTCTTGTAAGAAGGGATCCTGGCAAATTCCAGGGTTTATAGGAAAGAGGCTCTATTTAAACATTTAAAACTTTAAAGCACTTACTGGAATAGAAAAAAGGAAACGGGGAGAGAAAAGATGAGAAATCCAAGTTAATCCAAGAAATGCGATGGCAATTGATCACAGTGCAGTCTGGAAAGAAAATGTAATCAATACAGAGGGGAAGAAATCAAATAAAACAGATAAAGCTCCAGTGATGCTCAGATTGCAGCTAGGGGTGACTAATTTGTGCTCACCCCTGCCATATGATGAAAACTAGAAAGCTAAACAGTAAGAAATGCCATCTAATATCAATACAAATCTTTCTTACAGCTGTGTAAGAGTGGCAATACACAAGTCTGAAATTGCTATTAGAATTGCTCTTCAGGTCTTGGGAAGCGCCTTACTCACCAAACACTGCTTAGTCACTGCAAGGAAGCCTTTTGGTGCATCTGTGCTCCTGGGAAATGATGTCAGCATGAACATTCTGTTTACATTTAATGTACTTTCTAGTACTGATATTTTGATGACAATTGATATTTTTGGTGACAATTTTCAATTTGTCCCATCTATTAGGAATGTGACATTGTTAATGATAATAATGCTAACACTTACAAAGCTTATTATGTTACCAATCTAGAATGAAAATACCACACAGGCAAGTATCCTAAGTACTAAGCAAATACTATTTGCATCTAGGAAATAAATTATCATTTTTTATAATATTGTTTTGTACCTAAGGAGTAACTGAAGCCAGGTCAGTATGGTTCTGTTCATACCTAAAGGACAGCAATTCTACTTTGCTATGAAAATAAAAATATTTCATATATTTTATTACAAAATTTAAGCTTGAGTTTGGGGTTTTTGGGGTTTCATTTGCCTTTTTTTTTTTAAGACATGTAGGGAGTTCCCACTGCATCTTGGAAAGCTGAAGTATCATAACCAAGAGCTCAAAAGTCAAGCTCCCTTATTCATATTTTACAGTATCTTACCGCCAGCACTTTCACAGTACTTTATTACTTGGACAAAAGCAAGAATGCAAAGTCTCCTTCAAAGGAGTTAGAAGTTCAGAAAAAAAAATCTTGAAAATCTTTTTGAATCTTGAAAAACTTTTTGAGCTTCCTCATTCTGCCTTCTAATTCTAAGACTGTTCAGCTTCTCATAGGATTATCTTTGAAGGAATTACTTGAATACAGACCCTCCTCTGTGTCCTAAACTTACCTTCTGGAATTACTATAGCTGGTATAATCTTTAAAAAGTACTCAATAGGTTATATCCATATTTATCTGGCCCTGAAGAAGAATGATATTCCAATTTCTTCCCTTTTCTCCTCAGATGGGTCAATGTGACATAGAGGGGATTTGACCCCTTGCCTTTCACAGGCAAATGAGTCACTCCAAGGATTAAGAACATACACATAAATGTACATCTGATCTTTAAACACCAAGTCAAATAAAACTCTTTTCTCTTTCAGATACTATTAAATTTGAGAATATGAGACATTTTTCTTTCCAATTTAGGTTTCATTGAGTTTTAATTCTAATTTATTTTTAATATAAAGGATTCCCTTCTTGAGTTCCATTTTTAATAAAAGTTTTCTTAACATTGTCCCCCAGAATTTAAACTCTCCTTTCTTCCCAAGGTTTACATGACATTATAAAAGGAATGCTGTTTCTTTAAAGCTGACACAGTGAGAAGGAGCAGGCTGTCTTAGATTGCAAACTATTTCATTTCTCATAAACATGCTATCATTAGCTACCTTTAGGAGAATGAACTGTATTGATTGGCTCAAATCAAACCTGTGACCTGATGGCAGTATTAGCTGTTTGTTACAGAGCATCATCTCATCATTAATCTTTTATGAGGCAGCAGGATCCGAGAAGCAGCAGCAGTCACACCACGCTTACTCTCTCAAGTGATGCCACCACAGAGCTCCCCCTTATTGGATCACAGCAATTACTGCCCTTACAACACAGATCCTGAAAGCCTTATCAAATTCCCTCCCAGGGATGGCAAGCTTACAAATAATCATGTGCTGTTTCTTGGGTGAGGACATCATAAAATTACACCAGGATGCAGTAAACCCAAGTCATTTGCAATTAAATATGTGACCCTCATTACTGAGATGATACATCTTCATTTACAGCATATGAAGTCTTTTACAGAAATCCCAAATACATCAAATTAAGGTGTCTTTTAAAAGTTCCAGTCAAAGAATAGGTTGGTAAGTGCCAAATGACATTTCTGCCTGGGAGAAATGAAGCAGAACCTCTGGTATCGGATTGCTGGCATCTCAGTGCTGTGATTTAAAGAGCCAGGAAAGAACTGCAGGCAAGCAACACGAGAAAGATGTGTCTGTTCCCAAGGACCTAAGCACTGCTGGAACTGAGCCCAAAAGGGAATATCAGTTCTTATTTTCAGCTCAACAGCACACCATGACAAGGTTGGGAGGGGCAAAAGTCGGAAATTGTGCACCTCTAATAATACATGCAAATACTGAAAAGATTAACATTTTAGTGCCTCTGAGTGAAGATCCTTTACATACTGCAACTGGCCTATAAATCCACAGATCCTGTACTTCCTCAGGTTTACAGGTATAAGGGTTGTGTATCTGAGCTATTTTCTGCAGCCATATAAAAACAGCATTAAAATCTGAACACAAGACCCATTAACCTCAGCAACCATTAAAATAAAAAGGCCTAGCAAAAGGCAAAATAACTCCCTATTTGAAGAGAACTTAAAGACCCATAATGCAGAAATGTTCTTACTCATGCAGTTTAAAAATTATTCTGGCTAAATCACATTGATTTGATCAGGGATATGGAAAAGCAGCATGCACAGCACATCTGGACATATTGCAACCACCTCACTATTGCCTCAGACAAGGTGGTGAACCCCTTCTTGTCCCACAGATGTTACAGCTCCTACAAACACCACCCATGGCCTCTCCCTGGCAAGCCCAAGAGCTGTCCACTATCAGTATGGCTGTGAAAGGACTGGCAGACTACAGAGTATCAAAATTAAGACCAACATCTTTTCCCACATGAAAAAGACACTTCCAGGATAGACAGACTCAGGTAAAATACAGGACAGGTAGGTGTGGCCAATGCTCTAAGTTCTGGGTTCATTTCACCACGGGCAGCACAAAATGTCAGTGTCTCACTTACTACACAAACTCCAGTGGTCCAGAGTTTGAAATTTGCTCTTGAACTGTAATTTGAGCTTTAGGAAACTGAAGTCCCTCCTTTTTTATTATGCTGTTGACTTGGACACTTTGTTTTATCTCCTCTTGGGTTCAGCAGGGAACATCTATCATTGCTCTCTCAAGTCCCTCCAGCCAAGCACACAATTTGCAGAACCAAAATACTCCTACCCCAATTCATATGACATACTCCATAAGATTTTGCATGACAAAAATCAGTCCCTATTCTCATACACCTGGGTTGTGATAACAGCAAAAACTGGCAAAATGAGCTGACACAGATTTTTGTAAGAGGCAGATTCACTGTACAAATCTGGACTTGGAATTTATCATCAAAAAAATCAGCCTTCACTAACCTCAAAATATTTCATCATGTTGAGGCTTTCCAGTGAGGAACATGAACCTTGGAAAGATTTGAACTCTCATGGGCTGGTTTAGTTCATGCACTCCTGCTCTCTGGAGCTACCAGACAAATTTTGGTAAGATACAAGACCTATGAATAAAAAAAAAAAAAAAAAGAAAACAGTGCTTAAAAACTTCTCAAATGTAAACATGCCATTCCATGGAAAAATTAAGACTCCAATGAAAGGAGGAAAATACATGAGCACTTCCAAAAGAAAATGAAAAAAGACAAGATACTATTATGTATCTTTCGCTGCACATAACATGTACTAATTCTTTTAAATACAGAAATTTTGTTTTTTCTAATAGAAAGCTATGCATCTTTCATAGCCTTCCTGTGCATTTACATTACAGAATTTAACATTTTAGCAACAGCAGTTGATTACAACAAATTTTCCAAATTCTAGCAATACAATTGTCAGGCTAACATGCCTTAGGCAAAACTGCAAGCCAACAAATAAGACCTCCTGGGTGACAGCCCTATGTCTTGATAAAATGCAGTAATCATAAAGTTAACAAGCCTAAAAGCCTAAATAATATTGAAACACATCAGTATGAACAATTTTAAGCAGTGTAGCTATCTTAGAAGTTAGCCAGAGGTTACTTCAGCCCGAAGTGAAAGGTGAGCAGCATCCATGGGGCAAATGGTAACAGCTGTGTCACACAAGTGTTTTGGTTGGGGAACTGAATACTCCAATGAAACTGCAGAAATCCTTTAGGCAGCTATGTAAACGCAATTCAGGGATACAGAGGTTAACAACCTTGAAAAGAATCTTTGCTCACCACAAATGGCTTCTTTCCAAGACACCTCTGTATCACAGCTTTCCACTGCACCTTCCCCAAATACTGAATTTCTAACACAATTCCTAAAGCACAGACAGAGTCAGTGGATGCTTCTAATCCAAGTTTTTATTGAATGTTGTTTAGTGAACATTGATCTTTAAACCCAGAAGCTTCCTGCATAAGGAGGCCTTGAAAATAAAGACATCATAGCTGCACTTTTGTAAATGAAATAACTGCTCTCAGGCTCTTGCTTGTTTGGCTGGAAAACAAAATTGAATGAAGCAGCTCATGTGCTTCGCAACAAGATGACAAAAATTCTTTTCATTCTAAGAAAACATTTTACATTTCAAACATCACACTTTCTGACATCCAAAAAATCCTACCAACATCCTCATTTCACCAATCCTAATTTAATCCATTTCTCCAACTGTTACTTGTCTTTCCTTACCCCCAAATCAAAAATCCCTGTCTTTCTGTTTTATGTGGCGGCTTCTAACTTTCTTTGCTTGACCATCCTGAAATGCTCCAAGGAGCTAAAGTACATAAAATTAAATAAACTTAACAGGAACTAGATCTGTCATATATAAAGACACTCAGTTGAAAAATTCAAAATTATACTAAAGATATTCCTTGGAGTTTTGGAATAAACAGTGTGGCTTCATTAAAATATTAAGACACTGCAGTCAGAAATGCTCTTGTCTTGAATGTTAGACCTTACTTTGCTCAGAGAGTATCACTGATATCACTCTGTTGAATTAACAAATATAGCTGAATACATTTACTGAATTTTGTCAGAAGCCTGGCAGCAAGTTCATTGCAAAAAGGAAATGCTTTGGAAAGCCTGTGTAATAATACCCTTCTCAATATATAATCAGGGCAGGAAACAGAAAGTGTGACAAAAACCCCACTGGGTTTCAGCTCAGAGAAGGACATGATTTATGCTTATATATGGAAGACAGATTATCACATGAAGGAGACGGTAATTTATTTCTCATTTGATACAGTGAATTTAATCTCACAAAACCTCAAAAAGTAGTCTAATAAAATGTTTGTATTTGATTCTGTTCAGAACTCTTATTTACAGAGTTTGGTCCTGCCTTCATGTTTATCAGAGAACAACCCAGTTCCAATTCTTTTCAGGAAATCCCAAACTCTCAAAGGCTCAAACCAGAAATGAAACAAGGAGGAAAAATTAACTTGTCTGAGAGAACTTCCATTAATTCACAGTTCTCATCAGATCAATACAGAAATTGGGTTCCTAGACTTATCCAGCCTCGCCACTGGCTTTTAAAATCTTATATGGGTGATGCAATACTTAAGTGTTGTAAAGGATTAAATTGTTAAGGACTGACAGAGCAGAGCATTTCAGCAAGTAAGCCTGATGAAGTAAGCAACTAAATATGAGATGTGACTTCCATGAAGAAAGTCATTCTAGGAGAAGTTTAGCAGAGGTTTCTACAGTCAACTTTCAGACATACAGGATTAGAGGAGGAGGAATGACCCAGAGAAGGCAAAAATATATTTAATGTGTTATGCAATTAGGTAAAGCAGGGTATAAAACCCGAAAAACCTATTTAGTACATTCACCTATGAAAACCTGAAAACAGTTTTTTCAAGAGCAGCAACTTCATATGCTATTAAGAGAGCAAGGCCTGATTTAAAATTCCCACATTGCATCTTATATGGTGAAGTACTGTGCTGCAGCCAGAGTAACTGAGGGTAACAGGACCTGATCAATTCATAGACAGAACATTTTTCCACAGCCAGCCCAGAACATCAATTCATAGACAGAACATTTTTCCACAGGCATACATTACTAAACTGTATGATTGAACAGAGGAAATAATTCACCAGTACTAAAGGATGACAAAGCAGATATTTGGACTTCAGACACCAGCATTCCTTTGGAATCTGGACTGTTTAGTTTAGAACACATGGTATAAGGATGATTGGTAGTGACAGGAATTACTGTGAACAAGTTTACACATATCTCATTCCAAAAGCAGACTTTCTGCTTCGTGAAACTTCAAGTTTAATGCCAAAATCCACCTAAGTAATTCACAACCCTGAATCTGAATAATTACATTGACGCTACTCTTGCCACAAAATTGTGCAATTTCATTAACTGTACTATTTCAACACCAGAAAGACATAGTCTGTATGTTTGTGTATGTTAGTTAGCACACATTTCCCAGACATCCACATCAACAATTACAGTGGCATCCTCTTAAAAGATTTGCAAGCATGGATGAGTACTGCTCACATACAGTGAGCAAACATACAGATCATGAAAGTAAATGTATTTTGTGGGGATTTTGGATTTTACCAAGAGCTTCTGGCACAGCATAACTCCATTCTATGCTGTCATTCCAGATCACAGATTTGAGAAAAACAAAACATGCTCTCATTTACATTTCAGTCTGTGCTACACCATACCTTGGATGGAATTTCTCCACAAGCAACATTCTATCAGGTAGAGCATTATTTACTAATCAAGAGTTGAGGAATGCATTATGCAATTCCTATACAATCAACAGTGTACTTTTCAAGGACTGTAGAATGTGTATTCTTCAGAGATCAAAAATTACCTACCACAGTGAGTCACACAAAATCCCAATACTTGCTCTCTTTCCAAAAAGCCTTACTAGAACACCAGACCGAAAACTAAATATTGACTGTAAATGGCTGTTGTTTTTGTAATATGCTCTGCCATTCTATAAATCAATCATTTATAAAAATGTTTCATTTGCATGTGACAATATGGGGCAGCACCCACTACAAGGAAATAAATCCATTATCTGTGCCAGGTAGTTTTTAATAACTTCCCTGTATTCTTTTTCTTCATGATAGAACTTTTGATTAGAAAGTCATATAGAAAATATTAAACTGGAAAGTAAATTTAATTTACAGCCAATAGGAAATATTAAATCTATTGGAATAGCAGTAAGTTATAGACAAAAATGATATTTTTGTATGTATTCATACATATGCATAAAATACTTATTACTAAAATGTATGATTGGTGCTCAGCTTGGTAAAGAATGGATACCAATACAGTGGTTTTTTAAAAACCAAATAACTTGTCAAACAAAATACAGTGATTTTTACATTAGTTTGTGAAAAAGCTGGCAGAAGAGATAAGGTTTAAATTAGCATAGGCATACAAGGTGCACTACTGGATGGTTACCCTGAGCAGTTCTGTATATATTTTGAGATGTATTTGACTCAGTAGCTATAATTTATAATTATGAATAATGTACAACACAATTGGGTTAAGAAAAATATTTAAATCTGAACTGATATCATCAGTGGAACAGAACTGCTTGCTTTCATGTGAAAAATTAACATTGTCAGCTAAAAGAGATGGCCATTTGAACAGTAACTAAAAGGAGAAGTGCAGAACACTAGAAGGAAGAGTTATCTGGGCAGGATTAATATTAGAAGAAAATGTCTGTTCAGCATTCAGAGCAATAAAAGAAGTGGCACTGTACATCCAGCCCAGGGACCAAAAGAATCCACAAATCCTATTTTCCCAGGGCATAGTTATACTCATGCCAACAGGACCTCCCAGTGCATGGAGCCAAGAGGTAAAATAAGATTCTTGAGGATGGCTATGGATATAGATACTCAGCAATGAAGGGAAGAGAGAGAACACTTTCACATGGGAAATCCTGCACTCCATGAGCTCCCAGAAGAGCTTTCTCATGAAGCCAAATTGCTGTGTGCATTTGACTTTTTTTGAGCCATTGATAGGTATATTTAGATTAAATGATACCCAGACTAGAAAACTTCAGCTCACTTAGAATTCTAACAAGCTTCTTTTTTCTACTACAAATAGTGATGTTCAAATTCTTACCTGCTGAGAATGAGTGAATTTAAGAGTGCAACTAAATCCCTTATGAATTTAAGTCACACCCTAAAGATTAATTCAATATGGCCCATTTCTGTTTCACATCCTGTACTGCTTGGTATGTCACTTCCTTACCAAAAAACATCTACAGAGTTATCTCTGGTTGATCCACACATGACTAAATCTGGGTATGTGCAAAAATAATTCTGTAATTAGAATGTCCAGAATTACACAAGATGCATGCATCATAAGGTCCTTCTAAAGTCACTTTACAACCTCTTGTGTACATCATCGTTTAGAATTTTAAAAGCATAGATTGCAACTGACTTACTTTCTGGTTTCATGCAAGATGTGTTCATACTGGCATACCTTTTTTTTTTCATAAGAAAAAGCTTTTATACTCCTTTAGCCTGAGTGGCTTTTATCCTACACCAACAGAAACAATAAAATCAAAGAGAAACAGAGTTTCTCCAAGAGCTGTCCTCATAAAGGAAAGAATTATGTTAACTCACAGTAATTATAAATGCAGTCATAACACTGGCTGCAATATAACCTAGACATGCCTGTTCTAGCTTTGGAATAATTTCCTGGGATACTTGCAGAGATCTAGGTGGGGCAGCACAGAGCTCAGAGATGACTGGCAAAATGGTCTATTTTGGGCAGTCGGAAGCTCAATGGAATTGAAAGCTTTACAACAACAGTACTTTACAACAAAACCACAATTTGAATCCTTACACAAGATTAACAAATCAAATGTACAACTACACTTCCTCTTAGTCTTCAACATGCTTGGATGATCAGTGCCCTCACTTCCCTAGGTTTTGTCTTTATGTTCACTGGAATTAATACTTTCATTCTTCAAAAGGCCCATACACGGATGAGACTGGAATTTCCAATCAACCATTACTATTTGATCCAAGATACATAATCTCCTTTAGGCTCCTTTGAAATTCAGTATTAGATTTGCTTTTGTTGTAATCTTAGCTCAAGTTGCAAGTTAAATATTGACATTAATTTAAGTCCTATCTATGCATTAAAAAAAGGCCCAACAGCATAGCTTGATATGACACTGGAAAATTAAAGGACAGGTAAAGGTCAATTTACACAACTTGTCAGTTGCTCGCACCACAAATTCCTGCTTACAACACTCATACGCTATTAGAGTTTCACAGATATTCACAATTCCTAGCACCTCTCCAGAATAAACAATCCTCTAATAATTCTAAGAATCCACTAATAATAACTAAGACAGCAGCAAAATCCACTATAATAAAAAGAACCAGGAAATGTGCACCTGAGTCCACCCTGCTACACAAAAATGAGTGGATTTCTTGTACAGACACATTATCTCACCAGCACTTTGCATTGTGGTGACTTTTTGGGCTAACAGGAGGACATGAGTAACATGGCAGAAAAAAACCCCAAAAAACAGTACCATGCTCTGGAGTCACGGTGGTTTTCCTTACTGTGTGATTTCTCTCAACACCTACAGACTGCCCACACCAACCCAGATCCACTGCTCTTCCATGCCAGCAGTGGTAGAACAACATAAGGGAAGTGGCCTGTGCCTCCCTCAGTGAGGGTCAGGGCATGTACAACCATCAGCACAACTCAGGGCAGCCCTCCAAACTCCCCAGTGTTGCTCCTGATGCAGTCCTTATAAATTATTCCAGGAGAGCTGGCCATAAAGCCTTTCCAGGCTGTCTGCACATAAAAGCATTCTGACTGCTCAAATGACTCCTGTGCTCAGGCCAGGTACAGGGCCAGGAACGGAGAGATGCTGTAGTGGCTATGAAAAAGAGGAACAGTGCACAGGGAGGAAGAAAGCAAAACCTTTTTGCTCTCTTGCCTCATGTGCAGATATCAGGGGACAAAGCAGAAAAAAACCACCCCTAAATGTAGAATTGCTATAGGATTATGCTTCCATGTTAATAAAAACAAATAAAAAACCCAAAGCATTTTCCCCTCTGTTATGGTTATTAACTATTTCTTTTTTTCCTCAGGTAGGAAATGAGACTTTAGGCAAGAAAAACACTGATACTTAAGGTAAAAGAAGATCCATCAGAAAATTTTCCTTATAGAAACTTAATCTGTGAGTAGAGACATCAATACAATATTCTAAGACATGCTTTGTTATCTAATTGCCTCTTATAAAGAATTAAAGTGACATTACTGTGCAGAACAAAAATGCACTCTACAATCTACTTTAATACATTTCTTTTCCTAGGCTTAAAGACAACAGCAACATTAATCAAAGAGATAGTAAGTAATTCTGCTACAGAAAAAGTAGCTCATCTTCCCTAAGAGATATAATGATTCCTTATACTGACTTTTATCTGTATACTATTCTGACCTGTTTTCTATTCCATCATGTGGAATTACTGAAGGATGCACATAGTGAAATATAAGAAAGGCAGAAGACACCTCACAGAGTGAGAAACTCAAAAAAGGAAAAAAATGGTACTCTGATCATGTTCATAATTCTTCTTTATATGACTTTCAAAACATACCTCATCTATCCTGAGAATCACAGGCCATTTAGGAGGTACAAACATTACCAAACCTGCACCAACCCTCAAAGTGACAGTGCTGTGCAATTATACAAGTGGGTGACCAAGTAATTAGTTTGCAGAACCACAAAAAGGGTGACTTCCTGACTATATTGTGCATGTTGTTAATAAATTTTAAGGTAACTTAGGTAATGTATTAGTAAGGTAAACTAAAAACACATGACAAGCTGACACTTTATCTCCTCAGTAAGACAATACTATCCAGCAAATACCTGTTAGACGTTTTCAACTTTGTCCAACGTTATATGACATTTATATACAACAAGTGATAGACATTTTGCTCCTAAAATAAGAAGTAACACTGTAGCATGGGTACTTCCCCCAGATTTCACAACTAAGAAAGTAGCACTACAGGTTATTGCTTTGCTTTGCTACAGTTCACTGTTTCCAGTAGGTTTTGAAGGTGTTCTTTGAACAGGCAGTGCTCTCTCACAGCAGTGCTGTAGGGTATTTCCTGATAAGCAGGAGGAAGCAGGAGAAGCCAAATGAGTGTTACTTTCTGCAAAAACCGAGTCACAGCTACAAACCTTTACGCAATAAGGGCCCCGCCCTTTGTGCCCTCCCGCTCAGAGGCTGCAGCAACCTTCAGCAGGCTGCAAGTCGAAAGTCGTGTTGAGAAACCAAACAATGAAATCAGCAACTTTTGTAACAGTTCACATGAACCTGTGACCATGACTTTGAGAAAGTTCTAAGTTTAGCAACGTTGCATCTACTATTCTAACAATGTGACAAGGAGGTCTTGTTTACAGGTTTTATTTATAACACTGTGTAGGATTGGGAGGTTCAGCCTGAAAATAAAAATGAGGTATTATTGGGAACTGACTAACAGTGACAATGGCCACTAATGGTTCTCCATAATTATGTGTGGGCTCATAGTAGGAACAGCACGGAATTAATCAACACAGGCTTGTTATGTCATACAGTGACCAACTAACCCAAGTCAATGGAGAGATTTGTGCTGCTTTCAGTAGCACTTGGATCAAACAAGCCACAATGCAAAAACAACCCAACCCCAAAACAATTGATAGCAAACTCTTGGGTGCGTGCTAAATGAGTATGACTGAAGTTCCCAAACTGACACATTGTCTGCGAACTGCAGATACCCAGACTCGGGAGCACTCACAAATAGAGTTAATTGCCAGTAAATCTGGCAGCTGTTTCAGCTTTATGTAGGTCAGAGTTTATAGAGCCAGGCTTTGTAAACAGTGCAAGAAACTCTTGTCACTGTTAGAGACCTGTTAATGAATCTGCTAACACCTATGGTCTATTCATCCAACAAACTGACGATGTTTAACACACTCTTGCCTTTCTGCAAAGGGTTAACACCACCAAATAAAAGGAAAAAACTGTATGAACAAACCTAAACAAGAAGCAGCCTGAAGCCTTTGCTAAATGAACACACCCTCTGTGCAGCTGAACTGCACTGACAAAGCTATACAAGCACCTAAATGCCAACTGCAGTTTGAACTACTATATCTCTAGTTCAAGCTGTAATTACATTTTTATGGTCAGTTTATATTCTTACCAAATTCAACTAAAAGGAATAGGGTGAGACTATTGTACATGTTTAGAAAATTATGGAGGCAAAGAACCAGCCCTTGCCAGTTTCAAAAATCTTTACATTTATACAATGCCACACGAGCTTTTATATTGTCTGTATATTCCAACTGTGCCTCAAAGGCCCAAACCAGACACACTGTCATGACACATGCCTACCATGAACTTACTTTTAACTTTGGGATGTCTCCATGTGCACAGTGAGATGGAATAGGCATCCAGAGTACTTCAAAAAAGGACTGATTGGGTTTCCAATGTCAGATGTAATAAGCGCTCTTCACAGACCACAAAGCTTTTGAGAAAAGCTATCTGAAGATACCCAAAAAGGGTACAGACGGCTTTCAACATGTTCTCTGTATATTGTTTCATAGAATGAAAACAAAAGGAGACCTGAAGAAGGGGTAGAGAGTATTTCTTCCTCCTTGTGACTTCTCTCCTTTATTTACTTCAACTCTGAGATAAATGCTCTTTGATAAATCCAAGTTCAGCAAAACCAGGCAAAGACCACATGAGTCATCTTCCCAATCCTATAAACACCAAAACTCCTGTGACTGAATGATTCAAGAGTTAATGATACAACACAATAAAGGGACAGTTTACAGGAATGAACTGTCGAAATTGTAGGTTTTACTAAGAATATCATCATAATAAAATATTAGTTACAAAATGCTAGAGAACGCAATTAACCAGAAACTGCCAAGCTCATCCTTGAGAAACACTGACCCTGTGTGTGTGTGTGTGTGTGTCTGTGTCTGTGCCTGTATGTGTGTGAAATAAAAAAGTAAATACAACTCCAAGTGACATTCCTGGCTGCTGTTATTAGAAATTATATAAATCTACACTTATGGCATTTAACACATTCCAATACCATTATGTCCCACCTCTGCCCTGGCCTTGTGTAGAACATTCACAAGGGGAGAAGAGACTAAGACTGGGGACACAGGTTATCTCCACTTAAAGGGTTTGCAGGGAGCAATTAATGGGACAGTGAAAGTTTTCTAACATGAAGGTACTCCTGAATCAATGCAACTAAGTGTGGAACACTTCCACAACACTAATTGTTTTTCAGTCCTAGAATCACAGTTACACATCACCAGCTACTTGCTGACAGCCTTGTGATAAATAAGTATGATTCGTGCTGATAAAATTGAAAGAGTAATTAATATTAGTACCGTAATTAATATTTGAGAATAGGTAAAATAGTTAAAAGTTGTAATGTTAAAAGAAGAGAGGGAGAGGAGAGACTCCACCCCCCCGACTCCAGCAGATGTTCACAAAGACAGGAAGAAGAAACTGAAGATACAGATGCTAAAAATGAACAAAAACCTGGTTGAGTCCCAGAAAAATGCTAATTATAAGAGATTTATTGCTTCGATATGTAGATACAGCGATATGTGCTTTTGGCTTACGATGTATTAGCTTAGTGCACATGTGTAACCCAAAAGTGAATTAAAGGACATCGAGGAAGAGGAGAAGCCTTCATCAGTGACGACCCCCAAAGACTGGTGCGACCACCGAATTGAGTGATGGTGCATGCGCAGTAAAGGTGTTCACGAGGGCGGAGATAGGTAGATGACGAACAAGAACTAGAGAATATGGTATTAACACATGGTATATAAGGGAGTAATTTTCACTTGACAACTTTGTACGGAGGGTGGCACGGGTCCAAAAGCCCTGCACTCCGTACCCTGCAGTTATCCTTTGCTTATGCGCTATTGTTAGAACCAAATTATCCCTTCTTTATATATTTTCTAAATTATTTAATTAAAATTGCTGCTATCTCAAATATTGTTTGGGGTGTTTTTATGAGGGGATAATTGAGCAAACATAACAGCCTCTTGTGTGCTCAGTAAGAATGGATATGGAAATCAAGATTTAACCAAGCCTTTAAAATGATTGCTGAAAATAATTTTAAAAGAGTCCTTATTTGTGTTAAAGATCTAAATCAAACATGATTTATTTTCTTTTATACAGAGGGTCATTCTATTCTGTATCTAGATTTTCATGGCAACACTTAATGTTGTACAAGACTGCAGATTCTTGTCCACTTAGAAATAGCAAAATAACACTTAGAACATACATTTCCTCAATGCACAATCAGGAATACTGATTAAAAAAATGTGTCACCTCGTTTTATGGTTCAAAGGTACTATAAAAAGGTTCCCAAGAAACTTCTGGTTTGTATTCACACCAATTTGGTTTAAATACATATGTCAACAGATAATCCTCATATTCCAAGTCAAGTGAAAACAGACCTTTTCAGCAAATTCAGCCTCACCCGAATTCATTCTGAAATAAGTGATAATTTCTACTTTATTTGGTGGAGAAAATCATCTCCTAGTGCTAAGACTCTCAGTGAACTTCAAAATCTTACCTTGAATAATCAATTCTTACCTCATTCTGTTATCACTGATCTCAGTGACACAGGAATATATGCTAAGGGATCATTAAGTAAACAAGCCTGTGCCTTTTTAGATTTGAAATTCTATTTTTCAGAGAACTGACAACAAGCATAAAAATTAATCATAATAACCCTTATTAGAGATGCACTCTTACTTTCAACAGCTGAAAACTGTTTCTTCTCAGTGCAAAATGACTTGGCATTTAAACACAACAGCAATTATGAAACAACAAAACTCTGCAGCAGTTCTCAAGAAGCAAAAGAAAAAACCTGGCTTTCTTCATCTGCATTTTCAAGCCCTTTACAAAGATTGCAATAAAGACAGCATAACTACCCAGGAGGTAGGAAGAGTACTATACTGTAACCACAGCTATTAAAAGCAATCTGAATCAGAGAAGTAAAAGCAAAATCAGAGTTAGTTTTAAGTCATCTTTTTAGTGTACTAGAAGAGTTAAAAAAATCAGGTTTTTTCCAGATTACAAAGGGCCTTTAGGACATAAGCTACCATGACAAGTTATTTTAATTAATCTTTCTAAAATAGGCATATAGATTACATGAAAATTAAATCAAAGGAAGTTTTTTGTAGAGTTTTGAGTAACATTCAAGCACTATGCAACACAATCCTTAGAAATAATTTCATTTTTGTAACACAAATTTAAAAGCCAAAAAAAAATCAACTTATAATTAGGCATGTGGCAGCATCAAAATGCTTTTTCAAAAGTAATTTAGTGATGTTTCTGGGATGGGGGAGGAACCAAGCTTTTGCAGGAAATCTCTCAGTTCCAGAAAGTATGCCAAATTAGACAGAAGCTAATTAGAAAGGCTTAGAACACCCTGTTTTTACAACAACTCAGACATAACAATCAATCTGTGTGAAGAAAGGAAACCATGAAGGAGCAAACTGTGCCACCCAAAAACCTCCACACCCAGTTGTGCATCATTTCAGTTAGCAAGAAATGTCACTGTGCTCCACAGGGACAAGGTCATGCCCCACTTACAAAACAACTTTACCTTACCTTCATTGCTTCAAAATGTAGGGCAGAAAGAAGATACCATCTCAGAAGCATTCAATTAAAAATATATTTTAAGGTCTAAACATGTAGAAAAGTCAACAAAATTAAAGATTAAATTCTCATAGGGCAACTTCTGATACATTTAACTTTATTGCCATGACACGTGTTCATGCATTGGTTTTGCCTCTGCTGTGCTTTCAACTGAATGAGCCACAGATTTAGGATTTCTGCTAAGCACTGTGTTCACTAAAGAAATGTTCCATAGTGCACAGTGCCCCATTGTTTATGGAAATTTCAAAATGGTAGTCATGATCTACTGAGTTCATTTTCAACATCTCACATCTGATTAGGCATTCCAAGGCAAAAGACAAATTCCAAAGAATTTACTAACCTAAACAGTTACAAAAACAGGAGCCTTTGGGGAAAACAATGAGGTTTTTGCTTGTTTTAAACTTCTTTACACGACAGTGCCTGCTTGCAAAATGTATTTCTCATTGTGATTTACAGTATACCACAGATGTTTCTTTGTGAACCTAATAAAGTTATCCACATTTTTTAAATAACAGCTGAACATCAGAGTTCCAGTCCACTGACAGTCCTAGATGAAGGCAAGTAACACTCCAGAGCAAAGGAAAAAAAAAAAAAGTCCCAGTGGATACAGAGGAAGCAACAAGAAGTTTTGGAAGCAACAAACAGAAGAGAACAAAAGTTTCAAAGAGCCTGAGCTGCTGCATCAAGGAGATTTACGTGAAACATTTTGACTTTACCCTCTTGGAAACTTTGATCTAAGGGTGGAGAGTAAGGTGGGTGAGGACAGGAAGGATTAGAAGGGAGAACAGAGGGCTTAATCTATTTCTGAATTTTGAAAGCCATATTTAATGTAAGTTTTCAAGTTGCACTGTTGGTATGCAGCAGTGGCAACAACAAAAAGTTCATAAATTCTGTAATTTATCCTGTCATGACAAACATTACCAGGTAACAATCCTGCACTGACCTTGAACACGGGCTAGGTTAAGTGACAAAATGTCAATTAGAAATTAACAGACTTTTGAAATAGCTTCATATTACATAAAAAGCTATGATGGCCTTATTATATGAATTAAATTGATTAATTCACAGTAAACCATCAGAAAAATCTTTAGAGTTGAATGCTTTAAACTCTTACCAAGATTTAAGAGAGAAATAAAAAGGCACCTTTTTTGCTAAGGTATCCAAATTTTCAATCATGTAACAAATGCCACAAACAGAATAAAAACATTTGTTACACTATTAAACCACAGTAAAATCTGTGAAAAGCTACCTTGTTTCAGTTCATTAAGATGCTGCAGTGCCTGTTCTGCAGAAAACAGTCAATGGTCAAAAGAAACAGGTGACACCTTTGATATGCAATTTCTAATTCCATCAGGTATTTACATGATTAACAGCCTTAACATTATGCTCACCACGTTGCTCTGGTGGGCATGATACACCCCCTTGTCTTTGTCAGAAAGCACTGAACAACTTACCCAAAACACCCCGTGGCAGACAGCACCTACCCTAAATTTCTTGCTCACATCTTTACTCTTCTTTTCTACCTGAAAAGAGGAGTCATCATCATCACTGACAGTTCTGCTTTCCTCAGAGAAAGGAAGTTATCATCCAAGGAATGAGATAAAGTAATTCCTTTATTTCTCAAAAAGCCATTAATTCTTTACTTTGGTGCTGCTAGAAACACAGGAGACTCCCATAAAGAAAGTGACAGGATACTGACTTAGTGCCTATGCCTGACCAAGGGCTGCTCATAAGTAACAGTAGAACTGCACACACTTTTTAAAATCTTTTTTTTAAACATCAATGTTCTCATATACCTTAACCATCCAGATGATCCCTACTTCTACAAAAACTTCTACAAAACTTCTACAAAAACTCATGTCATGTCCCTTCTTGACTCCCACTTCCCTCATTAGCTGCAGAGCAGAGTGTAACAAATAGCTCTAAGGGTAACTGCCATTCCCCACCTTGCATAACGTAAGCACCTAATGAGAAAATGGGATCTCAAATACATTTCAAATGCATCACGTTTCCTCCAGAATGAAAAAGCCAGACTGCAAGAACTGACTTGACATTCAGCCCTGGATCATACCACAAGGAAATCCTTGGGATTGTGAAGGAGAATAGCGTGTCCAAGTCACAGAAGAAACTCCCAATTAATTTTTTTGAGAACTCCCACAAACCAGGAGTGCAACACTGCCAAATCTCCTCTACAGCCACAGGAAAGGTACAATTATCATTCAGCAGCAAAACATCAACTCCTCCAGGCAGAGCTAAATCACCAACATCATACTGAGGAACAGAAATCACTCCTCCTTTCGCTCTGCCCTCAGGCTTATAATTAAAGGAAACTCAAGAGAGATCCTCTTTATTTTTATTCCTTGAAAACAAAGAGCCCTGTTAAGTCAGGGAAACCAGCTTCCACCAGAAACTTCTTCTAGTCTGCCCTGAAAAATGGTTTCCAGACATAGAAGGAAACAAAAAATATATGGTGCCTTTTAAAAAATAAGATCAATAGATCTGTTAAATTCATGTGGACCTTCATAAGCCTCATAAGAATTCAGCCTTAATTACGCTGAAAAATTAGACATTTTCAGATAAAAGGGAGACTGACACCTAGAAGTGAAGAGGGACCATCATGGAACTTGAACAGTTGTTAATTATTACCTGTAAGAAAGCAAAGGGCTGACAGGAAGACAAAATTAGGTGCCAAATTCATGTTTCTGCTGAAACCACAGTTTTTAAGTGTCCACCTGGGTTAAAAAAGTTAAGCTCTGAGCTTATGTTTTAGAGGTGCTCTATTAGTCTACTTGGACTGCTTTGTGAAAACATTCTGCAGCTGCTAGCAGGCCATTTCTGTCCTTCAGCCTGTGGGAGCCATCCCATGCCTGGTAGCTGCTTGGGTTCGTCCCAGTAACTTCCATCAGGACACTCAGTACAGTGAGCAAACACCTCCCATTCTGGGATGAGAATGAGCAGAATCCAGAGTGCTGCAGTCGAGGGCATTTATGATGCAAGCCTCACACACAGACTGACACTGCCCAGTGCTCACAGACTTCCTGGAAGGTTGTTTCTGATAGGAGGCACCACCTCAAAGCCATGAAGGGCACATGGAAAATTCCAGGAAAGCTTCACTTCAAAGCACAAAAAGGACCCTTTTTTTATTTTTTTTTTCTAGGTTAAGATTATTTAACTATTTTGCAGGGAGGTTCTACCATTGGCTAGTACTCTACTGCAGAGATGTACACTCAGTACAGGTTTTCTCTGCAGGTTACAGTAAGCTTTTATTCTGTGGCTCATTCAGAAGCCTGTTTTATTGTCAGCATACAGTCATCCAGGTGACTAAACAGTGAAGTAAGCATTGCAAATTCCCTCTTCAGAGGAGATGCAGTGTAATCTCCAGACAGCACATCCCAGGGCTGCTCTGCTGCACTTCAAGCAGTTATCTGTGCAACTACACATTTATGGGTCCAAACACGGTTCTGTTTGACAGGTGTGTCCCTAGCAGCATGTAACCAGGAACACCTCAGTGGAAAACCAGCAGCTATTACATTTCTAGAAGCTAATGAGTAATCCAGGTTTTTGATGGAGAACACTATTTTAAGAACAGCACAAATTTACTGATACCATTTTCCAGAAATTCTTTTTTAAGGCAGTTGAAGGAGAAAGGTTTGTGCTCCTGAAAGCTTTCCCACTTCTCTCTTCCTCTGTATGACTCAACTGAATGGAAGACACAGCCCCTCTCTAATAAGCACACCATCCTCCCTTGGAATGCTCTGGGACAGCACAATTCTGCTCAGGTTTGCACTGCGCCAGACATTGCTACTCTGCACAACAAAGCCCTTCAAATGCCACACTCAGCCTTCACAGGCTGTATCACAAAGAAAGGCTGAAAAAGAAGGACTGCTAACTTTGAACAGTGCACTGGCACACAAAAAGGGCTGAACCTCCACTTCCTTCAATTTTCCAGTCGAGACTTTGGCTAAGCCTACTCAAAATCACTTGGGAATAATTCCAAATTAACTGTTTGGTTAAGCTCAGGAATTAAAGTATCCCTGGTTTAGATTTAGTTCAGTCTATATTTAGTTCAACACTTATCTTTCAAAAAAAAAACCCCACCAAACTCAAGGGTGAGAGCACACTGATGCAGACACAGCAGCCCTATGGGGACAGAACTTGGCACACTCAGTTCTGCCTTCTGGAAATTTCAACTGACTTTACAGCTCCTCTACAAGGACCTTTATTTGGTGCTTTATTTGGTTTTTTATTTGGTGCTTATTGTGCAACTCTTAGTGAACTTTTTCTAGATCTTTCACATGCTTCCAGTGACTACTGTACCAGAAGTTATTTGTTGATGATATAGTTCCTTGTTTCATGTAGTCCACCACATTTTTTTGAACATGAACAGTGTGGGAAGATGCCATCTCAAATGAGAGACCTATTTGCTGTCTGGTCTGTCAAGAGAAAGCAACAGCTTTGGGAGACAGTCAGTCAGTCACTCTCTTTTATGAACAATTTCACAAAAAAAAAACCCAACCAACCAACCAACCACAAACCATGACCCCCCCATCCCCATTCAGAGGGATCAGAGAGGACCCAGCAGCTTTTTAATACCCAGCAGTGAAATACAAAGAGTTACAGTAAAGGGTATGTAAGCCTTGTCTACCAAATACTACTATTAAAAGCTTACACATGTGGCCCAGTACCCTTTCACGACGAGGCCAGCTCCAACAGGGGACTGTAAACAACGCCAGGGTTCAGCCTTTCACAGAGCCCGTGACCACAAAGGCTGTGAACATCCTCGGGGCTGCCCTGGAGAGGCCGACCCGGCCAGCGGCACAGAAATGAGCCAGCATCCTTTTAACATTCTAGAGAGAAGCTGTTGCTGTCATTGCCGCAGTTGAGAGAGCCACCGTAATATCAATGGCATCCTTGTCACGGCACTTATGTAATAATTAATTGTGGGGAATGTCGTGTTCCAGCGGGCGCAGGAACCATCCCCGGGGGGAAGGCATTGTTTGTGTGTACAGTGAGAGCCGGGCAGGGACAGGAGCAGCCGGCGGTGCCGTCCGCCCTCGCATGGAGCTATCCTTTCACTGAGCACCCCGCGAAGGGAGCGCTGCCGGCGGCCCCCTCGCTCGTGCCGAGGAAAGGCAAATCCCCGGCACGACTCAAGGAACGCCCTCGCTGTTTCAAGGGCCGTCAGCCGCGGGGCGCTGCCGGCGGCCGTGCCCCGAGTCCGGGCTCGGACTCCCGCCCTCACCGCCGCCATCCTCAGGGGGCCGCCGAGCCCCGCACGTGACGTGACGCCGCACGCCCAGCGGCGCCGCATGACGTCATCGCGCCCGGCTTCCCACCGGAGGCCCCTATAAATAGCCGCGCAGGCGCGCGCCCGCGCCGTGACGTCACGGCGGGTGCGGCCCCGCCCCGGCCGGCGGGCACGGCGCTCCCGCGCTCGCTCACCTTCTATTTATATCGCGCCTTTGTTGCCGGGCCCGCCCCGCCGCCCGGCACGGAGCGCGGCACCGGGCGAGGGAGAGAGCGAGGGAGGGATGGCGCGGTGACGCCACTGCTTCCCGGAACGGTGACGCGGTCGCTGGAATGCGCTCGGGGCTGCGCTGCCTTAAAGGGGCAGCGCGGGGCGGCCCCGCCCGGGGGGCGGCGCTGACGGACGGGCGCAGCTGCGGCGCCGGGGGGGCCAGCACGCCCCGCACCGCCCGCCCGCGCTGTCCCGCACCAGGGAAAGGCACCCGCGGGCCGTGCCCAGCGCCCCGGCTGTGCCCGCCCCCGCTCTCAGCCGCGGTGATGCTCCCGCCGGTGCTCCGGAGCCCTTCTGTCCATCACTGCTCCCGCCTCTGCTTCCCCCGGAGCGAGGCGGGCACGGGGAGAAGGGAAACGCCGGGTCCTGCCCCGGGGCAGCGGCAGCAGCAGCGCACGGACAGCGTCTGGCCGCCTCCGTGGGGCAAACCACAAACACACATCGCTAAAAAAGCGATGCTGGTTTGCAAAGAAAGAACGCCTTGGTGTATTTCCTGTACGTTCCCACGCGAAACGCGAGAGAACCAAATACTACAAGGGAAGGCTTTCTGGTGATGTGTTAGGCATGAACTGTTTTGCTTAATAAAACACAATTTTATTATTATCCTCCTCAGCCAGGAGCCGAGGGCTTCAAACTACAGGTGTTGTCCATAGTAGGTTATCTCTGGGTCGGGGATGTGCTCTGAAATAAAGCCCCTCACTCATTGTAAGGTCAAGATGATGCTGTACCATCATATTTAGATCATGGCTCGTAGGGAAATCTGGGGGGGTACTTAGTCACCTATGGCATGACCTTATATTCCCACTCAATTTAGTAACAACAGTTGGTTTCTTTTAGGACATGTGAGATTTAATTTATTAACGGTTTCTAGGATAAGTGGAGGGAACTCAGAAAAGGCATGAGATGAGAAGTCAGCAGATGAAAGGGAAATGCTCAGAGGGATGGAGCTCCCAGAGAAATGTAAGTCTTGTCTCCCTCTCAAACAGAACATTAATAGAAATGCAGTCATTTATCAATAAGGATTTTTATTCTGTTGTCCTAGGTGATTTATTTTTTCCTTACTAAAATTATCTGGTTATGATTTTCAATTCAGCTGTTGCCTTTTGCTTACTTTTTATTGTATAGCACAGTGGAATCTGTCAGAATGCTTAAGCTCTTGTGTTCTGAGAATGATGTTTCAGCCATCTGGGGCAAAAAAAGTTTCCCTTTGCATTCAGATGGTATATCCTATTCATCAGGATGGCATGTGCGAATATTGATATATGTTTGAGCCTGTAAACTCCTGGTAGGCAAATACCAGAGTGTTGTAGTGGAGCTTGCATGTTCCAGAAAGAAAGAAGTGCTGCAGCTTAGCCCTGAGATAGCCAGCGTGTCACAGATGTTTGTCCCCTTTTCTTTAAACTCTGGAACAAATTCTGCTCTCATTGGCCATTTGTCTGCTTTAAGCTGGGATAAGATATGTTACAATAACTTTTAGCTTGTTGAAGGACTTCTGGCTTTTTGCATTATGATCCAAACATGAGCTGAAAGTGTGGGGTTTTTTGGTTGTTTTTTTTTTCTTTCCTAGCTGATTGCTAGCATTAACTAAACCAAGAAAGAGGTAAAAATAATAAAATATCAGAGGGGGTTGTCTCTGAAATGCAATCTAATTAAGATGTCCATTTAAATAAATCACTTACTGCTATTGAAACTAAACAATGAATGTGAAAAGCTGTTTATGTGTGAAAGAGATCTGAAGTTTTCTTGAAAAAGTAATTGTTTAAAAATTCAGTAGTTTTCATTCTTGCTCTTATAAATAACCAGGCAGGGCATTCTCTTACCAATTTTATGTTTCAGTGAATCTAAGTTTGATTGTCACTCAAGGTTCCTTGTGAGTAATTATTATCACAGTTTCATGTCACTCATTAAATGAAAATTGTTTTTTCCCCTAAATCCCCTAACCTACTTCTGTCATGCCAACAGGAGCATTCAGAAACTGGCACTGAGGTGCAGCTCTGATAAAAGTTTTCTGTTTCCCCGTGACTCATTTGACATTAACATAATTATGCTACAGGAGTCAAAGTGATTTTCCAACTATGAGTAATGCACAGCACCAGACCGAATGTTTACAGGACACCGAGGCATATCAGCCAGCTGAAGTAACCAGCTGCTGATAACAGCTGAAGTAAGTTGGGGAATTAGAAAGCCTTCTAGCACAATTACCCTCCTTTGGCACTCGGTGTCCTGCAGGCTGGGAGGTGTCTGTGCCCCGCAGGGAAGGATCCAGAAGCAAGGCTGTACCGAGGAGAGGAGCGAGCCCGTGGGCAGTTCACACAACAAGTTCTTCATAGTTCTCTTCCCACTTGCATATTTATGGCAGAGTCGTGCTCAAAGGGGAGCAGTGATCTTTCAAGAAGCGCTTGTATTTACAGAGTTCATTTCAAAACACAAGTGACACACATCCTCTCAGCCAGGAAAACAAGATCAAAATGAAACAACAACCAAAAAATGAGATCATCTCACAAGTGCTTTGAACCGTGTGTATGGGAATAGCACAAAAGAAGAAAACCAATAAGGATAAGGCAAAATTGAGTGCTGTTGCCACAATGAGGTATCTTTTCTCTGTAATTAAAGTATCTGTGCAGGTTAGTGATAAAAAGTACAGAGAATAATTACGATTAATATGTTCTGGATAAACAGCAGAAACAGCAACTACGGAATTTTTGTTAGCTATATGAAAAAAACCCCTAAAAATAAACCAAAATCTTAGTGGCCAAGACATGTTTCAAGTGTTTCCTGAAATTTTTAGAAATTACTGACTTGTCAGGATTTTAAAAAGTAATTTGAGAAATAGCTTAATTTTTTTGACTTGGTTTGTTTGTTTGCGTACAAGTATATTCTTGATTGAAACCAGGTCACTTTTTATTTATAAGTTTGTCAACTTTGGCTGCATATCCTTCTGATGAGGCCTAATTCAGCAATGTGCTGAGCACCCAGGACATCACTGGTTCAATCCATCCCACGAGGATTAGTTGTGAAGGTGGAAAGCTAATTTTGAAATACCAACTCGAACCCACTACAATTTGCTAGAGTACTAGAGTGGAAAATAACCTGTTAACAACTTCCTTATAAAATACCACAGCCATACAAGCAGGGGAGAGGGTGAAATGCAGAAAACAGTGCTGATAGCAGAACTGTTAGCAGAAAGAATGCATTCCAGGAGACATATCTGAAGAATTCAGAAGAAAATTGCACGTCACACTGCGTTCTTTATTTCAGAAGAAAATCTGCTGAGGTCAGATGCTTGGCATGCTCTGATTATCGTCACTGACTCTCAGAGCTGGATGAGGACCAGAAATGGGGAAAAAAAATTTTCATGGCTGAGGAAAGCTGGAGGAGGAAAGGTTTGCTGCAGAACCTTGTGCTTACAACATTCCCCATTTGCCAGGAGAGTCAGGACTTGGAGGTTTTCTGTTTTCTCTGCTATGGTTTTTGTGCTGTGTGACAATGGACAAACTCTAAATCTGTTTCCTTCAGTTTGACCTCCTCTTACTTACTAAGGGACAGCTTGGTGGAGATGGCATTCCAGCTGCTACTACAATGACCAGCATGAATGTATGTAACAATGTTGATAAAATCAGCTAGCAGAACCCAAACAAAACATAAACAGAACAATCCATGCCCTATCAACAGAAATAAATTCTCACAGCAAAATTTAGCAATCTTAAGTTTAATCTGATTTGCTATAAGCTCATCCAGGACTGCAGTTTTATAACTACAAACATCCACCTCTGTAGCATGTGGTGCCACTGGATTTTGCATCTGCTTTTGCTCCTTTTAATTACTAATATCCCTAACTACCAAAGCTCAACCCTCAGCACAGGTGGCTAAAATGTATTCCAGTATTACCAGAGCAGGTTCCTGTTACTCCTTAGAGTAACACAACAGGAGATGTTTGTAACACAGTTCTGCTCAGCTCCGTACCTACCTGGAGTCTCCTAATAAAGCAGCCTTGAAAGCAGCACCTCTGCAACACTCTGCATTTCTACCTCTTCCTTTCCCACTTGGCTCTAGAAGCATTGTCTTCTTTTAATGATGTTCAGAGCAGCTGTACCCATGCCCCACATTTTTTCTTCTTGGGGGAACTACCATGTGCAATTTTTTTTGCATTCTGCATTGAACGTACAACTTGTGCAAATTCCAAGTATTTAACTTTTGTTCCTTGTCAAAGCTTTGCAAATTAACTTAAAATAGCAGAGTGAAATAGGCACCAAGGGGCATTTTCTGGAAGTAACTGATAGCATCTTGCAAGTACTGCTTGCCCTTACTGGTTGGTTGGCTTTTGTTGTTAGCTTGTTGTTCAAGCTGAGCTCCCAAAACAAAACTTTCACTGACAGTTATTCAGTACAGAAAGTCTCTATGGTTGTAGAGAGCTGTAAAAGTAAACAGGTCTATCAAGACCTGGCTTATTTTCTAAAATATAGGAAAATTAGCTGATAGTAATTTTTTGTGAGTTTTCAGAGTATATATATTGTAGCAAGGCCCAGTGTTTCTGTAATGAGAATAGCTATTTTGGTGATAACTGGTACTATGTTATTCTGAAGCAGCAGCAGAAAACATTTGGAAGTACGTACCCATGCCAACAGCAATGAAAATGTTTTCATCCCATTCTTACCTGGCTCTCAGTAACCCTCTCCCCAAGGGTTTATTCTATGATGTCATGTGTCAGGTCCCTTGTATGACTCAGTAGTTTTCAGAAATATTATATATTGTAATAGTTATACTTAGAAATGTTAAATATATTAATACATGCCTCTGTTAAAATTGATGATATATACAGATTTGTTTTTATAATTTGTTTCACAGAACAACTTCTCTTGAAAAAATGAATTTATTGAGGCATAAATTTTAACACCGAAAAACCAGACTGTAGATTTTGTGCCATATTAAAGCCCCGTCCTGCTGACGCCTATGCACACACTTAAATTTAAGTGTATGAGTGGTACCGAACTCACTGCGATTACATGCACAATTCAAATTAAACATGTGTGAAACCCTTTCAGGTCAGGATTTCCAAATTCTTTCACTTGTTTAGAGTAAAGAAAAAACCCAAACCAGCAACCACTCATTCATGTAATAAAATTGCAGTGGTATTTATGTCAAGGGACTTACTGTCATTTGATAGGAAAAGCAGCTTATAAAACAAATTTTTACTCAACAAAATTAAACTCTCCAACACTGTGATTACCTGCCTGAGTGGCTATCTTTTCTGGTGGGAAAGAGAAATTGATTATTTAACACTTTAAGTATCAGCTGAGATTAATATGATTATTTTAGGATAAGGAGCCATGTTTCTAAGAAGAGATTAATTTTTTTTAATATGTACATTTCATTCTTCTGTGAACATGAGTTGAATGTTTTCAGAAAAACTCTGAACAGCATTTTATTTTGGTGTGGAAATATGCATTTTGTTTACGAGTGGTATTGAGCTTTGCTAAATCACTCATTAAAATGTTCACATGGTAGCTCTGTCACATTACAAGTTCAAAATAGATGGTTGTGAAAGTATTGAGACTTTCTGCTCTCTGAACATTTCCCCACCTCTTTATGAAAGAGAATTGTCCATGATCATGGTGTTTTTGGATCATCTCAGTAGAAAACAAATTGGTTTCTCATACCTTGTTAATTGCTGTTCTTAGCTGTATAGTGGAAACTAACTGGAGAGGCTCAGGGGCCAATAGAGTTCCCATAAAACCTCAGCCACCCAAAATCCAGTCACAGCAATACCTACAATGCTCTACATTCCCTGTCTTACATTACTTGATTCTCAGCTGGAAGACTTCAGCCCCTTGCAGTGGCTCCCAAATCAGACAGCAAGGTGTGAAAGGAGCAGCTCAGCCTCCCCAGCAGGAGGTGGGGAACCCCTTTTCCTTGGTGCTGTAGGGAGGCATCTCTGTTCTCTTGAGAGACACAAACCTGAGATCTCTGCCTGTGCCTTGGCCACTTCTTTTCAGTTTAGCAAGGCATCACTCCTCTCTTGTAGGTACTTGCAAGAAGGAAGGATTGAGGTGATGCTGCTTTCTTTAAGCATCCAGCAGGGATATGTAAAAGCCAGGTACAATTCCAATGGCTGCCTGACAAGGTTTAATCTCTTTTGATTAAAGAGATTAACCTCCCATTGATCTGGGAGGTTACCTGAGCTATCAGGCTCAAAATAGGGACAGGAGCACCCTCCATGTTTCTTGCTGAGGCCACACAGAAAATGGAGGGAGGACTGGTTGGTTGGTTCAGGAGGAGGAGACTCTTCTCACTCCAGGGCTGCTCCAAGATTTTACACAAGTGTTTTTTTAGGAGCAGAAACATAGCCCTGTTCTCAATCCTTTATGCAAGTGCCTGAAAAGGCACCTGGTCTTTGAAAGGCATGAGTACACCATGCACTTGCTCACTCCCCCTGCATACGATAGGCACCACCAGGAAACACACGCTTTGGAGGACCTAGGGAGAGATTTAATATCAGGAACGCAGTGGACATGGTCCTGAGGAAGGCTCCTAACTGGGTAGTAGATGTATTTGAGCACCCATGCAGAAATGGTGTGGTTATATTCTTCACTCGGGGTTCACTAAATATGGTGGTGCTTGCAGGGGTCTCAGGACAAGGGAAGAGACGAGAGTCTTGACTCCATGTTTCAGAAGGCTGATGTATTATTTTATTATATATATTATATTAAAAGAAAATGATGTATTAAAACTTACTAAAAGAATAGAAGAAAGGATTTCATCAGAAGGCTTGAAAGGAATAGAAAGGAATGAATAATAAAATCTTGTGACTGACCAGAGAGTCTGAGACAGCTGGGCTGTGATTGGCCATTGGCCATTGGCAATTAAAAACAGCTACATGAGACCAATCAAAGATGTACCTGTTGCATTCCACTGCAGCAGATAATCATTGTTTTTCTTTTCCTCTGAGGCTTCTCAGCTTCTCAGGAGAAAAAATCATGGCAAAGGGATTTTTTAGAAAATATCATGGTGACAAAATGGAACTTTAAGTGCATAGGAACATGAAGGCTGCTCATTGTAGCACATTTGGCGTCTGGGTGTCAGGGTGTTTAATAGCTCTGGGAAAGGGTGTTGTGTAATGGAGCTTGGATTTGCTTGCCTTGGGTTACTACAGTTAGTTCATTCTAAAGCTCCCATTCTGATCCATCACAGAAGAGTTTGAAAAGGAGGAGGAGTCTCTTAGGAGGAGCTCACAGAAGGAATATTTCCAGTGTAAAACAAACAAACTATAAATATTCCAGTATAAGGAAAGGATGTGTACTGGGTGAACTTTGAGATGTGCTCCAAAAATATGCTGCTGACCTCCCACTTGACATGATCTGTTTCCCTATTAAACTGTAATATAATTAGGGCTTGCTCTAACCCTGCCACTGATTTCATGCTTACATCGATGGAAATGTGGCCTGACAGATCATAGAGAGAATAAGGTGCACATGTAAAATCTAAAATAATCCAGGCCATGGTAGAAGGAAGGATAGCCTCCAGAAAATGCTTATCTTTCCTACCTTGCAGGATATTTAGATGTCTTATCACATCATGTGTATGGATGTTAGGCCAAAGGTCTTTGAGAACTTGGACTCAAAGCTCAGCTCTTCATGGCTGCAGGTGAACTGCAGCTGAGCTGGAGTCCAGGAATTCATATAAGGAAGTAAAAAGGGAACTGGGGACAAAATGAATTGGAATTGGGAGTTGAGGTCAAAGTCTCTAATACTGACCAAAGAGGGGATTTGAAAAACAGGTGGTGACTCTGCTGGTAGGCAGTCATGGTGCTAACAGTCACCATGATGATAAAAGTTGGTGACAATTATCTCATTTCATCTCATCTTCTGTGTCTGCTGAATTTCACCCACCAAGCCCCAGTGGAGCTCTGGGAGGTATGCAGCAGACACTGGGAGAGGCACAGATGGCTCTTGGCTAGGGTAGATCATAGCAGGAGGGTGGTCACAGCCCCCTGGGTTTGCTAAGAGTCCCTCTAGGCAGGCACGTGCACAGCTAAGACTCGAGGAATAGATTTTGCCAGGAAAGCAAAGGATGCTGAAGTCCCTCTGTTACACAGGAATGAGTTTAGAGAGAAGATCCATTAGAGCTCTGTCCTACCAATACCCTGGGAAGGAACACCCGTGAAGGGGGAGAAGCTGCATCTGTGTTCTAGGACAGGACTGTGGCCAGGAATGCTGCTTTTACAGCACCTGATTTATTTGTAAAAATATGCACAACAGGCATTTTAGAGCAAGAAAAGGGCCTCTGTTTGAACATATATTCAAGTGGATGATGAAACCAACAAAACCTACAAATGCTTAGACATCTGCATGAATATTTTAAGTATATGGAGCATTTATGGATAAATGAATTTATATATTACATTACATTATTTATAATAAAACCTAATATAATATAATATAATATAATATAACATAATATAGTATAATATAATATAATATAATATAATATAATATAATATAATATAATATAATATAATATAATATAATATAATATAATATAATATAATATAATATAATATAATATAATATAATATAATATAATCCTTTAATAATTGTAAACCAACCACCAGCAACTTGAGTCCAAGTTCAATGCTCCTGCTCTGCAAAGAAAGCAGTGTGCACCTCACACTTGCAGTGAGAGCCCTTTTTTCCTGCAAGCACTCACTGCATAACACGTGGCAGATTTACAGCCTGAGTTCAAGAGATTGCACAGACCACTAAGGAAATTTTGGAGAAGATTTTGGAGGCTAAACATCCACTTTTGCACAAAGCACAAATCACATGTAAAAAAAGACCTGGTGAACTGAAGTGTTACCTGCTAGATTACACGTTCTCTTCATGTCATACAGATTCTTTAATCACAAACCAAATCATCAACAAAGAATATCAAGCTAGACCATCCCAAGTCAAATCATTGGGTGATGAAATTAAATTAGTTATGCCATTTTATATCTGCAGGGGATCTGTGGCTTGTTTTGGGTACTCTGTCATATCTGTACTTTCTGTTCCAGCCAGGAAGCTGATGATTTATCTGACTTTTTTTTCTGATACAATGTAGAATATCTTGGCTTATGCAAGGGCAAGAAATATTTCTTCACTTACAAGAAACCACCTTTCTCTTCAGAACATCTCTTCAAAATGGGATGGCAGAGCATGTTTTCCTTTGATCAGCTTTGAATTCATGAGGGAAAAAACCCCTATAAATTTAAATAGTATTGAACTACACTTTCCCTTTGTGGGAAAAAAAAATCAGGATCTACCAAAAGTCTAAACATTTGGGTTTTTTAGAAAAATAATAGTAATTATTCTTCTTCAAAGATCTGCAATTAATTAATTAATCAGCTCATACATTTAAGAAAATGTCCTTCTAACAAGAGACCACAATATTATACCTTGCCAGGTGATCTCATCCCAAATGTGTTAGAATAAATATAATTCCACTGAAATAAGAAATAATATTTATAAAGGCTATTTATATGAGATCTTTGTTAATAGCAAGTTAGACAAGGCTTTTGGACAGAGAATATTTAGCCATGTATTTAATTGCTGTGCTGAATCTGGGCTTCTGTTTGGCACTTGAAATATTGTCATCATTTTTAGAACTCAGTATAAAACTCTTGTATATATAATAAAACTCTTGTATATATAATAAAAACACACCAAGAATCTTTACTGGGGCTGCTAAATGCCACTGCCATCCACACATTCAGTAGTAAGAGCAGATAATAATGCATCAAGAAAGCAAAAACAAAGGCCTATAAGAGTACTAATTAAAATTAGAAATGAAAATAAAATACAGCAGCCTTATCCATTATATCCATTTGGGAATCTCAGCTACTTTACCCTAAAGCATAAAATATTATCCATTTCAGCAGACTGGGAGACAAAACAAAAGGAAGATCATCAGGTTATCTTCACAAAGATGGTGAATATGAGCCCTCTCATTTCTCAGCTCTCCTGATGTTATTTCCAGTGTAGGACTAAAGCCCAGCTCCACAGAAGGAGGCTGTGCATGGTGAAAATAAATTCCCATTTCTTCCCCACTTAACCATCTAACCTGCAACGTGGAGTCGATTGTTGCTGTGAATCAGGACATTCATGGCCCCAAACTTCCCTTCTAAACGTGGGCTTGGTTTTTAAAAAAATAAAAAACCCATCAGCAAGAACACTGAGTCTGGAGAGACAGACCTGAGTTAGGTTCTCACATCTGGCTCTGTGGGGTGAAACTTGTGCCTCCTCTTTCTGAGGAGAAATGATCTCAGCACACTCTGATCATCTGTGCTGCCTGGGGACTCTCACTCTGCATGTCTCCCACTCAAGCTCTCCTGTCCTGGAGTTTCGAGCCGATTAGGCAGGAAACCAGATGGTGCCTGACTTTTCAGCCCTGTGGTGAGGACATGCCCTGGACCAGGGGCATCCTGCAGTCTGCTTTTCTCTCTCTGTAACCATTCTGCTTCTGAGAGTCACTGCAGAGAAGGTGGACCCTACCATGGGTAGCATTCCCCACTGGACTGGCATCTCTTGGGAAGCCCAGGTGGGTGTAGGGGCACCCCACATCTTCCCCTGTTGCTGGGGCTGTCTCAGCAGCAGCCTCACAGAGCAATCAGGGTCTGGGTTCAGGGGGTGCTTTTGTGACTGCAATCAGGGCAGTCTCATTTTAAAGCTGTGTGCAGCTCTATTGGTTTAATTTTATTTACACTTTGTTCTCATTATCTGGGCAAGTTACTGTACAGTCAAAGCCAAAAAAGCAAACCCAGGAAGATAAGAGGCTGAATGAACGTTATGATCATTCATGTGCTCCTTTCATGGCAAGGCACATGTGAAGTAGGTGAGAGGACAAATGATAAGCACAGTGAAAGCTGCAGTGGCAGCCTTGTTTCTGTCTTCTGTAGGTTGCAATCTGTGCCATACAGTGTTTTTATTTGAAATGGCATTTATGTAGGAATCAATGTTTAAAAATTAAAAATGTTCATTTGTAATTATTATGACAAGTTGTAACTTACAAATTTACCAGACAGATGAGAAGAGCTGTTTAAAGTGTTATAAATTATATTAAATTCCAGAGTATTCTTTATGTATGTACACAGTTCCAAGAACAATCAACAGGAAGAGCTGGACTTTATAGGGGGTATGTGTGTGTGTGTGCGTTTGTATTTGTGTGCAGCAGCATGATTAATTCCATAATGTGTCAAAAATGCTTGTAACTTAGCACAGTAAAAATAGATATATTCTCTCTCTTACTTCCTCTCATCCTTGGTGTTCACCTGGGAAACAAGGACACAAACCATAATTACATTAGTCCACCCAAGGGAAGCATACACCTTCAGGAAATAATTCCTACACTTTCTTCCAGGTTACTTCAGGAGGAGAGTTTTGTATGCTGAGAACCAGTGTGACTAAATGCTGATTTTTCATAGTCCCTGGGGGCTAAATTTATCTCTCACTGAAGTCAATGGGAATCTTTCCATTGACGTAATTAACAGTTGGATCAGGTCTTAGTGCTTTCATTAGTGATCATTTCTTTACGTGTGAAGACATTGATGAAGTTCAGAATGAGCCTGTGACTGATCTCAAACAAAATCTGGGATGCTTTTTCAAGGTGGAGAGGGAGAGGAAGGGCAGGATCTGTGAACCAGCAGTTTTCTTGCCATGAAATGGAAGGGACTATAAAGGCACTTTAGGAGACACAATTTGCACTTGCCTGAGGGCAGTTAATATACCTGAGCTGTCCTTTTGCTTGTTCAGTGAAGCCAAGGAGTTTGCTGTGTTCAGTCTGGTTTAAGATGTGATTCTTTCCATATGTGGGACCTATTTTTCTTGTTGTTTATTGCCTGGATGTATCCAAAGAGAACAAAATTTAATTGCAGGTTATTGTGCTTGGCCAGCTTGTCAGCTGGTGCACAAAGTCCATCTGATTAAAAAAAAGCCTTGAAAACTTTCTGCAAAAGGAAACTAAAGATATACTTGGCTGGGCCAGTGTCAGAGCTGTCTCTCACTTAGAGAGAATGGATGTCCATAGAACTTGCACCTCCACCCCACATTTCCGAAACACTGCCTATAGCAATGACTGACAACCTTCTGGAACTTTAATTTAGTGAAGTTGCACTTAAATTTGTGGTAATGTTGTGCCCCAGAATCTGATCCTGAAATGTACATGTTGTACCCGGTGGTAATTTTGTTTTCAGTGCCTTCATTTCATTAAGGGAGAAGCAAAAATGAAAATGACAGAAAGCAAAAGAGAAATTAAAAATTACTCATTTAAATTTAGGAAGCTTCCAGGCAGAACCAGAAGGATCAACGGGGTAAAATTTCTAGGAAAAAAAAGAACAGAAAAAAGGGGACTGATGAAATCCAGGGATACAGGGAGGGAAAAGAGAGAAGTGAGAAGAGTGGAAACAGGGAAGTGGCAAAATAAAAGGAGAAGCTGCTGTTTTAAAGAAATGGGAAATGTAACTTATGGAAACAAAGCAAAACAGACCAGGGAATGATATTTTTAAAGGAGAGAATAAATGAAGAGTAAATGGACTTAGAGGGATTGTGATGGAGAAGGCAGTAAGGAAACAAAGGTAAGCTGTGGAGAGAAAAACAAAGAGCAAAAGAATTTTATCTTCAGTGTTAAAGAACAAAAGCTGTTAAAACAGAGCACCTATTTCCCTCCACAAAACATGTATTTATCTGCTCATCTGCTTGAGAGGTATTAAATGTAAGAGAGTGGTAGGGTTTGCCGCACAGTCTCAGTGACAGTCAGTTCTCTAACCCTGTGGTTTTTAACTCTCATTTTTGGACCTTTCAGATCCATAGAGATCCAACCCTTCCAGAGTGAATTTTGTCCTTGCTACTGGAGGCTTAGAGGTTTTTCATTTCACTTTTTGGAGAAAGCCTTGGAAGTAGCCCACAGATGCTCAGAGAGTCCCCAGACAGCTGCTGAAAAACTCTGGGCTGGGTGGATGTGGCTGCTGCTCCTTCTGCTGCTGACTGCTCCCATGGTTCCAGCAGTACCAACCCACATGCTGGAAAAACTAGTCCCAGGTTTCACCCCTGGTATTAGTCCAGTCAGATGGGAAAATCATCTCAAAATTAGTGCATGTTTTGGTGAACAGGGGAGTCCTGCCACATAGATTCAGACCTGGATGTACCACACAGCAAAAATTATGATGAAGGTTAGTTCCCATCACAGAAGTAGAGAGGAATATTTCAGCCAGAGTCAGAAAACCTGATTCTGTGCAGATTTTACCACATAATAACTCCAAATTATGGAGACCTATTTCTCTTATATGTGCTGTGCAGGGAAAGATTTGTCTTGTCAGGGTTACAGTAATTTCAAAACTTTAAACAATTCAAACCACAAAACACACAGAGAGGCAGGTTTTACTCATGCTATCACATGAGTACACATTTTATTTTCTTACATCTCATTATATTTTCATCAGACTGAACAGGTTTAATGGAACTAACGCAGGATCGGATCCTGTGACCAGAAACCAACACAGGATCTGGATGGGACATGGAGATTTTATTTGTGTTGCTCAGACTGATGTCCTGCAGTAGCATAAATGTTAGGACAGGAGAAAGTTTCTGCTGTGAGACTGGGGGTCTGTTTCTCTGTATGATGGTGTCTGTAGTTCTTTTTAATAATCAGACAGGCATATTTTCATTTTAATCAAATATCCACAGTGTGTGAAGTAGTGTCAAGGGACGTGGAGGCAGGACTTGGTCAGAAAGAGGTGAAGGAAAGAATTCTTTTCTCCACACTGGAGACTGGAGGAGGGCTGCAAGGACCACACCATGGGGTAGTATTCAGCCTAATTTCTATGCAGAGGAAAAGAACCCTGTGCCCATCAGTCTGAGTGATGGGCTGTGTACCTGGCTTAAGGGAAACAGAAGTTGAGAACATGGATGTTACCTCTGTCAAAAAAATGCTATTGCAGGGGATCTGTCCCCTGCAGATTGTGAAGAAAGAGAGACATGGATTGGAAAAGGACTGGTGAATGTTCATGGGGAGGCAAATGAAAGATATTTTATGAAATGGAAAATTAAACTGGCAGGAACATCAGAGCATCTGGTGGCTGTACTGGGTGTTACTTTACCTTCCTGATAGTCTTAATTTTAATTTTTCTTTTTAACTGGGGTGTGATCCAACTGAGATTAACTTAACTTTGATTTCAAAAGGGATCTGGATAAAACCTATATGACACAGTGGAGCTGGGTTTATTTTTCACTGTGGTTTCATTTTCTTTCTTCACTGAAGAGTTTCAAGCCAGGACATGTTTCAGTGGCCTAATCTCAAATGCGCACAGGAACAGTTTCTCTGTTTGCTTTGCAGGGAGGAGCTGCCTCACTTCAGGAGAAATTCAAGAATGAACACAACTGCTTTGCTGTCAGATTTTAGTGCTGGCTGCAGCTCATGGGCAGTAATGGGACCAGCACTGTGTAGCAAGCAAGTAGATGTCAGTGACCATCCACAACTGGATAACATCTCTTGGATTTCCAAGGTACTTCTACCCACATGGAAGGACAGAGCTGCTTTTTTCCCCATTATTCTGTAACACTGCTCTGTTTAGCTGAAAATAGTCTAAATACATTCCCACTTCTGATATGGCTACCTAAATAAATAAGGACAGACAGTTGCTAAATTTCTGTCATAATTGCAGCAGGCACCTGTTCTTGGCCACTAAAACCGAGGTTGCTAACACATTTCCACAGTGCTTAAAATTTTCCAGCCAACTATCTTTTGGGAAGAAATTTTCCACATTTGGCTTCTGCTTGAGAGGAATTTTTTTTTTCTTCTAAGCTTGAGAAAAACGGTGCCAGCTGTCCTTGAGCACAGCATGAATTATAAAATTGTGCCTCTGAAGTAAAAAGAATTTCTTAGGCTGTACCAAGGTGAAATAACAAGCTTGCTCTAGATCCTTCAAGAGCAAAGTTTTTGCCTGACATTACACTTGACATTGATTTAGCTAGATAAATAAAAATGCAGCAATAACTGTGTTTTGATAGAGCCAAGAATGATTTATCTATAGGTGAGTGAAAAAGAAAAAAGCTCACAGCTCACAGGAGCTGTAAGTGGAGAGCTGCCAGGTAGGTCAGAGGAGTTTGCTGCTGCCCTCACAAAATGCACTTCTTTGTTTGCAGAGAACAGGGTGCGACTGCGCCTTCCATGGGAGGGAAACCCACGTCACTGCTCCACGCTCCTTCCTTTCCCACCACATCAGTACTTTTCTTTCAAGAGCAGGCAACTAAATGTGAAATAGGAGTGTTAATTTTGCAAAGTTACTGGCACTTGGACATTAAAAAAACCTAAGTTTACTACTCCAGACTGTGTGGCCAATATCATATCATATCTATATCTATCTATCTATCTATCTATCTATCTATCTATCTATCTATCTATCTATCTATCTATACACACACTTATATATCCAGACAATCCCATGCACACAGAAGGGAGATACAGAGGGACTTTCAAATTACTATTCTCTATTCTTCTAATTCTGTAAACTACTATTCTACTACTAATCTGTATTCTTGACAAAATGCTCCAAGTAATTAACATATCCCAGAATATACCACTCAAGACTTATTACCTATTATCAAAACTGGCATAGTGAACATTATAAAATTAATCAACCATTTGGAGCACTTGATTGGGATATACATTTTTTACATGAAGGTATACATTTGATGTTGGTTTAGTTACAATATACTCAAGCATGAAATGTCCTGGTCTTTCCAAGTCAAGTACAGACACTTGAAGACTGGCTTAATAACAAGTTTGCATGTATTATATATGAATTATTGTTGCACTGGATAATCCCATGCATCTGTCTTTGTAAGCTTTCTGTGTCCCCCCCAGCTAAATGTGTGGTTTTTTTGGTGTTCTGTTTTTGGTTTTTGGGTTTTTTTAACATCTTATTTTCTAGCACTTTGAAGGTGGTTAGAAGGTAATTTCTATCTGTTAACAAACCAGAGGGAAAAAAAGAACTAAACAAAAACCCCTTTACCACAGTCACAACCATATTTCCCTCTCTGCTGTAGGAATCCCTATTTTTTCATGAGATCATAAAGAAATTGCATGCTGCTGTGTTTTAAGAAAAGTTTTTTAAAGTGCCCTAACAAAACAAACAAAACCCCCGAACAGTGCTATTTTTAGCTTTCTATAATTTAATTAAACGGGTCTTTCCTCCTCAGAGTAAAAAACCAAAGCTTTCTCCTTTATGTGAAATTAGCTTTTAGCTGTCATCTAAAGTAGCGGGGGGACGAGGTGGGAGAATGGTAGAAACGGGGGAGGTGAAGGGGGGTATGAAGAATTTTTTTTCCTCTAGAGAAAGATTACACTTTTCAGTCCTTTCAAAAAATACACAGTTACCACCTTTTTTTTCTTTCTTTCTTTTGTTTTTTTTGTTTGTTTTGGTTTGGTTTGGTTTTTTTTTTTTTTTTTTTTTGTCGCTAGAGGGACTTTGATTTATTGTCAGAAGCAAAATGGCCCGGAGAAAGAAACTCCCGGAGTCTTAACAAAAATAAATAAATAAATAAAGGGGACAGTGGTGAAGAGGGAAGGCGAAGGGGTCTGTCGGGGTGCCGAGGGATGCTGCTCGGCCCGGTTCGGCGCGGTGGTGTGTTCCGTGCGGTGCCGTGCCGTGCCGTGCCGAGCCGTGCCGTGCCGTGCCGTGCCGTGCCGGCGGGGAAGCCTTGCATCACCGCCCCGGCCCGCTTCCCTCCTCCCTCTCTTTCGGAGAGGCTATTAATAGCATGACATCAGCCAGGGACTCGCCGCCAGAGTAAATACCAGCGCTGCCCGCTCGGCTATAAAAGGGGGGTGATGCAACCCGGGCGAGCGGCAGAGGAGCGGGGAGCCGAGGGAGCCGAGGGAGCCGCTCTCCCGCGGGAGGCGGCGGAGCAGCGCGGACCGCAGCGCGCCGGGGCTGCCGAGCCCCTTCCCTCCTGCCGGCACAGCGGCGGCGGCGGCAGCAGGAAGGTAGGTGGAAGCAGGACCGGGGCGGCCGGCGGGACGGGGGGCTGAGCTCCGGGAGGCTGTCCTGCCGCGGAGGGATGGAGGCATGGAGGGACGGATGGATGCCCGCCGGGGGACCCGCGCCGCGCCGCCGGCAAAAGTTTCGCGCCCCGGGTGAAGTCAGGCGCGGCGGTGCCGCCGCCTGCCGTGAGCTCCGGGAGAGCCGCCGGCCCCGCCGAGCTCCGCCGGAGCCCCCCGGCCGCCCGGGCCCCGTGCCGGCGCTCACATCTGGGGGAACCCCCTGCCCGGGCTGCCGCCAGATGTGAGCGTCGGGGGAGCCCGCCCGGCCCCGGCTGTCCCCGGCCGGCAGCGCCGCTCGGCACCGCGCGGTGGCGGCCGCGGCGGGGACCCGGCAGCCCGGGAGCCGCGGGATGCCCGAGCGGAGCGGGGACACAGAACCCCGGGAGCCGCGGGATGCCCGAGCGGAGCCGGGACCCGGCAGCCCGGGAGCCGCGGGATGCCCGAGCGGAGCCGGGACACAGAACCCCGGGAGCCGCGGGATGCCCGAGCGGAGCCGGGACCCGGCAGCCCGGGAGCCGCGGGATGCCCGAGCGGAGCGGGGACACAGAACCCCGGGAGCCGCGGGATGCCCGAGCGGAGCGGGGACCCGGCAGCCCGGGAGCCGCGGGATGCCCGAGCGGAGCGGGGACACAGAACCCCGGGAGCCGCGGGATGCCCGAGCGGAGCGGCCGCGCCCGGGCTGGGGGCGGCCGGCGGCGGCACGGCGGGGACAGGCACGGGGAAGCCGTGGCGGGACAGCCCGAGCCGTGACAAACCCGCACTGCCGCGAGCAGAGTTATCCCTGATATTCCCGTAAACAGAGCGGGAACTTCTCGTGACAGCCGGGGATATCCGCTCTCCTTTCGGTCCCGGTGTCTTGGCGTGAGGTAGATCAGTTGCTGAACTGTTGCCTAAGCAAGTCAAGCGTGACACAACGGACAACTTCTTTCAGAGAACGGGTTTCCTGTTGGAAATCGATTTCCCTCCTAGTAACAGCGTTTGAGAAACTGAAAGGCAGCAGAGAAAATGCTTCGGGAGCGATGTGGGATGTCAGAAAGCTTAAGGTCAACTAGCGTGCACAGAGGTTGTGAACTGTAATTGCTCTTAATGCTGTTTAAGATTAACCTCAGTGGTTATCAAGGTTTATTGCATCAGCACCAGAGGAAAAGGAATTCGTATGAAGAAATAAAACCAAGAAGCACAGTCAGCCATCTGCTGTTAAGCAAGAAAAAAACTGAAAGTAGTCACTTTCAATATTAAAATTAAACAAGCATATCCTTAAATAATGGAAGAGCATTAGGAAGCCTGTTCGGATTTTAAAATCTTGGCAGACGAGTTGTAAAAGCTCATTGTAGATGAAAAGAATCATCTTCAAAACAACAAACAAAAAGCAGGGGGAGAACGAATGAATAGAGTTGTTTGAATCTACCTAGGTTGAATAGGGAGGGTAAAACTGTTGAGAATTCCAGAAGTAAGGCTAAAGCAATGAAGCATTAACTGAGCCCGGGAACAAGCTGTGCCGGGAGCAGGGCAGGGCTGCAAGTGTTCAGCACCTCCAGTGGCAGCGACTGCAGGACATGTGCATGGTCTAGCACAGTAAACAGAGATTGTAGCAGAGAGGCCACGATGGAATCACGCTCTAAGGCTTGATACTCTTATTCCTACTGCTTTCCCAGCCTTCCCAAACCCAGAGGAAATGAGATAGTGCTCTGCATGGCTTTTGGACAGAGGAACAATTTGTACAAAACTTGGGACAAGGAAGGGCAACTTGTTGCATTCCTTTTTTTTAAATAGTAAAATCTAATTTTCCTATTTGTAAAACATTTCTGAAAACAGATTTGTTCCTCAGAAACTGCCAAACATCTACCTTGTTTCAGCAATTAGAGTTGCATTTCAGGATGATTGGGAGGGCAGTGAGCAGCCTGGGCAGGAGAGCAGCCAGTTCCTATGGTCAAGGACACTTTCTCCTGCTCTGGGCACCTGACCACTCCTCTGTTACACACCAGTGACAGGTGGGTTAGAGGACCCGAAGCCATCGCAGTAGGGTTTTGGTGGTGTTTGTGGTACACTTAGCACTAACTACTAGAAATGCACAATTAACACGGTTTCTCAGGCACTTTCTTGGTTTCCTCAGGTGTTGCTGCTGCCCTAATTAAAAGTTCACCTAAACTGAAAAGTAATTGAATAAACCAGCAGAGCTTGAAAATTATTAGCCCAACTAATTATCTTGGAGGCTGGAAAAACAGTTTTTTTGTTACTTTAAGAATCCTGGTTGGATTGAATTATACAGAATTAACTTTGTTGAACGAAGCCTTCATCAGCATTCAAGGACACAGAGTCAGTGAAAATAACTGAAATTTCTGCTGGCAGTGAGGGGTCCAGTGTCATCTGGAATTAGCCTGTTTAAATTAGTTGAATGGTTAAATGTTGGTAAATGGTAAATAATACTGGGAGGACTTCAGCTAGAAATTAATAGGGCCATTTCTGACTTGCTGGAAAAGAGTAACTGCTAGCTTTCTGAGATTATAGGATTAAACTGTATCAGTACTTTAAATGTGACTCATGAGCAGGGGCTTTCTGAAGAGAATTACATAAATTTCCCAAGGTCTTTCTGAATAACAAATTGTTCCAAATAATTTCCCCATCTTGAATAACTACGGGTGAAATCCTGGCCCCATTGAGGTCAACAGAAAAAGTCCTTTTGATTTCACTGGGGTCAGGATTTCACCCTGAGACTCTGGGAAATGTTCAGCTCTTCTGTGGTGATTGGGAGAGGAAGAAGTGAGGAAGACTGCTGTTGGACCTGATATTTTCCAGCAACAGGCAATTCACACTCCTCTGATTTTTAAGTTTGCCTCACAGCGATGAACCAGGCTCTATTCTCATTTGCACCAGTGTGGATTTACAGTGTATTTTTAGATATCTCTGAGCAAATTCTATCTTCTTCTCAAGGCACGTGACCCCAGACATTTCTTGCTGGTTTCCAGAAGTAACGTACAGGGAACTGTGCAGTTCTGGATTGACCATGTGGAAATTTCGCTTACCCACTCACACTGCTACCCTGAGGCAGCTGTTTGCTTACCTGCACAAAGTTAATTACAACTGACTTTCCAGTAATTATTGTGGTTCTAATCCAGAGTAGATACTTACATGCTGTAGTTATCCATACCCCTTTAAAAAAACCCCGAAACAACAACAACAAAACCAAAAATCTTTGCACCAAAGATAGCTGCAAAACCAACACAGTAAAATCCAATTTAACACAAGTCACTTTGTGAACTAGGGAAGTATTACAATCTGTTTTCCTGTGGATTTGCACCTTTTGTCCCTTGGGCAATACACAAAAGGTGCTCAGTTTTTCTTCCAGACCTCTTATCTCACCTCTGCTGGGTGAGAGATGGGCTGTGACTTGCAGGGATGTGTGCATCAGCAAACCCACTGAGTTTGGATGACTGTTGAGGTTTGCCTCTTTCTCCCTCAGTGGGGCCACCAGTTTTCCACAAAGTACATAGGGCCTCTCTCCCTTCAAAACTGGCTAAAAATAAATAATAAGAATGACTAAAAAGAGAAAAGTAGAGAGCACTGTTGGATTTGTTTTCTTCAGAAATCTACTAGAAATGAGGTTTCTCCACGGGTTTACATTTACATAATTCCCCTAAAGACTCTTCAATCACACTGTTTTATGTCAGCAGAAGATCCAGCCATAAATATTTAAGAATTTCAAGCCTCTTGTAGAGGGCACATAAGGACAGTTTCGAATTTTACAAGAGCAAAGGAATGAAAGAAACGGCCTCACATTTTTCATGAGTCAACCCCTCCAACTCAGCCTGTGCTGTGGAGCCACAGAGCATGTAGAGACTTTTGCCTTTGTGTCAGCTCATTGTTAACTATTTTTAGGAGTTTATAGCCAAATGTACAACTGTGTAAAACTGAGTATGATAACTTTGTGACAGATCCTGTTGTGGTTAGCAAGTTTCAGCTTCTAGTAAAACTCATTGAGCTAAGTGTAGCTGAGAACAAGGTTTGCTCTGGCCATTTGAAGCTGGAATTTGTGGTGGTATAGCTCTGAAGATGAAGATACTCTCCTTCTATGCTTTCAATAATAATACTACTTAATTGCTTTTTGATTTTTGTTCTTATTTTCTTTCTCTTCCTATTGACTTGATTCTCATTTGCCACACACTACCAGTTTAAAACTTAATGGTATACATACTTGCACACAACTTTTTAAATATTAAGTGTCAGAAAAACCTAGAAATTGTGTCATGTGCTGATACTATTCTTACTTTTAAATACTAACTTTGACTCAACATAAAGTTGAAGAGTTCCAAATTCTTAACTGCTTGTCTCTTTTGAGAGATTGGGGTAGACTAGGAATGGGGACTGAAGCAATGTAACTACAGTATTATTCACAGTAAGAAATATACCTCTAAGAGGTACTATTTGCCTTTCTAAAGTTGTTGAAAGACTATCAATATTATCTCTTTTTTATCTTTCAGCAAAATGATGGTCCAACACTCAGGCCAGGTATCTGCATTAGAAGTCAGCGCCTCCGCAATTGTTCCCACTTTGTCCCCTGCAGGGTCACTGGGGTTTGATGATTTCACAAATTTAACCCCCCTGGTGAAGGAGGAACTGAGGTTTGCCATTCAGAACAAGCGTCAGTTTCACAGGATGTCTTCCACTTTGGACACAGTGACTGTTTCTGAAAGGCCAGTTGAAACATCAATGCTGAAAACAGAGGTAAGGCTCTTTAAACAGAATTTTGGTGTGAATGATTAATTCTCTAACAGAGTTTTGCCACAAGACCATTAACTGTATTAACTATAGACAACCCCCTGTACCATATTTGTTTCCTCTTAAGCCAGCTGCTTGGCTTTCTATTGAGTGCTTCAGGCAAACCCTCTGGTATTTCTCACAGCTGGATATTTGATTTTCAGTTATGGACTACAATGTTATACAGTGCTTAGAGCAAGTGCTAATCTGGTTTCCCTGCCCAGTGGTGGCTGGACTTGGAATAAGTCACTGCTGAAGTTCTGTTTCCCTAAGGACAATCCAGCAGAATCTGTGAGGGTTAAGGGATGGACCTTCTATGTCCATACTATGTTTTTGCTTAAAGATGACACTATCCATGAAAAACATTGCTCTTTGAAAGTGGAGAAATAGCTTTGGTTAAGGAAAGAGTTACACCTTGGTCTGAGCTTCCTCAGGAAACAGAAGGAAGTGTGACAGTATGCCCTTTTTGGTGCTGCCTTTAATTCACTCACTTCTTGCTGCCTCACTCATGACACATCCTCCATTCTGCTCCCTGTGCTCCCCCTCCTTTTCCTCCCTGGGAAATGGAGGAGAGACAGAGGTGGGGGAGCCTGGGGAGACATTCAGTGAGTTTTTTGAGTACCACTGATTTTAAATGAGCCATTATATAGATTACATACAGCCCTGCTCCAGTCAGGTTTTTATTGACAATTCTAATGAAGTTTCTACTCTTCTACAAGGTCAGAACCACATTTTTGTGTAACTCATGATATGAGCTCTGACAGCACTCTCCATGTTGATTTTAAAAATCCGGAAGTCATCAAAATACAGTTCTTCTGTTTTCAACATTTTATGCATTGTGTGTATCTGTTTTTGTGGGACAGTTTTCTCCTGAAGAGGACGAGAGAAAAAAGAGAAGAAGGGAAAGAAATAAAATTGCTGCAGCAAAGTGCCGAAACAAAAAGAAGGAAAAAACAGAATGTTTGCAAAAAGTAAGTGACTGGCTAGAATTGTTCTTAATCTGTCATCCTGCCAGGATCCAAATAGATAGCATAGGGTACTGTCATAGTAGGAAGTCAGAAAGATGTTCCCCAAAATGAAAAATAAACATGCCATACATTAAATCCAAACCTGGTTGAAACTGGCATAAAGTGAAAGCATGGTAGGAGTGAAAAGAGATTGCTGTTTCAGTGACCAATCTTGTTTATGGGGATAATGTTAATTTGAATGTGTACACTGCACACAAAAAGAAGTAAAATCATATTTCATAAAATATTCACGGTGGAGAGCCCACAAGTGCCTATAAGCAATTTCTGAGAGAGTGGTGTGGAAGCTTTAATTCTTGGTCCTAGGAGCCCAGGCACATCTTCACCTGTGCTGTGATATAAAACTGTGCTTCAGTAGCACCAAGCTGGTGTATCTAGGTATACAGGCCTATATATTCCTATATCTAGGGCGGCAGGGAAAAAAAGCTGTGTTTGCACTTGCCTAGCTTAACATGGGTTTATAGATATGTGAGCTGATGTTCCAGGGAGTTAAGAAGCAGCGTAGATAATTTTGAGTCAATTTTTGACCCAAAAAGCTCAGAATAATTTTGCAGAAGATAGCAATAATGCTTTAGTTATGTGTCACTGTAAGTGAATACAAGTTTGAATTTTGCTTTTTAACTTCCATTACCTTCTCTAGAGGCCAAATGAGGTAACTCTCAATCTGGTTTTCAGGCCATTACTGACCGGGGAATGTACAGTTTCATCGTTACAGCCCACTAAGTACATGTGATTCCTTTCTCCACCAGCCATACGCTTTCCCACCCATAAACCACAAAAACTATAAGAAAAAACCAGTGACTTACTATTTGAACTTCTCAGTGTAAAATTGTACGTGTGCTTTGTGCTAGGAATCAGAGAAGCTGGAGACGATCAATGCAGAGCTGAAAGCCCAGATTGAGGAGCTGAAGAACGAGAAGCAGCATTTGATATACATGCTCAACCTGCACAGGCCCACCTGCATAGTCCGTGCACAGAATGGGAGGACACCTGAAGATGAAAGAAATCTTTTTATTCAACAGATCAAAGAAGGCACATTACAAGGTTAAGTGATATGGCAAACGTGGAAATATTTAAAATGTTTCTAACAGCTACCAGAATCCGTGGGGGAGTCTGACATAATGTGTAGGATTCTATTAGTCAAGAGCCTTTAGGAAGGGCAGATTGCTTTCATGAGTGGAAAGAATCATTTTGGCTTGACAGCGATCCTTGCCCTCGGAAGATCTGGTCTCAGTCAAACTGAAGAGCCTTCTGCCTCCAATGTAGGGTTTGCACCTGTCATACTTGCTGTTCCTAGGAGCTACAGACAACAGCTTCTGAAGTTTTATCTCTGCTAGCATACAGTATCTGCACTCACAGGTTTGTGCTAGAACACTATGACTTCCAGCCATGCACGGGGTACAGACAGCTCTGCTGGACACTACTCTTCCTTGTTGCTGGTAGGGAAAGAAGACTGAGTATTTTTGAATTTCCAGGAGCATGGTTTCTGGCAGAATGTATTGATGTGTAATGTTGCATTCTAACCTAACACACACTCACACACACACACACAAAAAACCCCCTGTAGCTCCAACCAACCTTTGTCATTTTTTTCACAATGCTCATGTGGGTTTTTTCTGTGACTCATCTCAGTGACTGAATTTGAAGGGTCTAGTAAGTGTGACAAAGTAAAGTTCCTTGCAAAACATCTAGGTAGCCTAGCTTGTATTTTATGAGCTATCACCCCAGATACTACCCCTTGGGGACAATTCAGTTTTTCCTTGAATTGCTGAAGAGCAGCTTGTACCATCACTTACTGACTTGGTGACTTGAGCCCACTGAATTGGAAAGAAGAAACTAACTGTGCATGGGGTATTGATAAAGGTTTTGCTCAAGTAAAGAACTGCAGGAGTGAAGCCCAGACTCCTGAACCTTGAAAAAAATAAATATTTAAAAAAATTAATCTAGGATCTAATCCTACGAGCCTTAATTCATGCTATTACCCCTCAGTCACAGAAGAGGTTCCATGGATGTCAGTGGGTCTGCTCGGGCAGATAGCTCTTACAGGCATAAGAGCTTGGCAAAGATTTTTCCATCCTGGTCAGGATTACTTCCTTTTGCCAGGTGACTCAGAGGGAAAAGTTATGATTGTAGCTACTTTTATTTTACATTTGAGTGACAACTACAGACAATCAAAAGTGTTACTTGGAATCTAAAGGAGGCAAGAGTTTTGATGTAGTGAATAATTGTTTAATTTTTTTATTAAATACTAACCTTGGATGTTTTTGAACTGGTAGAAGAGCTGCTGGACAAAACAGTTGGAGCTATGAGTGTTGAAATTCTGATGTTTCTGTGAAATTCTCAGATTGTTTATTTCTATAAAATATACCCTTACCATTTTTTTTGTAAAAGAAAGTATTATCCTTATTTATCACTAATATCATAATGAGTAGAGCTAATAAATACTGCGAGCAAGATAAAACTGAAAACACAAGTGTTGGGCTGTCTTTTTACTTTTATCTCTTGGTGTTTAATATTATATATTCCTAAACTTCACCAGTTGTACTTGAGACACCACTATTAAAAATACTTACCCTTCATCTTTTTTGAAGATGAGGCGCTGAGTGTCTTGAATGATTGGGTGCAGATAATGTACCTTTCAATTTTGTACCTCTATCAGTGGTGTCTGGCTGTTCAATGCCACAATTTAAACAAAGCAAAATATCAGTGGAGCTTACAGTGCATAATATTTTACACCAGTTCTGCAGTGTTGAAATTGTGTGTTTGTTCTAAAGGCTAAACTTGAAGATACCTCAGCCATGAGCTTCTTACCCTGCAAGTCTCACATGAGTCCATCACATACTGTACCTGGTCCTCATATGATTGTTATATTCTGCAACAGAACTACTTAGTACCATTTCCTAAGATCTGGATATATTGTAATGTCCTATATCACGTGTTAAGGGTATGTGCTTCATGTATCTGAAAAGTGAATGTATTACAAAGATGACATTCTAGGTCCAATTCTGTCTTAAAAATCCATGATCTTTCTGTATATTGGAAGGAGTGTATTGACTTCAGTGAGAGCTTTTCCATGTCCTGTGAGTAGAGTTTGGAGCCTCTGTGGCAACTTCTCTGGTTTAAAGGGCAAGTTCTACATGTAATTGGGCCAGCTGTTTACCAGACAACAGATCTACATGGAGTGTACAATAAACTTGTCAAACAATGTTCATTATTTGACTTCTGTAATGAAGAAATACAAAACCAAGGCATCACCCCGCTATCGTAGACCTTGGCTTTGCTTTTTGCCTCTCAAATACCAGCAGACAGGGCTGTTTGTCTCATGATTGGTTATAAAGTGTTACCACAGAGACTGTAATGACAGAATTCATGTGTCTCCCTTAGGGAATTTGTATGGTTGCTTTAACCATATCACTGGTGACGCAGGCGTCATGCTTTTGTTGCTTGATCTTATTTACTCGGCATGCCAAATGTTAATATGGTACCACTACTATTGTCAGAAGAGAATCTATTTTTATTTCTTTACATGTGCAGTCAGAGCTGCTCTGTATTCCCTCTGTATGTGTGTGTGTGTGCGTGCTCCTGCACGCTGCTCTGGAAATGATGGTACTCAGGGTCACTTGACTGTGCCCAGGAAAACTGTTTAAACAGCTACACAGTATGTTGCATGAGTTTTCTCAAAGTATACTTTATTCAGGAGAACCCTTAAAATGCATTAAAAAGCAGTTTGTTTTCTATTCTCAAGTTTGTTTTGATACTTTAATAAAAAAGAATTAATATATATTTATTCATGTGTCATTTAATTCATTCTATGTGTCAAGGTCCAAGAGCAACTTCATTCTCTTGAAACAACACTGAGATATTAAAAAGCAAATACTCTTTACAGGTTTGCCATAATGAGCATCTTATAAAGTGAAACCGGTACTCTTCACTGCTTGTCAAGGTGTAAAAATTTTGTTGTTGCAAGGTTGATTGTGAATTCCAGGCTAACTTCTTATTTGTGGCCTAGAGCTCAGATTAAAGGACTGGAAAATAGAACGCCTAAACCTTTCCTAACCTTGCAACTAACCACCTGATAGTTATTTCAACTTTCTGGTTCCCTAATGAGTTTAATGCTTTTGCTACTCTGAAGCCTTAATATTTCTAGACTGCTTTCTATAATTACATGGAAGATACTAAGGAAGTATGGCATGATTAGGGCTTTGGTTTTTTCTCTGTCTCTGTGTATTGGTGTGTCTGGGGAGAAACATGAAGAAAGATGAACAAAATGTTCCCTCCTGCTTTTCCAAAACTGAGTATCTACACACCCAGACAGAAGTCCCTGTGTTTTGACAGCCGGTGATGTGGACACAAACTTTTGGCTCCAATCCATTGCAAGCAGTCAGAACTTGTAACACAGAGGCCAGATAGAAGACCAGGAGCTCCAGGGATCGGGAAATCCATTGCTCTATTGCAAAATCCAGTTAAAAATATCATCTGGAAGGAAGATCTAGGCTACTCTGAGCTTGGCAATGTTGAATGTTTACTTTCCTTATTGGCCCATCCATTTACAGTTGTGCAGTCCCCATAAGTATATTCACCCTTTCATGCATTCTCCTGCAGCTGCTATCAAACTCTGCTTTCGAATACCCAGTTCAACACTAAATTGGCTAGCTTAAAAATCACCTGCCTGCCCTGGTTTAGAGAATCTTACCAACAAAATTAGGGCTATGATTTCCTGAACTGGTTATTTTGTAGGAGTTTTTTTGATGGTATGAGTTGAAAGCATGAAACCACCATTAGTCCTGACATATTCCTAATAGCATAATTGGTATTCCTTCACAATTATATGCCACATCTTTTCCTCAGCATTTAGCATTGTTCTACATGCTAAATCTCTCTCTCCAGGCCCATATAGACCTCAAAACATGCTGGGCTTCACACTGTACTTTGACAAGGAACATCTTCTATTTCTTTTCTAGCTCTTTGCCTGGTATAAATGAATAAAAAGCAATATTAAAGGTAGGTAGAGACAATGATTTTCACAAGGCTGGAAATGTTTAATGAAACTGAATGGCAACAAATTGAAATTTACAATAACTTTTCTATCTGAGTCCATTAGAATTTGAAGTTAGTGATTAAAGGCATAGCTTTGCTAAAAAATCTGGATGATTTATGAGTAATGAAAAGTGTACAACCGTTTGTCACTAATGAAAGAGTTTTGAAAATAAAATGTATTTTATCTTAGAAATTCTCAAATCCAGGGTGATAACTGTACCTCACATCCATTTGCCTTGGTGGTTTTGGTTTCTCTGCCTCCTCCCCTCCAGCACAGTCCTGGTCTAGGTGCAAGCCTCACTCACGCTGGCCATTGCCAGGATTTCATGTTTGCCCAGTGCCCCCAGCTGGAGACCTTGAGAATCATCCTGGGATTAAATGTGCAATGATATTAATTAACAAAATTACTTTCTAACGATCTTCATTAGTTTGTTATTACACCAATGGAATATTTTCATTTCTATTATAGATGCCATTCCTTTTTAAGTGTAGTTAAGATAATGAGGGGCAATAATTTTTAAGAATCCTGTTGTTTAAAATTCATTTCCTTAATGGACACTCTGAGTCAGAACTGCTGACTCTAGGGATAAAAATAGCTATTTGCTAATTTTCAGTACTGTTAGATCTTCAAAGCCATCATAGTTAAAAAGAGAATACACTGGAATCTATTCCTAATACAGCATCAGTTCTGGCTGCAAATACTTACTATTGCTGACAGTGATCCATTAACAAAAAAAACCCCAGCCTAATGATTTTCAGACCCCAATGTAAGTGTACTAGAGCTGACACTCAGAAAAAATCATTAGATCTATGAAATGAATAAATAGAAAATGGAAACAAATTGAGAGAGTTAAAGCTGGAATACTTCTCCTCCTCTGAGAATATAGCATCTTTATATTTCCAGACTCCACCAAAATAATTGGTGCACGACCATGCCCGCTGGGTGGGAATGCCCAGGCGGCAAATAGCAGTGAGGAGCAGCAATATTTTATATCAGCTAGCTCAGAGCTGGGCACACCCAGTGATGACAGCAGGAATCCCAGCCCAGCTGATGGGGGCCAGCCCTGGGTGAGTGCTGGGGCTGGGCTGGGGCTGCTGCCACCCGGGGTGGCTCAGCCGGAGCCAGCTGGGCTCTGGTGCTGCTGCCCAGGTTAGCACAGCACGTAGCTCCTGCATTCCTGCTGGGCAGCCCCCCCAGCTCCCTCCCAGGGCCCACCCAGCCCAGCTCTCTTCCTGCAGCCCTGATCAAAAGCAGCTGTCCAAGGAAGAATAAGAACAGGGAGAGCGTGCTTCCCCTGGGTGCTTTCCCACACCAACTATTTTCAGCTGGTGAGTCACACAAGCTTTCCATGAATTCTTTAGGTAGCACCCTTCCACAGATCTTCCTGTCAAATGTTTTGACCAGTTTCTCATCCACAGTACCAACCTCTGCAGTAGCTTCTGGCAGCAGGTTCCATAGGGCTATGGAACCACCTAGAAGAAGAAACTTCTTGTTTGACCCTGTTCCCAGTAACTCTGCTTGTCCTAGCCTAAGCAGTCTTTTTTCTTCTTCTTCTTTTTTTTTTTTTGGCATCCATTTTACATCCTTGATTATTCCTATTACCTAGTTTTTTCTGGGAAAATCATGACTTTTTCTAAGACAAAAGAAACCCTTTCCCTAACCATTCCCTCACCCTTAAACATAAAAGAACTGTAACTACATTAGTAGTATTCAAGCTGTGGTCAAGCAATGGATTGATACAGAAGGATCTTGATGTTCACTGTCCCTTTCCTAAGAACTCCAGAAAACAGGTTTGCAGTTTTGATGACTGCCCAGCATCTAGTCCCACACAATGCAACAATCTGTCATAACCGCAAGATCTCCTTCCCAAGTAGCAAAGATAAACTCAAGGCAAACTCTTCATATATGGTGCTAGGACTGATTTTTCCCATATACACTACCTCATGCTTACTTACATTGAATTTTATCTGCCCTTTTATTTTCCAGAATGTAAATATAAAGTCTTCCTTCCAGTCTTCTGAAGCTGTCTTTCTCCTGTCTGTCCTGAGTAAATCTGCACCATTGTCAACCTTCTGGCTACTTTACTCACACTCCTACCAGATCATTCATGAAAATGCTGAGCTCTGCAGGTCCCAGTAAATTTTCCTGTGGAACATCACTGGATAAGCTGCCCCTCATGGGAGAGTTCATAGCTTTGTTTTACTCCCTTTTCTACCCTTTAATCACATATATGCATTTTCTGTACTCATAACTATTGAGTTTCTTGAAATAATTATTTCACCTCTTTAGAGGTGTCATAAAATGCATCTACTGAATATCCCTGATCCCCATATCTGCCAGCTCTTTCCAAGAACTCCAGATGTGCCTGTAAGCCTGAATTAAATGTTATAAAATCCATTCTGACTCTCTTCAAGTACTTCTCTAGGTATATCTCTATTTCACTACTAATTGATAGTCCTTTATCTTGATTCCCATTATCTTACCTGTTCAGATTACAGACCTATAGTTCCTTGGATTCCACTGGAACCTCTCATAAAGTTTGGTGTCATATTTGCCACCCTCCAGTCCTCAGACACCAATAAAGACTGTCAGAGTGACAGTGAGAGTGTTATGCATTATTTTTAGTATTTCAGCAATTTTCTTTTTCCATTTTGTTTGAGCCTTTTACTGAAAACTCATTTGGTTAGTGCTGATTCTTCTCAAAAACTCAACCTATAGTCACTTCAGTGTCAGACAGATCCTCTGCTTATGTTCTTCACTTTGTCCAGTCCTGGAGAGGGTTCTGGCTGGGGAACTATCTCTATTTCTTCAGCTTCTCAGCCCTCTGAGTGTTCCTTTTGTACTTTGATCATCAGTTCTCACTAGATTTTCTAACAGGTTAATTATTACTAATACATCTGAAGGGTGATTTAGTGTTCTTTTCAGTTCCTTTAGCTGCTCTATTTCCCCAGCTTCTCTCTGACGGGCTTCTGACCTAAGGGCCATCTCCTGAATGTCCCCTGAAATGGGGTCTTTATCATCCTCAATCACATTTGGAGCTTTTAGAGTCTGTCAGCTACTCCAAGATTTTCCCTGGCATTAAAGAGTCATTACACATCTAATTATCAGATTTTAATTCCTGGCATGCTGTGCGACTTAAATACACAGACTACCCAATGCCTCAATTCCTCCACCTGAAAGACAAGGATTATAACCAATACCATTCTTTCTACCCTTTCTTCATCCCAAGGAAAATAAAATCCCCTACTTTTGAAAGCTGAGTCTTTTGAGCAAGCCTTATGAAGATTCACAAATTGTGTTAAGTCACTAGAAAGCTCCTGAACAGAAGAGTAAATTTTATTGCCATGTGATTATCACTTACAGCCAAGTGAAACCATCCAAAACACCAGTAATTAAATGGTACTCCTCTCAACCCCAGGAAAACTCAGTGTTTAAGGGTCTTTTTGGTTGGGGGTGTGTGTGTGTGTGTGTGTTTGTTTTTTTTTTTTTTTTTTTTTGTTCACTTGTTTGTTTGAGTTTGGGAATTTGGGTTGGGAGTTTTTTGTTGTTAATGTGTTTTACACTTTCTATCTTTACCAGCAATATCGACACCCCAAGTGTAAACAATTTGTGAATCAAATGTGCATTAAAAGATAAAAGAACCCTCTGTATAATACAAATAGAACATCAGTTGCCCAGGTTACAGAACAGTTACAGGCTATTTTGTAACCTAAGTGGAAAATGTATGTGTGGCCAATTTTCCTGCCTCCAAAGGATTTATTTTACACGCAGAATTGCCCACGTGGAGAACAGAAAGAGGTCAGTCAGCGTTCTCCTGGACATGCAGAAGACACTTTTCTGAGGGGGAAGAGCATGTGTGCCTTGCTTGCAGCTATCCAAACCACCACCACAGTCCAAACTCTCCATCCATTGACAATTGCCTGGTTGTGAGGTGAGATGAGAGCAGGAATTAGCTGGGAACAAGTAAATCTACAATAATCTCTCTGCTGAATGCTGAAGGGCTGCTACCTTTTGTTGGCTAAAACCAGGGATCCTTGGAGAAGCACAGCCCTCTGATTCTGGCATGGTGAGAACTTCCCCTCTTATTTGATTCTACTACAAGCATGGAAGCTGGATCACATAGGGCTTGCAACCCCCACATTTGCTGCTAACCCCCATGGGTTTGTCACACATTCTCCAAGCCCCACATCCGATGGGGTGACATCCTCATTCCCCATGACTGTAGAAAAAGACTTAGAAAAATTACTTGTGTGTACTAATTTCAGAAACCAATAGAAAAAAAAATTAGTGTATTAGACTGTTCACATTTCATGTTTTGAATCAAAGGTTCTGTTTTGTTTGTTTGTGCATGGGTGTGTTAGGTGTATCTGTTTGAATGTCTGAGCTTGGCCACACCACACTTCCCTGTAGCCAGTAAATCTATGGACAGAGGAAAAGGTGGTTAGAGAAACCAGTTATCTGTTCTAATTCTAATATCTAATTCTAATTCTAATATATGAAGGGTTTATCAATACTGCATTCAAAAAAAGAAATCCTTGAAATTAGTAACAAAAGGAAGGTGAGATTTATTTTAAAAATTTTTCCCACCTTTCAAGTAATACCACGTTTCTCTGCATCTAGCAAAAAGCACCAAGAAGCACTCTGTTTATCTGTTGTTACTTTGACCTGAGTTTCTTCACAGCATTTTTCCCCTCCTACCCTCTTGCACTGACATTTCCTGTCTTTCTAGGAGTCGATACTCAAATGAGCAGAATGTTACAAAACTGGTTTACAGCACACAGCAAAGTATTTCCCTTAAAGAGAAGGGAAACTATTCTACAGGAAGCTAAAGCAGATATTAAATTGCACAAACACTTATTCAAAAGGAGGAAATGCTACCAAAACCTGGCCACACAAACCTAGTACAATGTCCATGGACAGCAATAAGTGCGCCAGAGAAGAAGGACACAGAACACAGATGGAGGACCATTTTCTATCTCTTCCCAAAAATATAGTGTCATCATTTAAAGCTGTTTAGAGAATGGTGGTTTTTTTCCCAGGTACTTTAAGATGCATTTCATTGTTTCATTATCCAAATTGCTTGCACAGTCCCTCACCAGCATCCACAATTGTTGTTTAACAATTTCCTAAAGCACAGGAAAGGTCATTCTGGACACTACTTGCTTAGAAACAGCAATGCAAATATGGGAAATGGATTCCTTCTGAAAGCCAACCTGCCACATGCAAAAGCAGAAAAATAAATTGAAAATTAAATTCTTTCACAACTGACCCCTTCACTCTAAATATTCACAGACACTGAGCACACTGTAGGATCCCATTCTCTTTGCCAAGCCTCCAGTTCTGCTGCTCACAGACATTTAATCAGTGTTGTAGCTGCTGAGAGGCTATCCAGTTATGTCTGGCATTCCAGACTGCTCCTTAAGTAGTAAAGCATTAATGTACTACTCCTGTGCATGCAAATAAAAGAAGGATATGAATGCAGGGGCTGGACAGCACATCCTGCCAAAAAAACCCTGCCAGAGCTGATAAAGAACCTTGAGTTTTAAAGAGAGATTTTGACACCCACAGCCCTCTGACTAGCACGTGCCATCCATGTAATCAGGGTAGAAAAACCCATTGGAGTGTGAATTTTTTAAGCAAGCCCTCTAAACAAACACAGAGCTGCCGGGGCACAGCTCCATGCCCCTCCCAGGAAGTGTTCGTGGCCAGGCTGGCCGAGTCCTTCAGCAGCCTGCTCTAGTGGAAGGCATCCCTGTCCATGGCAGGGGACTGGAACTAGGTGCTCTCAAATGTCCCTTCCAATCCAGACCATTCCATGGCTTCATGAAATGTGTGTGTGGTCGAAATAAAAGCCAAGTTAGATCCTGATGGTCAGACAGGCAGGCAGATTCCCACTCAGAGCACATTCTTAGAGCCGCGGGTGCGTGCAACCACACAGAATGAAAATGCAAGTGATGAATCCTGCTGTTTGTGCATGGGCAGAAACAAAACAGAAATTTGAGGTTAGGCAGCAGAGAGTTGGAATTACGGCTTAAATCCTTTTGGGGATTTAAGTGCCACTAAGGTACTTCAGTGCTCGGACTAACATTCAAGCACTAAAGTGTATTTCTAAGTATGGATAAGCATATGCATTAGTAAGGGAACAGAAGTTAATGCCCAGTTTCCTTTAAAATGAATTCTGTGTAAAACACTTGGTTAATGTTTTTACATCACCCTAGTAACATGATCAACATTACCATAGAAGCATCTTATATGGAAAGACAGATCACGCTAACTCATGAAAAGGTAATTCTACTTCCATGACTCATGGCCATAAATCCACACTTGTGGAGTGAAATGGACAGACACCAACCATCCTGAGCTCCCAATGATGTCAGGTTAGTTGGCTATTCAGTATATGTAAATTTGGAAAAAAAAACCAGCAAAACTAAAACAAACCCACAGAACATGTCATACTGAAATTTATAACCCTCTGAAGTTCAGCCTGTTCTGAGCAATTAACACAAAATTACTGCCAGAGCTGTGATATATTAGAATAAATAACTCTTTAAAGAGATACAGATGTTAAATGTGTATGTGCTTTGGAGAGTCATGTTAAACATTTAAAAATAACCTCAGTGATTATTGGTGTGTTTAGATTTTATAAGATCTAGGGCTGGCAGAGGTCTCTGTGGTTCTTGTTCTGTACCACACCACATGTGTGATCTGGATTAAATTTCAGAGGGAGGTCTCTTTTTGTCCCTTCCAGACTTCTACTTAGTAAGAGTGCAGCAAGCTAAATTCAGAAGCAGGGTAGGAATATGCATCTCCAAAAACTGTGTGGGTCACATTTAGCAGTGACTAAATAATGGTACAAACTATAATGCTGGGGTCCAAGAAATGTAAATCATCAACTTCAGTGGTTATTCTTCAGAGGATGTAAGATGAGAATCAAGCTAAGACAACAAACTGTTCACAGATGGGTGCTGAGCAGAGTGACCTGCACAAATTTAACACATACAGGCTTATAAAATTAATACATTATTATCTGCCTGATGACAAAGAGCAGTGATATAGCCACCTCAATAAGCATTGTGACACTGGGCTGGAAGTTTTTCCTTTCAAACTCTCTACTATATATTTACATATATCTACCCTCCTCAGCAGGTAAACTACAGTTTGAAGCTGAAAAAAATTGTTTCATTGCAGCAATGCCACAAAAACTGTTCTAGTGGAGAAAGATGAAGGCCAAGAGGGAAATAAAACATTTCTTTTGCATTCTGTCTTTTTGGATAAGCAGAACTTGGAAGTATTACAGTAAAGGGTAAGAGAAATTAGAAAACTACAGTTTTCCCTCTCTGGCTCTTTTTCAGCCCTAGCTTTATGGTAGCCTACCCTCCTACTCTGGGGCCCTACCTCCCTACTCAAAAGACAAACTACCCACACATCTATCAAGCAATTTTCTTTCCTGCAGCTCCCAAGACTCCCAGCTCAGCCTAGTGTGTAACCAGCTCCTTCAAACTCAGTCACATTTCCCAGTGGTGCTGCCCTGAGCACGTGCTCCACAGGTTCTGCAGGAAGGCTGAGTCCAGGGTTACCAGCAATTATTTCAAAAGCCCATGATGTCCAGCCTGTGGTGACATGGATAACTGACAGAAGAGTTTAAGATTTAACTGTTCTCCCCAAATATACAGGTCATCTTCCTTCACTTCTTCCCCTTAAGCATCTCCAGTACACTTGTTTGCATGCTTGCTGAGGGCTGGATTAGCTGCAGTGATTGCATTTTGTCACATGTTCCTCTTTTAGGAATAATTTAAACACAATGAAAAACTTACCCCATGATATAAGTCATTGTTAAGCTTGTCTCAGACTTCATTGTACTAAACACTGCTTAGAAACCACACATAAATTTGTTGCTTTCTTATGCCACCAAACAGCAGACAAATGCAAAGTAATGGGCCATTCTTTGAAGTGTTAAAATCCAGTCTAGAAAAAAACAGACATGGTACAAAGAGTTGCTTCAATTCCCAATTTATGAGTGAGGACCAATGAGTTTAGTCAAAAGCTAGTTTTCCCATTTTACATGGACAGGAAGCCCAGCACATGAAGCTTGTTGGGAGATCTATAGAACTCCACACTTTCTCATTCAGTAGAACATTTCATAACTAAGAGTGAAAACTGTTTTTTTTTAAATAGGAATAAAAGGACTCATTAAAAAAAAGTAATTAGCAAAAGAGTTTTTTTGCAAACTTCTGGCACTAAAAACCTATTGCTATTGTTTTCCAATACCAGTTTTAGTTTTCAGTAAAGTCTAAGTGCCACATAACTGTTCCCACTGGACATGGGTGAGCAAACCCCTGTAATGCAAGGCTTCACCAGGAGCAAGCAGCCCACTGAGCTTGAGCTCACCTTCTTAGGCCTTGGAAAAGATAGAAAGCTTCCTTCCTCACCTTTCATCAACCTGTTAAGAAACAAACCAAAGCAAAGTTATGCTCTTCAGCCTTTCAAAAAAATTCTGATCAACCTGGGCTTTAATTGGAGCATCTGTGGTTTTGTTCATCCCCGAGAAGATGATGTCATTTTCTCTCTGGTATGTATCTGAACCTTTCTCTTGACTGTAAATTTTTAGATGGTTACACACAACTAGAGAGCTCAAATTATGAATTTTGATCAGTAAACAGTTCATAGAATCAAAGAATGGTTTGGATTGGAAGGGACCCTAAAGATTATCTAGTTCCAACCCCTGTGCCCTGGGCAGGGGCACTTCCCCCTAGACCAGGATGCTCAGAGCCCCAGTCAGACTGGCCTTCAACACTTCCAGAGATGGAAGTGGGCAACCTGTTCCAGCACCTCATCACCCTCACAGTAAAGAATTTCTTCCTAATAACTGATCTGATGCCCTCTTCTTTCATGGAATCATGGAATCATCAATGTTGGAAGAGACCTTCCAGATCCCCCAGTCCGCCCACCAGCACCACTGAAACCACTAAACCACATCAGCTAGTGCCAGATCCAGACACCTCATGAACACTTTCGCGGATGGTGGCTCCACCACCTCCCTGGACAACATATTCCAATGCCTGACCACCTTAACAGTGAAGTTTTTTCCTAATATTTACATAGAATATCCCTGCTTTAAGTTTAAGGCCATTGCTTCTTGTCCTCTTAGTGCGGGTACAGCAGAAAACACCAATGCCCACCTCACTGCACCCTGCTTTACTGCACAGGGTACTCGAGGTTAAAGCCATTGCTGCTTGTCCCATCACTACCTGCTCCAGCACAACATCCCTCTCCAGCCATCTTGTAGCCCCCTTTAGGGACTGGAATGTGAGAGCCAGAGCCTTCTCTTCTCCAGGCTGAGCTGCCCCAGCCCTCTCAGCCTGCCTGCATAGCAGAGGATCCCAGGCTTGTCAGGCACCATTTGCCCTTAGTGAAGCCATGCTGGCTGTTGCAAATCACCTTATTTTCCATGTGCTTTAGCACAGCTTCCAAGAGGATCTGCTCCGTGATTTTGTCAGGCAAAGAGGTCAGGCAGACTGGCCTGTAGCTCCCTGGATCTTCCCTTTTTAAAATTTGGGCTATGTTTCCCCTTTTCCAGCTGGTGGGAACTTGTTTGGACTGCCATGATTTCTCAAGTATGAGGGATAGTGCTTAACCATTTCCTTCAGGATGTGCAGATACATCTCATCAGCTTCCATGGGCTTGTGCACCATCAGGTTCCTTAGATGGTCTTGAACCAGGACTCCTCCTAGAGCAGAAAGTTCCTAATTGTCCCAGTCCCTGAAAATCTGGATTTGTTTTCCATAAAAACTCAGAGGTGGACATTTCTTCATAAAGAGAGGCAAGAGGATTCCCTTTGATTCTACCATTGTGAATTTCAATTTACCTAATACAGAAAAACGGAGAACATTATTTTACCAGAATTAAAACAAGACAAATGATGGCAAATATCCCCTGCAGAGAAATGCCAGAAATACTTATTAGGTTGAAAGATTCAAGAAACTGAAATTTGGCTCTGGGGTTTATATCCTACAATCCTGAGCTGGTAAAGATGGGAAATTGTGCCAAAAAGCTGTGAGACTATTTAGGGCAGAGGAAAATACATTCATCTGGTTTTTAAATAGGAACAGACATTAACAGTAACATAATCTACAGACAGAAATATAAGAGAAAATATTGAAAGAGAAAAATTATTTCAGGCCCCCCTCAGAAATTACCATTCCCAGAAAGATGATTCTGAGACATTTCCCTGAAATACCCTCATTTCTGACAAATCATGGATCAGAATATGCAGTCTGTGGAAGAAGACAATTTCTTGCATCTCCTTTGACTTTTTCAAGGAAAACAGTCATCATCCACAGGAACAAAGATAGGGAAAGGAAGTATTAGGGACTGTCGGCAATAAGAGGGACAGAACATAATGTGGAATCACATCTTTTCATAGGCAACATGAGGGATGAAGGTTTTTGCTCTGAGTAAGATTTCATAAATGGCACCGATGCCTGATTTCAAGAGATACAACAGGAGGCAAAATTCAGTTCTTGCAATCTAATATCCCACTGATCCTCTAACAGGTGGCTTGGTTCTTGTGCATAATTTGGCCACCCAAACCCAGAAATGCCTAGTTCATACAGAGACCTTTTAACTCACATGTGTGCATAGCACTTCCACTGCTTCAACACAAGCTGGGAGCATGCAAGGAGTAGCACAACACTGAGTCACAGAGCTGTGCTCCATTTCTAGTAAGGATAGTGAGAAATAAGATAGAACCCAAACATAGGGTTTCTGTCACAGTCTCCTTCTATGAAATGTGGCATTTCCAGCTTGTGTTTCTCAATCAAACCATTGGCAGATCAGCTTGTGTGAACAGCTCAAAGACGGTAACCAGATACTCGCTGCTTGCATAGTGGGCAGCACCAAGGAGAAGTGAAACAAGCTTTCAAGTGCACTTTACTCACAGCAGCCCCATTCCTTGTCCCCCACTGACTAAGGATAGGACAGCACATTAACACTTAATATCCAAGTGTAAGTAGCCTTTCTATTTCCCCTCCCTTCCTCCAAACAAGCACGATTCTTTGAAACGCTGAAGTGTTCTGCTTCTCAGATGAACTCAGCACTGTGTCAGCAAATGACAAGTACAAGTGCTGGCGCCAAAAAGATGCAATTATTATGCATGGATTGTGCAGGACCTTTACATACTTCTGGCACTAAAATATAAGTCTGTTTTGCATCATCTGGATGTGATTCTAGTGTTTTAGTTAATTTGAAACAGCATTGCATGCAGTATGCTGTGAGGAGTTTGGCTCTTTAATGGTAAGCCAACATTAAGCAGATACTCAGTCTACCCACACCAAGGCTGCTGGAATTTCTATTGGAATGAGGATTATTCTCTTGTAACAGTGCTGGTTTTGGCTGCTTGCAGCAGGCTGGGCAGAATCATCAGAAGCAGATCATTAAAGCTCAACACATTCCCAAAAGTCAGACTGAATTGGCTGGGCTGGAAGGAGGTTTATACATTTTCTATTTTTATCCAATAATAAAAACTTGGTTACTTTGGCCCAAATCCCACAGCAGGTTTCCTTGCAGCAGCTCAGGGATGTGCCAACCTCCCTCATTGGCAGGGGCACCCTCTGCCCCTAAGCTGGGGTGGGCCAGGGGTTGGCCCAAGCTTTCCCTCTCTTTGATTCTACCGTTGTGGAGTGGTAGAAGAAGGAAGGGGCATTTGGATCATAGAATCATGGAGTGGCTTGCTCTGGAGGGGACCTTAAAGATCATCCAGTTCCAACCTCCTGCCATGGACAGGGACCTTCCACTAGATCAGGTTGCCCCATCCAACCTGGTCTTGAACATTTCCAGGGATGGGGCACCCATGGCTTCTCTGGGCAACCTGTTCCAGTGCCTCACCACCCTCACAGCAGAGAACTTCATCCCGATATCTAATCTAAACCTACTTTCTTTTAGTTTGAAGCCATTCCCCCTTGTTTTAGTTTGAAGCCATTCCTCCTTGTCCTGTCACTGCATGCTCTTGGTAAAGAGTCCCTTTCCGTCATTCTTGTAGTTTCCCTTCAGGCACCAGAAAGCTGAATTAGGTTACCCCGAAGCTGTTTTGGTTTTTTTTTTTTCCAGGCTGAACAAACCAAATTCTCTCCACTTTTCCTCCTAAGAGAGATGCTCCATCCCTCTAATCCACTTGGTGGCCTCGCTCCAACAGGTCCGTGTCCTGCCCGCGCTGGGGACCGCGGAGCTGGGGATCGCAGCACTGCAGGAGGGCTTCGGGCGGACAGACCGAGGGACAGGATCCCTTCCCTCCCCGCTGCCCTCGCTGCCTTGGATGCAGCCGGGATCGGTGCCGAGCTCTTCACCGCGGCCCCGAAACTCCCTCCGTGCACCCAAAGCCTTTCGCTTGCTGCTGCCGCGGGGCCGGGGGCGCGCCACCGCCAGGGGACACTGTGCGGGCACAGCTTGGGGACAGTGCGGGCACGGCTTGGGGACACTGAGAGGGCACAGCTTGGGGACACTGAGAGGGCACAGCTTGGGGACAGTGCGGGCACGGCTTGGGAACACTGAGAGGGCACAGCTTGGGGATACTGAGAGGGCACAGATTGGGGACAGTGCGGGCACAGCTTGGGGACACTGAGAGGACGCAGCTTGGGGACAGTGCGGGCACGGCTTGGGAACACTGAGAGGGCACAGCTTGGGGACACTGAGAGGGCACAGCTTGGGGACAGTGCGGGCACCGCTTGGGGACACTGAGAGGGCACGGCTTGGGAACACTGAGAGGGCACAGCTTGGGGATACTGAGAGGGCACAGCTTGGGGACAGTGCGGGCACGGCTTGGGAACACTGAGAGGGCACAGCTTGGGGACACCGCGGGCACGGCTTGGGGACACCGCTTGGGGACAGTGCGGGCACGGGACCTTGGGGACAGTGCGGGCACGGCTTGGGGACCCTGCGGACCAGACCCCCGGGGACCCGGGAAGGGGCTGCGGCCCCGCCGTGAGCCCGAGGGCGGAGCGGGCAGGGAGGCGCTGCTGTCGCCCCCCGCCCCGGGCCAGCACGGCCCGGTCACCCCCTGTGCCTGCGGGGGGCTCCAGGCCGGGGTCCCGAGGCTGCCGCGCTGCTTCTGCCCGGAACAGCCGCGGGAGCCGCGCGGGACACACGGACACGGGCTGCAGCTCCCAGGCAGGGACTTCCAGGCATGTCAAACCTGCGCCGCGCTTTGGCACACACGGGGACTTCCCCGCGTCTCGGCGAGCCCGGATCCAGTAAATGAAATTTTGAGCCTGCTAGTTATTTGGATGGAGAGTCCCTGAGGGCAATTTATAGACTGTATAGTTGTGACTAACGATCACTGGGTCGCTGGGATTTTCTGAAGGCTTTCAGGTGTTGCCCGGCAAGCTGCCCAAACGAGAGTGGGACATGAAGGTGACAGCAGTGACAGCCAGCAAAACACTCTGTGTCCATGGAGCCTATTCCACTGCATGGGTGAGAGACCAGAGCTGCTCCTCAGACACTGAGCACCTCCAGTGACAGCTGCACAGCCAGTGCTGTGGGCAGGCACTGAACAAAGCTGGGGGCGAGAATTACAGAACAATTGCTAACCCTGAGCCGACACCTTAATGTGTGTCCTCAGAGCACACACAGAGGCACCAGCTCAGATCCCCCAAGAGGGATGGCCATCAGAGAAAACACTGACTCTAGCAGCACAAGGATTCCCACCCATCCATCTTGCCTAAGCCACAAAACTGAAAGCACTGCACAGCCATGCAGTTTGCACTCCAGCCCTGTTCCAATGTAGCCCTGAATAAAAAAAAACTTTATTATTAGCTCTGCAGCTCAGCAAGGCTAACTATCCCATGCTGTCAATTCACCTGCATTGCTTCCCACCCAGAGGTTTTTCATTTATTGCACCCTGCATTGTGCCACACACACTTGAGCTTGGGTTTCTTTCCCATGCACAGGGATTCTATAAGCAGCTCAGAAGAGAGTGTGTGTAACAAATCACATCATCCCTTGGTAGTCACTTTAGTACAAAGCTTGGGAGGCAGCTCAAGGAATAGTTTGATCATTACTAAACAATAATCTGGTCTGCTGATTCTGCTATAGAACTGGAAACTTCTGCCAAGAAGGGAGCAACAAACATCTCCAAGGTCATCTTTACAGGAGTGGCCTCCCACAACTTAAGCCACATTGTCTTTGAAATTATGACCAAAGGAATATGCATCTGCTTTTTAAAAGCAAGCATTAAACTCACTAACACAATGGTTAAATAGAAAAACATTACCCCAAATAATTCTCTTTCATTTGGAAGCAGAATGTTCTTCATATTAAGTGCAATTTCTCTTTTTAACAGCTTTATCTTAATGCTTTTAGTATTTTCCTCGTACAGTTACTTGCACAACTGTAGCCAACATTTCATTCACTGCTTTTCAGTCAATGCTTGGAGTTCCCTCAGAGAGACACATAAGTCCTGGGCTACCCTGATCACACCTAGTCAGCAAGAATAACACCCAGGGGCTAAAGCACTGTCTCCCAAGGCAGCAAACTTGGTGTAAACTCTGGAAGGATTCCCTAGGCACTGCTTTCCATGTGACTGTTGCAGTCCCTTACACAATATTATAGAGGGCAAATCCTAAAGGAATTTATACCAGCCAAATGGTTTTATTTTGTACATGAATATCCCTGAAAAAAATCAGAGAGAACTGACATATGGGATATGTAGGGGAAAGTACACATGATTCTGTAAAAGCACTTAGTATTCTGAGTGCCTTTTGGGGGAGCTAAACGTCACCTGAGAAAATTGTTAATGTTTTGCAACTCCCAGGGAATAGTGTGGAACATATTCCTGCATGACATAGACTCATGTCTCACCTGGAAGCCCTGACTCATTGCTTGGGTACACTGTTCTGTACATCAGATGCTGTGTAAGACATGATTTTTCCACTGTGCATTATACAACTTCTTCTGTAATAAAAATTGTGTGAGGAAACTACAAGAAGCTCGAGTTCCAAATGAGCTTGTTCCATTTTATTGGTGCTGGCAAACCTTTCTGCAAAGTGACATATGGATGGGCTGCCTATCCTGCCTGATTCATGGGATTCATATGCAGTGTGCATATTGTGATCCCACTACTGCAAAGGATACTTTAGGGTTTTGAAATGTCATGAACAATTTTGAAGGGCAATCTCTGAGTATTGCAATTGTACTGCCATAGCAAGCATTAATATAGAGGTAAAAAGGGTTTATCATTTAATACTTTCTCTTGAAGGCACAAATTTCTTTGAAAATAAATCTGTGTTTGACATCCAAACTTCACAACATACCCAAGAAGACATGACCATAAAAAATATCTCCATATATGAAATAAAGAAGTCATCATTCTAGCCACAGGAAAACTTCCAAATATCCACCTTGCTTATTCTCCCAAAGGAAAGTGGAGAAGGAAAGGAATTTTTACAGGTTATTACATTTTAATTTAAAAAGCTCCAGAGGAGCACAGACCGTGAAGAACAAAGCTCTGAGTAACCAGCTGGCTCAGCCTGGAGGAGACTGAGGGGAGAGCTCATTGGGGTCTTCAACATCCTCCTGAGGGGAAGTGGAGGGACAGGCATCAATCTCTTCACTCTCCTGACCAGTGACAGGACTCAAGAAATCTTGTTTAGGTTGGGAGGTTTAGATTGGGTATCAGGACAAGGCTCTTCACCCAGAGGGTCGCTGGGCACTGGAACAGGCTCCCCAGGAAAGTGGTCACAGCAGCAACCTGACAGAGCTCAAGAAACCTTGGGACAATGCTCTCAGGCACATGGTGTGACTCTTGGGGTGTCCTGTGCAGGGCCAGGGGTTGGACTGGGTGTTCCTGATGGGTCCCTTCCAGCTCAGGGTATTCAGTGCTCTGTGTCAAAGTGGGCAGGTCAGGAGATCAGTGACAGCACCCAGGAGTTCAGCTATTACTGAAGCATGTTAACAAGCCAGCTGAGATATTTATGCAGCTATCAAATGACAGATGATCTGTCCAGTTTATGTACACAAATGTTGGATGCCAGATGAGGGTGAAGGGGTTCATAACACAATGTGTTCAGCAGCAAGCACGACCTCCTAATTCAAGACATTCCCCAGCCTTTACTTCTGTCTCTCTGCTATAGCCATCTCCCCTTTTTCAGCTGTGCCATGTCTGTTGTTTGCCGAGTCATTCCAAACAGAATCAGGCAACTGTTGCTCAAAAGAGGCTCTTTTTTCACACAAGATTTCTTTTCAGCCATCTATGGTTCAATGACCAAGTTTATTACACAGCCTATAAACATTGTGCTGCCAACAGAGGCAGAGCAGCAATATGGGAGAAGGGTGGGAGAGAGAGGTTAAAACCTGCTTTAGCTGATGTTGCTACCTGGAAAATTGCATGTGCACCTACTCTCTGTGCAAAGGATTGAAATTCTAGGCTAGGTAGTTTTCAGAGACAAAGTTCATTTTTTCCTCTGGATTGCTGAAGTCCCTTCCCTTTCCCTTTCTCTCTCCCCACTCTGAACAGGAGCAGAGCATCTTGGTTGAAACCCTGGCAGAAAGGCATTCCCTGATGGCAAATACCACTGAGCTGAGAGATGGAGAGGAGCAGGTTTCACCCTGGTGTTTCTCACAAGATTAAAACCAAAACTTCTCACTCTTTGACAGCAGCAGCAATAAACCACAAGTAAGCACACTGTGGTATGCTTACCTTAAAGCCTCAGTGGCCTTTCAAGGGAACCAAGACATTTGAGTGAGAACTGAAGTGGGTTAGGCAGAGGTTTGTCCCTTTCTGTCAGTTCTGGTAATCAATGGGCAGAGGAGCAGAGTGACATCCATGCAGTCAAAACTGTGGCTGCTGCATTTACCAGAAGCTATTTCTCAGCACTCTTACTCAGCTGGAATGTACCCACATAAACACCCCTACTGAAATCAGTTTGTAAACTAGCTGTCATCCACACCCATTTTAAAACTCCTTTGTATTGCCAAGATGGCATAAAGGTGGGGTATAGGGAAAAAAAAGCAGGAATGATGTTTCATTTTATTAGTTAAGTTGGTAGGACCACGGTTTTGAGAACAGCAAGGCAAAGCATTCAAGCACTTAACAACATACACAGCTGTTCGCAATTTCCCCCAAGATTTTGAGAAAATCTAGACTGCAATGTGCAGCTTCACAGCCTGAATATGGATCTGTGCATGCAAAACTCTTTTGCCCTCTCTGGGAATATCAGCACACAATTAAATTAAAATATTTAAATTTGCTAACTGCAGTGCTGTAACAGTAATGCAAATCTTTTTTTTGCAAAAAAAGGAAGTCCACTTTCATGCCAAATATACATTAATTAAACTTGCCTCATACAATTCCCTGAGTGGACTGAAGGTTGGAAAGAAGTCTGCTCCCTTAGACTCCAGAGAATAACCCCAGAGAACTAACCCTGGGTTGCTAATTGAATGACATCAGAAAGCAGCCATCAGCCCTGTTCTGCCAATTTCCTAGACGCTGGAGAGCTTTGTCAAGAGTTGCATTAAATGATCTGTCATCAACTGAATATTAATCTCTCAGTATTTTATTACTCAGACCTAAACAAGGCCTTCTGGAGGGCATGAATTATTGGCAGTGGGAGGCAGTAATTACAAAGTGAGGTATAGTGTAGAAAATATGACGAGCGAGTTTAAATGGTGTCTGGGGACCATTTAATGTTGTGCTGGCAAACATTGCATGCCATAAAATCATTTGAAAGAGAAGAGATATAATGCAGGGAATCCAACCTCTAAACAACAAAAAGGAACCCCAAAGCAGAAAATTACTTTTTTTTTTGTTTCTCACATTGAGGCATAACCCTCCAGGCTGTGCTGCTATAACAGAGCATTAGGTTCTGACAATACTTTGTGGATGTTCTGAGTTTCTTCAATGTGCTGCAGGACTGGACACATGTTTTAACACGTGGTAATTTCTATAAATGAGATGCCATATTCCATGGCCTGCCTTTTGGGTGCCATGTGGCTGATGAGAGTCTTGCTGAACCCAAGGAAAAGGATCCAAGTAAAAGCAGAGGTAATTTGAGGAAATTTACTCTATTTGTGTAAGTAGTGTAAATTTCTTCAAAATTTACACTATATATATCTATATAGATCTAGATACAGATATAGATATATATTTACACTATATATATACACTAAATATAGACATGATTCTGTTGTAGCTGAGCAAATATTTCAGTACAGAGAAAACAAAATCCAATGAATTATTACAGTTGAAATATCACAACCTGAGCCAAGCATGAACAGACACTATGTATTCTTAAGGGATGGTAAGGAAAAATAAATCAAAGCACACTCATACAGAGGATCAGCTGTTACAGGCAGGGCATATGGCTGATTAAAAGGTAAGAGGCTTTGGAAAGCATCACTGAATTATTAGGAAGCCTCAGTCCATGAAACACAGGACCAACCTGTCCAGGTTACATGATACAGCTTGATGTTCCCACAACCATCATTATTGCATGAGAAAGCATGAGTAAAAGCAGAGGAGTTCTGTTCAGGTGTATCAGGGCATGGAAAAACCAGGAAAGTCCTGGAGCATTTCCCTGAATTGCTAGTCAGTGCAACAAACCCCTTGCCTTGAAGATCTTGTATTACTCAGCAAAATGGGCAGATGGTGCTGGGAAGAGATATATCTAACCTGATAAATGACAAACAGAAATGTACCTTGCAAAGCACAGTGGGCCTAAATGAAGAACATTTGTTTATTAAACTGGAGTTGAAAATGCATAGCATAAAAGAAAAGAAAAGTCAGTATTGTTAGGAAAATTGGAATGTTCCTGTGCACAAAAAGTAAAGACTCTGCATATTGACTTGGGATAGATTTTTGCTTTCTTACTCACTATTTTTAATTTACATTCAGTAACTGAATCGCTGCTCTTGAAATGTTAGTGTTTCATATAAAACACTATTTCAGTATAAAACAAACAGCAGATGTGCAATGAGATTTTTATTAAGAAATATTGTTTATTAATAATTAACAAATACTAATTTGTTAATGCAACAGTTTAAAATCCTTGTGTTACCATTTGTGACAGTATATACCTCAAATTTTTGAGAGCAAACCAGGGAAATGACAGCTAAGAGTCTCTGCATATGCATCTGATATCAAATATTGAGATTAAAGTGAAATTGAAAACACATCATCTGGTTTTTCTTTTGAATGCATACACCTGGTACTTAAAAAATAAAATAATTTTCCTGAACATTATAAAATGTATAACTTGGTATCAAAGTAATTATCTACAAATGTAGGTTGTTTTGTGAATTTGCAGTTGGAGGTGCACAGAAGAAAACCCCAAACAAATAATGATGGAAAACCAATTAGTGGAAACTGTGAGAATTGTTTTTCATGTGAATTAAGTGGAATATATGGAGCTTTGCAAAATATCAATCAAAATTATATAAGAAGCTGATAATCTAATAATTTAGAGTGAAAACATTTTGATTACACAGTCTCTTAAGAAGATGGTAAAAATACAGGTGTGTTTGGACTTAAGTGCTATTCAACATTTCTCATAAAAAGCCTGACTGGTTATGTTAACTTTATTTTACAGCCCTCAATCACCCATATCCGCATTTATGCTTCTCTACTTGAACTGTGTCCACAGGAAGATCCTGTTCTTGCTGCAAGCTGCTCTGCGTGGGCTGACTTCAGCGACTTTGATCTGAAACTCCAGACGGAAGAAGGGTGGAAGTACCAGCAGGACAAAGGTTCACACACAGGAAGGCTCCCCCAACAATTTAGTCACCTGGAAAACAGGACAATACCTAAGCTGTGGTCAGTAATTTCCTCACCTGTATGATTAAAAAGACTCTTTCAAATTTGATTGCTCTTGGTTATTAGTCAAGTCCTTTAACAGAGCTGATGAATCAGCTACCCCTAGAGAAGGATGAGCAAGGGTGCTCAACCTCTCAGTGCACTGACAGAATAGGTCCTGTGTCCATACTGGAACTCAGCAAACAAATGGGATGGCCAGAATTTACAAGGGAAATTTCTAGCTTATGTACTATTGTCATTTACTGTAAGAAATGAAAGAAAAAAAAAATCATCTCTAGAGATTATTTACCTCACACCCAATAGTGCACTTGGAAATTACTGTACCCTAAAACAGCTCTGATAAGCAAAGATGAAACTCAAATAGCTAAAAGGGAACTAAAAGAGCTCTTGCTTAGTATCAAATCCTGTTTTAAAACTTTCTGCTCTTAAAGACATCCTGTTTATATATTTAATCAATGAACTGGATGTAAGACAAACAAAAATGGCCTGCAATCTTCTGTGAAATGCTTATTTGCAGAGATGGAGTAACTCAGCTTTTAAAGTAAACAGCTAAACAGCTTGGGAAATTCCCCAAATTCCTGGTAGATTTTGTTTCTGTTCTCTGTGAACAGTGTTCTATTTTAATTTTTTTTTTCTGGGAACATATCATGGTTCAATGGTAGGCATTTAGAAAACTCCCCTTTTTTCTGCTCTTTCCTTATATGGATCTAATCAAAGAATTCAATTTGGTAAGACACTCCCTCTGACAAAACCTTACATCTGACCTCCTGTGAAAATGAGTTTCTGGATAAAGAAATCTTAGGGGATTGCTTTGTTTGTTTAAGATCTGTTTTCTTTTAAAGTTCAATTGCAAGCCTTCTCCAAAGAGAATAAGGACAGGGGGAAAGAGGAAATGTTTTGGATCAGGAGCGTACTCAATTCATCCCACATGAAATACATGACCTTCATCCCAAAACTAAGTGGGCTGCACACATGCATGCCAACCCACAAAACTGCTCATGTGCATCATCTCTGCTGGAGGACTTTCTGATGTCTTTCTTCTGACAGGTAGAAATTCTCCACACATACAGCTCAAAAACAAGTACAGGTTATACCTATTTATCCTTCTACTAACACTAATCCTTCTCTGTGACAGCCCTTACATGATCTTTACTCTGATGCTATTACATAGACAATGATCCCACTACTTTTCAGACTTTGTCTCTGAAAAAAATTCTTTATTCCCCCAACCTTCCCAGTAGCCCTTCTGTGTACCTGTACTAATTTTGGTTCACCTTTCTTTATCGTGGTAGAGCAGAAATGTACACAGTATTTCAGCTGAGGTCTGGCCAGGTTCTCACATAATTATGTTGATATTTCTCTCTTTAAGAACACAGATACACAAATAAAGAAATAACCCCATCACTATGCATCTGAGTGCCTGTCTTTCCTTCTTTTTGCTCCACTGCATTGCTGCCTCAGCATCAGTTGCTAACGTGCTTTTGCTGTTCCTTCTGTTGATATTTCCAACTCAGGAGTCCCCACCTTGTGACAGAAATTCTTGTGAATTGTTCTTCAAGTGTGTGACTACACTTGGCACTGTGGCAGGGTGCTAGATAATCTCATCTAGGTTCCCTTGTCCCCAGAAGGCTGGAGCAGATGATCTCTCAGGGTTGCTTCCAACATGGGCTGTCCCATGATTCTATGAATAATGGCATTTCTATTCCCTTCTGCAAGGTCATGCAGCCTCTTTTGCAGGATATTTCAGTCTTCTTCTGTAGTAATGGTCCCTTTGTACCCAAAGTCTTTACCAAAGATACTAAACAAGAGAGGTCTGTGATCAGTCCTTGAGAACCTCCACTTATAAACAATTTCTTAGCCTAATAGCTCGCTTTTCAAAAATAACTTTTGCCATTTTCCTTCAGCTAATTCTACTTTTTCAATAGCTAGTCCTATTTTTCAATTCTTGCACAACTTCTCCAGCTGAAGCAGTTTTATCTTATATGGCATTGTATCAAATATTGAAGCAGTGTCTTGTTGCTTTTTCCTTATTGTCAATTATTTACCTGAGACAGACAATAAATTAGTACTCTCAAGATTCAGTTTATAATGGGAGGACAAATTTTAATAATCTGCTTATCCCAAGAGAGACTACTTAGAACCCTTGCTCAGAATGTCAAGAGCTTTGATATTTTAATAATTTAGAATAATGAGAACATGACAATAAGCTCATTATGTGACAGTGAAAGGAGAAAGCTTTTCCACCTGACTGGAGATTTACCCACCCTGTGTTCCAGGAGAATGGTCTGGGCAGACTTCATTGGACTGCAGCCAGATGGGTGTAGCAAGCTCTACCAGCAGTCTGTAGAACTTTCTAAACATATACAATAAAAACTCTCCTACTGCAAATTTAAAGCAAACACACATTTTACAGGGGTCATTTTCTCTTTGGCTCCATGAAGGAGCTGCTCCAGGATGAGATAAGCTGTGACACTGGAGCATGGTAGCCATTCAGCACTGACTCCATGAATCAATGTTTTTATTCTACATCAAGACCTTTGTGGATAAGTTTTTCCACTTCTAAAGAGAACAGTAATGATTCATTTACAGCAGACCAAACTCATAATTAGCAGGAAACAAGTTATTTGCAAAAGCTATGCCAGCTATTTTCACAATACATTTGATGTCATGATGAATTTCAAAATTCTGCAGTGAGAAAAGATTCCTACTCTACCATTACAGTTTTTTTCCATAGGAACTGTGTAGGAAAAAAATACCTGAAGGAATGCCAGAAAGGGAGCATGCAATCCCAGGGATGATTGTTACTACAGTTTCTTTATTAAGAAGTACCCACTTCCAGTGCGCCTGTAGCTATTCTTGAGTTAAATATTACCCATGTGAGTAAGCAAAGGACTGCATGTCCTCTGAGGTAGCTGTAGAACCATTTCTACTTCCAGTGAAATTGAGGTAAATCCCACATTTCTGCAAAGAATGAACCCAAATTCTTTCACTCCCTTTTGGATGTGTGCACATACCACATGCTCTATGTACGTGTAAGATGTTTCCCCAATGACCACTTGACAGTAACCCAGGGTTTACAAACAGAAAATTCCTCCCCTCCTATAAAGAGAATAACATTTAAAGATAAACCCCCCACTTCTCCTGCTAATCAGACATGCTTCCTTCCTGTAACAGGAATTATATCACTGTACTGATGGGAAGAAGAGAAAAGGGATTTTTTAAATGGTTGTTTTATCTATCACTTTCACTGAGACAGAAATTCAAGACTGATTCACAGATGGAAACCCCAAATGCCATTCAGCAAATCATTCATCTATGGACAGGAAACAGCATGGGTTTGATAGGCTACGGTAAAGGTTATGCCACCTTCAAGTACTTTTTAAAAGACTGCACAGACACCTTCCTTAATACTTGAGTAACAAAACCAGGCACACATCAGAGCCTTTTATCACATACAGGGTATACAAGTGAAATGCCATTTCTATATGGCCCTAAGATTAGCCTTGATCCTCTAAAACTGATTCCATTAAGGCATGTTTCACCAAGGTATGTAGAAACAGAAGGATACAGGAAGAAGGAAAAAAAAAAGTGGCATTTGAAATAATGAGACTACAAAGGCTAGTGAAAGTACCAAATGAAGATGAGATCAGGAGGCATTGCAGAAGGAGCACTAAATTACAGTAACTGGTACCAGGGCAAAGAACATAAAGTCTGTAGAACGCGCTGGTTTAATTTTTTTTTTTTTTAAGATGTACTTTCATTGAGACTGGATAAGTACATGAAGGCACTTATAAATGTTCACAGGCATGAATGTAAAATACCAGTGGGAAGGAGCAAGACTTTTTAACAAGCTCCCTTAAGGTATAACAATCGATCTCTGATACATGAGCAGTAATGGGAAGGTTGACTTTTCCTTTCTGTTGATTTTTTTAGCTTTGGAGGCCAAAATTAACTTTTAAAAATATAATCATTTTCAATCTGACCCAACTAAACCCTAAAGAAAATAATAGATAAATAGCTGAATTGGACCCAGTCTGTTCCTAAAAGAAATACTTTTGTCTGTAAGTTTGCAGTAAGCACTTTGCTTCTTCATTAGACTCATAGAAAATGAAAAAAAAAAAAAAAAAAAAGAAATCCACACTGAATCTAGAGAAACTGTAACCTTCACTGTGAACCTAAGAGGCAAAACTCAGCTTTGTTAGCAATCCTCATCTACATGACACATCCACAAATAAGACTGCAGTTCACAGTGCACCTCACATGAACCATGATCTGAATAAAAAAATATCTTCCCTATTTACCTGCATCTGAAAATCATGTGGATGTGATACAGACCACATTTTTGTGGGGAACTTGTCAAACCAACTGGAAGCTTTTTGAAGCTACAGTACATCAAGTGGGATTTTAGCCATTTATAGATGTGAAACTTTTTTTTCATGGGGTAACACTGCTGCAAAAGGAGAGGTTTGGATCTGAAAAAGAATTTTCTGTTGCTTCCTTAACAAATGGGCTTTTTCCTTTCTGTTCTCCTTTCTGGTTCCCTATTCATGTAAAAATTATCCCAGGCTCCAGAACATGCTTTCTGTTTTGAAGGTTCCTGTAAATCAATATCTTTACGAACAGCTTGTGCAAAAAGCATAATCTGCATGTGTAGGGACACAGAAGCCTCTGCTTTAACAGCTCATGGTCTTTGTCATCTCATGATTCAGCTATCACATTAATTCTATAAATATATCAGAATGCTGGACTTAAGTGGCTTGGGATACTAATTTTGCTCACTTCTGTTACTTGAGGCTCCCAGCTGCCTTTGAACATTAGTCACACAATATACTGATTGGTGAAGTGCCTTAGTGCCTCTATCAAATAGAAGAATGATGCAAAAGGCTCTTTGGAAATATTCCTGGGAAAAAAAGTGATGCAAGAGATGGAGGAAGAAGCAACCCATGCCCTACTGTTACTAATGGACATGATGCACAGGAAGAGCTGGAGCTGTACCCTGAGCTTGTGGGAAAAAAGTGGGGACAGTGAGGGCTCCCACAGGGCTCCCAGCCCTTCCAAGGAACAGCAACATATTCTTGGACTTAGGTTGTTGTCTCCATCACACAACATTGCTGGGAATTCTGCTGTCTTCCCCTGTACACTCTGCATAGATATTGTACAATTAATAATGTACAATGTACAATGAACTCCAGTGCAGACACCATGGATTAAAACCTTAACTGCAGAACAAGAACAGTGCTTACTGATGGGGAATCTACCACAGAATTGGATATGACACCAAGTGATAAGTTGGAGTCAGATTCTAGACAGATGTTTAGAAGAATACATGTGTAAGGAGGAGGATTTCACACAGGGAACTAGATTTCTACTTCTAGAAGAGAGCATCTGTGGAACAAAAGTCTTTAGAAGGAGTCTGCTGGGATGCACTGTCTTGGACTAGTTGATCTTTCCTCCCATTTTTGAAGGTCTACAGGGCTCCATATGTGAGACAGTCCTGACCTCAATTAGATATTTTCCAGCCAGCTGCACATACCTAGTTAAGAGATATGAAACATTTCCTCTCTCCCTTCATCCTAAATTGTGACAGGCTTTTCCAGAGTGAATGTTGTTCATTTCCACCATGCTACTCCTCCTCCATTACACCTCTACTCTGCCCAAATTACACAGTGGCATCCAGTGCCTGAGGGAATGTGAGTGTGTGGATGAATATTCATAGGATAGTTTCCATTCTTAAGAGTGGCACACTGAACAGTTTCAAGGACATTTCCCAAAATGTGAATCTTGAACTGTACTGAAACTTTTGTTTTCCTGGGGAGGGATTGCAGCAGATTCTCTCTGTGGGATGACTCAGTTCTTATGGGACCAAAAGGAACTCTGAAGAGAGCGTTTAAGTTGCAGATGCAAATTCTGGAAATTCTCTTGGGAACAACCTAACACATAATTTAAAGAAGCCAACAGCTCACCTGGAGTTTCTAGCCTAAGACAGTGGTACAAGAGGACCCTTTAGAATGCAGAGTTGACTACATGGTTTCCCAAATTCTGCCTTGGCAGTGATCAGCAATGCACCATTCTACTAAAGAAACTAAAAAAGAAACTAAAAAAAAATTTTAAAAAATTAAAATCCAGACATTTCAGATAATATTCTGCTGATAAATACTGTGATCCTGGTGAGGGGAGAAATTAATCACATGAGTTTAACTGAAAAAAAATCCAAATGCTGAAGTGAGAGAGTTGGCAATGGGGAGGAGATTTTTATTATCCAAAGGTGCTCTTTGACTGTGAAATACTGTGAGAAAAAGACTCTTTGCTGGTTCCCAAGCTACAGCATCCACATTTCAAGAGGCTGACACTATTAGGAATCTTCAGAGAAAGTAAACACATTTTTCTGTGTATTTCTCAATAACATTGCAATCGTATTTCCTTTTTGTAACTAAAAAGAAAACAATGTTTTTCTTTCAAGCAATTATCAAACACCTTCAGTGTGCCATAGAACAAAATGCTTAGCAAAATTCAATCCACAGACAAAATCTTCCAGAGGCAATAAGCAAGATGAAGGAAGGATGAAGATACTTGTTCATTTCCAGTGGGTGCATTAAGAGAGTAAATTTTAAAATCTGCTTTTTAAAACAATGTTTAAAACTATCAAACCCTGTTTTTCTTCCACACAGAGCAGACAATCATCATCAGAAACTGACCAAGCCCTATTTTAGGATATAAAACACTCCAAGGACTAATGGCAGCAGGGCTGATGATTTGGAATATTAAAGACTAAGAAAACTCTTTTGTTACAGACACTTCAAAAGAGGAACCAATGAAGAGGCAATAAGTAAATAACAGAACAACTAACAGGAAGATTAGCATTAGACTTTGGCATCAACCAGCAAATGAAAAGCAGAGATGCTATAAAGACATTGATTATTGAAGAAGGTGGAGGACATTATAGAGATGAGACATCGCTTTTATTAACCAAACCTGTTTAGAGAGATAAAACCCAGCAGCCTGATCATGACATGCATGGGTGACAAGTGACAAAGGGGTACTGGCAGTGGATGTGTGGGAGGAAGGCATCCCAGGCTGAGGTTGGTACTTTTCCCTGTCTACACTCCATTGCTCCATAGTGGGCTGCATGGCACTTTGACATTTCCAAAGGCAAAACCATGGCTTGAAGAGTCTACCAAGTTAGAAGCTGCTGTTCAAATTGTCTTTTTTTCCATTCTGGTTTTTTCCTGAGATTCAGAAGACTGTAACAATTCAACGTGGAGTAGAGCTGTGTGGTGGAGTCCAGCCCTCTTCAATGGAAGAACTGCACACTCGGCAGTTCTTGAAACCTCCTGCTAATGGCACTTTCACACATCACACTGAGAGGTGATTGAGGAGAGCACTCATCTTGGAAGGCAGCTGGCAAGTGCATCAGGCCTTGGTATGGTCACAAAGTTCATGGTGCAGTGCAATAGTGGACAGATCTTTTCATGATCCTTCAACATTTCACTCAAGTGTTTCATTTCATCTGTTAGCTTTCCGATTTCTCTTTTCAGGGACGTATTTTCTTGCTCAAGAGACTCATATTCCTGGAAGGAGGGGAAAGAAAAAAAAAACAACTTACAGTCAAAACATTCCTTTCAGTGCTTCCACCTTGAGTAGATTCACAGAACAGTAGAAAAACAGTGTGGTTTCTTACTACAACTTACAAAGTGCTGAGAGGAAAGACAGACCCAGCCTGGGTGCTGGAACAAGGCAAGTGCTTTACAACTTGTGCCCTGACCCCACTGGGATTCTTTTCACAGCCCTAGAGACCAGGAGGTGCCACTTGCCCTCAGAGTCCCTCAGGAGCCCAGGGCTGCAGGCATGGATGGCTGTGTCTCCTGGTGGCCTCTTCCACTCCAGGCTGCCTCTGATGGGAAGGGCCAAGATGGACTCTGCACAGTGAGATCAGAGAAAATGAAAGCACTGACTGTGAGAGGTGCTGGGAAAGCCCGGTGCCTGGCACTGCTGGTGAGAGAAGGGCAGCCCCTGCCCCAGGGTAGTGCAGGGAAAAGCCATTTATCCAGGCCAGCGCAGCAATCCAGTGCTCTCCTCCAGGCCTGCCAGAGCTTATAGCCACCTTCTCAGAAGCCTGAGAACTCAGGAGGAGGGAAGCATCGTGCCAGCTTGAGGCCAGACTCATTTTGTCTCCACAAGGCAAGACCACTGCCTTTGGTTATCCCTGACCTGGCTGCTTTTGAGCTAAGGCTTCTCTGGCAATAAATAAGCTGCTGATAACTGCACAGGAATTTTGAGTTGCTCCGCAGCATGCATGTGATGGATGCAAGACTCCTGTGCCACATTTTTTGATAACTGTGTGTCCCAAGTGTCCCTGCTTCTAAGCCTTCCCATCCCAAAGAGCAGAGAGCTGGAGGTTCAGGGCCAGCCCACTGAAAACCTGCAGATGGATGTCTCGCTGCTGGCCCAAGGCTCAACATCCACCCACTCAATCTCACCTCCCTGGGAAAGCTTCAGAGCAAACTTCAAAGCCTACACGTGCCTGAAAAGGCAGCAGGGAAAGACTCTCATGCAATGTTCTTCTGTGCAGCCTGGCACTGCCTCTGCTCCCCTTTGCTGCAGAACTTTGGGCTCCTGGCCCTCCCTCACATCCCTGAGCCACCTCTCACAGAGTAAAACAGGCACAGTCCTGCTAACACAGCATTGGAGCCAAACTCCAGCCAAGCTGTCCGACCCCCACTGTCATTCTGCTCATCTCTTGTTGCCCCAAACCCCATGGTCCTGGGTTTTGGAATAAATGTTGCTGTCCCATTGCTCAGTCTCATTTTCAAGGGTGAAACTGTCATGTTGTTCTTGCTAAGAACGAATGTCTATTCAACCAGGTCTGCCTACAGCTGGCAAAACCTGTGTGCCTCAAAATGAAGATTCCCAGAATGAGGAAGATCCTCAACTTCAGGAAGAACATCAGAGAGGCTGCAGGATGGCACAGGGCCCAAAAATGATTCCACAAAAGCCAGGGGTTACCCCTTTTCAGAACTACCCTGCACCTGGCTTTCTCAGGCGCTGACTCAGAGGAGATCTGGGAAAAACCAAGCCCAAAACTCCCCACACCATCCCTCTTAGTCTCTGCTAGCTGCTGGCAAATCCTTCCACAGTGAGAAAGAAAAAAGCCTGTGGTGAACCTTCAGAGCTGAGCAACTGACGCAGCCACAGTGGCAGTGTGCTGCAAAACTGACACTCACCCCAAAAGCTGACTCCTGGCTACAAGTGCACTGTGGTGTGAGGTAATATCCAAAACCAGAGCAAAGGGATCCCTGTCCTCCAGTGTTTGCACTGGGACATAAGAAAAACACATCACATTGTCATATTAAGAGCTTCTGGAAGAATCAATTACTTTCATTTCATCTGTTTCAACACCCACAGTTACTTTTCAAAGCATACAAGTGTAACAGCCAGCCAGGACGAGCTCTCACACTTGCAGGTTCCCAAGTTGCTAAGAAGACTTTTCAACTGGGCATGTCTGGGAACCCCGTTGCTGAGTGGCAATGACAGATGACACCACAGTTCTAGAATTGATTTAAGCCAGCATTGCCACTGTATGGTCCCCTCCTCTTCCATTCCCCTTCTACCTTGTAAGACAGCAAGAATTCATCCACTGTCACAGCAAACGTGATAAGCTTAACACTATTACAGAAGAAAATGGTTCTGGTTTAGCCCAAAGGAGCCCTGTGATCCCATTCTTTGGTGGTCACAGGAAGAGCAAAAGAGGGAAGATGAGGAAGGGCTGGACCATGTCTCTCTCTTCCTAGAAGTGTCACTGAGGGTAGAGCTGCACTGTCCAAGAGCAGCATCAGTGTCTGCAATTCCTGACCAGGCATCCCACAGCACGCCTTCTGTGCCTCACACCCACAGCTCTCTGAGCACGATTATGTGAAAACAGGCCCACGCCTGCTTAAGAATTCCAGTTTATTGTAAAGTCCCATGCTTGGTCCCCAAGCCATGCCTGCAAAGCACCAAGTACCCATTCACCTCGTGAAGTTTATCTGCTTTCTGCGTTTGCTTCTTCCGGCTCCTCTGTGCAGCAACTCGATTCTTTTCTCTCCTCCTTACTTTTCTGTCATCTTCTTCACGACTCTGGAAGACACCAGCCAGAAACACTCTGCTAGTTTGCAAGGTGCACACAGAAGATGCCCGAAGTCGGGTGTGTAACTTTCTGAGAACGAACATTTCCAATTTTACAGCGCTAATGCTCGGTCTCCCAGAGACCGCATGGTCCCTGCAAACAGCAGCGCATCCCTCGGCCCCGCTGCACAGGCGGGCCCGAAGCGGAGGGGTGGAAGCCGGCAGGCTGAGCGGGGGATGCCGCAGAGCCATGCCCGCAGGGGCATCGCTACTGATGGGGGAAGCTGGGGCACGGCAGGCTGCCCGGGGATGCCGCAGAGCCATGCCCGCAGGGGCATCGCTACTGATGGGGGGAGCTGGGTACCCGAGCGGGGACCGGCGCTCCCGCTCTGCCCGGCGGGCAGCGCTTTACACTTGCCTCGCTCCGGCGCGGCCGACGTGCGGAGGTGCGAGCAGCGGGGAGGAAAGCGCTGCTCCCTTCCCGGCCGCCCGCGGCTGGGGAAAAGCCGCTGCCCGGCCGTGCCCCGGCGCTTTCCGCGCACCGCCCGCGCTCCCACCCGGGAAGAGCCGGCACGGCGGCCGCCTCCCGGGAAAAGAAGGGGCAGGGGGCACCTCCGCCGCGGCGCTGCCCGGCGTGACTCAGCCCCATGTGCCCGCCCGCCCCTCCGCAGCCCGGTGCCTACCTGCTGGCCGCCCTCGGCCGCCGCGCCCCGGGACAGCGCGCTGGTCCCCGCCGCCGCCGCCGGGAGGGCGCAGGACATCCCGGCGCCGCCGAGCCGCCCGCAGGGCTCCCCCGGCCCGCGGGGGGTGCGACTGCCGGGAGCGGAGGGAAGGGAGCACAAGGGCAGGGAGGGGCGGGCCGGGGCAGGGGACGCGCCGCCCGGGGCCGGGGGTGCCGCCGCCAGGTGCCGGAGGGCCCGGGGCGGAGCCGCCGCCCACATGGCCCTCACATGGCGTCCGCCCGCACCGGGAACCCGGGACCACCCGGCCGCCCCATCCCGCGCTGCTCCCCCGCGGGGACCGCCCCCCGCGACCGCCGGCGCTCGTCAGCCGCCGGGAGCCGCGGAAAGTCCGGGTCACGGCGCTGCCGGGCAGGAGCTGCCTGAAAATCCCCCCGGAGAGCCCCAGCCCCGCGGGCCGGCTGGGTTCGACGCCCCCCCCGGGCGGCCCGACTCGCTCTTTCGCCGGCAGAAATAAACTCCCCGCAGTTTCCCTCCTCTCCCGGCTGCCCCGGAGCCCGCCTCGCCCCGCGGGTCTCCCGCCGCTCACCTCCGGCCGCTCCTGCACGCCGCGCTCCTGCGACATCGGCAGCTCCACATGGGGCACAGCCAGCTCAGCCCGGGATCGTGGGTGTGAGGACACGGCATCCGTGCTGGGATAAAGCGATTTTCACTTTCGCTACTGACCCTGTTCCTTTAAATAATAAGGAAATGCGACAGACTTCTTGTAAAGGCAAAGCCAGACAAAAAATGCTGGAAATATAGTTGCTGCAGACAAAAATCTTGCTCTTCCATTATTCTGTCGAGAGTATTTTAACAGAACACTGTTTCTTTTACCTCTTGGAACACCTTCCTGCATTTTAATTGTAGTTACTTTGGCCTTATGCTCTAAAGGGAGCATTTGCACTGACAGCTCCTTCAACATCCTTGCTCTTCTGCAGAAGGATTTGCACCCTCCTGGCTGTGCTCAACTCACAGAGGTGAACACATGACCATGGGAGGAGGGTATGTGCCCCCAAACTGCAGGGCAGTCGGTCACAAAGCCCCAGGTATCTCCATAAATCAGATACTTCCCTATTTTTCTGGTTTCCTCAGCAGCTTGAGTCATCCAGCTTAGATGAAGTTATAGAGTTGGCAAACTGAGTAAATATAGACTATCCTTCCAGGAAGATCTGGCTAACAGTTCATGCTAAAGGTGAGGGAACCATGCTCCCCGGAGTCGAAGAGTCAAACCGATGCCTGTGCTCTGCCATGTTTCCTGGTAAGCTCTGGGACCGTGACTACAAGACTTGAGCATGACTTGCTTGGTTTGAAATGCTTCTTTCCAGCTTTTCCACCTCAAAGCAGCTTGTGTCTCAACCCTCCAGGCTATCCATGAATTTATTTGATTTTGCACTTTTCCAAGAGCTTCTCCTACCCTGGAGGACCGAGTCCCTATGAGTCTTGCCACCCTAACAGCCCTGGGAAGGTGGCTGGTGACCACACCTGGGAAGCACACTCTTGCCAATATACCCTGACCTAACCTGCAGCCCCAGACTGTGCTGGGTCTCCCAAGCATCTCACAGGGCATTCCCTGGTTTCTTCAAAAGCAGTCTTGCTTCTTTCTCCCTTTGTCATCCGATGTGCCAAGAGCAGGATGTTCACCAAGGGCTGCTCGTGGAGGCAGCAGTAAGGTGTGGGTTCAGTGCCATTCTCCAGCTGAGGGGATCCAAACCAGCACCTCCTGGAAAGCAGCCCTGGCCACCAGGCAGAGAGCTATTAGGGGGTGAATTGTTCTCAACTGCTCCTTTGAAACAGCCTAATCTTGCATTAACTACACCTCATGCTGTTAAAGGGAAGCAGTACACGAGGGCACCAACAGAGACTTCGTTGGGACAGTTGCCTGAAAAGAGAGCACTGGGATCTTGCTGCCTTTGTAGTTTAAGCTCAGTTGAAATAAACAGGACTAGAAGGCTATTTTCACAAGCTTGGGGAACAGCTATGTTCTCTTGCTATGAACCATGTGGATAAAACACTTCAACAGCCCTCTGGAGTGATCTGTGGGAAAGAAAGTTCCCTTCCACAGAAGGACCTTGAACTCCATGCTCCAGGAGCAATGCTGCCGCAAATGGCATCTGCACCAGCTACCTGATAGCATCAAATCATGAGCAGCTCACCAAGAATTTATTAGTCCTGAGTAAATATCCACCACACTGAGTAATTCCCAGCAGCTGCAGATTAAGGTTTCCAGGATAACACAAGCATGGGACAAGCTAGGGGACAGTCCCCTTGAGCCTGAATAGTCTGTTCTTGATCAGAACAAATGACAAAGGAAATGATAAGTCAAAATTTGCTTGTGGGAACAAGTGTCTACTTAGTATTAAAGCTATCTCTGGTACATCTGTAGAAATGCCTACACAGTAATTCCAGGTAGTGCAGCAGTAAAGGCAGTGTGTTTCTGTGCAGGAGAGAAAACCAGCCCAGAAAACAGCTTAGTCAGCTGAGCTTACATTTTATAATAGCAGTTTATCAGTGATTTTTGTCTGCACTGAAGCAGCCTACACACATGCAGACTAGTTTCTGATCACAGCTTAGCACAGCACGGCTCTTCTGGAGAATGGCACATGTCACAACTGGGTCTCAGAGCATCCAGGCTTCCAAGCAGATGTCAGGGTCCACGTGAAGATTTGTGGAAGAGGAGCTTCCCCTTTAGACTTCATAATCCCCTTTGTTCAGAAAGTACACACAGCAAAAGCAGGCGTGGATGCTGCTCCAATTTGCAAGTTTTTCTTGGCCGGGGATGGCCTAGCCTCATGAGCAAAAAGCACATTGCAGACAGGACACACTAACAAAAACAGTGAGATGTTCTGTCTCGCCCTCAAAAGCCAAGAAATTCAAACTCAGTTTGCAAATGAACCCAAGCACCCCTCACCGTTGAGCTGTCTTACAAAATTCAAAGGCTATATAAAGAAAAACTACCAGACATTTCTTGATGCAATACCAATTCGCCCCAAGTTAAAAATAAGAAGTTTGGCTGTTGTGACATTTCAGTAGAAGCCTGATTAGACATGTCTTGCACAACACTGCCAATTCCTATGAAAAGTTAACTGAAGGACAAAAGGCTACTGGAGTGGGGAAAAATGAAGTGTTTTATGTATTTCTGCCAATGGGAAGAACAGCTAGTTGCAGGTATCACTGGCTGTAGAATTTTTTAATAACCGTTGGAAAAACTGCTGAACATTCATGTTGAGTTTATCTCATCACAGAACATGCATTTAAAGGGAGGTTCTCTTTCCAGTGCTGCTTAGCCAACAAGGGCTATGGAACAGAAGACCAACTGCTCTAACTCAGAGCATCCATTCCCACTTACTTGAAATTCTGTGCAAGCAAATTATCCCTTAGTCTCTCAACAGAAACATGCACTGTGAATTTATTTATTAAGTCTTAAACCACAGTGCTTTCCCTTTTTATTTCTTATGGCGTTTGTCCTACCCCAGCTATTTCTGAGAGAACTTCTTCGAAGAGATAACTATTCCTAGCTATTTTCTGTACTTGCCTGTCAATTGCAGAGAAGAGCAGAGAATCTTCCTATTAACAGAGGAAATGGCCAAACACTGTAATAGTAGCCATGCAGAATCTTGCAGGGCTCACCTTAGCCTAGCACCAGCCAGGATGTGTGAAGAAAGCCGTAGCAGGGATTTCCAACGCTGCACAGAGCACGGGCACTCAAAATAGCAAGGGGCTGTGTGAGAAGCAGTCTGAGCCACACACCCCACAGCCCTGCAGCTCCAGTCCCTCTCACATCCTGTCCTCTCTCACACGAGAAGCTTTGCAGCCCTGAGATTAATAACACTTGTGAGTTCAAAGGCAGTAAATGGAACTACTTCAGTTACTCAAGCCAGAATTTAACACAGATGTCCTCTGAAGTATGCTTACTGCTCAGCCACCATCTATTCCAGGATTAGAACTGACAATATTATCTGAAGCTTTGATCTTCCTTAATTCATTTAATTTACTTCATATAAAAACACACATTTGTATATACAAGGTCAGGAAAAATATTTACATATGATTACATATACAAAGTCTCAGTACAGATGCTCACTTTTACAAAATAAATGATGCTAAAATCTGTTTTCTTGAGAACTCTCAGTCTCTTAGACATTAGGTTGGACCTGTCTTTTTAGCACCAAACATGTCATTAATAAAACTTCTAAAACCCTCCTCCATTTACTGTGTAACAAATATGTTACATACTAGACAGGAGTATTTACTGCAGGCACATGCAACCATAAACTAGAAAAAGTTATAAATGGTTAAGGCACAAGGCTCAATTTAGTACTAATGTCCAATATTCTAGGCACTAATGAATAAAGAAAACAAAAGTAAGCTAGCTCAAGTGAATACCATTAACTGGTAGCTTCTACTGATCTTTAGTCAAACAACACAAATGCAAACATAGCCCAAGTCAAGATCCTTTCTTGGGCAGAAATATTGCTCAGGAAAACCCCAGGTGCACAACTGGATTACATAAAATGATATATCAGACGCTAAGATGTTCATGGTTGAATTTGTGTTCAGAAGAGCCCACTGCAAGTAAATACATACAATTATTAAAAATCCAAGTTTCAACAAACATGACTATAAATAAGCCTAAATGAGCTACATTCAGTAAAGGTAGAATAGCAAAGACTAATGTCACATGTGTGCATGGACTTCCTTAAAACTCCAACATCGCATCAAATCTGGTGATTTCAATATGCTGCAGTGTCAATTAATTAATTAAAATAAAAGTCACATGCCCCAGTAATTAATGAAGGTGCATTAGGAGAACTAGACATTCTCCAACCTCTTTAGAGACATGCTGAATGTAAATGAGCAGTTAATGGTTTCCTAAAAGACTGCCCACATACATAAAGCATGCACATGAACTCTGAGAAGCACAAGGACTCAAGCTAAAAACTGCAATAAAAGAGCAAAAAATGAGTTAAATGGCAAATACACTTGCTGGACATTGGATGCCACTGGTACATACAAGCACCACATATCATGTCAGCAAAAGTAGAAATATTTAAGAGGTCAAAGACTAATTAAAGAAGCTCCCATGTACAGCACTGAGGGGAGATGAGTTCTAAGAAAAAAAGATGGAGCACATGGAACAAAAGTACAACTGAGATTCCAATGTGAAAACACAAAATGAGAAATTCATTCACTGAGAGTGATCTTCCTTCGCCGCAGTGGGTAGCGCCTTCTCTCAGGGGAATCTGCAGCTTTTCTTCTTTTCAGCAAAACATAAGGGTTTTTACTGCAAACAGTTCCCGTTGGTGTGACTTCTCCCGGTGGTACTGAATTTTGGACGTTATTTTCCTCCTTCACCTTGAAACCAGAAAAGACTTCTTGCCGCAGCTTGCAGAGTTCCAAGGTTGGTTGCAAAGTCAATGCTCGAGAAAAACCTTCTGCTTTTTCTATGAGTGCTGGAATAGACTGCAAAAATAAACCCAAGGATCTCAAGTTACATGGGAAAAACAGCGGTTATAAGGCATGCAATACGCTAATGAGATTCTGACAGGCACAAAAGCTTCAGTGTCTGCAGAGATGATGCTCAGAAGGGTGGGTGAGGGCTGTGAATGCAGAGCTACCACCCCAACAGTGAGGTGTCTGCACCCAGAAGCCATTAAAGAGTGTGCCAAGGTGAAGTGTTCCCTCATGACATCTCTAAGCTCAGGCAGTATCACAGGAAACACAGCTGATGCCTAAGCAGGTACTGAAGTAACAAATGTCATACTCTAGATAAAGCCATACAAGTCTTCAAAAGATGTTCTGTTTTTCAGATGCTGCAGGTTCCAAAATCTCAGCAGAAGTACTTCCTGGATAATCTCCCTTACTACCACATGAAGGGGAATGCCTTACAAACACAATGCTTGACCTGCTTCCCAGGTACACACACAGGCTTTTTTCTACCCAGCTATAAGAAACATGAGTTAGAACTCCTGCTTTGTGACATATTACCAGATCAAGAAGATAAAAACATATTTCTCTTGGAGCACATGGAGGTCTCACCTGCATTGCTTCGCTGATCTGTTTGGATGCCACCTCTGCTGCCTGCTTCAGATCTGCGATGTAAGCATCTACAGACAAACACAGCCCAAATCAACTTCTGAAACATAACTCTTTCCCCCACTACCCACTATCAGAAAATGGACAGAAAACCAGTAAAGTCCTACATAAAACCTAAACCTGCAGCACATCCCTTTCACTGTAACACCAAGGACAACAGCTGGCATGATATATCTCACTAGTAGTACTCTGTATCACTCAAACTGCAGTAGAGGCTAGCAGTCCCAACTACAGAAAGCCCCAAAGTTCTTACCTAAAAAACACAAAGCCAGTATTTGAAATAAGAGAACAGTTGTAAAGAAATAATTACACAGAAAGATTCGTTTTCATAACTTTTAAGCTCATATTATATTTGATAAAACCCACACAGAACACAGAGAACAGACACCACTGTGAGGAACATGAGATTTAGAAAACCCATTTTCAGGAGGGCAAATAAATCTTCCTATTTCTCCAAGTTGGCTTTTACAATAAAGGCTGTTTTTGTCTGTTTTTTTTTTTTTGTTCTGGTTTAACTTATCAAGCATCAACACCAAAAAGAACCAAGCATAAATAACATGAACTGTATTAATTCTGCTGTGCTAATAAGGAAAGAAAAAAACCCCAGCTTTCAGGAACACTGAAACAGGCAGCAGGTGCAGAACACCAGCATAAAATTGACTTATAGCAATACAATATGATAAGATCATCAATACTTCAATTCTGTATTCAAGAGTTAAACTCTAGCCTATTATGAAACTGTTTTGCATGTTCTTCATCCACAAAACTTAAAATGAGCAGACTAGCATGCTTCTGGGAAGTAAGGAGCCTCACCTCCACTACTGTTAGTTTTCTGTAGCGTTTCACCAGTGCCTACAGTAGGACACAGCGTCGGGGGTGCACACACCCCTAAACCCTGTCAGGGTTAAACACAGCTCTCTGTTTTGAAGTCAATCTTATTTGTGCTGCTGAAGGTATTGAGAAGTCAGTCACTGCATTCTAACTCAGAGTTACAGTGATTCCCTGCTGAAATGTGGTCACCATCAAGGGATGGTGCTTGTTGAACTGTCCATGCATCCAGTGTGCTGGTCAGAGCTGGTTTAGGAACACATGATCCCTACATAAACATGGACATTAAACGCACCATCATTCAGTTTGGAAGAATTAGCAGTCCAGAAGCAACCTCTTTAAAGTCATCTCAGAGCCCTGTGGAAGGGCATTCTCTAAAAGAAGGACATCTCTACAATGAAGCATTCTTACAATGAAGTACTGGGATGAGGAGGCTGGTGACCTTATGAAATGGTAAGGATGGAGTTAAGTGAAAGAAGAAATAATTATTTGGATTATTGCACAGAAAGACTGACACACAGTTAAATGAAATTTGCCTGCAAGAGTTTGGCTTGACATAGATGACATTATATTCCTCAGTGTTCAAGGCTTTCCAAAACACAGGGAAATGAAACAAGGAAATGAAAAGTATTGAGTAATCTAAACATTTTTGGTTTCTGGCCACTGTACTTGCTAAACTGGGATACATGCTAAACTTCCCAAAGACTACATAATACCAAAATGCTCCATGAACTCCATGGTATCTTTGCTACAATTTTGCTGTTACCAAACCCAAAACCACAATATCATAATGCAAGCTGCTACTAACTTGCAAGTAGTGGACTGACGTTAGAAGAGCCTGGATTTGGACACCAGAAACCAAAAGGAACTCAGATATCAAGTGACCACTGTACTGCTCCTACTGGCTGCTTTGCTGCACAGGCTGGCACTGCTGGAAGCCATGTCTCACATATACAAAGAGGAAATGATGTTTAGAATGAAGTCAGACCAGCAGGGTGAGAACTGAAGTTTAGCTCAGCTCCTCAAAACTCTGAGCACCACTGCTTGTTACATCATGTGCAGTAATTCATAGTGAGGGTTCTCACTTTTCAAAATAGAACTGCACTGCTGAATTCTGTAATTTTTCAATACTTAACAACAGGCAACACAAAACTTCCCATTTATTAAAGCCAGCCTCAAAAGAGGACATCCCAATCATCCACTGCAAAATCCACCACCTCGTTCCAAGGAGTCTGTACAAGGCATCTTTCCAAACCATGCAGCAAACTTACAACGCTGTTTGCAGCTCTGTTCCTTCATTAACCCTCACAAGTGACACAGGCAGGATGACATCTGTGTCATACTTGGCAAGTTAGGAGAGTCAACACTGCCACCACTGAGTCCTACACAACAGCTTTCAAATCCCTGAAGGAAATGACTGATTAGGAAGAGAGGCTGAAGCATTTCTAGTACTTGTGTAAAATGAACACAAGAACAGATGAAGTACAATGCCAGTGATCCATCAGTTCCCCACCGGGCCTCCACCAGTGATGAAGGGAAAGTAAGGAAGCCTTCTGGGGGGTAGCTGTCTGACAATTTCTCCCCAACACACACACACACATGCACACACACGCATGCACACACACAGACAGAGCTTTTTGCCTTCAAGAAGAGTGCCTAACTGCAGGCAGCACTCAGAATGAGAGAAATGGACATGGTAAGACTCAGGCAGCAATACATTCACTTATGACAAACTTCTATCTTTTTAGTTAATTTATAAACAGCCAATTTTAAACAAGCTTAAAGAAAGAAAACTTGTTAAACATATAGAGTTAGCCAGTAAGTGAGGCAGTGTTTCTTCTGTACAGCTGCCCTCCCCACAAAATCTTTACCTTGAGAAGGCTGAGGTCTTATGTCTGCTGGTTTTACCACAGGTTGGTAGAGTTTCTGCATATTAAAAAAAATAATTGTGAAATACCCCCTTGGTTTAATAGATATCTAATATACATATAGCAGTCACAACAATGGAGATTGTGGTGAAATTATTTAGATCAAGAATGTATTAGAGGTACAGATTATAGATACTTAGTTACTGAAAATAACATTCTGGTTAACAGTTACACTCACTGTAAACACATCTCCAGAAATCTGCTTTAGTTTGCAGAATTCTAATTATTAAAGCATTGCCACCTGCTGCATGACTGAGGAAAAAGAGCTGCTCTAGCTTCTCAAGAGCCATTCACAGAACCAGCATGCTTTCCCAGAGCCACAAACTACAACAAAAGGTACATTAAGACAAAACGCTAAGAAAAAGAAAAGTACTTAAACAACTACACTCTAGCCCTGCAATTACTTATACAGAACTGAGAACACTCTGCTTCACAAACTGTCAGTCGTGTGGCCTTACATCAGTTAACTGAGACACGAAGCAAACTAGTAATAACTGAATATAACCCATTCTCAGTTACATTAAAGGTGGAATTAGAAGCAGCTAACAGGGAAGAAAGAAGGGAACAAAGCAAGGCCAAGGGAACAGAACTTAGATCATCTGCAAGTTAGCGTTCTCCACTTCAGGAGCTGTCCCTCAACCTTCAAGCAAAAGCAAGTAGGGGAAAGCTAATTATTCCTTGCTGTAGTTTTGGGAGAATTTTTTTTCACAGTTCACACAACTTAGCAAGTTTGCAGCAACAGCTCCAAGCAGGAGAGCAAACATGGCTTGCATTAGCCTCAAACTCTACAGACCATATTGACTGAAAACCCACAGGATGATCTCCTGCTTTGGCAATTACAAGGAAATCACCACAATGATTGACTGGTTCTCTCCAGATAAATCACATCTTCATGGCTGCTCTTTATGCCTCAGAAAGCATCACTCATTTAGCTATGATGATGAAAGAACACAAGAAATCCTCAACCAAAACCAAAGAAACCACTGGTACCTTTGCAGAAATAGCTGAGAGATGAAAAAGAAAGGACCATTTCCAGAGATAAACTAAGCTTTCCATATTTCTCACATATATTTCTACATATTCTTACAGGGATAAACTTAACTTCTGCAGAAAATTTTATTTAAAATAACCATCTAGTTGTGGTGGTGTAAACTTTGAAGAGATCAGCAAGAGAAAAAAAAACAGCATAGGAGGCATTCCAAATAACTAATCCACTGTGGCACTCAGGTAGCAGAAAGATTATAAGGTCTTGTTAAATCTTGGTGTTCTTCAATAGCATATTTTATTTAAGCTGATTTTGTTTGTTTTACATATTTAATATACTGACAAAACAGAGAGATCACAAAAGGCAATATATATCAGAAAATATCTCAGTTGTAAGACAAAAGTGCACCTGTGCACTTTTCCTTGCTGTATATCATCTCTGCCTGGCTAACCTAGAGAGTTAATATTTGTCAATTTTAGTCCTCAGAAATACAATGCAGGCTCCTACACAACTTTCTAAAAAAATTCCCTGTCTGCTGAAGTAGTATAGAATAGCTGAAGTTGGAAAGGACCTCTAAACACCCTCCTGAAAGCTGGGCCAGCTAGGGCAGGCTGCTCAGAACCTCATCCAGTCAACTTTTAAGTGTCTCCATGAATCTCTCCAAAGACAAAGACTGCAGTTTCACTGGGCAGCTTGTGCCAGTGTTTGACTCTGCCTCAGCCTCTTGTTCATTGCCAAAGGAATCCTAATTAATCAGGAGGTAAGCAAAAGGGAGGCCTAACATAACTTCAGGGAAGAAATCCAGCAGCAGAGGACACAACTGGATTGTTTAATGCCAGTAATTACTTTACTCTGTGTGTCAAAAATCCCACAGAATTGACTGTGCTGATTAATTAATCCACACTGCCTTTTGCTTTACTGAAAGTCATTACTCGAAGTAGTTACTAGCTCCAAAAAAGTGCTTAGGAAGCCACTGACATTTTTTTAAGTGGTACACTCCATGTGATATTATCTATCTGTATGTAGTGTAACATTTAGCACCTCAACCTCAGCCAGTCCAGCCCCTGGGCAAGGACTTGAGGAACTCGAACACCAGGCTGAAGCAATCTGCTGCAGTTTCTTTGTGCCACAGACCCAATTCAGACACAGTCACAATGCTTTGTAGCAACCCTTGGTAAACTTACTAAGTTTAACCCCTAGTTACTGCAGAACCAGTTAAGGGAAAAAAAGCAATTTCATTTTATAATAAAGAATCAAAAGCAATAATGGGAAGGAGCTTAAAGGTCAACATTGGATGACTGATTTCTTAATGCAAAGGTTTTCTGGAAGTCTTAAGTTACTCACCAACATCTCCTGCTCTGCTTTCATGGTTTCGATAGCATGCACCAGGATCTTTTTAGGCCACTCTTTACGCCTTGTTGCTGTCTCTACTATTAATTCATCAAATTGATCCTCCAAATTTTTAATATTGGAATCTGAAAGTGACAAGCACACATAGTTACTGTGGAATTCTCAGACAATTTCTTTTTGAGATAAACTTATCAAGAAAAAGAAGCTTAAAATCTCAAATTTAAAAAAATCATGCACAATAATCAACATAGAAATAAATGGATGTCTCGAATCTCCTTGCTAAGAGAATATAGAGATTGGAGCATAACTTGATGTTGGCCAGTTATTCTGAAGTTAATGATCTGGGGTGGGGAGAGGGAGAGAACCATCCAGGGAAAAAAATAACAAATGTATTTCCCTATGAACTCCGAATCTATGAAGAAACTCTTATGAAGCAATGGCTATCTTTTAAGGAGAAAAATGGTTTATCTGTGTGATTTACAAGCATTAAACAAACTCCAACTTCACAAATAGTAATTGGAAGCCTAACTGATTTTACATCACACAGTGCACAAATAAGCAGTTTAACATTTAAATTCACTGTTCCCACTAATGTGCTGAGTATAACTTGCAAGCCATACAATGTTTTCAAACTAGTGGTAAAGAATGGATTTTGAGCACCCTCTCTGGGTCAGTCTGTACAGAATCAAGTGATTGCAAAACTCAGAAAGGAAAAGGCAAGGTTTTAGGACTCTGTGAGTTTGTTTTGGTTGTTTGTTTTTAAGATCACCATGAAATCATTTAAATATAGACAGGAAAGACTTAAGCCACTGATCAACATAAATACGGAAGACACAAACTGCCAGATCTCTTGGTGACAAACTGGATCAGAGATAGGCACAAGAGTAAATTTATATCAAATTAAAAAGCACAATACAGTCCTTACACCTGCTTTATGCAGCTGTGGGCAGATGACAGTGTCTCAGTTTTGCATTTTGCATCGTGAGTTCTGTGCATTTTTGACCTTGTAGTCAAAGTAGCTGGAGTTTTATCATTCTAGAACTACAACTAGTTCATTCTAGAACTACAACTGCAGACACTTCACAGAATCAGAGAATAGTCCGGGTTGGAAAGGCCTTTAAAAGTGATCTAGCCCAAGCCCCCTGCAATGAGCAGGTACATCTCCAACTAGATCACAATGCTCAGAGCCCACATGTGCTCAGAGCAACCTGACCAAAAAACAGTTCAATGTTTTTGGCTCAAAGGCTCTGTAGTTAGCTCAATGTATCTGTATTTTCAGCTCTATGTAACTGCAAAAAGCATTAAACTGCAGGCAAAGAGCACCTAAAGCCAACACAGGTGAGTGAATGAACCACACTGAAATTTTCTTTGGACACCAGACTACCAAGAATCTCCACTACTATCAATCAAAAGACAGTATTTATAAATACATTGTTTCTATTACATATATTTATACAGCAATAATTTTCAACACTTAATCTGTATATTCAATAGCAACAATGGACAGTCTTCTAGGGTCCTTTGACAGATCTTGGTCACTGCCTCAAACACTGGCTGGAAGGGCCCTTCAGAGCTTCCTGCTCACATCAGAGTCAAAGCCCATTTCAAAACAGGTTGCTCCACAGGAAGCCTCCAGTGCTGGACACAAGCTCTGGGCAGCCTTTTCCAAAGCTCTGTTATCCTAAGAATGAGTTTTTACTTCCACACATGAAGTCAGAACCTCCCCTTTCAATCGGGCCCCTTTTACCTCTGGACCAAACCAAACCAACACAAGCCCAGGGAGCGGGAAGCGAATGGAAGCCGACGCCTACCGGGCTGCAGCCGGGAGTCATCCGAGGCCTCCTCCCAGGGCTGCCCGTTAATGGTGACGTTCTCCCGCACCGCTGTCTCGAAGTTCTGCAAGGCACGGAGCAGACTGAGAATCCATCGGTCCGTCCGTGAATCCATCCATCCCTCCCGCAGGAAGAGCCCCCGGGGGCCACCCCGGTGCAAGCCGCCCCTCACCCCGGCTGCCAGCGGGACACGCCGGGCCCCGTGCCGGCACGGCACGTTCCCGTTCCCGCTCCTCGCTCACCCAGATCGCGTCCGCCTCGGCGGCGGCCCCGCCGGGCTGTCCCTGCGCCAGGGCCCGCACGAAGGGCGCGCACAGCTCCAACACAGCGCACAACCCGCGCCGCGAGCAGCAGCGCACCCGCGGGTCCCGCTGCGCCTCCCCGGCCCCGGCCCCGGCCCCGGCCCCGGCCCCGGCCCCGGCCCCGCGCCCGCCGCCTCCGGCTCCGGCGGCGCCTCCATTTCCCGCCCGGGACGCGGGGAAAATGCCGGCCCGGAAGCGGAACCCACGGCCGCCCGGTGCCTTCCCGCCGGGCGCGGCATGGCGGGGCCGGTGGACTGTCACTGCCACCTGGCCGCGGCCTGCTTCCAGCCGGTGAGGCGCGGCGGCCGGGCGGGCGGCCGGGGGGTGTCCCGAGTGCCGGTCGCGGCCCCGAGCTGAGGCGGTGCGTGTCTCTTGCAGGACGTGGCGGCCGTGGTGCGGGCGGCGGAGCAGGTGAGGCGGGGCGGCCTGAGGGGACCCTCTGCCCGCGGCCCCGCCGGTCTCAGCGGGGCGGGGGTCTCTGTGTGCCGCAGGCGGCTGTGTCGGCGCTGGTGGTGGTGTCGGAGCAGTCGGGCGAGTTCCGGAGCGTCGTGGAGCTGTCCGAGAGGTGCGAGGCCGGCGGGGACTTGGGGACTGACGGGGGATGCCCTTCTTGGCTTTAAACCTGCGCTCTCTGTGGGCTCTTGGCGTTAAACTTAGGGTGTCTGTGATCTTTCACACTCTCGCTATCTGTTCCATGCCTAGATTCCCAGGGTTTGTCTTGCCATGCCTGGGAGTCCACCCCGTTCAAGAGATTTCTCCAGAGGAGCAGCGCAGTGTTACTTTGAAGGTAAAATGCGGCCTCTAAAATACTGCTGGGACTTTTCAGGACAGACGACAGGATGCTCCGGTCTGCGTGATTTACCTTCAGCTCTGCCCAGTGGTTTTTCTGCCCTCTGTCATGCAAGGAGACTCAGTGGACCAAATCCCAGGCTCTCTCAGCATATCCCATTTGTCCCTGTTGGCCCTTAAAGCAGAATTGTTCTCTGGAGTCATCTGGCTGTATTACTGCAGTGAAATGGTTTTAGAAATCCCAAGCGTGCTTTGCTTACAGCAAACAACATGTGCAGATGTTCCTTTGTTAACATGGGAACTGGAAGGCAACTGTTTGTGGCCTTATCCTAAAAATCTCAGGGAGCTGTCTGCAGCTATTTAATGTTACCAAGTTATTTTTTGGGCCTTGTTTTAATTACCTTTGCTGCTACTGTGAAAAGTTACCTCAGGAGTATTTAGAATAAGGTTTTGATATGTATATATGCATACACACACACACACACACACACACACACACACACACACACACATATATATATACACAGAGAGACAGATAGATATAGATACAGAATGTAATAACAATATGTAATGAATATATGTCATGAAACAGTTATTAAGTAAAGAAGATAAATCCTTCAGACTTCTAAAATCTGACTGCACAGCTCACAGTAATGGCAAGTTGTGAAGTACAGAATTTCAGAACAGTAAAGGAAATGCCAATTTTATCATAATGCTGGGTTCATAACCCTTTCCTCTTGTAAGGGCAGTGAGAGTTGCATCTTTTATTCTTGCAGGATCTGGATGCTGCGCTACCTCTTATAGAACTTTACAAAGACAAATTGGTGGGGATTGGAGAAGTGAGTGAAATTCTGTAACTTGTTTAAATCTCTCTAGCAGCAGCTGTCACTGGAACTACAAAAACTGAGTCAATGCTTGTTTTTCTGCATGTGATAAGAATTGCTATCAGCCTGAATAAGCACTAAGTCTGATTGGTAGTTCTCTTAATGTGCTTTCCTTTATAGCTTTGCTTGATTCCTTCTTTTCCTTTGTTATTGCTCTTAGAAAATAGATGGAGTTTATGCTGCTGGAGTTGTTGGAAGATTACATACTTACACTCTCTCATGTTGTACCCAAAGGCAGGTCCTTCCTGCCTTCTTCTCTGACAGAGTTAGGCTAAGCTGTGATTTCAGTACACCACAGTGGCTTGTATACAGTTCTTTTTTTAATCCCTCATCTATCTGTATCCATCTGTTGTCTGCTGTCTTACATTTGTTTATAAATGAATTGAGGCTTTAGGATGGAGTCTGCCTCGATTTGTGTGTTAGTACCAGAGGGACTTACATCTGGTTCTGCACTGGCTACAGAAAAAGCAGGTTTTGGCAGAGCTTTGTAGCTAAATTTGCCATGTTGTACTGTGTATGAAGAATTTCTCTTCATCTAACTGTGAATGGGACTGCTTTGATAAACATTACATTTTGCCTGAACATGTTTAGATCAAAAAAGTGTAGAATTGATGGGTAATTTTTGCTAGAGATTAGACTAAAGATATGGGTTCAGGTCAGAAATTTTGCTTATACCGGAGATCCATATTTGAGACTTAATCTGACATAATATTCAATAGAATGTAAACCCCCAGAAAACCAGTTGCAGACTAAAATGTTTAATACCCTTGTGAGTAGCTGTCTGCCCACAAATGCTTTCATAGTTGAAAAGCTTATGGTTGAGAATGCTTTTTTTTTTTTTAATTTAAGCTGCAGCTGAGCTCATTTTAATTGTAGTTTCTAGTATACGTATTTTGAAATGCTTTGCAGTTTTGAAGCATGGTATGCCTTTGTATGTCTAATTATGGTTTTGTTAAGTGTTAGGTCTGTAAAACTTTTCCCTTCTCTTCTTGTACTGTAGGTTGGACTAGATTTCACTCCCAGATTTGCCAGCACCAATGAACAAAAGGAAGGACAAAGACAGGTTTTGATCAAGCAGATTGAGCTGGCAAGAAGACTAGATTTGCCATTGTAGGTTTTGTTTATACCAGAAGGAGAATTTGCCAGGTCTCAGTAAATGTTGAAATACTTTCCAGTGGTTATTAAGTGCCCACAGAACTTTCCTTAGATGGATTAAACTGGTATAAGTGTCCTATTAGTCTCCAGTTTGAGATTTGATTGTAGAATTTTCCTTATGTTTGCACTTCTGTACAGACATCTTACGTGCCCTGTCCATGCTATGTTGTTCCTATATCTTCACTAGCTGAAAGGATTAATATATACATCCCTGGGGTTTTTTCTTGATAAAAGTTTTGGTATAGATTAATTATTTTCATCCCAAGATACTGTTAGTTTGTTTGTATTTGCAAGAAAAGGATATTTGGCTAAATTTCCTAATGCTGAGTCTCTCCTTGATGTGCAGAAATGTTCATTCCCGCTCAGCTGGAAGACCAACCATTAGTCTCTTGAAGGAACAAGGTATACTTTTAATGCATTTCCTCTGCCATGGCTTTGGCCAACAGGATTTCTCCAGTTGTGCCACGTCCTCACATCAGTTTGTGTGTGTTTAACTCAGGAGTGTGAAAAACGCCAATCCCTTGTTTTTAATATTTTAAAAGTTTAATAGTAATAAAATGGTTATAAAAATAGTAGTACAATTAGAGTAATAATAATTTGGACAATTTGAAATAGGACAATATGAGACAACAGAAACAAAGAGTTACGTCCAGGTACCTTTTTCTGGGCAGCACAAGCCCAAAAAAGGACACACGTTAACAGAGGATTAACCCTTAAAAGCAATAGTCCATTGAATATTCGTACATCTCATCCATGATGCATAAATTCCATTCAAACACAGGATTCTGTCTGGTCATCGTCAGTTTCTTCCTCTGAATCCTAATAGCGCCTTTGAGGCGGGAAGAAGTTCATTTCTTCTGATAAGAGGGCAATAAATTATTTTTCTCTGAAAGATTTGGGTGTCTTGTGGCTGCTATCTTGCTGCAAGTCCTTTCTTAAAAAAAATATCTTATATAGCATAGTTTTTATTTTAACTTTTTTTTATAAGCTAAAACTATATTTAACACACTACTTAAGAGAATTAATACAGCATTACTTTCTAAAACAACACCTATCATATTCATTTTAATATTTGCGAAAAGCCAATCATAAAATACCCATTTTTCACAGGAGCAATAGTGCAGAGTTTCTGTGTTAATTCTGTATGGGACCAAGGTCCTACTGGAAGCTGGCATGGCAGCCCTGCTGTAACGCTGCTGCTGATGTGGTTTGCTTTGTTTCTCCAAGGTGCTACCAAGGTGTTGCTCCATGCCTTTGATGGGAAACCTTCTGTAGCCATGGAAGGGGTGAGAGCTGGATACTACTTCTCCATTCCTCCTTCCATTGTAAGGAGCGAACAGGTAATGTTTTGTTCTGGCTGGGGTCTGCTCCTTCTCCATGCATTACGCATTTTTACTTTGGCTGAATTTCTGCCTGGGGCTTTTGCCTTAGCTGGACTTCAAAGGGGGAATTCTGGCTAAAACAGCTCAGCTATTCCTGAGAAACAAGGGGGATTTTTTCTCATTTTATTGTGGTTTCCGGTGAACTCTTCTTCAGAAGATTCTTTCACTGGACTGTTTCACAGCAGGGACATGGCATGTAGAGAAGGAGTAGTTTTTATGATAGGACTGCTTTCTGTGATAAGCTCAGGAAATGTAAGAGAGGAAAAAGTCTGATTGAAGTGGAGGGAGCACGGGGGGTGGATATAAATGGGATGAGGGTAGGTACTTAGGAGGTAGGGAAACAAACTGGGGTTGAGAGGTAAAGCAGAGAGGAGGAAAAGGTACACAAATATTATATGCACAGAAAACAGCAGATTAGAATTGCACTGGCAACTCTATAACTGCAATACAACTGCATGATTTAATAAATAACAATGAATTCAGCTTTGAGAAAATAGTACCTTGGATATTTAGAGAACAGGAGAACCATAATTTGAAGGGACTTCTTGAGCAGCTCCTAGTGTTCTTGCTTCCATTCAGAAATCATTAATAAAATGTAAACAGTGGCACCAAAGTCTTTTGTTGTTGTCTCTAAATGTAGGGAATATCCTCCCCTCATGTTTTTTCCCCACAGTTTTAAGTGCATAAAGCATTTAATGGCTGTCTTATTTTCTCCAAGAAGCAGAAACTTGTGAAACAGCTGCCACTAGAAAATATGTGCTTGGAAACTGATTCTCCTGCTCTGGGACCTGTAAAACAGGTAGGTGATGGGAGCGGGGGACTTCTGTGTATTTGTATCCAACCCCACACCTTGTGGAGGTCAGCTACTGGCGCAGGATAGTGAAGTAGTGTTAAATGTGGTTACAGGAGAGGAAAGAAGCTACCAAGGGAACTTAATCCAAGAGGAATGGATACATGTCATTTTTCTGCCACACATGCCACAGTGTGACTTGAAGTTGTGTCGGAAAGTACTGAATCTGAAACAATTGTGATCTCTAGGGGTCTGTAATTTGGTTGGTTTTGTTTGTTTTTCAGGTGAGAAATGAACCCAAAAATATTTACATTGCTGCTGAATACATTGCCAAAATTAAAGGAATTCCAGTTGGAGAAGTTATAGAAGTGACTACACAGAATGCGCTAAAAGTATTCCCTAAACTTCAGCACTTTATTCGGATATAGATTCAGAAACTGAAATATGTGATGTTGCAGAAAGTATTACTTGTAGTGTAATTAATAAAACCAATTATTGTACATCTTGTGTTAAAGTGGAGTTTCACAGTTAGAAGCTCAAGAAGCAGGGAGTGTTATATACCTGGATAGGATGAAAATAGGGAATTTCTCAAAGGCCTTTGGTGTTCACCATAATAATCTCATGAATGTGATAAAGACACGTTCCTTTACATCTTTCATGTCTCTGAACAAATAATTTGTAAAGGAGAGCACCGTAAAATTGCCAGTTTAGTTTCTCAGGCTGCTTGCCAGCTGCTCCTAGTCTGGGAGATGGCCACTGTGCAGAGCTTGATGTCCCCTTCACTCCTTGTTTCTGCTGACTGAAAGTCACAACTTGTGGACCCAGGCATGATAAGAAAGCTCCTGTTACAACTGGCAGACTGCACATGCCTTTCTGAGCCATTGAAAGAGCCCAGCTGGATGGACATTCTCTGTATTCCGTGCTGGCTGGACTCTGAGGGGTGCAAAAGCAACATCTCAAAATAGAGTTGGAAGAATTATAGCCCTTCTACTCCTTGGCTACTTTAAGATGGATTTTCTTGGATTTTTAAAATACTTTATTTTTTGAATTGTGTTCAAACAAAAAGCCTGGGTTTGGTCTTAGTTCAAGGACTCACTTTTCTGCCTGCTTAGTACCAGGAGACACAGGATATGAAAGGGAGACAAGCTCAGTTTTGTGATATCTTAGAGGTGGTCTCTGTGGATTCGGCTATGTTGTCCAATGTCTGAATCTGGTGCTCCCTCATAGCACCTGTGTGGATGTGGGCCTGTGAAATACTGGTCAGAACTTTGTGATTATAAACTAGCAATTGAATGAGGTGGGTTTTATATGGCACCCACTGTTCTGAGGGCCACTAGGGAAATGGAGCTTTTCTCTCACTATGGGGAGTTTTACCAGGTCAGTGAAGAAAATACACCAGCATTAACTTAATTCATAGGCACCTCAGGGGGGAGAAGGGGCCAAAGGTTGCAGTGTAAGTGATGCCCCATCCTAAAGTTTTGTTTTCCTCCACATCATCTTCCTCAGTTTCTTAAAACCACATTGTCAAGAATTTTTTTTGCTGGCTTTATCAGAACAGCTGTTTTGCCTTTTGACTAGAAGTAGCTTACTAAGTTTAAACGTGTTCCTAAACAGTTTTCAGCCTGCACCAAACAACCAAACTTGCACAATTTGTCTCTACTACAACGTGTATTTAGAGCAGCAAACACCTGAATCTCTGCTGAGTGTTTGATCCAGAGGAGTCAGAGCCGTTCCTTACCCTGGATCTGCAGGCACCATTTTCACTAAAAGGGGCGAAGGACGGGGTTTGCCTGCAGGTGGTGCTAGGGAACAGGTGTGCAATAGTCAGAATATTAGCGTGATTCACTTAATTAATAATCATGTCACTGGAGATGCTAAACATGTGATAGATACCAGGCAGCCTCACATGCTTCCTGCTGCTTATGTGTTGGGAAGTCTCCCAGTATTGCTTGGAAATGCAAAATTCCACTGTAATTGCAGTGTGAGGAGGTGCTCTGGGTAAGAAGTCAGATGGCATCCAAATGTTTGCAAAGTTTTGACCTAATTATTTTTCTCTATGGAATCCTTAGCATTGGATGACAACACTGGTTTTGCAAGAAGGGGGAATATTAAGGAGTCTCCTCGAAATCTCTGTCCCTGCAGGGGGGTGGCATTGCTCTGGTTCAGCCTTAGCCTTGCAGTAGGATGATTCCTGAGTGTTTGAATCCCTTTTGCTGTGGCAGAAAGCTCCAGCACACTCCCATGCTGGAGCTGCTGGGTGGGCAGGGCACTGCCGAGGGTGGGCAGTCCCCAGGGCCCTGGGGCTCTGGGACAGCCCAGGTCTGTGGGTCCTGCAACAGCAGGCCTGGAGCTGCTGGTGGTGGTGCAGGAGCGTGGCTGAGGCTGGTGAAGGAGGCACAGAGTTGCTTCCCTTGGGCCAGGGAGGGCTGGCATTGCAAGAGCTGTGGGCAGGGTGAGCCTGGCAGGGGGCCATGGCAAAACAAACCAGCTCTGTGCTCTCCTTAGACCTGTGGCGCCAGTGCTAAGTCATGGAGTAGGTGACCTGGAGTCCCAGAAAAGGAAAACTCAGTGTCACTACCCACCCTGCCTTGGCATCCCTGACACAACAAGGGTCAGAAGCAGCACCCTTTTCCCAGTACTGCTGGTTTGCCTGTGCAAGTTGTGCCCCAGTCCCTGGGTGACGGGATCATTAGCTTATCTGAGTGACCCGAGAAAGGTTCAAGAGTCTCTTTTCCCAGCCCGGCACTTGAAGAAGGAGTCAGGGCTCTTCATTTTGCGGTCTCAAGGTTGTTTATTTTATCTTATCTGTAAAAAATTTTCTCTTGCCCTGACGAGGTCAGTTCAGCAAGACAGTCTGAGGCACTCTCCACCACCCCCAAGGTGGTGCCGTCTTTTATACTACAAACTACTTATATCATATTTACAATTACCTTCCAATGCCCATCACCCATGTTAGACAGTGTACTTTCACTATGAACCAATCCAAAGTGCCAACATCGCAGAGAAGATGGATGACAAGAAGAAGAAAGAAGGATGAGACACACCCTGATTCCTCCATCCTGTCTCCATACCCCCCTGTACCAAAATCCCAAAATCTACATTTCACCCAGTGAATATGTCATCCCTGCATCATTTAAACTTGAGTGATTCCCAGGTCCCCACACACAGTTGGCAGATTCCTAAAAGGGTCAAAGTCAAGCCACCAGGTGCTTTGGGCAACATTCCAGGACCTCCAAGGCCCCCAAGAGGGTTCTCGGCAACTCTGGACATCCAGAGGGATGGGCTGAGTTCCCACACCTGGGGTTACTTCTGCGCAGTGAGGAGGAAGTGTGGTTTCAGAGCTGGAAAACATTGCTGATCCTCAGCAGTCATTCTGTAACTTTACCTCAAAGGGGCATTTAACAGAAAGCTTGGATTTCTGCCTGCATTCCCAGGCTACCACCTGGCCTGGAGAGGCTGGGGAAGGCAGGATGGCTTTGGGGGAGCTGCATGGCTGTGCACTGTGCAGCCCTTCATCCCCATAGAGGTTGGCCTTAGCAACATCAGTGTTCTGAACCCTGGTGCAAGCCTCTCAGGGTGTCTGGATGAACTGTGCCTTCCCCTAGGTAACACAGGAGACTGAGATGGCCAAGGCTGAATTGGAGGAAGGACACAGTGCAAATTTACTTTTTGGGAAAGTTTGTGGTGACCCAAGTTTTCTTTTCAGCCATGCCACCAATTTTGGAGGTCACACACAGCCCAGGTGACCTCCATCTCAGAGAGGGGAATGGCACAGATTGCCTGCAGCAGTGTGGAAAGTGGTAGGTCTCAATTTCCATCATGTATTCAGCCATCAGCTTTCCTTGGGATGCTACAAACAGTGGATCTGGTTGCACTTTGCAAGACTCCCCATGTCATTTTACATGCAGGATGTACTTGGAGTGATAAAAAAAACAAGGAAGGGCTCTATCTGTGCTCACTGAAATAGTCTTTGGAGGGCTGCAGGTGGATCACCCTCCCAGGGCCTTTGTTCTGAAATTTGTTTTTAGCCATGGATTAACAGGGCCTGAATCTCCTGAACTCTGGGGCAAAGTGCTCTGAATTTTTCCAGAATATGACATGGGAACAAGTGAGGAGATGGTAATGAGGCCAAGTTGACGAAATGCTGCTTATTCCTGCTGTTTATCATGATAAGAATTTAGACAAATGGACTAAAGACTTTTACTGAGGTGCTTCCAACAGACTCCTATGCAATGCATAGATAGGGTCTTAAGAGGCAAAAGCAAATAAATGAATGGCTGGAAATGCAACTTTCATCACTTATGAAGTTGTGCTTTTGTTTGTTTTTTCATTAATGCAGGCTGGGGTTCAATCCTCTGTTCTCATTACAGAGCAGGAAAGTGAATTTGAGAAAGTCACTGGCTTAGCATAAAGCTTTATTGTTCTCCCCTTTGCTTTCTATATGCAGTACAAAGACACTGCTGAGATCAAAGAAAGGATATGAATTGCCATATCACCCAGTTGTCTCAACATTTTCCTCTTCAGCAGGTGGTTATCCATCTATGCATTTTCCCTGCTGGGGTTGGCTTTTCTATCAGTGTGAATCTCCTGGGGCATGGGCATGTAAACCCTGTGTGCACTGGGTGGTGGCCCCACCACACAGGGAGTGCCAAGTGCCTCCTCCAGGAGCTGGTGGATTTTTATGCCCCTTTGAGCTCCTGTGTGTGACAAAACAATGAGGAACCACAGTGAGGATCCAGGTCCTGCTGAACCCTGGGGCAGGGGCTGGTGCTCATCTCCCCAAATGCTTGTTGCTGTGCTCAGAGAGATGCTGCTTGGTGCAAGCACAGATCAGTGCCACCACACTGTTCACATCTGCTGATGAAAACATGGGTGGGGTTCCCTTGAGGAAGCAGAAATGGTGAGGCACTGGAGTACTTCTGAGGCATGGCACTGAGGACAAGGAGACTGGAGGAGCGTATCTGATGTCCTACCAAAGCGGCAGAATCAATGTATATGGATTTTGTCTGCAGTGTGTGGGTGAGGTAATATGCCTTGTACCCTGCCTCTGAGGGCAGGTGAGGTGGCTGTGTGGTGTCTGTGGGCAGTGATTCGCATGAGCCCAGCCTGCCACAGCAGAGCTCTGGCTCTCCTGAAGCTGAGCAAACCTTCAGCTGCCCATACAGGGGTGAGTGCTGCTGCCTGAATGACCACGAAGCAGCAGCAACATGTGGGGAAGCAGGGCCACATCCCCCTGTCCTGGAAGTGTCACTGGAAAAGTGACGGTATGGGCAGTGTGATTGAGGCCCTGCTGCCCCAGATATCAGCAGGCAGACAGGCTGGGTCTGTGCCTGGGCTGGCTGTTAAAGCCTGCCTGCAGTGCAGGGAGAGCTCTCTGTGCTCCCCACCCTGTCAGTCCCTCTCGCCGAGCCCGTGGTGCCGAGCAGCAGCAGAGCCCTCCCCCCGGCCACTGTCCTGCCTTCTCTCTCCTCTCCATCTGCTGCGAGGTCCCTGTGGCTGCCTGTACTGCACCTGGGCTGCCTTGGCTGCAGGGAATAGCAGCTGATGTGTGCCTGCCTCCTCAGCCCCACAAAGGCATCCAGACTCCATCCTGTGTGGGGTGGGGTTCATCCCACTCAGAGCAGAGCAGATGGGCAGCACCACAGGGCAGGTGAGGTGCCCACATATATTTTGTATTTCTGTGGCAGAGCATGGACATTGGGTTTAACTTGTTTAGCGTTCCCATATGGGCTTTGCATCTGCTCTTTTGGCTGTGCCAGGGCTGTGTGCTTTGTCAGCCAGAGTGCAAACGGGTGCTGGGTTCCTTGTTGGTGCCCAATCACACCTTAAGGCACATGGTGCAGCACTGATACAAGTTTTTTCATAAGCAGCACAACCAATAATGGTTTTTTCCCCCAGGGATTTATAATTTCCTCACCACAGTGATCCAAATCTCATACCCCTGTCCTGTGATGCTCCCATTACAGCCCAGCAATCCCAGTGCTGCGTTTCCAGGTCCCAGTGTTTTCTCCCTGATCTCTGTCATGGTACAACCAGCTCCTCCATGTACCTTCTGGACTCTGCTTGTCACATCACCTTGGCTTTCTTCTATGTCCCTGTCATCTCCCTGTAATTCCCATTTCTCTTCCGTGGTACCCACCCCAAGCCTGTTGGATTGTCATTTAGGCAAGCTTAGTCTGGGTATTAGTCATGTTTGGATAGTGCTGGCATCAGACTCAGCAGCTGGGTGTGTGACTCCTCTTGGTGGCCACAAGAGGGAATGGGGACAGTGTCATCTACCTGTCCAAAACTCCCACAAATCTTCTAGGGACTTTGTACCTCCAAGACATTTGTCTCTGCCAGATTTTGCTGACCATTGTACAAAACCTCTGAGCTGTGGATATGGACTAAGGGTCACCATGTTAAATGAATTCCATAGAAATGTGTGTGCATGGGATGCTGCACCTCCTGGGTGGAACTGGACCTGTTGCTTGGAGCCTCCTAGGTCTGCTCAGCCTATGAGCACTGGTGAACCTGTGGAATGGGCCTGGGGTTATCTAGCAGGAAGGTCTGTCCTTGTGAAGTGCACTGCCTGGAGAGGGCAGCTTTGAAGTGTTGCTTGGCACTACCTTTATTGTTATAACCATATAGAGAGAGTGTTTTTGTGCTCAGATCGTTTCTGGACACACAACAAAGGGTGAGGAAGCAAACAAATGGAGTGCTGTGGGAACAAGTTAAATGGAGCCCCATGTGGGGAGTTCCAATCACAACATCACCAGGTAACTTCCCCTTTCTCTAGGGTCATTATTCCTGCCTGGAAAAGTCAGGGTGGAAACTCGTCTCTGTACTACACAGGACTTCTGTGCTGGGTTGAAGCAATGGTGATTGCACATGTAGTGGGCTAATGTGGTGTATAAAGTGCACAAGCAGATGTCAGCACTGTCCAAAATAATCCCTCCTGTGCTCCTGGTGAGTGCAGCACATCCACTGACAATCCACATGTGTGACATTTATCCAAAGATGGCATTTCTTGACCAGCACATGTAGGCTGCTGTTGTTGTTCCAAAATAGTTTCTTACACTTTATTTCACCCAGTGTGCAAGAGGCCAATCCACACACAGAGTTGAGGTATTTGATTTATTCACAGTTCTGTACGGAAAGCAAATCCAAAACACAGCCCTGTACCAGGCCCTTTGAGGAAAGTTAACTCAACCCCAGCCCAAACAGCACAATAGCCCAAAGTGATGAAGGGCTTGGCTGAAAAGGCAGTGATTTGTGGGACTGGTCTGGAAGGGTGGCTCAGCAAGACCTGCTCCCTGGCACTGACCACTGCCTTTCCTCTGGAAAGGACACGGGACCAGCTGCCAGAGACCTTTTAAAAGGTTTCTCAGAGGTTTCTCAGTACTTAAAAGATGAGGCTCAGTTCAGCCAAATGATGAAGAATGGGGTCTTTCTTTGCTCACTAGCAGAGTTACCTGGACCAACATCCCCCCAACCCCCTTTGAATCTATCTTTTAATTTTGTTCTCAAAGGGCTGAGTAATTAGGTTATTTAGAAGCTGTCAGCAACTCAGGAGACTGGTAGCCTCTGTCCTGGACAGTCATTTTCATGGTCTGCTTTTCAAGCTGTACCATAATACAGTTTTGCATTGTGGCTTTGTTTGCCACAGCTCAGCTGGTTTATTACAGGCCATGGAATCTGTCCTGCTCTTCAAGAAACACAAAGATAAAGCTGGAGGCCATTGGTGAGGTGATCTGCTCTGATTTCTGCAGAACTAGAGGGTGCTTGATTTGGCTATGTGGAAACTGTCTGAAGCTAACTAATTGTAACCTCTGACTGCTTACACTCCTCTGCATGGATAGATATGAAATGAGTTAAGATTAAACCTCAAAACTTCATTTTCTTGGCTAAACATCTGTGCAGGAGTAAAATGAAAATTGCAAAATCCCACAAGGGGAGCATATTGATAGATGTCTGAAATGCTAATGTCTTCCTGCAATGAAGACATTGTAGGGAAGTTACCAAAGCTACTTTAATCTGTGCCAGAAGTGATTTTGCAGCTGTTATCACATTTTCTTGATTTTTATTATTTATACATTACTATATTTCAAGGTTTGTTTTCTTTTGAAGGGTGCTGTCTGCTGCTCTGTTTCTTCTCTGATAAAAGCTTCTGCCACTCTCCTGAGAAAATGAAGCTAGCAAAGGCATTAGATCCCCCAATTTTGAAGTTCATCACATTTCACAAAGTTTTAGATGACTTTTTGTGTGGATTGGGCTGGACTTCACTCCATGGGTTGTGTCCATGGCTCAGCAATGTGAGGAGCAGCAGAGAGCCCTGTGCAGCCCCTGGCACAGCAAAGCAGCTGGACTTGCCTGGAGGAGTCAGAACCTTTCCTTTGTACATGGGACCTTAACTAGGCTCAACACCTGTTTCCTGCATCCCAGCTCCACAGGCATCCCCTAAAGAACACTGGTGATTGTTTTGAAGTTTATCTAAGTCTTCAGTGGTTTGAGATTGAAAAGATAACCATACTTGTGAGCACTTACATCTAGGAGCATGGTGTCTTTGCCAAAAGCCAACTGGAAAACTGTTCCTTTCCAGCTGTGCGTCTGATGAGGATGTGGCAGACTTCCTAGCCCTTTCCTCAAGATTCTCCCAAAGGAGACTTCTTTTTATGGTTCTTCATCTCAGAGGCTCAAGGGTGCTGGTTAGTACAGACCTAGTAACATAAGGAACCCCAAAATACACCTGAAAATTAGTGAAACCAAGACCAAGGAGAGCACTGTAACTTTGGGGGAGGAGTGGTGAAGATAGTGAAGCAAAATAGCCACTGCCACAGCATTACCCAGTATAGTGGATGTTTTTTTTTTTTTAATTATGGAAGAAAGTATTATTTTGTGAGGTATTTTTTCTCCCTGTGGACTATTTTAAGCAGATTATGTATATGCCAAATTTTATTCATCTAATGAGGAAAAAAACATCCTTTCCACTCATTAAAAATTAATATCTTAAAATAAAACATGACAGAAGACAATAGGACAGAAAAAAGTGCCATGGACCTGGAAGAGAGGCAGCTGAGCAGTTGCAACAAAGACTTTTCCTGTATTTGCAAGTCCCATTTTGGACCAGGAAGGTGCTAAATGAAAAATGTGCCCATTGCCAGTCCTCTGGTGACTGGTAAGTTAATTTGGTGGTCCTTGCCCACCTACCAGTGGGTCAAGGGAATCCCAGCAGCCATTTCACCATATGGAGGGCAGGGTTAACAAACCCAAGCTCTGCATTTCTCAGGGGCTGTAGTACTGCTGAAAGTCTTGGAGCATTCTCATCATGCTGTAAGAAAATTTGATACACAGGGTTTGGGCTGCTCAATTCTGCAGCCTGATCCCAGCTCCCTGGCTTTCTGTTCACTGTGGGTGTTCAGGACATGCTGCTCCATAACTTTGCTGGGACACAGTCTGTCATCCTAGAAAAGGTACAAGCTGGTTATTATTCTTCTTTTATTATTTTATTATTATTGTTATTTTCTTGCTATTATTTTCTCCCTCTTGCCATTACAAGGCTTGATCAGGTTAATCCTTGCAGAGTTCCTGGAAGTTATTGCAGTAGGATGATAATTGGATTGCATGAGCCTTTTTCTCTCTCTTCCAAATATGGTTTTCCAGTATCTGAATCAATGTAAAAGGAAAAGTGATACTAGCAGGGATGAGGAATTGGCTGGGGCTGCCATGAAACATATCAATGCCCATGTTTCCCTTTGAAGTGATAATGAGACACTGGGAATTTTTTGATTTTGGAAAAAAAAAAATCAATGAGAAAGAGAAGTCACATAACAGTTTGAAGCTAAGCCTCCTAGAAGCTGTTGTTTTGAGAAAAACGTGCCCATCTTGAAACTAGAGGCACATTTATTTTTCAGTATTCCCCAGATAAAACCAAACATTTCCACACTTCTAAAGGGAAAGCTCAGTATGACACTCTCAGTGAAACAGTTTGGTGTTTGTAAATAAATAAAATTTCCCCAATATCTAGGTATCTTCAGTTCCTCAAAAAAAAAATCATCCTCTGCCAAGCCCACCCCTTGTCAGAGAGCAGTGGGAGCTCCACCTTCACCACCATCCATGCCAACATCTCCCAGCTCTGCTCTCGCCCCAGGCTCTGGCTGCTCTATCCCCTCTGCTCTGAAGAAGGGTAACAAGGTTTTTGCTTCCAGCACTGACATTTATCCTGGCAGCAGCTGAGCTGAGAGGACTCACCAGGGCTGCCAAATCTGCCTGGGTAAGGGAGGCAATCAGAGCTCTCCCTATCCCTTCCCTTGGGCTGCGAGGAGGGATGCAGGGATGTCCCTGAGCACGGTACTCTGAGGCTGCCAGGCTGCTCCTGGCTGTGATGGTCCTTCACCAGGGTGTGAAACTGCCCTGTGCCTCTCAGCAGCTCTGTGGGTCTGCCTTCTGGCACCCAGCATCACCTTTGTCCTGAGCACAGCTCCCAGGGTAGCTGTACAGCCAGCAGAGAGGAGAGAGCACTCAAAGCACAGTTATTCCCAGGATCCAAGTTATTTCCACTTCATTCCCCTCCTAAGGTTTCTAAAAGCTTTGAACTGTTGGTACTGTCTGAGGTCTTCAGGGACACAAATACTCTGTTCACTCTGCGTTTGCAGTTCATCGGAATTGTAGGATTATCTCCAAAGGCTTAAACAGCCTGAATGCCATTCTGGCAGGGCTGGGATGTAATTTGCATGTTGCTGTATGGATTGCTGTAGTGAGACTGCTTCTCATGGGCCAGTCTCTCATGTTTGTATCCCTGCCTGCACTGGTGCAGCTAAGAATAAATGGCCTCAAGCTGCACCAGGGGAGGTTTAGATTGGATATTAAGAAAAACTTCTTCACTGAAAGGGTTTTTGAGTGTTGGAACAGGCACCTCAGAGAGGTGCTGGAGTCACCGTCCTGGAGATGTGGCACTAAGGGACCTGGTTCAGTAGTGGACTTGGCAGTGCTGGGTTAACAGTTGGACTAGATGATCTTAAAGATCTTTTTCCAAAATACATTCTGTCATCCTACATTTAAGAGCCGCAGGGTACTCACAAGACAGATAAACAGTTTTTAGGTGGACACTATGTCGCCATGATATTTTATGAAAAATCCTTTTCCTAGGAAGGAGAAGCTGAGAGGCTTCAGAAGCAAAATGTAAACACTGATTATCTGCTGCAGTGGAATGCAACAGGTGCATCTTTGATTGGTCTCATGTGGTTGTTTTTAATTAATGGCCAATCACAGTCTGGCTGTCTTGGACTCTCTGGTCAGTCACAAGATTTAATTATCATTCCATTCCATTCCTTTGCTGCTAGCCTTCTGATGAAATCCTTTCTTCTATTCTTTTAGTATAGTTTTAATATATCATTTTAATATAACATATATCATAAAATAATAAATCAGCCTTCTGAAACATGGAGTCAAGACTCTTGTCTCTTCCCTTGTCCTGGGACCCCTGCAAGCACCATCACAACACTACAGCTGCTGGGCTGATACCCTCTGACTGCTGCTCCAGTGAAACACACTGGTGAATGTTTTTGTGGACTCCTCAGGGATGTCAGGAGCTGGGTGACTGCTGGAGGTGCCGAGTGCCCTGCATTCCCTGTGGTGCCACCAGGAGCTGGGCATGGTGCTGAGCTGGACATGGTGCAGGCTGGAGGTGGGAGCAGAAGGCCAGGCTCTCTAAACATCTGAATGAAATAGATGTTTTTCACTCACATGCAAAAAGTTCTGCATGCTCTGGGGTTGTCCTGGCACAGGAGTTGCCCACTGGTTGATATGGGCATTAAGTTTGTCTCCCCTGACAGTAGAAGAGAGGGAGTTTTCTGTGGAAGATTCTGGGTTTGCAGCTCATCTGAAATAGTTTATATCTTGTAGCTGTGATGCAAAAGACTACTGTTCAAAAGGATCTTTGGAGAACACTTGGAGTGCTTTCAAAAGGGCCTTAGGAGAACTCTTGGAGTGCTTTCCCAACACAGGAGCTCCAACAAGGAAGGTCCCTGGTGTCTGTCTGTCTGTCTGACTTCCTGTTAGAATGATTAACATTCCTGCAATGTCAATGCATTTTCCATAATGTACTCTCACAGCCAGTGTCCTGGGCAGGAATCTTTTATTGTTACCCAGTCTAAACAAAAAAAACCAACAAAAAAAAAAAAAAAAAATCCTGCTGGTTTTTAGTTAAGCTGAGGTCAGCCAGTATCTTCCCCATGGAATGCATGTAGACCTTTAGAGGCTCTCTTCCTGCTGATAACCTCTTCAGAGACAAATTGGGAACTTCAAACTGTTACTAAATATTTGGTTTTCCTCAACAGTAAAAGTATAAATGGTCCTCAATCTTCAGTGAGCAATCTGTCTCTAAAACACATTTTCATACCAGGCTCTTAGTGGCTCCAAAATCACATGTCCCTTCCATTTAATTTTCCAAGGATCTGTGTGCATGGACAGGCAGGTAAGGTGTAATGAATCAGGTGGTGAAGGAGAGTTACACCCTGGGTTTTCAAGAGCATAGTGCTTTTTTTTGTAGCTCTGAGACATCCTAGAAGTGAAGATTTTATTGCTGTTGCTCTGAAAGGTGGTTTCACCAGCTGCTTGCTCACCATTCCTATGCAGACGGGCAGGGAGCAGGAGCTCTCAGTGGAATTCTGCATCCACAGAAGCTTCCTCTGACTTAGTCACTTGTGATCCTGCTGCAGCCAACAGAGACAACTCCCACATTACTGAATTCTTGTAAGCTGAGCTGCTGAGTGGAGTGTGTTAGTGGAGTCCTGCCACAGGTGTGTGTTGGGGGTGGGATGAACTGCAGCCCAGCAGTTCCTCGGGCTGTGGGGGAGCACACCCAGGTGCCTCTGGCTGCATCTGCACAGCTTCTCCATCCCTTCTGTTCCACAGCCCTCTGATGGTCCAGGCTGACATCACCTGTCAGCTTTTTGGTGATCTTTTAGTTAGGAAATGAACCCAAGGCATCAGGATTGCCTGAGAGCACATTGCTGTGCTGGTGTATCAGTGGAGGGAATCTGTGATGTACCACTGAAAATGCCTCCAAGCCCTTCCCCAAATTTAATAACCTTCCAGTGAACGAGTGCTGATCAAAAATGAGAATGTTCATCTAAGACAACCCTTCTACAGATCATGCTTTTTATTAATTTTTTTGTGGGCATATACACTTTTCTTACTATGCATAAAGGATTCAAATGAAAGTTACATTTTTTGTAATATATGAAGAGCCTGTTAATCTTGGAGAATAAGAACTCAATAAATTTTGCCAACTACATTTGTTGACTTTTTTTTTTATATTAAAATTTATTTTGTGTTGGTAGTTTTTCCCCTACTTGCTTTGCTAGGAAACTCAGGGGTAAAATTCCATTACATATATGAAATTGATAGCTAGCTACAAAAATAAAAGCAGAGGGCAGCCAAGCAGAAATGCCAGATGTACATTCCTGCATCTTTTGTACAGATCGAGACACTCAGGAACACAAATTTCTATTGTTTACAGTAGAGAAGTTAATTACCCATATTTTAAAATTCAGAACTTTTATATATTCTTGTCAGTACATCAAAAATTGAATCCAGGTCATTGGCAAAGATGCCTGCTGTGGGCAGTCACATTCCCAAATTGGGGTGGCCAGGCAAACTTCTGAGCTACAAACAAATTTCTGGTAGGTGCCTTGAGTTGCAAATGTTTTTTCTGCAGTTGAGGGTTCTGGCTTTATCTTGTGGGGAGACTGGGCAAATGTAGCTGGAATGAGGACTGCATAGGAGGAAAAGGATGTTTACATTTTCCCCTGAATTCTCTCTGAGCTTTCCACCAAGATATTTAGGCGTGTGTCTCTCCAACTCTTTATTTCAAGTCCAGCTTATTGAGCTTTGTTTAATATCCAGCTAAAATAGTTAATTTCTAGCTCAGTTGGAACTTCAGATCTTTTGTTCTGAAATCCCTTTCTTGAGCTGCTGTGGTTTTCTTTTTTAAACAACTCATCTGGGAGACAAGGACCTGGTGCACTCCTGTCATGTAGGTTTTCTCTGCATGGACAGATCAGCTTTTGCATTGACAATCATAACCAAGATATAAATGCATTGTAAAATAAAGCTTTTTTTTTTTTTTTTTTTTTCAGACTGATACATGGTTTGAAGCACTAAAACCAGAACATCTGAACTCTTCACTGTGTGTCCGACGTACATAAAATTTCTTCAGGGTTGTTTTAGAATTGCTGAAATTTTGGCAAGATTCTACAATCTCCATTTCAGACTCCTAACCTTGGCCTCATGTTTCCCAAGGATGGACTGACTTGTAGGGTTTTATGGGGGGCTTAGGTACCGTTTTGAGGTTTGGAAGGAGGACAGGACTGACTGAGATAACCCAGCTAGGGGTGTCCAAAAGCTCATAACACCCTGAAAGCAACACTCTACAGATGAGTTTCCTGTATTTTGTGAAATTACCTGGATTGAATTAAAAAAGATCCTTCTGAGCCATTTTTTGTACAAACATGCAGTAGCTGCAAGATGAATTTTTAGTTTCAAAGTAATTGTGAAGATACATTCTTCTTTCAATGGCACATATGTTACAGAAGGAACAAAACCATTACTGCAAGTAAGGATTTGGCATTTTGGCATTTCTAATTGCTTTTTAATTTAATTTCTAATTGCTTCTCCAGCCCAAAAATTGAAGTGTTAGGTCCCTGCCTGCCTTTTCGAATTTGGATACAAGGAAATAATTTTTGTGGAGTAAATTTGTATCACATACTTCCCAGTGACTGCCTGATACATAAGAGGTATTCTGGCCTTTTCAGAGCATTCAGGAAAATAACTTTGTTACTGCTTGGGTATACATGAGAAATTTCTGGCTCTCTCACCAATAGGAGTATTCAGGAGAGCCCAAGTTTTCAGTTAGAGCGTAAATTTAAAACAGATAGCAATTTTAAGCTAAACTATGCAGTAAACCTTGATATCAATGTTCTGTTTTTAGCTTTATAAATTGTCCATGAAATGTAGAAATCCAGGGACTCACATTTTAAGTGAACTGCTACAGTGGATGTTCCTCCTGCGGTAACTTTCTCTTGCCAGGCAACTTTGTCCTTGGCCCTGCTTTTTGAACAAATGGCTGTAAATCAGAAGTAATGCTCGTGAAACCTATGAAATACAGCAGGAGATAAATATCAAAGCTTTGCCATTGTGAAAAATGCCAATCACTTGTTTTTAAAATTTTAAATGTTTAATAGTAATAAAATGGTTATAATAATATAATTAGAGTAATAACAATTTGGACAATTTGGATTAGGACAATATGAGACAATAGAGATAAAGAGTTACGGATGTCCAGGTACCTTTTTCTGAGCAGCACAAGCCCAAGAAAGGACACACGTTAACAGAGGATTAACCCTTAAAAGCAATAGTCCATTGAATATTCATACATCTCATCCATGATGCAGAAATTCCATTCAAACACAGGATTCTGTCTGGTCAGTGTCACCTTCTTCATCTTAATCCTAAACATCATCTTCATGGCTGAGCAAGGCAGGAAGAAGTTTGTTTCTCCTGATAAGAGAGCAATCAATTCTCTTTCTCTGAAAGATTTAGGTGTCCTGTGGCTGCTATCTCACTGCAACTCCTTTCTTTAAAAAAAGTATCTTATATAGCATAGTTTCTATTTTAAATTTTTTTATAACCTAAAACTATATTTAACACACTACTTAAGAGAATTAATACAGCATAACTTTCTAACATAACACATATAATATTCATTTTAATATTTGTGAAAAGCCAATCATAAAATAACCATTTTCCACAGCCATCTTATTGTAAATTTGGTTTGTCTTTTCCTTTCTTTCTTAGGAAGGTGCTGCTGGAGATAAATGTCCCCAGGATGCAAAGGCATTGGTTGTACCTCACCAAAATCAAGCTTTGGGTTTGATTTCACTGAGAGCAGCGCAGCGCAGCAAAGGTGGATTTGCCTCTGTGTCCATCTGCTGTAAATAAACTTGCTTCTCGCTGGAAGAAGTCTCCTTCCTGGAGCTGGCTTGCATCCATGGCCTCTTTCCTTTCTCCTGCAGTTCCCTGGTGTCTCGTTGCTGCTTCAGTGCAGGAAGCACATGAAACCGAGTGTGCCGAGCCAGTGGCTGGGCAGCGAGGGCAGACGATGCTCTGTGGGTGCGGCGGCGGTGAGAGCCAAGATGTGCCAGCCATTCTTAGCACAGGATGAGTTTGAGCCGTTCTCTGAGCTTGTTAGCTGGCAGCACCTGTGAGCAGGCAGGGTGCAGCAGTAGGAAAAGGAAGAATGGGAGAACAGAGCCTATTTCCATCTGGTTTTAAGGAGTAAGTGCTATCTTTGGATGGACTTTGAGATCATCCAAATTTCGAGGGGAAAAAATGTTAAATGAAGTCAGCTGTAGATCGGTGTTTGTACCTTCTTCCAAAAGAACAAGAATAATTTAGGAAGCTAACACTACATCTATTCCACCAGCCAAAATGTTTCCCTGACCCCAAGAGCAACTCACAGCCTGTGCCAGAGCTCATGAAGGGCCAAGCACTGTCACAGACAGAGTCTCAGCTGTGTTTTTAGCACACAATGTGTAATATGGAAATACACTCCTAACATGAAAGCCAGTTATTCTGTTGCTTTGACAATGTTTGTTTCAGTTCCCACTGTACTTCTTCCTCTTGAGGTCCTGTTTAAAAAAAAGTTCCATTGCTACAGTACTTAGAACAAGTCAGGCAGAGAAACGGAGAGAAATTTACCAAGCATCTGATCTTACAGAGGAAAACTAAAAATAAATCAGGTTTTTTTTTTTTTGGCATGAATGAGAGAGGCAAGAAGGGCCTGAATCTGACATAGGTAGCTTTATTTTTAAGAGCAGATTTCTTGCACACACCTCTTACCTGCAAATTTAGGACTACTTGCAGTAGTCTCTAAATTTCCATGGTGCCTGCAATCATCACTACTGTTGCTCAGCTAAGTGCTCAGAGAAAGCAAACATAGCCACATTAATAGTTTGAAGCACATGTCCATATTATCATCCATACGGTAAATAAGATTAGGAACTGTGGCTTACATAGGTCAACTGGTCTTGAGTAAAATACCAGCTCCTAATTAGTGAGGGTACTTAGGACTGGTGGCTGAGTGTATCCACAGCCCAGACAGATCTGATTAGGCTCTGGCATACCCATGAACAAAGTGCAGTGTGTTATTTGCTGAACATGTTCCAAACTATTTCCCACAGAAATCAGTAAAATACTATTAACATTGTTAGCAAACTTAAATATTTCTGTATTTTCTTATTATGCTTTGTAGAATAATCTGTCTCTTTATTAGGGGACACTGTCTGCAGCAGCAGAATTACAAACAGTGACAGGGGCTGCCAGACACTGCTCCTGTGCAGACATGGACCGGGCAGGGTTGGGGGGAAGATTGCTTACTGAAGTGATATCCACTGCACATGAGCCAGAGGGCCAGTTTTCTGGGGTATGTGCCAAATCAAATTTCAGAGGTTGAGTGGAAACCAGGAATGTTTTGCCTGCGGCTCTGGAGGCAGTGAAGGACTGGGGTGGATGCACACGCCCTGATAATGCACTGTACTGGCACCCTCTGCTGCAATTTGGGCTCTGTCTCTGCCCATCCGTCTCTTATCACTCCAGTACATTTCTCTGCATCACCACCGCAAAGAGACAAATCTTAACAAGGCGGGGGAAGGCCCTGGATTTTCGCAGGATGTGCTGGAAGTGGTGTGGCCTATGTGTCCCTGCACAGATGGTGCAGCAGCCGAGGTGCCCTGCCCGTGCCCAGGAGCAGGAGTGAGGGATGGGCCACAAGGCACCAGGCTGTGCCCACCCAGCCTGGCCTGGGCCAGCACACCAGCCACCAAAAAGGTTACAGGAAGGAGGTGACGCTGCTCCTTCCTTGGAGATATCGTGGGGCTTATTCACACCATTACTTGTCACTATAGGACATGAAACAACACGAGCACACACACAGCTGCTCTCAAGGTGAAGAAAAGGGAAGTTTATTTTCTGACTCCAGCATTTATAGTTTTCCAAAAGTGACAGTGGATTGGAGGATGAAAGTGCCACCTCTCCGATGACACTGGACAAACTAACAGTCTATCAAATTTATCTTCCTCCATAAAGGAATGCAAAGCAATAAGTTATTTACAGAAAGTGTGTGAGAAAGTTTGCTACAAAAATATAAACATCAGAAGGCTTAGAAAATCTTAAAAAATCAGGGCAACATCTACTATTGCCCCATCGTTCCCATGCAGCCGGCTAAAGTCACACAGTCTTTGTAAGTTCAGTTTAAAAGACTCTAAGAAGTGTGACTCTCTGTGTGTGTGCACACAGTACTCAGATGTTGGGATGTGGGGATTGAAGCAGAGCAGGACAGGAGCAGGGGTGCAAGGATTGTGCAGGTAAGGAATCACGAGAAAGATGGACAAAGAAAATGGGAGCAGAGGTGTGAACAAAACAACTATATCTAATCTATCTATCTATCTATCTATCTATCTATCTATCTATCTATCTATCTATCTATCTATCTATCTATCTATCTATCTATCTATCTATCTATCTATCTATCTATCTATCTATCTATCTATCTAATCCCCACATGCACACACTCCCAGCCCTTCCCAGCAGCCCGGACTGCAGTCCCTGCCCCCGGAGCCCCCCTCGCCCCGGGCAGCGCGGCCGCCCCAGGCCGGGCCCGCCCTCCCTGGGGCCGCCTCCGGCTCCGCCCGCCGGGCACGGCTCTGGCCCGGCCCCGGGGCGGGGCGGCGAGCGGAGCCGCGGCCAGGTGACCTTGGCAGGCAGAGCGGGGCAGCGCCCGCCGCCGGGGAAGCTGGGTGCGGAGACGGCCGAGATGGTGGAGGACGGCGGCGAGGAGGAGGCGGAGGGGGAGAGCGGGGAGGTGCCGGCGGCGCCGCTGCAGCAGCAGCGCTGCAATGGCTTCCTGCCCGGCAAGGAGGCGGCGGGCGGCGGGCAGCGGGCGGCCCCGGAGGCCGAGGAGATGCTGGCGGCGGGCGGCGAGCGGCGGGAGGCGCGGCTGGAGACGCGGCTGTCGCGGCGGCGGCTGGCGGTGCTGGCCGTGTTCAGCTGCTACTCGCTGGTGAACGCCTTCCAGTGGATCCAGTACAGCATCCTCAGCAACGTCTTCGCCGGCTTCTACGGCGTCTCCTTCACGCAGATCGACTGGCTGTCCATGGTGTACATGGTGGCCTACGTGCCGCTGATCCTGCCGGCCACCTGGCTGCTGGATGCCCGCGGGCTGCGGCTCACGGCGCTGCTGGGCGCGGGGCTCAACGCGCTGGGCGCCTGGCTCAAGTGCGGCAGCCTGGCCCCGCAGCGCTACCCGCTCACGCTGGCCGCCCAGGCCGTGTGCGCCGTGGCCCAGGTCTTCATCCTGGGGCTGCCCTCCCGCATCGCCTCCGTCTGGTTCGGCCCCACCGAGGTCTCCACCGCCTGCGCCGTGGCCGTGCTGGGCAACCAGGTAGGGCCGCAGGGCAGAGAGGGGGGCTTGGAGAAATAGGCTTCCTTGGAGGTCGGCATCGAGTTGGAAACGTGGTGCTTAAGCGGGAGAAGGCTTTGTGCAGGATGCGGTGTTGGGAGAGCGGCCGGGGGAGGAAGCGGCGCTGCCCGGCCCGCGGTGCCGGAGCCGGGCCATGTGGCAGCGTGCGGCTCTCCCACGCTTCCAGCAGCCGCCGCCAGCACGGCAGCCGAGAGAGAACCTTTTCACAAGTGGTCCTGCTCCACTTCCTCTTTCTCTTGCATTTTGGCGCTTGGATTCATTTGGCTGAATCCACCCCCGTTGGAGGGGTATGAAGTACCTGAACTTTCATGAAGAGCCCCAGCGACAACATATATTGGTTTCTGCTTTTTAAAATATGGCCTCTAATTGCCAGGTGCCAGTAGTCAATACCCTGGTGACTCCTGAAGTTTTGTGTAACGCTGTGATAGTTCACATCACTGTTGGGAGCTGATAACTGAGTCACGGATTTCCTCAAGCTCCCTGGTCCTGACCAGTTTCAGAGAGCTGGAACAGGTGCATCTGAAAGCACAGGGCAGGTATGATACTTTTTCCTCCTATAGCCTAATTCTCACCTCCCGCCACTGTCCCAGCTTTTTTTTTTTCCCCTGTGGCAAAAAAATGGCTAAGATTCAAATCAGCATCACTGATGCAGGCTGAGGTCATAGGTACAGTTTGGTTAAGATAATGGTTTTTTTTTTTTTTTTTTTTAATCATGTGAGTCTAATGATTTTGTTTGTGCACTTTGGATTATGACAGCAGTGGCATTCATTTTACATATTTACAGATAGGGCGTACCTAAAGCTAGCTGATTCCTCATTAGCTGATGTTTGCAGTTCTTCCAAAACATTTTTTTTTGCATCGAAGGTTTCCAGTGGACAAGTCAACTGTCTCTATTGGACTGAAGATTTCAGAAATTGTTGGTGTTGGTCAGCAGTGAGGCAAAAATTTTGGATCTGTATCCTGATATGAGGTTAAAGGTTTCTTTGGCAGCTAAATGTCCTCTCTTTCTGACATGCACCACTCCTCCCAGTAGCAGGGAGTTAGTGGGTTTTCAGTTCTGCAGTACTGTGTCGAGTATCCAGCTTAGAGCCTGAAACTGATGCTTTACTGGGATGCTGAGATGTGGGGTTGGAGTGGTGCAGGACTGGAGCAGGAGAGCAGGGATTGTGTGGATGGGGAGCCACGAGAAGGATGGACAAGGGAAACAAGATCAGGATGTGAACAGAATAAGCCGTGAATATTTCTGGCGTGTATTCCCCTCCAGAAGCTAGGACTTATCTCAATGTGCCTGCTGAAGCGTGTCAATAGAACAACAGAATTTCTCTATTCTCGTGTTTTACTTCCTTAAAAAAAAACCTAAAAACTCTCAAAAGCTAGATTCAAAGAGTAGCAAGAATTTAGGCACTTGGAAGTTAGAATTAATGTCTGTGTATCCCACTGCAGTTCCCTTCTGCATACACATTCCTGCTGGGTCTCCCTGTCCTGATAACTGCACAACGTGAACTGTGTAACAGAACACCTGCTGTGCTGGGCAATTGCACAACCTGAACTGTGTCATAGAACAGGCTGCTATAACCCACCCAGCTGTCGGTCATCCAATTGCTTATCAGATTGCTTATCACACAGCTTCTGACTGTGTGAAACTTCAGAGCTACATCGGCCGGAACAGCAGGCAGGGGAGGAACAGAGCAGTTATCAAAATGTAGATCTCACTTCTTTGGGATGCTGGTCGTTTGCAGCTGGATCACAAATCACTGGGAATGCAGGATGTACTTGCCAAGGGTTGTTAGGAGTGCCGGATCTCCACAAGTATTTACTACCTTAAATGAGGCATGACAAACTCATTGGAACACTTCCTTCTGGCCTTAACCTCTCTAGATGTAAATGATGGAAAACGGTATCGCTTGACTTTGTTGGAACATTGTGGGTACTGCACCGGCTCCTATTGGGGGAGGAAAAAATATACCTAAAGACAAAAAGTAACTGTGTGCTCAGTTTATGTTTGTAGGGTTCATACACTGAAGAGTGAGGACAAAAGGAGACAAATTCTTCCTGTGACCACTGGATACTGTGTCAATATGATGGCCTGGGAAGAAAAAAACTAGCAAAACTCTCATCAGGGTATGCACAAAGGGTGTTTTGTAAGCACAGTGGCACACCTCTAATGTGTGTGCTTTCTGATTGTTGGACTTGCTACCATAACAGTCTTTGGTGCTCTTTTTTCATTTAATTTTACCTAAAATAAATGTTCCAACACTTTAAAATGCCATTTAGTTTTGGGGAAGCAGAAGAGAGAAACTGAGGAATAGTTCAGGACTTGTTCCTTCATATTTTAAAATGCTTTATATATATATCTACCCAAAATTTCAGTCCCTGTTTTATGTATCTTTAATGCAAAATCAGTTGTTACATTGGAATTTATTCCACACATAAACCCACTACTATTTCGTTCTGTGATTTTTATTTATTTCCTTAGCAATAATTGTTGAGTTTGGTCTTAATAAGGATATTTCTTTTCTCTTGCTTTTCTCTGCTCTGTCTGTTCTTCAGTGAACCTTGCAGTCAGGCTTTGCTGTAGTGGCAGGAGCATGACATCAAATGAACATTTCTGCAAGAGTAGCTGGAATCTTGTGTCATCTGTAGCCCTTCAGTTGCAGGGCTGATGACTGATACAAATTTATGTTCATGTGTGGTGTTTTCACTTCCTGTGAAAGGTTCTTGTATATGAATGAAGATTCTTGTACAAGTACTATGTGTACTGTAAATATATACACTAGGTGTGGTATTGTAGCTCAATTGAGAAGTGAAAAGGTTAAACCTGAGTTATGGAAGATCTGGTTGTAAAACAACATCAAGAGCAAGTGGCTCAGAAGTGTGATACTAAAGTTTTATCAATGCTTATTATGATGACAATTCTGAATTCTACCTGGTAAGACTTTTCATTTCTGTTGATTTGTATGTTCAGAGGGAAATTATTTTTGTCTTTTTTTTCTCCTTGCTTTACAGCTTGGTACTGCAATTGGCTTCTTGTTGCCACCTGTTTTGGTCCCAAATACACCGAATGATATTGATCTTATGGCACATAACATCAGCATCATGTTCTATGGAACGGCAATAGTGTCCACACTTCTGTTCTTCTTAGCAGGAGTTGGTAAGTGTTTAAATTACTGAGATTTACATGCTGGCTACAGGGTGTGGTTAAGTGTCTCACTTTAAAGCAGCTGACTGCTCAAAGTAGTTGAGGTCACAATTTTTTCAGTTTGTGCTCACTTACCTGTTGTGGCAGGGTTAAGCAACAGCCATTTCACTCTACGTTGTGCCTCACATGGGGTGATTTCTTTCAGAATATTTAGTTCTCTTAGTTTCTTTTCTGCAAGGACTTATGATATAATGTGAATTCACTGTGTTAATCTTACAATTTATATACAAAGGTCCTGACATATTGCAGATGAAGTCTGTCTATGACCATATTTTGGTAGCAAATCAGATGTGACCACATAACACATCCTTTGTGGATGTGACTCAGTTCTTCCATGAGGAAATCTAGACATTTTTTTTCATGGAGTTGTTAAAAGTACAAGTCACTCTCCTGAAATTCATCAAGCTGAAACACTTCCAAAAAAATAAAAAGAAGGCATATTAGTTTGGTAGAGATGAATCAAAAATTGTTCCTTCTTCTTTTTTCCTAGTGTTTGAAGAAAAGCCCAAATACCCTCCCAGTCACTCTCAAGCAGTCCTGCAAACTAAACCTCCTGAGGATTACTCCTACAAGCAGTCCATTATTAACTTGTTCAGAAATATTCCATTTATACTTTTGCTAATCAGTTATGGTAAGTGGTGCTATCTGCTTGTAGTCTGGCAGAAAGGTTCAAATGCGGGCCAGAAGCACGTAGAATTTTAATTGTGGGGGTTTTTTTATGGGGGAGAGGGTGTCAAAGTTTTATTTACTCAGGTGCCAGTGCTGGAAAATCCATAAGGATGCAAAATATTGCTTATAGGTCCAGATTTTACCTGGCACATAAGAGGTTTTCTGTGTGAGTCTTAAATGTCATAAAATGGATTCTTTAGGGTAACAGATCAGCATGTCTGCGCCTGGAATGACTGAAGCTTTTTTCTTGGTACTGCAGGTATTATGACTGGGGCATTTTATTCTGTCTCCACATTATTAAACCAGATGATAGTAACTCATTATGAGGTAAGTTTTTTGGATCTTGTCTTTCTCTTTTTCACTGTACATTTGCAGATGTGATATTTATTTTGTAGGTGCTATGTGTGCTCAGACATTTGCTTTCTTTTATACCTCTGTACAGTTTCTTGTGCCATACAGCTGTGGGAGTCATAGGAATGTTTGTTTGCACTTATGACTGCCAAGAGGTCTGAACTTGACTCTGAATAGAAGCAATTATTAATGAGCACCATATAAATATTTGTTGAAAGGGAGAAGAAGTGAACGCTGGGAGAATTGGCTTGACACTGGTGGTGGCAGGAATGGTGGGTTCGATTATTTGTGGTTTGTGGCTGGATTACACTAAAACATACAAGTAAGTGTGGGTAGGCATGTGTGGGGTTAGGGGTAGGAGAGTGGTGCAAAACTCCAACATAAGGGCTGAAATGATCTGCTGATGAAATGCAGTTGGTCCCTGATCTTTTAGTGGCCTTCATGGAGAGGAGTTTCTGCGGCTACAGCGAAAGCTTGAGACTCTTACTGGTTATTGGCCAAAAGAAATGAGGGAGCACAATGCAAAGGGATTTGTCATCTACTGCTGTCTCTTCAGGACTGTAAGGAAAGCACTGTAGGTCCTACATACAGTGGCCAGGTGGCCCAGTGGGCTTCTTCTCCTAGGAGCAAAGCATAAAGTCTCAAAGCCTGCCCTGCATTGTTTTGTAAAATGGCCAGCTGATGGATTCTCAATTTTTTTATGCTACACCTGATCCTATTAGTAAATGTAATGTTTGCTTTAATTCAGGGCATGACCATGGAGCAGAGCTCTCTTCTGGGGTAAGAGCTCCTGGGTCTATCATCCACAGTGTGGTGCCCCCAGAAGCGAGCACTGCCCTGGAGCACTGTTTGTGACGGAATAGTTCTCCCCCGTGACTCTTAGTACATTATGTGCCTCTACAAGCCTAATGGATGTTAATGCTGTAGATTGGCTTTGTTTCTGCATGCATTTTGGCTTACAAATATGTGCTTTAAGAATTTGGAAGGCATCCATTCTTCCAGATTGAAAATAAATAGAACACTGTAATGAGATTTGTTTGACTTGCCTCTTGTAGGCTGACTTTTATTGCTAATAGTGTTGGACTCAACTGCTGCTGTGTTGATGTATTGTGTAATGGGCAGCACTGCAGAATGGCCAAGAGGTATAGCATAGGCAGAGAACTAAAATGGTCTTAAGGTGGTAGTATGTGCTGTGATTGTCCATTCTTTGAGGGTTTCAGTAAGCGTCCTTAGCCTGGAGTGAAGCAGCCAGATAACCAAGACAATGAAGGGTTCAGGAATGGGTATGTGCTCACTGCCTGCTAAGTTTGAGGCAGAATTACATGAAGCAAATTTTATAGCTTTAGAATGGCTTATGTAATGTTCATGTTATCCTTCCATGCTTCAGCAATGTGCTATGGTCTTCTATGAGCAATGTTAATTTTTTGTTGTTGTTGGGTTGCAGGCAAACTACTTTGATTGTTTACATTCTCTCTTTCATTGGGTTGCTGGTATTTACCTTCACCCTGGACCTTGGATACCTTATAGTGGTGTTTGTGACTGGAGGAGTGCTTGGGTGAGTAATTAAAGAGCACTACAAGATTTACTGCAGTTCTCTTCTGAAACATATTTAAATGTTTTACCTAGATAATTCTGCTGTGTGTTCTGTCACCGTGGTCCCAGCCTATGCCTTTAGCTCACAGTACAGACAGTGTTTCTCCTTCTGTTACATCAGAATAAAGCTAAAGTAAATCACTTTTCAGTAAATTTCATTTACCATTTTATGGACCTAAGAGAGGTCCCTATGTGATCAGTTTGTTTGGTTCCTTTTCAAAAAGCTGTCTGCTGTGAAGTTGAAGCTTTTTCTTGAGCAGTATGTAGGTGATTAGAGTTTGACTGAGCAGATCTAGGAAGACTGGCTTCTCTGCATTTTCATTAATCTATACTTTGATAGCCCAAACAACATGCTGGTTCCTTTGCTGTGCTCATAGATACCCGATCTAAGAGCCTCAAGAGGTGCTGAGGGAATGTTGCCGTATTCAGACACAGAAGTCAAGATGAAACCAGAAATGTCTTGAGAGTTTCAGTTTAAAAACCAACCAACCAACCTCAGCTGCATTTTAAGCTTTTTCCCATCATTCATCGGTCCCCTCAGCTTCTTCCATAGCAGCTTCCAGCAGGTGTTCAAGTGTACAGCCTCACTCCCTACTCATGGTCTCCTTTTGTCCTCCAGCACGGATATTTGGGCTGATCAAATTATGATGTTTGTGCATGGCTTTCATATGAAAGTAATTGGCTTCATGTATGGAGTGGCTTGCAGACTCCTTTGCAAAGGTTGTTTCATATGCATGGTGGTTATGGGGAATAGGACAAGCATGTTTTAGCAGCTTTGCCCTAAAGAGAAAGATGTGTGGCTAAAATTCTTGTATCATGCTGAGGGAATGAAGCAGTCACTATTATTTGGAATTATTGAATTCTGTTAAGTCATGAACACATGACAATCCAGAATGCCAGCTAATTCATAACACCATGTGTGTATGTTAGGTTTTCTTAGCTGTAGTAGCAGATGAAGGCCACACCTGTCATCCTCTTACTCTCCTCTTCAACAGGTTCTTCATGACTGGCTATCTTCCACTTGGGTTTGAATTTGCTGTGGAAATTACATATCCAGAGTCTGAAGGCACTTCCTCAGGTCTCCTTAATGCATCAGCACAGGTTACAGCATTTTATTTCTTCAAGTGAAGTAATGTTCAGGAATGCCACTATGCTCAAGTCTAGGAAGGCTTTCTTAGACTTAGCTAAGTCTCTGTTTTGTTGCTATAGTCCCGGTTTTTTAAAATTTGATTTCTGTAAGATGTGACCTGCAACTTTTAAAGGTAAAATGATGACTCTTTTTCTGTGTGATCCTGATGAAGTTACTTGTTTGTTTATAGATATTTGGAATTATCTTTACACTTGTTCAAGGAAAGCTCACAACAGACTACAGTCCTCGTGCAGGAAACATCTTTCTTTGTGCTTGGATTTTTGTGGGCATTATTTTAACAGGTAAATACAAGTGCAAGTAATGGCTTTTATTTAATGTAAAAACATAGGTGTTTTTAGGATGATGTTGCTACTATATGGACAGCCATCTGACCCCCATTTCTTGAGACATGTCTTGAATTTGAGACGGATGTCCATCTCCAGAGCAGGGTGAGAAATAGAAACAAATGCACAAATGGAGGCAGTTTGCAGTTTTCCAAATGCAAGAAATTGCTGATGCACTCTGGAACTGTGCCAGTGTTTACACATGTTGACTCACAAATGTGCTGAAAGTGCTGAACTATCAAGCTTTTCTTTAAGTGCTTGTGGTTTAAAAGATTTTATTGTCATTGCCTGCTTTGTGTGCTTTGTGAGGAGCAAGTTCAAATTGTCACTGAGTTCAAATTGCAAAGAAAAAATAGGGCTATTTTGAAAATGTGCAGAAAGCAGCTTCTGTGTGCTTGCACCCTGCAAACATTTCCCTTGAATTGCATGTCACTACAAAGGTGTGAACCAGCTTTCCTTTTTCCTTCTTTTCTCAGCCTTAATAAAATCAGATTTGCGAAGACACAATGTGAATGCAGGGATTATGAACTTGGATGTTAAAGCTGTAAGTGGTGACTCTTTTACCGTGATTGTATTACCTACTTGAATGCTTGACTTCTACTGGCAGAACAATATCATCTGCAAAAGAGTACTTGACAAAGTCTTATGACTGGTTCCATGTTGGTTTTGAACAACAGAGCCACATGGGATGCTGCTCTCACATATCTGTTTTTCTCCTTAACTCTCGTGAAAAAAACTTCTGCTCTCAGATTTTTTTTACATTTTTTGAATATTTGAGTTTTAAGTGGCAAATAATATTATTTTATTGCTTAAATATTGCTTTTTTGTAATATCAGGGAAGCATTGTAAATTGTGAAGCCTTTTTTATTGTGTTTTAAAGTGTTTATTGCCTTTTTAAGTGTTTATTGCGTTGTGAGGCCATCCTGTAGACTATGTATTTTATTTAAAACACCTGCAGTCCCTTCAGATGAAGTCAGTGTCTGATAAACAGAAGCCATGCTGGAGTTTCTATGAAGTGCTGCATAAAGAGCTGGGTTTGTTCTTCTGCTGATGCTCTCAATTTAAAGGAAGACTGAGCCTAGCATTTTCTGATGATCACAAGGCTCCATGTTTCAGCAGCTTTTTCAAACTACTACAGTTACTAGCAGAAATGAAGCTCTCGGTAGAAAATTTTTTTGGTGCTGTGGGTTTTTGATTGCTTGGATCAAGCTATGAGACAGCTTTTTGGAGTCGGACATCGCAAGATCCTCTGCCATGCTTATTTTTGTGCAGGTGTCTTGCATGCCCAGCAGCTTTTGATCATCTGTGACCAACTGCACACTGTTAGTGTCTGTATGAGGTTCAGAAACTTTGAGCTGGTGCTGTCTGAGCTAACTTGAACCTGAAACCTGCTGGCAGCTGCGGGTGCTCAGTGGCATCCTGTGGGTTTCCCAGCTGGGGTTGGGGCTGTTCATCACTTATCTGCTTTCCATTATCGCCTCGTTAATTAGCCTAGATCATCACCCGGCTTCATTCATATTAGCCAGGGTGTAAGAAAAGCTGCAGCCCTTGCCCTGATGTTGCCATGTATGATTGAGACTTGGCTGTGTTAATAATGTTCAGTATCACTTTGATACTGAACCTTGATTAAGAATCTACTGTGGTTAAATGTAACAGAGAAAAAAAGGGAAGTTAATCTTCATGTGACAGATATTTATATGCAGTAAATAGATACTTTAGAATTATACTAAGAAACTACATTCTATGTTTGGGCTCTCTTCGTCTATTACGAAAAGAATATATAAATAGGGTTTCATATAATTTGCTTAACTGGGCTAATTAATTACGTATACTGTTGAAGCCTAACCTAATAATTACCCAAGAATACTGAGTTTGAGAATAATTCTGTTGAATAACAGCTTAATTCCTGTTGTGTTTTTCCTTTTTCATCTCCCTCTTCAGGTACCAGTTGACAGTCCTGTAGAACCTGAAAGCACTACATTAAAGATTCAGTCAGCTTTATGAAGCTGAAGGAAGGTGACTCAGAAATGCACAAGTTTGGTTAGATATTGAATGATATGAGCTAGTGTAATCACTGAATTTGTGTGTATGAGTAGTGACATGTGTTTGTGGATATTGGTGGTAGTTGTGTCCTGGAAGCCATGAAGATGCTCAGTTCATTTTGCTCAAGATGCAAAGAATTCACCTTTGTATGGAATATTTATTTTAACATTTTCAAGTCTTGCAGTTTCATTAGTAAAGAGCTGTGTGAACACTGCCCACAGTAGGAAGATGTGCTTTCAGGATGCATACTTGAAAAAAATCAGGACTCTTGAAGTACAATTGCCATGATCAGAAGTATCTAATCTTCTTTTCTTGTTCAGTCTTGCTGGTGCATTTGAAAAGTCAGAGAGTAGGGAAATGCACAGCAGGAGGATGTTCACGAGTTCATTTTTTATTTTAAATGTATCTGTATTTGAATATAAGCCAATGATTCCTTCTGGAAAAGTGATAGCACAATACTGAAAACAAGAGATGACGTGTGTGTTTCATACTGGCATCTGACATTTCTTTTGCCTTGAAACTTCTTTATAGGTATCAAAAGGCAGATAAGAGAAAACACTGTTTTTGCTATAGCTTCATTGTAGCATTTCTGGGGAGATTAAAAAAATTTGTCACTAGATAAATTGGAGAAAAACATTTCTTATTAAATACAGCAAAAAGGAGGACAAAGGCCTTTGATATCTCTGTTATGAAATATTTATAAGCAATGGAACACTACCACAGAAGTTTCCTCCACGGAATATTTTGAGTGCTTTCTCATTTAAAGAGAGAGGAGTACGTGTTTACAAAGAGCCAGTGCCTTTACTTTGTAAAGAAGATCCCTGCCTCATCTTGAGTTTAATCAGTGCTGCTGAAGAAATTCCATTTTGTGCGTTAAACCTCTGAATATTTGTGGAGTATCAGAAAACGTGTTCTGTCCTTTTTATGAATTGTATCACTTGTTTCATGTGAAATTCCTGTGCTTGTGTAACTTAAATCATGTCTTTTGCAGTTAGTTAAAAGCTGTAAGGATGACTGAAAAGAAAATAGTGATATTTTCACTATTTCTGATCAAATATTTTCTTTTATACCATTTTAGCTGCAAAACGAGCAGACATTATTAACAGTAATTTTTGTTACTTCATTTATCTGTATTTGGGATGGGTGTTTTTCAGTGCAGTGCTTTTGAAAATTTTCTCCTTTACCTTGTGCTCTATCTACACACCCACAGAACTGATAGCACTACAGTAATACTATTGCTGGGAAAGTCAGACCTGGGTCAGTGGACTTTTTGGAAACATTTCATTTCTAGCTCAGCAAACTGAGCCTGCAAGTTCAGTGGCATCAGTGATGCTGTGTCTCTGAGTTTCCACAGATGCAGTGCCATCCAGAAGGTGCAATCCTGCTCCAAGTTTTCCACAGGTTGTTACAGTTGGGGATGGGGAATTGTTTAACTCTGTGCTGGACTAGTTAATTTTCTTCACAGTGGCTGGCATGGGGCTGTGTTTTGGATTTGTGCTGAGCACAGGGCTGATAATACAGAGATGTTTTATCCTTGCTGAGCAGGGCTTACACAGAGCCAAGGGCTTTTCTGATTTTCATAGGTCAGAAAAGGTGAGGAAGTTGGGAGTGCCTGGGAGGTTGGGAGGAGACACAGCCAGGACAGGTGACCCCAGCTGACCAAAGGGATATTCCAGACCATGTGACATCATGTTCAGTGTATACACTGGGGGCAGAAGGAGGAAGGGAGGGATGTTTGGAGTGATGGTGTTTTCTTCCCAAGCAGCTGTTGCACTTGGTAGGGATGGCTGAGCACCTGCCTGCCCATTGGAAGCAGTAAATTAATTCTTTGTTTTTCTTTGTTTGTGTGTGTGGCTTCTGCTTTCCCTGTTAAGCTGCCTTTATCTCATCCCATGAGTTTTCCAGCTTTTACCCTTCTGATTCCATCCTTAATCCCACTGCTGGGGAAGGGAGTGAGTAAGGGGCTTCCTGGGGCTTGGTGGATGGCTAGGGTTAAACAACAACAAACTCCAAGATAGTCTCTAAGTACAATAAATATAATTAAAAGCTTTTCTTTTTCTTATTTCACTGTAGACTCAGGAAAATCCTTTTGTATAAAAAGGGCCCTGAAAGCTTATCTTTCTAAGCTTAGCCTCTAAATGTGATGATCTTGATTTAAACATTTTGTATGATAAATGCTTTAGACAGGGGAAGACCTATCAGAATAAACTAAGCACACTTGGAACACTTGCCTTGCCAAAAAGGGTTCATGTCTCTTTGCAAGGTCCAGTGTTAGGGAGAAAATGGCCAGGCCTTGCTGCTCCTGGGGAGGTGAACTCTAGAAGAGTCCACTGCTGAAACACCTGAATGCAGGAAAAGTCACTCTTGGCTGTTCAAATGGCAGGCAAGGGTGTAGGAGTGAAAGGAGAGATGCTTTCATTATGTCATGAAAGACATACATGAAATGAAAGTAGAGATGCTTACATTATATCACAAAAGAGGTGCTTTCATTATTCATTTATATTGAAGCTGCCCCATCAAGGGATGTATAGGTATTCAGCCTGAGTGAGAAAAGTGAAAGTTTCTGCCTTGTGACATAAGTGGGTGGCTTTTCCCTTTGGAAAAATGATAATAACTTGTGCCAAAATATATATATGTTTTTCATCAAGAGACAGAAAATATTTATGTTCATGGCCCATGCATGGTTGCTTTGACTTTTGGTATTGCAAAATCTTAACAAGATAATATTTTTGTTGTTTTGGGGAATTGCTTTCAAATGTCCAGTAGAAAATCTTTGGCAGTATCCAGGATGTTTGCTGACCTGTTCAGTGTACACTGTTAAAAATAAAAGATTGGAACAAAAATACTCATTCTTAAAATTTATTTTTTCAATTCTTTTCTTCACTGTTTGTTTCCAGTTTCTTTAGTTATGTTCAGCTGATTATTGAAAAAATATTCTAGTTCTGGCTCTTTGTGTTTTTTATCTTCTGCCAAATTACTTGGTTACCTTCTGAAAAGGTTGAAAGAAGATTTTGGCTGGCTGGAAACCCTGCTGGGTCCCTGAAAAGAAAATATTCCTAATAATGAAGGCTTAATTACATCCTGGATTTAATATTCTGCTTCTAAAAGGAACTTGAAAGTTGGAAACCTATGAGCTATTTTCAGGCAATGATAAAGTATTTAAATGAAAGGCTCAGCAGCAGAATAAAGAGCAAATCAGTATTTTCTGTGCAATAGTTTTATCATCTGTCAAGAAACTGAGGTTCTAGCTCATGGCAGAAATAAATTTGGGGTAGTTGAGGCTTTGTGGTTTTTGCTTTTAATTTTTGGGTTTTAGCAGAAAACATTCACTCAATCAAACATAGAATCACAGAATGTTAAGAGGTTGGAAGGGACCTTAAAGACCATCTGGTCCCCACCCACCTGCCATGGGCAGGGACACCTCCCCCAGACTAGGCTGTTCAAGGCTCACTCCAGCCTGGCCTTGGACACTGCCAGGGTTGGGGTGTTCACAACCTGCCTGGGCAACCTGTTCCAGTGCCTTACCATCCTCACAGTAAAAAATTTATTCCTGATGTCTAAATTAAATTCCCTCTCTTTTAGTTTGTACCCCTTTCCTCTTGTCCTATCACTGCAATTCCTGACAGTCCCTCCCACTTCCCTGTAGTCCCTATTCAGATACTGGAAGGTTGCTGTGAGTTCTCTGAGCAACCTCCTTAGAATTTGGAATTGGAATTGCAAATAGGGTTTCTGACTCTCAGCCTTCAGATCCTGGCTCAGCCCCCCAGCAAGAGTAGAGTTGGGGGCTAAAAATCCTAGCTGCTTAAAAAAAGTAATTGTATCATGAATGGAATTGCACATCAACTAGGAGAGGATGGTGTAAGAAACTAAGTGAGAACAGGCATCCCAGTCCCATGCATCAGCTTTTGCTTTTCAATTTGCTTTTTTTCCCAAGTGTTTCAGGAGGGCTCTGGAGGAGGCAAGAGAAGACACACAGTGGGGAGCATAAACAAGGGGACTGCCCCCAAGCTCACAGGAGCCCAGCAGGTTGTGCAGTTGATAACTTTCAGCTACAAAATTCAGAGATTAGCATTAATATTAGTTCTTACCTATGTGTTTCTTCCCAGCCGTGTTAAACTTTTGGTAATTTCAGTGGAAGAGACTCAGAGAACGTTGACACATTTTCATTTAGGATTCCTGCCAAGGCCTTAAACCCCCCATTTCTATTGGTTGGGTGTGAGAATACTGGACCTGTAGGATGGAGTCTGGAATTGCTGGTAGGTAAGTCCCTCAGAACAAGTATTTGTATATGGGTGCTTGTCTTTAGTAACATCTCTTTCTGTTGCAAAATGTCCATGATTTTTGAGGAAGAAAGAACAAGGGAGGAAGTAGCAACAATCCATATAAATAATTTCAGATTAATAGTGATGCCTTGAGAGGCTACCTAGAAGAGAGGCTAGACAGTGCAAAAGGAATAAAGCAGGTATTTGTTAAAAAGGCGTTCAAAGGAAACACCTTGGGTAGTACAAGGGCCCGGCCAGGGCTACACCCAAGATGGGTGACGGGTCACAACTTTTCACACTTTTATAAGTTTTGGTCCATTTATATTTTGGGGTTGATTGTCCAATTGCAGCTTCAGTTTATGAAGTCCCATCCTCCCAGACTGCTCTCCTCAATTCACTGTTTATGCTTTTTGGGTCTGAAGATGCGGTGGTGTCCTTGGTTCTCAGGCTGGAAAAGGATTGCTAACACTTCATATGAACTTCACAGTTATATACTAATGCAGTACAGAATCTGGAAAATATGAAAGCTAAAACTTATAGCTTCAATAGGGCTTTTCTAACTTCAGCCTCTTGGTTATCTCTTTTGTTCAAGGCAGTCTGTTTTTTCAGAGACAATCAGTGGAGTGTGTAATTAGAGCTGCCAACCCATGTTGCCTAATGAAAAAATGTTTTTTTGAGAAATATTTGTACTACCTTGTGCATCTACAACCAGGTGAAATTGGGTTAAGCTGTAAGCATTTATTGTTTTCCTTTTCCATTTCGTGAAGTCACTATTTTTTCTGTGTGAATGGGAGTGTGTGACCTTTACGGTTGCTGTATTTCAATACCTGTATGTACCTCCTTCTCAAGTGTTACAGGCTACTGAGATTTCATGGAGCACAAGCTGTCACTGTACACAATGTGTGATTGCCCCAGCCCCACCATTTGGTCTGAATTCTGTGAAGAAGGAAGAAGTGATGTTAATGCAGGAACTAGGATGAATTAAGCAAAAAAAATTCCTAAGAGAAATGTATTTCTGTGTAAGACCCATGTTATTTACTGCTCATGCCTTTGTTCTACTCATGAAGATAACAAATGTGTTTTACTGTAATATTTTGGTTTTGTTGGAGTCCAATTCTTTATTTCAAGAGAAAATTAAAAGTTCTTAATGAATATTCTCTGATTGCAATACTGTATGTATGTGTATATGTGGATGGCATCATTCCTTACCATTCTATGTTACTAATAAAGTGTATAATGCCTAAATTGATTGGAGCCAAGAGTAACATTTTTGACAGCTGGTAATACAGCTGCTAATCTAAAAGTGATTTTTTTTTCCTTAGAACCTGCCTTTTAATGTAGGAAAATGTGTAAGTGTATGACTTACTGTGTCATTAATAAACATGCAGAATACATGCAGGGTATAGAAATTTATTTTACACAAGAGTATTGGCATCCAGAGACATTTTCTTGGGGCATAGAATTAAAGTACTAGCATTGGTAGTTGAGTTGTACTGCTCTAGCACAGAGATTTCTCCTTGGCTTTGGAAAATATCTGTGAGGAGATGAAAGGGCAAGTTAACCCCTAAAGCAGAGCAATCCAAAGGCAGCTTCTTGAGGGTAGTGCAGATATTATTTTTATAAAGCACTTGATTGCTGAGAGATTATCTGGGGGAGAGGGTAGGATAACTTCTGAGACAGGATAGAAGTGAGGCATTACATTCAGTTATGGCTAGAATAAGAGATGTTTTCAGTGGGAGCACTGCAGAACCCATGTGAACACTCTGCAAGGGTTCTGTCACCTACCCTCAGGCATTTAGCCCAGGTGTGAGCCAGGCAAATTTGAGGAACTTGCTTCAAAGTATGCAGAGTTGTGGTAAGAAAATGTTTCGTTTTTTTATCTCACTTCTCCACAAAGCTGGGATTCTCTCTCAGCTATTTTGGAATGGGAGATGCTTCACAGAAGGAGGCTGCAGGTGCTGCAGAGCACAGAAAACACAAGCCTTGTGTCATAAAGCAACACCGAGATGCAGTGCAACACTGGGTTGAACTTTCAGGTGAGTTCTTTGTTTTACAACCAGGACCACAAGGTCATGTTCCTCTTATGCTACCTCTATGAAAGCTGAAGGCAGTATCCCCAGTTAGCACTGTAATTTAAACATTCCCACAGCTAGGAAAGAACAATCCCAGAAAATCAAAGTTTCTTTGGCATTGGAGTTTTGGGGCTGGTGGTTTTATTTCTTTTTTTCTGGTTAGATTCTCGGTCCTTCAAAGAAAACACTAGAAGAAACCTCATCAGGTAAATGGGAAATGTGAAGCCATCATGACTATGATTAGTTAGATAATTATTTCTATAGCTGGGAGGAGGCTCTGTGATCCAAAGCTAACAATTATTACCCCTTCCAGAAAGTGATGTGGTTTGTGTATGGATAAAATAGGCAGATGCCTAACAGTCCAGCTGCTTCCTGGGCTGGAAAGGTTTCTTAGAAGTCTGCTGGATTTCCTTCTGTCTGTGCTTTACAATGAACTAACCCTATCTGACCATGCTCTAAATCAATATTTACAGCTCTATTAAACAACAACTTTTCAGAAAACAAAACAATAATATCCTGAACTTTGTAGAAAGGACTTCAGCAGATATGTCACAAAGGGTAAGTATTGGCATAATTACTGGTATGTGAGTAATTATATTTTTGTGAGCTAATATCTGCTTAATGTCAGGGATCAAAATTCAGACTCTAGGATGCTAATTTGCAGTGCTTCCTCAGTAAACTACTTCTGCTTGTAACAGTGTTTAGACCATTAAAAGGCAGTAAATGTAAATAGTATCTAAAGGGCATTGTTAGTATTGTGGCCTTGTGTTAAAAGTTTCCAGAAACAGACACAAGATTCTACAAAAGCTACAAAGTCCATGCAGATGGAAAAATCCTGGGGAAGTATTGAAGGCTTCAGAAGCTTTTCTAGCCTGCATTAGGCTGAACCAGAGAGTCGTTTTTTTTTCTCAGAATGGGGCAGTCCTAAGGCTTTTTAGATGTTGATCACTAGTTTGGTTAAAGTAATAGAGGGACTGCAGCTGACTGCAGAATCAGTTGTGCTTTTAGAAATCAAATTGTCCAGATTGCTGCCAAGAGAAAAAGAAGTTAAAATATAACAGTGCATCTTCCAAGGCTGTGCATGGCATTTTCTCCACTAAATATTGGAAGGCAACTTGATTTTCTCAGAATAATTCATCAGCTGGTTCTGAACAACCCTGCAGGCATTAGACAGACTGTACATCCTGTGTGGAATGAAGAGACACTGTCCCACAGGGGTGAGAATGACTCACCCAGATATCATTAACTGGCTCCAGGGGACTTGAATTTGTGTTATCTTCTGTTCACAATGAACAACTGAATTTTCTTCAGGCCCTAATGCTGAAAAAAAATCACTTGGAGGCTACTGCCTAAAGCCTAGAAATACCTTTATTTCTCATCTTGTCACTGCCCCACTGAAGCTTCAGAAGGGTAGAGAAGGCCTCAAAGGCTCAGAAGCTTGACAAAATTGTCCAAACCAGCCTGTCACCAGGGGAGATACAGAGGTCCCCCAGCTTTTGGAGAACAGAATGCCCCATGGTCAGTGTGATTTTTCTCTGACTTATTTCATCTGCTCAGAATGCAGGAATCTCATGAGGGTTGAAATGTCTGTGTGCACTGAGAGCATTAGGGAGTCTCCTCCAAGTCCACAGCTTGTGTGATTACACAGCATTCCTGGGTTTGATTCCAAAGCCAGAAGGTGCTCTGTAGGCTTCAGTTTGCTCTGAATATTATAATCATTCATGTCATGGCAAATAATGAAGATGGCTGAAAAAAGCAATTTTGCTCCAGATTACTGTATTTCCTTTAAGAGCTTTATTTTTAAAATAATTGTGATTTTTGGATTTTACTGTCACCTTCAGGTGCTTCTGCAGCATTTTGATTACTCTTCAATCATTCTCTGGAAAGGGGAACTCAATCTGCAGAGCCTTGTCTCCCAGGGATGCTTGAAGTGATGCTTCAGATCAAAAATTGTTTGATGAAATCATCAGTGTCATCATGACACCTTGCAGCACCATGGCATTGAGAACAGTAAATCACACATTTCTCTTTGCAGGTTTCACACAGCATCTCAATTCAAAGGCTTTTGGTGTTTGGGCTTGTGACACATTCTATTGTTAGGCTTAATAACTTTTCCAGTCTACTTTTGTTTCTTCCTGGAAAGAAAATGCATTTGAGGAACTTTAATAATAAGGACGATATTTGGTCAGTGTTTCCTAACCAGCATCACACTATTCCTAGAGGGCACAGGTTATCCCATAGCACAGCTGGACTGCTTAATTTATTTCTGATCAGCAACAGCAACTGTGCTCCTAAACTCAAGCAGGCAGGGGTTTATTGCAGTGCATTCCTCTCTCCAGGAAGGCAGGGATGACTCAGGTGCTCACTTGGCAGTGGAGGTAAATCCTGACTCTCACCTCTGGTGCCACCACTGGCAGCTCCTTTGTGACAAGGTCTGTGGGTGCTGGTGATTGCTGAAAAGAAATCTCATTTCTAGGGAGCAGATTTTTTGAGACACTGCTGTTCTTTACTGCCTGTATTTTTATTATGCAGTTCCCCTGGAAAAAAAAAAGTGATTGTGCTGGGTAGTTTACCCTCTGACTAAATGTTAAAGAAGTAATAAGTAAAAAAATAAAATTAAAATTGCCAATACTCATGGAAGGTTACATTAGTGTTTTCTTGTTTTTGTAAGCAGAGGTTGCTGCAGAGAACAAATCATGTGATATGATGTCAAGGAAGACCTTCAGAGGAAACTGTATTGATGTAATTATTTTTGCAAGCTACTGCAATGTTTGAGACCTTGGAACAGGACAGGAGTAAGGCAGGCTAATTGGGATGCTGATGTTGTACCACTCTGGAACAACAGTTTCACCTGTATCTGATGCCATCCGTTGACAAGACAAGAGTGAGGTGACTGTAGGAAGTATGGAAAAGGTTTTTTCACTGTCAGCAGAGGCTCAGTCAGGTTACTAGGACATGCTGATCTGCAATGGGGAGTGGAAAGAGAAAATTTGCAAACCAGTTTTGGGGAAGGTCTGATTTACAGGTTTCTCATGATACTTTGATTTTTTTTTTTAGTGCTTTTAAAAATCTTTTTTAATGCAAGAAAAACTTGCCTGTTGGACTAGTCTGAGAACAACTGGAGTCCATCTAGCCCCATCTAAAATAAACACTGTAATGATTTGTTGCATTAGAATTATTGCAGGAGATCCTGGACTTGCTCAGGCAGAAATCAAAACATGCTGCTGAAGTTCTTCATTGGTGCAGCCAAAGCAGCTGATGGCTGCTTTTTCTGCTAGACCATTGCAAAGTAAACAGTGGCTTAAAAGTTCTCATAAAGGGCTACCTTGGGGAAAGCTCCAAGGAAGCACACCCTCAGGCATTTCTTTCATAGCTTGCTTTTTTTTTTTAAGTCTGCTCTCAATATTTATTTTCCCAGTGATCACAGGGAAATTCTATGAGTACAGAAAGTTGTTCTTATTGGTTACGCAAATTGCTCCTGCAAATGTGTACCAACAGCCATTCCCATATTGCCATGGTTACATCCTTACCACAGTCTGACCTTTCATTTCATCACTAAAAAAAATCCCATTGCAGCATCATGTTCAATTTAGGAAAAAAGCCCCAAACAAACAAATTTTATATTCCTTTCAAAGGATCAAATGAGGTCACTATGGTCTTTTCAGGAAATGGGCCAATATTTCCATTGCAATAATGCAATTTACTTAAAGCAGGCAAACTTTCTTGACCTGTGTTTTTCTGCCGCCCTTTGCAAAGCTGAAGCACCCCCGCAGGATTAACCATTCTGGCCTGCAGCCGCTCTGCTGGCTGCTAATTGCAGAAAAAGCCATTAAGGTCATTGGTTTGGCTTTAGCAGAACAGTGTGCCCAAGCTGGTGTCAGGAAAATCCACAAACACCAGAGGTTTGTGTCCAAAAAGGAGGCAGAGGAGTCCTACAGCTTTACTCACATGAAGGGAGAGTCCACCAGAGCAGAAGCCTTCAAACTTTTCTCTCCCGAGGTTTTGGAGGGTGCAGCCTCCTTTTATCCTGAAGTTCCGGCTGCTCCTTGCCCCCTTCCTTTCCCCACTGTCTGAGGCAATAGGAAGGTACAGCCTTCACTAAATGCCGACCACATATTCTCCCCTTGAACCTACTGTTTTACCCAAAGTTCAGAAACTCAGGCTTGTGCAGACCCCCACTTGTTTGGTTCAGGAGCCGAGCTGCCTGGACTCTGCAAGGAGCCTGCTGCCCACAGTTAGCAGAGACATTGAGCCCCTTTTCAAAGATGTTAACACCCACACCTTCACCCATGATATTATTTGTAAAGACATCAGACTTGTTCCTCTTACTGGGAAGGTATCCAGGCTTCAGGCTTCAGCACCAAGTGCTGCCAGCTGGAGGTACTGGGCACATTTCCTGCTCCACCAGTAACTGATACTGGTACAGCGTTAGTGTTCACTTTTACTGACCTGGGAAACAGCCCAGGTCCGGATCTGTCCTGTTACCATCTGATGGAAGAAAGGAGTGTGAAAAATGCATATTTCATGATTGGCTTTTCGCAAATATTAAAATGAATATTATCTGTGTTGTGTTAGAAAGTAATGCTGTATTAATTATCTTAAGTAGTGTGTTAAATATAGTTTTAGGTTATAGAAAATGTTAAAATAGAAACTGTGCTATGTAGGATACTTTTTTTAAAGAAAGGACTTGCAGCAAGATAGCAGCCACAGGACACCTAAATCTTTCAGAGAAAAAGAATTTGTTGCCCTCTTATCAGAAGAAACAAACTTCTTCCTGCCTCGAAGGCACTGTTAGGAAGGAAGATGACAGAGGAAGAAGATGACAATGACCAGACAGAATCCTGTGTTTGAATGGAATTTATGCATCATGGATGAGGTGTATGAATATGCAACAGGCTATTGTTTTTAAGGGTTAATCCTCTGTTAACGGGTTTTCAGGATCGTGCTGCCCAGGAAAAGGTACCCGGACATCCATAACTCTTTGTGTCTATTGTGTCATAATGTCCTAATTCAAATTGTCCAAATTATTATTACTCTAATTGTATCACTATTTTTATAACCATTTTATTACTATTAAACATTTAAAACTTTATTAAAAAGTGATTGGCATTTTTCACAGCAGGAAAAGATAAACAAGATTTTGCTTCCCAGCACTGCCTTGGATGGCAGCAGATTTGAACATTCCCTTCTTGCACAAAAGAACACTTCTGTTCCTAGGAGAGTTGGAACCAAACGTGTCTCCTGCCCCTGCTGGCTGGGCTGCTGGAGCAGCTGCCCTCTGCCTGCCTGCAGAGGCATCAAAGCAAATGCACCAGGGCCAGCTGTGTGCCGTGGCTGTGGCTCTGAGAATGGTCCTGCTGTGGACTGGGCCCCAAGGAATTGCCACATGGCCTGGCTTGGAGGGCTCCAAGGTTGCAGAGCTGGGGCTGGTCAGGCAGGGCAGGGGCAAGGGCAATCTGCTGGTCTTGTTTCACCTCTGGGTTTGTTGTCCCCTTGTGGCCCTGGTAGCACAGAGTGGCATTCCTGTTCACAGTGAGAAGTATTTTCACGTTACAAGGTTTGTTGATAGCAGAGTCTGGAGAAGGCCTTACAAAGGTTTAGAAAAGGCTGGAGCTGTGCTGGCAAAAGATCTGCAGAGTAGAAAACCACAGAATTTCCAAGCAGCAAAGCAGGAGCATGAGACCTTGCAGGCCATGAGACAGCAAATGACACCAGTCATCGTAGCTCCTTCTTCTGAGGCCAGGCCAGGCTGGAGCTGCTGCCCAGGAAAGCCTTCTCCTGCTGGCTCCTTGCACAAGAAGGGCTGTTTGGAAACAATGGGTAATAGAGGAAGTGCTTTCCCAGACAAGTCCAAATAAATACATGAATGAACTTCCTCTGCTCAATATCACAGGGCAGTGAGGGTTTGCTGTGTGGCCAGGCTGAATTCACTGCTGTTTGCTCTCGGAGGAAGAGGATAGTGGGACTCCTTGTGGGGGTGTGGGGGTGGCACTTTGGAGAAGAATCCTGCTTGGAAAAAGTGCCAATGCTGGTATCACCTTGCTGCCATGGTGCAAATTAAGAGCTATTAGGTTTCCTGCACTTGGCTGTGTAATTGCACTGCAGGGCCTTTTGAATGCTGCATTTAAATGAGTCTGCAATTGGAAATAATGAAGGTTAAAACCCTCTTACATGATGATTCTATGATCAAATTAGTTCCTTTGACCCAGAAAGCAGCTGTGGTAACAATGAGCTCTGCACTAGGAGTAGGACTGCAGATGGAAGTGTGGTTCAGAACTAGCTTTAGAAAGGTACATCCATACAAAGGAACTGAATTTCCAAGTCAGACAGGTCTGGCACACTGGGACAGAGGCTGGGCAGGAACCTGGTGTGAGAGGAAGACCTGCAAACAGAGCAGGGAGAAAGGCAGCTCTGCCCAGTGTCATGGTATCAAAATCAAGTGGTCCTACGAGGTGAAAGCTGGGGGCATGATGCATATCCCATCCTGCTTTTACTCATCTTGAATATCTGTTCATAACTAATACCAGAGAGAGCTTTGGCTAATCCAAAGCAGCATTATTCTATTTTTACACCTCATTTGTAGCTGGTGAGAGGGTTATTAAGACTTTCCCTTAGTTGTAGGGACTTAGGGACTCTACTTTTATTTCCTTAGGCTGTTGCTTTGAAGTTGCCTTTAGCGCCAGAACCCCAGCTAACTTCTGCCCTGCCTGTCCAGCCCACAGCTGGCCTTGGACACACCAACTGACCTCTGGGAGCTCAACTTGTCACTCCTTACCTGAACATCAGGGAGAAGCTGGTAAGAATTTTCTTTCTTTCAATCCTGATTGGAAGTGGTCTGGATGCTGCAGACTGCTGTGAACAGAGCTGTGGTGTCCAAACCTTGCCATGTCCCTCACCTGTCTGGCCAGGGAAGGTCCTTCCCTCTGGCATGGAGCACGCCCTGACATGGTGGATGCAGGAGGCTTTGAACTGCAAAGCACGTGGCATCACTCTAATCTTCACCTTTCCAGGGTGGCTAACAAGTGGGTGGATGTAGGAAAACATGATCTGAAGGTTCCTGGCTGCTCTGGGCAGTGAAGCAGCACTGAGCAAGGCTGTGACAACCTCAGCATGGTTGCCTGTTCCAACAGGGAGCAAGGCTCTGGGATATACATGACTGCCAGCTTGTGTATCAGCATCCTCAAGGATGACATTGTGCTGTGTAATCCCCCCACTCCAGGCTCTGTCACATGCAGTGTGCCCCTCAGCTGCTCACACATGGATGTGATCACCTGCACTGTCCCATTAGTTCTAAGATCCAGGTCTAAAGGATTTTCAGGCTTTTCCCTGGCTCTGCTCCAGTGAACTCACAGACTTTCTTGGCTTTCCTTTCCTTGCACTGTCTTGCCTGAGCCTCCCTTGGCTCCTTGAAAGCCCTTTCTTCTGTGTCTGCAGCCATCTGCAGCCTCTCTGGGTCTCTGTATTTCGTCATCTCCCATTGGGAACTCCTCTTGGTGCTCTCACATCTTGCTGATGTTCAACATCATCTGCGCTCCAGAAGGAGAGACTGTGCTTCCCCTGGGATCCTGCTTCCAAACCCAGCAGTGTGTGTGTGTGCGTGTATCATCTCTGCCCAGCATGGATGCACATTTTCCCTCCAACTGCAGCATTTCCTTGATGATTAGGGAAATACAGGACATAGTGGAGAGGGTGAAGACTTCACAGCAGCTCTAAGTCCACCCTGACCTTTACCCCTTTCCCCCAGATTGTGTTGCCATTTACACACAGAGCCCCACATTCAGCTTGGGGGTTTCTACACTGGGTTGAAAGCTGATGCTAGGCAAGCCATGTAAGCTGATGCCCTTGATTTGCTTTAGCTGATGGAACAGCTTTTCGCTGTCCTCCCTTCTGTTAAAGCCCCTGGTGAGATTCTGGCATGTCATGAGGCCAGGGGACAGCAGGGAGGATTACTGGTAGGACTCACAGAGACGTCGGCTCCTGTGGAGAGTGATTAGCAACTCATCATGCGCTCCTGGCTCCTGAGAGCCTTCGGGAAGCTGATTAGGGACGGCAGAAATTTATTCCTGTCTGGGAGCAGGGCAGATCGGAGCGGCAGCAGTATCTGAGCGCACGGTCAGGGAATGGGAGCAATCAACGCTTTTCACACTATTTGTATCTGATGGGGGTCACTCACAGCTCTAGGAGATGCGTTATTACACTGACACGGTTGTGCTTGACATGAAGAGCTGAAAATTCCCGTCCGACAGGCCACAGCCATCAGGGCACAGTGAGCGGGCAGCACGGCCAGGGCGGTCTCTGCCGGGCCTGGGGGCTCCTCTGCCCTCCCCTCACAGGCGCCTCTCCTTCAGGATCTCACTGCCACCACCGTACCGCTGCGTGCTTAGCAGGGATCTTCCAGCTCTGCTGGCAAGAGCGAACAGCCCGGCTCTCTCCGAGGAGGACTTCCACCCTCCGGCCTCCATCCCGCACTGGGGACCGGGACGCACGGCTGGGCTTGGGCTGCGCTGGGCTGGGTTCGGCTTGAGGGGATCTCCACGGCTTGGAGAGGCCGGGCTCGGCTCTGCTGGGTTCGGCTGCGCTGGGCTCGACCTGGCATGGCACGGCTCGGTTCGGCACGGTTCGCCTAGGCTCGGCTCGGCCCAGCTCGGTTCGGATCGGCCCAGCTCGGTTCGGCTCGGCTGAGGGCGAAAGCGCTCGGGCTGCGCCACCCGGCTGTGGTGTCCCACACTGTCCAGTAGGGGGCACCTCCTGGCGGCGTCTCGGCCAGTGGCGCCCCGCCCCGCCCCGCTGGCCCCGCCCCTCTTTGTTGCGGCGGCCAATGGGAGCGCGCCGCGGGCGGGCGGGCGGCCGGTCGCGCGGTAACGCGCGGCATGGCGCGCGGCGCGGGGCGCGCCCCCTGCGCGGCCGCGGCCGGTACCGGGGTCGGGACGGGGCGCCCGGAACGAGCGGGCCGGCGTCGCTAGCGAGGGACCGCCCCCGCCCGGCCTCCTCCGCACGCTCCTCACAGGCGCGCACACACACACACACACACACACACACACACATAAAGAGCGGCCGGGCGGCGGCGAGGCCGTGGGGCGCATCCCGGCAGTGGTCCCGGTCCCAGGCATGGCCGCGGGGCCATGACGGGCGTGGCGGGCCGCGGCGGCGGCTGCCGCGGGAGCGGCCGGCGTGCGGTGGCCGGCAAGGAGGGCGGCCGGTCGCGGAGCGCTCAGCCGCGGGCGGCGGGCGGCGGCGGCAGCGGGAGCGGCGGGGGCTCGGAGGAGGAGGAGCAGGAGCAGCAGCGGGACGGCGGCTCGCTTTTCCTGGTGAACAAGAGCGGCTTCCCCATGGACGGGCAAACCTGGGAGCGCATGTGGGGCCACGTGGAGCGGGTGCACCCCGACGGCGGGGCCGTGGCGGCGGCCATCCGGAGCGCCGCCCGCCTGGCTCGGGTAAGGCGGAGCCGCCGTGTGTCCCCTCGTGCGGGGCAGCGGGTGACAGCCAGCCCGAGGGCGGCGTCCCGCGGTGCCGCGTTCCGTGCGCGTCCGGCGGCCGGGCGGCTCCGGGGCCGGCTGGGAGGGTGCGACACCGCTGCCCGGAGGATGCGCTGGGGCACTGCGGGGATGGATGGGGCATCTGCTGTCCCAAAGCGCCCGGAGCGGGGTACGGGGCTGCGGGCGCTTAGGGGCTGCACTGGGTGTCCTGGGGAACAAGCAGGAAAAAAATTTCTCCTTTTAGCTTGGGGAGAAAAAAGCAGAAAACAAAAGAAATCTTCAGGGACTGAGTGAAGCATTTTATGCAATTTAAAGCAGGTTTTTCTTTTGCTTTTTGCAACACAGGTGTTTCCTTAAACACAGCGTTGCTCCTCAAATGTAACAAGGGATTTAAAACTCAGACATTTCTTTCCCACTATGTGGAAAGATTCCAAATGCTTTTGTCTGATACGTTCCTCGGTACAAGCCCCAAATAGCTCTGCCTCACCCAAGTCTTTTTCCTCCAGACAGCAAATAAAATGTTGATGTCTGCTGCTGTTCCAAGGCTTCTTGACACTGTGCTGCATTACTGCTCACAATGTCTTTAACACTCTCTGCTTTGGCAGACTTTGAGCTTGATTCACTGCTCACATCAGGCAGCACTAATGTGAGCTGACCGCTGGGGTCTGCCTTGGTTCATACCCCTGTGCGTGCTGGGGTGAGGTGGTTGGGCTGCTGCCGACATGGCCCAAGCTGTCAGTGATACTGACATGAACCATACGCCTGTTCTTCTCATGGAGTAGAAAGGAAATTCTGTGCACAGGGAAGTCGGAATCTTATTGTGTAGGGCTGTATTGAGAAGGTGCTTATAAAATAAGCTGCGGGCTGAAAAGGCCTTTCATCTCTCTTCTGCAATGTTCAGTCCAGTGCAGGTGCAGAAGGGACCATCTCTCTCCTCTCTGCTCTCCTTGTGCTGGAACCAGCCTTTGTTTGGATGGGGGGGAACACGTCCAACTAAAGAATAATCAGGTTATGGTGACTTTGTGGTTCCTTGGTGTGGTTCATTTTGTACTTACAGAAGCACTTGAGGTGGAAATGATGGGGCAAGGACTGGGCAGAACTTCTTGTTTCAGCAGCCTGACCAGCTTATGCCAGTCTAGACGGCCTGCAAGCCCATTTGGTGTTAAGAGATGGCATAGACTTGACTTTCATTCTTTACTTCCCAATTCCATAGCATGTAACTTTTACTGGTGACACCCGTGGTGACTGACAAAGCATGTGGTGAGAGATGTGCCAGTGGCTGCAGTGTGCTGGACTGTATTCCTGTGGGAATGTCCCAGAGAGCATTGCCCATGGCTTCTTCCTCAATGCCACAGCTCTGGGCTCGCTCTCTGTAGCATCTGTGTAAGCTGGGCAGAATAAAAATGTTTTGAAATCTGCCTGGCCACATCATTTGATGTTGATGATCAGTTGTACTCCTCCAGCAGTGCCTGGATGCAAAATCCCTGTTACAGTGATTAGTTTCTTCAGGGGCAGGAGGACCTGGTGCCCTCTGTGACTAAGTAGCTCTTGTTGGCTGAGTGTGGCACCTCTGGGATCAGAGAGTAGTTTGAGGACTAGCTGGCCCTTATTAGGGCCAACAGAGTTTAGGTGAGCAAATGAAGGTTAGGAGCAGAGTTTTTTTTTTGCTAAAGTGGTAGTGGATTACCAAACTTGTGATGGTAATTTTTGGGTCAGAGTAGGAATGTGAGTGGAGACTTGTTCCTTAAATAGTGGTACAAATTATTTTAATTGGCTTGTGCTGCAGGGTATGTGTCACCCTGCAAAAGACCAGGTACTGCTGTTTGGGAGTGATGAGGGAAACTTGTGCCTGTGAGAAGATGATTTGTAATCTGCTTGCATGGATAGTTGGTTCAGGCTGAGTGAGTGGCATGTGCAACTGCTCCATTTCTGCATCTGATCTGTTCTTAATCCCTAGTGATGGAAGAGAGTTTTCATCCCCTCTCCAAGAAGCTCCACTTGATTGCTCTAATCATCTTGGCATTAGTCTCAGCAATCATACACACAGGGTGTAAGTAGCTTCTGACTGTGTCTGTGAGGTTGTCCTTACTGCAACAAATGCAAGCTGCAGAGGTGCAGGGCTGCATCTCTCTCAGGAGGCAGAGTCCTTACAAAAAGCTGGCTTGTCTGCAAGGGCACTTTTGGAACCTGTGGGGTCCCCACCTCTGGCTGTTGGCTTGAGCTCTGCAAATAGTGCAGGCTCACAGTTTGGAAGGGCTGTGCAATCCGTTACCTGTTCTTGGAGGTACTTGGAGATTGTAATAAATTAAACCTCTCAGCAGCTTTGAGAGCTCTTGCCTGTCAGCTTCATCTGTGCTGAGTAACAGTGTGCTTGCAGGGGGAGCTGGTAGAAAATGGCTTTCTGGTCATTAAGTGAGACAGTGGATTTGGGCAAAAGGAGTTCCACACGGGATATCTGTGGTGAAGTGAGACTACAGCATTTCCAGCCATGGGATGAGTCTCCAGCTCTGCCACGTGGTCTTGCACTGCAGCAGCTCCACTGTCTGGAGCTGCTATTCCTTGGCAAGACTGATGTAAGGTCAAGGCTTTTCATCTGACTCGTCTCTGAATTTCACTTGCTTTACAAATTCATGGTCTGTAGTGCTGTGTCTGCATTTCCTCTTGCCATCCATGACCTCTTGCCTGCTCCTTGCTGCTGTGGATGCATACCAGGAGCTGCATCCTCAATCACAACAAAGCTGTGCTTTCCTGTGCTTATATCGTGAGCCCTGGCTTCTGCTCCATGTTGGGTGGGTGCCCAGGATCAGTCCTCCTGCAGCTGGGGCAGGAATCAGGGAGGGAAAAATGTTTGGAAGGAGTGGGAGTGGTGTGTGGCTCCCCACTGCCTGGCCTGGCTGGCAGCATGGTGTGTGTCCTGCCTGGCCTGGCTGGCAGCATGGTGTGTGTCCTGCCTGCCCTGCACAGAGAGAGGAGAGCAGTGCTGCCCTGCGTGGGCTCAGGCTTATGGATGCTCCTCCCTTCTTGCCTGAGATATGGAGGGGCTTGGGCCTCCTGGCTCAGCTGGCCTTCTGAGGTAACTGGAATGTGTTCTAGCCAGCAGGAAAACACTGGTTCTCTTTTCTAGGCTATGCTCTGGTACCTGACACCATCATCCTCCTTGGATAATGTGATCACCTACCTTGGAGATGGGGAGCACCTCCCCTGGAGTCTGAACCTGTCCCCTCTGGTGGGGGTGGCCTCTGTGGGTTTCAGGAAGGGCTGTGTCTGTTCACATTGCTGCTGTCCCTGTGGGATGCTGTCCTGGGTCCCACAGCAGGGTGAGGGCTGGGAAAAGGGTGAAATCCCCACCTCTGCAGCAGCCAGGCCCCTCACTGGCTGGGGCTCTCTTTGCTCGGTGTGTTGTGTAAGTGCAATGCATGCACCTAGAGCTTCTGTATCTTTGAAGCAAAGGACTGAGTGTATTGGAGCAGAAATGGCCACCCCAGGAAGGTGTGACAGCCCTGCCAGAATTCCCTTTGTCAGCTCCTTGCTGTTTCTGGAACCTGAGCCTTATCTGGTGTGTTGAGTCCAGGTGTGCCTTCATGCTGGAAGGGACAGGTGAATAATTCATCCAGCCAAAAGGGGCTGGGTGAGAAAGGAACCTGTGGAACCCAAAAAAATGCCTCTAATGAAGAGCTTAGGCATGAAAATCATGATAAAGAAGCACTAATGAGTCTTGCTCATAACTCCCACTGGTGAGAGGAGACAGCCCATGTGTGCAGGCATGCCGGCGCCGTGCAGCACTGGGATGGCGGGGGCGGGTTGGAAGCCTTGCCATCTGCTTGCCACTTACAGTTTGTTTCTGTGTGCCATGAGTGTAGGAGTCTCTGGGTTGGTGTTTTCTCCCCCCTTCTCCAAGGTGTATTTACTACTTCACTGTACTAACTTGCTGCATGTAGTAAATTCTGGGTTTTGTTGCCTTGGGATTACCAGTGCTCATTCTCTGAAAGCAAACACACAATCTTAACAGAGATGGGAACTGGAGAGGAAAGTCTTTGTGGCAGAGATGTCCCATACCACCTGAACTTGCGGTTCTTATCAGTAATTGCTGACTTGAGGTATATTAAGGACAGTGATATGTCACTTTATGAGCTTTAAACTATGGTTATGACAATGTGGTCCCACAGACCCTTTTCTTTACACCTTGTCACAGCTGCCCAAATTGCTGGTTCCTGAATTTGAGTCTGCATTAGTATTCAAATTGCTTCCTCCACTGTGTTTGTGAGAATTGTACTGACTTCTTTTTAGCCATGCTGCCTACTTTATATCTGCTGACCCATATTTTGCAGTCTCACCCCTGAAGTAAGTGGACTTGGGACAAGGCTGTGCCCCTTTCCTGCATGGTTGCAGGCTCAGGAGCCAAATAGCTGTGGGGATTAAATGTGGATTGAGGGCCTGCCTTCTTAAAATGCTTAGGCACAAGCAGATGTCTTATGAGATTTTGGAAAAATCCCATTATGTTGCCAGTCTATATCTTTAAGTGTCTTAATGTCATTAAATATTTGGGTCCCAGGTGGTCTTCTAGGTGCTGTGCTCTCCCTCCCCAGCAAGCTTGCTGCAGACATATGGCAGATGGGAAATTATGCAGCCTAGGATCCTTGTCTCCTTTTATCTTTCTCTTGTGGTAGAAGAGGCCAGAAATTAGACTTGAAATGGCTTCCAGGGGGAGGGAGAACAGCAGAGTCGGTACTGTGACTCTGCTCATCCAAACTGCCCTGTGCTGAGGGGGAATGGGAAGCAGAGGCTTTCTGTGCTGCACTGCCTGCCTGCATAGGTGGTGTTTGAGGGATGCTGGTGGCTCTGATGATCAGCCTGCCACGGTCTCTGTGCAGGGCAGGGCAGGGCTGGCTCTGCTGCTGGGGCAGCCCCTGTGGTCAGCAGGATGACTTTGCCTGATGCCTGAGTTCACGTGGGGCTTAAGCCATCTGTGCTGCAGCGTTGTGTTGCACTGAGCACATGCCACTGCTCAGTAAATCACTTGTCTGCTCTGCAGGGAGCCGTGGCTGTCTAACCTCTTCATCTTTTTTCTTGTGTCCAGCCCTCAGTGCCGCCAGTGCCAAACTACAAGCTCTCCATGTCAATCCCAGAATGGCTCCAGGCAATACAGACCTACATGAAGATGCTGCAGTATCCTTCTCCAGTGTGTGTTCTCCGGAATGAAGGCTGACTTGTGCCTGGTGTGAATTAACAGAGCTTTACTGTAGCTTTAGCTGGTTGCGAGGGCTTGGGATCATTTGGGGGTAAAGGGATGCCTCCAGGGATTTGTGATAGCACCAGCAGCACTGAGCTTGTCATAGCAGTCCTCTGGGAGATGTAATTAACTTTGAATTATACTGAAAAATTTAAGTGGAGTGACACTGGTGGGAATAGAAGTGCTTATTTTGAAGTTGATGTATGAGGATCATGATGCCTGGAGAAATAATATGGCATCTTGTCATACAGCCACTAAGAGACAGCAGTGTTGTGGCAAACCCTTTCTCCCTGTGCCTGGACAGCCCCTGTGGGTTCCCTGAGGGTTGCCTGTGTGCTCAGCCTGCAGGGAGTGATTGTCACTGGGGTGAGGGGCACAAGCAGCTGTCCTGACCCCGAGGTGGGCAGGCTTGCCTGTGACACAGGAACTGACCAAAGGCATCTCCCTTCCACATGTTCCACCTTGCTTGGGGGATTCATCAGGGATCTACACATCTGTCTAGCCTGTCTGTCACTGCCCCATGCCCAATTCCTGCCTTTCCATCTCTGACAGATAATTTCAGGGAAGGTTGCTGGCCCAGATGCTGCTCTTCTGTTTCCCTTTTTCCCTGAACTCTGCCTTTTTGTGTACGTGGGGAAACTGAGGGGGTGAGGAATGAGTGTAAAGTGCTGGTGAGGATTAAGAAGGATATGGGAGGCAGCTGGAAGAGCATCCAGGAATAGCAGGCGTGGTGAGCTTGGGGGGAGTCGTGGCTGGGATCAAGGCGGGTCTGGAGCTGCAGCAGCTGCCCTGGGCAGGGAGCCTGGGGCCTGCCTGCTCTGCAGGGGGATGGTGCATTTCTCTTCTCTATGGCAGCTGCTGGGCCAGGACAGGAGGCTTCTTGCCTCCTGGGATTGTGCCAGAGAGGATGCCGTGTCATACAGAGCTCCAAAAATGACATTATCCCCCACCTCCCCCCACAATGGTTTTGAAATCCTGCATTCTGCTATGCAGCAGGAGCAGGCCTTGGGCACAGGGTTTGGATCTGTGTTTAGAAAAGCTTCAAAGGGTCTGGGGAGCAGAGTGTGGGCTTCCTTTGAGGGCTGCAGGAGGATGTATGCACCCTGAGAGGGCCTCATGAGTTAGTTTTGAAGGCAGGAGGGAAGTAAAGCCTTGTTTGTGGAGAACTCTGAACTCTAATTGAAGTCAGTTCAGAGCATCCTGGTGAGAGCTGGAGGTTTTTATTTAGGCTGTGCTTTTACATCCAGCAGCTGTGCTATTTATGCCTTGCAAGCAACTCTTAGCTTCCATGGGGTCACCTGCTTGTGCCCTGGTATCTGCCTTGGTATCACCAGTTTTACTGGCATGAACATTCTGATGCGAATAGAATTTAGGTACTAGGTTAGGAAAGAGATTCAACTGGAAAAGTAAACTAGCAAAAAAAAGGGCAGTGTGGTTTTTTATTGAACAGATTGTTTTCCTTGTCTAATTATTGCATTGCTGCTTGAACAGAAATGCACAAGGAGCAGGGAAGAGGCTGCTTCTGTTGATGCTGCTGTATGGCAGCCTGTGCTTCTAGGAAAGTGGTGCTGAGATTTGGTTGACTGTCTGCCGGCATCATTTGTGATGAACTTTTCTGCAATTAATGTTAGCTAATGACCTTGACTTGCACATAGCTGATTGTTTTCATTTTAAAAGCATTGTATTTTTTAGAGAATGGTTTATGTTTTCTAAGTGCATGAAGGGATGCACCTGCAATGGTTTTGGTTGACAGGTCGCAGGTGAGCCATGAGGCTGATGGAGTTAAAAGACTTCTAAAGGAAATAAGTTTTTTCAGACCATGGATTATGTTGATTGGTTTGGGTAGGCTATGAAAGCTTTCTCTTGCCCATATGGGAGACTTTTTTCCAAACTTGCAACCTAGTAGTAAGCTGGATCTAGTGGAAAAGAGAATTTATAACCTTCAAATGCTGAATTTGAGTGTCATTTTAGATGGTCAACCTTAATACATGATTCTGCACCCACTGCTGTTAAAAAGTCATATAGAAAGAGAAGTGAAAAGTTTTGCTTTATTTTATTTTGCATGCCACATGTTTCATATCTGAGAGTCAATGGCTTTTACTGTCTGTTTTGTGTTTCAACAGGAACTCAGAACTGAAATTCACCTTTTCAGCAGTGTTATTTTATTGCTTGGCTGTTCAAGTTACTTTCCTTAACAGACAAAATACAGGTACAATCACACGGGAACACAGTTCTTCGAGATCAGAAAAAGCAGACCTCTGAGTGGGTAAGTGCCACTGGAATTGCTCTGGAGTCCTTGTCCCTGATCACCTGGCATACAAGCACTGCAGCACATGGCATGGGAGGGCTGTGTCCTCTGTGCCACAGCTCCTCTGGCAGGGCCAAAGCTGCCTCTGTTGCTGCTTTTGCAAGGAGTGTCCCAGCTTGCTGCTGGGTGGCAAATGTCCATCGAGACCAACAAGTGGAAAGTGCTGCTCTTACTCAGCAGCTGTGTGGGAGCTGCTTGGCTGCAGGCCAGAGCTGCATGCACAGGGCTGGGAAAACTCTCTGCTTATTGGTGTTGGGCTGGGAGGGCTGGGCTGCTTTTCTAGAAACTGAGTTAAGTCCTGATATTCTGGTTGTGCTGAAATGCCCTTTGCAGGTGGTAGGAAGGGATTAGCTGTGTGAAGTGCAGCCAGAGTTTGGACATCCTGGGCACAGTAGTTTTCCCTGGAGGCTCACAATGGACTGTTTAAGTTATGTCTGTGCTTCTGCCTTGCTGCTCATGTTGCTGTTCCATCTGTGTGGTGGGCTTGTGCTGGCTGGTGATGAGCTGTGCAGTGCAGCTATGGACATATGCCCGGGGAGCCTGGCAGCAGAGAGCTGGGGTCTCTTGCATGTTAGAACTGCATCATATGTAGGACAGCTCTTTAACAGAACCTAATAAATTAGCAGGTTAGGGCAGGAAGGGTGTGACAGCATTATACTTTTATTTTAGGGTGAAATTAAGATAAGCAGAATATAATTACTCCTGTAGACTGCTCTCTAGCTCTTCCCAGTTCTCTGTCAATAAACTAATGGTCCCCTCACTCTAAGATTCCAGTTCCCATCTCAGCTTTGTGCTTCAGGTTTTCATCTTGCTGACAGCAATCTTTCTCACCTCCTTTATCTAATGTTCAGTGCTCTGGTGGAACTAGTTTAAAACAAATCTTGTGCCTTGAATGATACATGGGTTTACAGAAGCTTAAACCAATTTTCAAGCTGCTCACTCATTTTTAAATTTGTCCCATTACTTTTTTCAAAGGAAGTGAAGGATGAAAATGAATTATGCTCAGCACTTACCACTTAAAAGGTCGTTGTCTTCCTGGCCTGGATAAAAGCCTGGCTTACAGGATGATGCTCTTTCCTAGAATGAAACAGATAGAATGCTCACAGCTGGAGATGTGCCTGTGGCTTTGAATCTCCTCCCAAGTGGAGCCATTTCCTCTGTTTATCTGCCTTAGTGATTGCTTGGGGGTGAGTGTCTGACTCCTCTCTTGTTGCTGCTTGGAACTGCTTGGAATGGGGTGGCAGGACTTCTGTGGGGTTAGGGATGGTGGCCCTGGAAATGGTCCAACCCCTCAGGGGCTGCCAGCTCTCCAGGCACAGTTGCCTGAGCATGGCGTGTGCTGGACTCAAACAGTGGAAAGTCCTAGGAAGGCCTGTGCTGCTTTGCTCCTGGATTGGGTAGATGGGAGTGCTGGGAGGAGTGGAGCTGTCAGGAGCACAAGTTGCTGCTCAGATCCTGCTGTTCTGCTGTAGGGCTCTAACACTTGCCTGGGCTTGGTTTCTCCAGTTTTGAGAAGGAGAATGCATGCAAGGCTGTCTATGAAACCAAAATTGTCTATGAAACCAAAATTCCAGTTGTTTTTATGAAACTTACAGTTTCTGGTTTAGATTTCAGATCTTTTAAAGTTTACCTGGCCAAGTCAGGAGGATAGGATCAGACTATTTTTAGTGGTCCCCAGTGACAGGACAAGGAGCAATGGGCAGAAGCTGGAAGTTCCATCTAAGTATGAGGGGAAAAATGTTTACTTTGAGGCTGACAGAGCACTTTGAACAGGCTCCCCATAGAGGTTATGGAGTTTCCTTCTGTGGAGATACTCAAAACCTACCTGTGCAACCTGCTCTAAATGAAACTGCTTTAGCAGGTGGATTGGGCAGATGGTCTCTGGAGGTCCCTTCCAACCCCAGCTTAGCTGTTTCTGTGTGAATAATGCATTGGGGTGTGCACAAAATCTTCCCTTTCATTCATCTGGCCAGTTTTCATCAAAGCTGAAAAATCAATTACACCTCCAAGTTATTTTTCCTGGGAGGTGTGTTCTACTTTGGAAGAAATCTGCTCCCAGCATGGCAGTGACAGGTGTCCTGTGCTGAGGAGACAGGAGCTGCTCTGAGCCATTTCTGTGGTGTGAAAGGCCTCGCTTACTGCAACGCAGCCTTTGCAAGTGGATTGGGCTCCAATGCTGAAGGCCTCCAATTGCCACTGGCTCTTGAAAAATGAGGCTGTTCCCAGAGCTTTATTGGCACTAAACATATTGCTGATTTCATAATGTGAGGACTCAAAGTATTACAAAATCTTTGGCAACCTCTCTTCAAGACAGCGGTGGCTGAACACAAAGAAGCTGAGTACTAGGTGGAAATTGAATATTCATAAATTCATGTCAAAGTGTCCTAAAGCAGCTGGGGCATATTAATGAGTTTTCCTATTATGGAGGGAGGACTAGATATTGTAGAGATTTACTGCCAGCATCAGTGTGATGTATGAGAAAATAAAAATGTGTGGCTGAGCATAGGAAGAAGAGCATAAATTATCTATGGGTGCTCATTAAGGGATATAGTCTTGCTATAACTCAGTATTTACAGTCTCTTTAAAAAAAGTTACTCTTATTATCAACTTGAATTTTAGAGTGCCAGACCACCACATGGATTTGTCTAGACTACAGATAGCACTTTCAGAAATGCTAGATTTCTGTTGGCGTAGCTGTGCGAGTCAGGGTGGCAGAGCTGTGAACCTGTAAACTTGGTGTGCTGTTCTTGTTGTACTGGCAAACTGTGTCTGAAAATGTGCCTGGGTCTCACCTCTCCTGAGTTGGCTGTATTTGCATAAAATCCAAATTTATGGGTGTAGCTGCCTCCAGTGTGGGAGTGCTTTGCTTACACAGGTATCCTGGGAGAGTGCCCTTCACAGGCTTCATGATGTCCCTTTTTGTACTGAATAGGTAAAGGGCACCCGGTGAAGTTCAGCTCTGCTGATCCATATGTGTATGCATGCGATAGGAATGTTTCAGACACCAGTAGGACTAGTTTTCCTTTTCCCTTGCAGGATTATGCTGGCTAAACCTGTATTAGGCTTTTGTTGGTACGACCAGTCTGGTCAAAAATGGTACTTTTGACTGACATAGTCATTCTTTTTAAAACTTCCAGGCTTAGATCATGTGCGAGCTTTAGGAGAAAAGTGTATGTCTGGATATCTAGTAATATCTGTAACTGCGAATTCAATGTCAACAAGCTGTTACTACTGGGTTTACAAGGAGAGATAAGCCCTCTGGAAGCTTCTGTTCTAGGATGCAAGCATGAGGCAGGATGAGAAACAAATCTCTTTATCCTCCACAGAGGATCAGGGGAGGTGCAGTATTGTACTATTCCTTCCAGTTAAATGCCAGCTGAACAGGGGGACCTACAAGTGAAGCAGAAACTGATATTTGGGTAAGTTCTGTGCTCTTTGAGGAATTGGAGCCCAGAAGCTGCTGTGTGAGGAGGGAGAGCCCTTCAGTGGCAGCAGATATAATGTGTGATCAATTGCAGGAAAGGACAGGAACTGTCACGTGGCAACGATGCAACCAAATAACAGGGAAGGGGAGATGGGGAATAATACTGTTTCCACACACCATGTTATTAAGGAACACTGATGGGGCTGTAAAGAAAAATGGGCTCATAGCATTTCCAGACAATAGACTGCAGAAGGCATTTGAACATCTGCTTCTCTCTCTCACAAAGGGAGATGTTACAGATATGGTGGAGTGTTCAGCATGTGGTGGAAATGCTTTTGCTGTTGCAACACTGTTTTTGAGAGGATTCATAAGATTCATATCTGCTCTGCTGTTTTATCTCCTTTTGCTCCTGCTGGTGCCTTTCTCTTCTCTCTTGGCTTCGTTATCATGAATGAAACTGCCAGGAGCCTTAGGAAAAGTTGGGAGAGGGAGATTTTATAGACCTCATGCAAATACACAGGTCTGGGCTAGGAGAATTTTGTAGAAAAATGTGCTGGAAGATCTCACTAATAAAACATTTATTCAGTCTTGTAGGAGTCTTTCTGGTGAAGGTAAAGGGGAGCCTCTCCTAAGCATGGTCATCCCTGAAGGGACTGCAATGTGATTGGTGCCAGCTGGTGAGATCCTCCAGTTCTGGGCATGCTGAATGGTTTTAAGATTTTTCTAACCTGTATATGAAATTGGGTGCCCCAAGAGAAAAATCTGGAAGCAAAAGGAATTAATGATTCCTATGAGCTGTCTTTAGATACTGCCATTTTGAACAGAAAGCACCCTGAAGAGGCAGAGTCAGCTCCTTTCAGGGCCTCTGTTACTGCAGGAAGCAAGGGAAATAGTCCTGCTGAAAATACTGAGAGAAATTTGAATCAATTAATAAGGAAGTATCACTATCTGCCAAGGTCTAGGTCTTGAGGGAGGAACAAGCAGCCTGTTCCTGTTGGTTACATTTGTTAGAGGCAGAAGTGTTCACTGTGGTCTGGAATAGAGATGTGCCTGGCAGATGTCAGAGAGTGGTGTAAATGCCACAAAGAGGGGAGCTGCAGGGTGCTGTGTTTGGCTGTAGCAGTCTCTCCTGGAAGAGATGGGCTGCCCCAATGCTCACTGGAGTGTGGGGAGAGGGTGACTGTGGGCTAATTCCCAGCTGTCTGACATATAAGACTGAAGAATAGCTATATATGTGGGCTCTTTTCAGGTAACTGTCAAGATTTAAAGAAAATCCCAGAAGCAAACCCTGCTAAGACAGGGAATTGAAATGCTTGATGCTGTTTTTTAATTCTTTTCTGCCTTCCTTAAATCTCCTTTCACAGGTTTAACTACAGACTTTCTGGTCACTGTTAACATCTGAGATAGTGTGATAGGAATTTAGGAGTGACGGAAAAGAGGGAAAGGACAAATCAAAGAGCACCTGTAATGAGCTGTTTTCACATGAGCTGAATGCTCTGTCATTTGCCATAGGTCGTTTGCCATAGATCCCTTAGAGAGCTGACATGCAGCCTTCAACCATTAATATTTGTGTTGGAGAACGTGGGGAGGGTGGGTGCTGGGGAAGGCAAAGTTAGCAGCCTTTAAAAGGAATAAAGGAAAAGATAAGTCTAGGAACTTTGAGTTTATCTGCAGTTCAAGGGAAGGGAAAGGCAACATTAATATTGGTGGGCACTGTTCATTTCTGAGAATTTCCTTCTATGAGATTTTGTCAACAAGGGAGAAGAAGTGGTTGTAATAACTCCTTGTTTTAGTGTGGATTTTGATAAGGCCACATCTTATCTCTGCAGATAAGGCAGGGACCTTGACTCTAAATAAAGCTGTTTAATCTATGGACCCAACTTGGTGAAAAGCAGCACGTAGGAAGTGGCACTTTACCAGTCTGGCCAGCAGAGATTGTCAGAGGTGAGCCGTGTCTGTCCCAGCTCAGTTTTTCCTTAATGGTGTGGGTAGGACTAATTGTATCACGATGGATGATTTGCAGTCCAGGCTGGACAAGTTAACAAGGCTTTGAAAAGTGGAACTGGGATATTCAGAGTGATCTCTTGGGCTGGAACAAATGGAAGATAATTTAGGGCAAATGTATAGGAGAGTTTGGGAGTAGCCAGCTGTGGAGAGCAAAAGTGGAGTTTGGCAAAGAAGAAGATGAGCTTAAAAAAATAAAAGAAACCAAACAAAATTCACCAAAAAAGCCCAGCCAAAAAATCCCCACCCCTAACAAAAAAACCTCCCAACCAACCTATAAAAAAACTCCACCAAAAACACCAACAAAAAAACCCCAACAAAAGCCACCAGAACTTGATTCCGTGTGGGCCAACAGAGAAAAGCCAACAGCGTGCTGGCTTGGTTGCAAATATGCACTGAAAGATGGATTCAGAAGGAAATTGGTCTGTTTGTACTGTTGTGGGCTTAGCCAAAGGACTGTGAGAAGTGAGTTGGTTGAAGGGGTTCCAAAATTGAAAGAAACAAACATTTTCCTAAAATTATAACCTCAGGGAGAGTGAGGGAGGAATTAAATAAAAATTGCTGTCTGCTTTCTTATTTTTACAGAGGAGAAGGTAGATTACAGTCTTTTGCATATACAAATGTCTGTAGCAAGAGGAGAGATGATGAATGGTCTCCGTGCCCACTGTGGAGAGCCAAAACAGCTCCTGATTTGATTTGCAAAAAGGGAAGGATTTAGTTTAAACATTAGGAGACCTTCTTAGATGCAAGGTTAAGTATAGGATAGATTAGCTGGTGGGTTCCCAGGCTTTTGAGAAGCCAGTTGAAAGCAGACTGAAAAATAAGTCTGTGGGGAGTGATTTAGAATTGGCTTGTGCTCCCTTGGGCAGAGCAGTGGCTTGGGGATTCTCCAGGGGCTCTGCTTCCAATACAAACACAGGGTTTAAGGCCATGCTTTGACTCAAGCTTGTTGAAAGTGGAAAGAAAACTCTCAGTGGCTCTTGAACTGGGTCATGCACCTAAACCCTGAGGTCTTTGCTGGAAATGCAGAGAGAAAGCAAACTGTTTGCAGAGTGCTCCCAGGAGTCCAGGGGGCTGTGTGTGAGGGCACAGCCTGCCCAGAAGTGCAGGTGGATGCAGCTTGGCTGACAGCTGGTGGTGCCCCCTGGGCAATGCTCCCCTCTCACAGACCCTCCTTCCTCACTGTCCTGCTCCTCTGGTGTCTCTGAGCTGCCAGGTCCCACTGCATCCCTGGGCCTGGGTGCAGGCTGCTGGGTGTGCCTGAGGAGGAGATGCTGGCCCTGCCCCTCAGACTGTGTGAACCAGGCACAGGTCACACCAAATGGCTTGCAGGTAAATGGTTTTACAAATCATGATGCACATTGATAATCATAATTTTTTTTTTTTTGGTTTTGGTTTTTTGTTTGTTTGTTTTGGTTTTTTTGGGTTTTTGGGGGTTTTTTTTGTGACTCCCATGTAGTTAGAAGATAGGAAATTATCTTGTTTATGGATACCTCCCATGCTTCATTTGCACATAAAAAATCTGAGACAGAGACAGGGCTTTGCAGTGACCAGTGGGAGCCTCTGTGGGTAATGAAGGAGCCCCATTGTGTGCCCTCCCCAGGGCTGCTCTGTGCTCCCAGCAGTTCTCTGGGGTTCTGTGCCTGATTGTGAGTGTGGAGGAGGCAGGCAAACTCTAATTAGTCTTCTGGACTGCAGGCAGTGTAAGGGGTGGTTGTTTACAAATGAAAAGATAATTTCTAACTTGGATAAATGGGACATGAAATGGCTGTGACAGGCTGTAATAGCAGTGGAAGCTCTGTTGTCACTTGGATTCAACACAAGATTTAAAATGCATGAGGTGGGTGAATCAGCAAGTGGGGGGAACAGACTGATGGTTTCAGATGCATATTTTCATAATCTTCTCTAATACAAATATTTTTGTCATTTAATCTTGTATTTCCGTACAGTAGGGCTCTGTTTACAAAGCTCTTCCCACAGAAAGGATATGGATAGAGAAGACTGCAAAAGAAAAGTTATCTTCTGGCTGAGTTTTCAGCTGCGCTTTTTTGGGGGGGCAGTTTTTGGTGTGGCATTGGATGTGATTCTTCTGGCCTTTTTCAGGCTGTTTCCAGTTTTTGGGTTTTTTTTCCAAACTGTCCAGGATTTCAGGATCTCTTTGTGGAAGGGGATAGGTTACCTACTAGGTTAATAGTGCAGTGTCAGTCTGGCACAGCAGCTTTCTCAGCTGACCTGAGGTTGCTTGTCACAGTGCTGTCCCTGTCAAGTAATTGTACTCCAGAGATGGTGTCTAGATTGTACCTAAACTTTGGGAACTTGCAAAATCCTGGGCATGCATAATTCCTGTACTCCTGCAGGAAATTGTGTGGATTTTGCCGCTTTCCCTGTCTGCAGGAGATGTGGAGCAGCAGCAAGACAATAACTCAGTGTGCAGGGATGTGAAGTGTCTGTGTTGGTAGAGCTTTCTGCAGTGCAGGCTTTGAAAAAAAGGCAATAAATTCTGGTCTGCAGCCGTAGCTATGGAATTATGGAGGCATTTGTAGCTTTTAGGGGGCCATGTAACCATCCTCTCTCTCCTGGTTTGTTTGTTTGTTTGTTTTTCCTGCAGAGGAGAGCCAGGATTATTTTGAAAATAAGATGAACTCAGTCCTGCTCTGGGATGTCCATGATTGCCAGCTTGTGCAGTTCAGTGGGGCTTTGTGTTACAGTCTGAGGTGATGCTCAGGGAGTTGCTGCCAGATGCAGAGAGGACTGCATTCCTCCCATTCACCTTCAAATCTTTTTTTTTTCTCTTCCTTTTTCCCCCTCCCTAGTCATCCTCCAGAAGTTAACAGGACTCTGACAAGTCACTGAAGGGGAGAATCGAGTTCCCCAGCTCTTGCTGAGATAAGAACTGGAGGTGTCTGGCTCTTGGTGTATGAGAGGACCTTTTGATTCCTGTCAATTGCTCTAGCTGGAAGGACTGAAAACTGTTTTGTTTCTGTTCTAGGTTAATGGAGACAGCAAGAGAAATGACCAGGGAGTCCTTACCTATCAAATGCCTTGAAGCAGTTATCCTGGGGATGTATCCTTTCTTGTGCCTGTGACTTTTTCCACTGCAGCCCTGTTGAATGCATTGCCCCTCACAGATGGTGTTTGAGAGGGCTGCAGCCAGAGGTGAGTGCCAGCAGCCTGGGGAGCTGCCCTGGTATTCATCACCAGGGTGCTGAGTTGCCTGGGCTTGTAGGAGGGAGTTGGGATGCTGTGTGCCAGGTCATGAGTGTTGTGATTTGGCCATGGAGGCTTTGCCTCCTGCCCTGGTAATCTGCATAATGTCAGGATCTGACCCAAATTGCCCAGATAAGTCCCTTTCTGCACACTCCTTGTTTTCTTTGTTAGCATTTCTCTGTTGGTTGTTGTTGGAGCTTGGTAACACCCAAGGAGCTGGGTTCTGTTCTGTTTGTCTGATGTTTAGCTTTTGTCTCTGAACCTGCAGCTGTGCTTTGTGCAGAAACATGTGTGTGTTACAGTTAAACACTGGAGCTTCCCCTTAACATAATGCTTGCTTCCCACTCACTCTTCAGTCATTTAGACACTGATTGCTTCTCCACCCACTGGTGCTGTTGCTGATAAATCATCCTGCACCATCCTCAAACACTGGAGGAGGGCAAGGCAGGGATGCAGGAACAGGTTGCCAGACACATCTTGTCAGAAATGATCAAGTTTCACTTAAAACAAATCCCAACTAAAAATAAGCTCTGGAGCAAACCATCTCCATTTTGCTGGCTGCTGCTGCCCCCTCCCGTGGGACAGGGAGCTGGCAGAGCCTGGCAGGTCATGCCTGTGAGAATCCATGGCTGCTGGGGCTGGGAAGGGCATGGGCTGAGCAATGTGTGCCAGGGATAGGCCTTGGATTGCAGTCTGAGAGGTGGCTCTGGCTCACAGGGTTTCCCTGGGAGTGCTGACAGGCTCTGCTTGAGCTGGAGAGATTTGGGTCCTAGGGGCTTGATGTCAACAAGGGACTCAAACCCCCTTCAAAGCCCTTCCAGAAGGAGAAATCATAGAATTGTACAATATCCTGAATTGGAAGGGACCCACAAAACCCATGGAAGTTCAGGCCCTGTGTTGTCAAAATGCTTTTTGAACTCTGTCAGGCTGCCTGGTGCTGTGACCATTTCCCTGGGGAGCGTGTTCCAGTGCCCAGCCATCCTCTGGGTGAAGAACCCTTCCTTAATATCCAGCCTAAACCTTCCTGACACAGATTGAGGCCATTCCCTCGGGTCTTGTCACTGGCCCCACAGAGCAGAGATCAGTGCCTGCCCCTCCTCTTCCCCTCGGGAGGAAGGTGTAACTGCAGTGGGGTCTCGCCTCAGTCTCCTCCAAGCTGAGCAAGCCAGGTGACCTCGGCCACTCCTTGTATGGCTTCCCCTCAAGGGCCATCTTCATTGCCCCCTTTGGGATGCTCTCTAAAGATTTATATCCTTTTTATGTTGTGGCACCCAGAACTGCCCCTAGCACTGGAGGTGAGGCTGCCCCAGGGCAGAGCAGAGTGGGACAATCCCCTCCCCTGCCTGGCTGGCAATGCTGTGTCTGATGCTTCCCAGGACATGGCTGGCCCTCCTGGCTGCCAGGGCACTGCTGGCTCATTTTCCCTCTCTGTGGTGCTGTTCTCCAGCCTCTCATTCCCCAGTCTATCCACACAATTGGGTATATCCTGTCCCAGATGCAGAATCTGGCATTTCCCTTGTTAAACTTCATAGGCTGGTGATCACCCAGCTTTCCAATTTGTCAAGGTCTGTCTGCAGGGCCTCTCTGCCCTTGAGGGAGTCAGCAGTTCTTCCCAATTTTGTGTCATCAGCACACTTAGCAAGCATACCTTTGAGTCCTGCATCTAAGTAATTTGTGAAGATGTTGAACTGGCCTTAAAAGGGAGCCCTGTGGAACCCCACTAGTGAGTGGCTGCCAGCCTGGTGTGACCCCATTTGCTGTAAGCCTTGGTGTCTGACCTGTGAGCCTGTTCCTTACCCATTGTGTTCTGTATTTCTCTAGCTGTATGCTGGATATTTTGTCCAGGAGAACATGGGAGTAACAGTATTGAAAGCTTTCCTGAAGCCCAAAAAGTTTATATTGACTGATTTCCCTTGAAGTGATGTCAGTGGATCTGTTATGCTTGCCCTTGAGTCAGGGTTGTGTCCCAAGCTATTGGAATGGGGGAAATAATCCCCAGGTGGAGTTGATGCTGCTCTGCAGGGTCAGTGTGGCTTGCAGTGCTGCATTTCTAGCAGTGAACTGATTATCCCACATACCACAGGAGCAAAAGGTGGCCTGTGGATAACCGTGATAACCTGAAAGTGTTGTTGCTGGTTTTTTTGCTTGCCTCAAACCTGACTTGTGGGCTCAGTTTGGTGGTTTTGGGGTTGTTTTTTGGGTTTTTTTGAGAAGTGAAGGAAGCAAAACAGTTGAAAGCTATATTTTGTACTATTTATTGTCATTTGAAGTTTCTTCAGAGTTGTGTATGAATTTTTCTGTCTCTAGATGCTAATTAAAAAAAAAAAACAGACTTAGGGCAGACTTTTTTTTTTTAAATTGAGAAGGTTTAGCCAGAGGAGTGTATGGGACAGGCTTGTCTTGCTAGGACTTTTGCATCCAGTCTTGGAAGTCTCTGTCTGAGAGCAGGGACTGTCTGCTGGCTGGTGGTGCAGTAACAGAAGCATTTCAGTTTACAAGATTCATGCACTATAAACCCCAGGCATTTTGCTTGAGGAGTGGGTACACAAAGAGTGGAACAGTGGTGAGGGGATGGACCACCTGAATTTGTGTGTCTGGGATGTGGCTGGTACAGAGCCTGTGCCAGTATGGAACCTCACAGTGCTGTGATGCACGTGCAGCATGAGGGGTTTTGGGAGGCATCTTTGGCATGACACGTCACAGACGTATTTTCTGAAAAGTCCTTTTGCTAGGATTTTTCCTCCTGAGAAGCTGAGAGGCCTCAGAAACAAAATGTAAACAATAATTATCTGCTGCTGTGGAATGCAACAGGTGCATCTTTGATTGGTCTCATGTGGTTGTTTTTAATTAATGGCCAATTGCAGTCCGGCTGTCTCGGACTCTCTGGAGAAAAAAATCCTAACAAAAGGATTTTTCATAAAATATGTCTGTGACAGGGAAGTTTGCTGTCTTTTGGCAGCCATGAGATTCTGATCTTCAGCATTGCCCGCTGGATGCAGCCAAGGTGAGGCCAGCAGTGTTCCAAGGTCAGGTGCTTTCCAGCGAAGATGTGCTTACCCTCTCCTGAATTCCCAGCCAGTGCCTTCACACAGGCCTGAGCTGAGCAGCCCTGTGTGTGTGTACCTCTGGTTCCATTCCATGTGTCTGGAAATAAGGTCCTGCTGTAAATTGTGTGCTGGCAGGCCCTGAGTGTTGCTTGGATACTGGAAAAGCCCAGCCCACTCCAGCGACCCTTGGTGTGAGCCTTCCTTCAAAGGCCGGCTGGCACAGAGCGGCTTAGCGAGATGTCACTTTAATTGAGCTGCTCACTGGCTGTTTTTAAAAATTGCCTTTTACTGTATGACTTTTTATAAAATGCTCTATAATCCCTCTTGGTGCAGAATTAAGTTTTACATAATTGCCTATGCACTTGATCTTGGAACATTTTTATAGGGCACTGAGGTACCCTGTCTGCACACAGCAAGGAAGCAGCTGAGGTACCCTGTCTGCACACATCAAGGAGCTGCTCTGAGATGACTGAAAGCTCAAACAGATCTTTCAGTATTATTTTGCAGCAGTCTGCACAGCTTTTTTTCTCTGTGTAGCTGTCTGAACTGGCTTCATATCTCTGCTTACATGATCTGCTTGTCAGAGCCTAACCAGAAGCATTCCTCCTGCTGTCTTCCCCAGGGCATTGCTCAGTTCAGCTGTAAATCAGCTGAGTAATGGTGTGCTCAGCCCACTCTTTCTGAGCAAAGATCCAATTGATTTGAGCTCATGAAAGGGAATAGTAAACCAGAAAGTGCCAAGGGAATTTTATCTGCACTGCATTCACTTTATTAAAACGTGGAGAGCAAAATTTTAGAGGGGGAGAGGGAAGCTGCACACTGCATCCCTCCTCGGGGAGTCTTGCAGAGCACGTCCACATTGGCTGAGCATAAATCACAGAAATCACATCAATCACTCCCATTGCCTTCAGCATCCTTCTCCCAGTTCATGTGAGGTAGCACTCAGACCCACACAGGGTATTAGAGCCCCTGGCCAATAATATCATTAAACAGGAAGAGAAGAGCTAAAGTGTCTCAGGAGTGAGAAATTATTCAGTAGCCTCTGCAGTGTTCCTTCTGTGGATGCAATCCGTGGATGGTGTTTATCACCATTGGAGACCTGGTTCATCCATCTCCTCCAGGCCAGCAGGTACATCCCTGGGCTGGAACTGAGGGTTTTCAGTAAGAGGGAGAGTTTCTTGCAGTCATTGCAGGATATTGATGTCTGTGAAGTGCTCCTCTTTGCCTCCTGCATGCTTGTCTACAGCTTGTCCCACTTGCTAACTGAAATATGGGAAAGGAGGATGGTGCTGAATGTCTACAGTGCCTGTGGTGGCTGTGAAGAGCTGGGAGAGGGCTTTTAATTGTTTACATTGTCATGGTCTAACCTTTAGATAGTCCCCCCACCTCTCTCACTGTAGCCAGACACTGGAGAGTAGGTTTCTCAGTCTCAGGGATGTCACCCTGGCAGTCCTGCTTTGGGAAGCTGAACCAGCTGCTTGAGCCTTTCCTACATGGACCCTGGAGCTGCCAGGGGGAACTCTGACCCCTCTGTAGACAGCATCCAGCTGTGGGCTCAGTAGCGCTCTGCCTCACAGTAAGCAATCCCAAGCCCATGGGAAATGCTATCTGATTCCAGCTGGAAACCTCTCTAAGTGTTTATTGCTGGTGGTTGGGGGCCCCCTGAGCAGTTGCTTGGAAAACCAATTCTTCTGGTTTTACTGAAGCCTTATTGGTGGTTTTGAGATTTATTTTCCTCCTGCTCCACATGCTGCTCTGTGCTAGCAGCTTTAGTATTGCTAAGAATTAGAGCAGCTTCCTTGCTCCCCAGCCTGCTGCCATCCCTCCAGCTCACTGCTGCTCAGTGGCACTTGCTCATGGCCCCAGCCCATGGGAGTGGCAGGAGAGGGGGCAGCCAGACACCCTGTAGTTTTCTGTGCTCATCTTGACCAGACTTCAGCAAAAACACCCTTGCTGGGCTCTTAAGACATGAAGCACTGCCCCTTTTCAGGTATAGATTCCAGCACTGGCTCTTGTTAAACCTTGTGTGGTTGGTGGTTGCCCGTCTCTCCAATTTGTTGAGGTCTCTCTGCAGCACCTCTCTGCCCTTGAAGGAGTCAACAGCTCTTCTCAGTTTGGTGCTGTCCCCAAACTTGCTTTGAGTTCTGTGTCCACGTTGTAACGAAGATGTTGAAGAGACCTGGGCTAAGGATGGAGCTCTGCAGAGCCCTTGTTGTGACCGGGCTCTGGGCTGATGTTACCAATTCTCCAGGACTCTCTTGTGCCTGACTTGTGAGCTTCTTGTGCTTCAGTTTCTGCCTCTTGTCCTATTGGTTGGCACCACTGAGAAGAGCCTGGCTCCATCATTTTGATTGTCATGAAGACCCAGGATTAGGAGGCCACGAAGCTTTGCTGCAGCTGCTTTTGCCCTCTCCTGCTCTGCACTGCTTCTCTATTGTGACATGTAATTCACTCCCTGACTCTCTATCCTGCAGTCACAGTCCCAGCTCAGAAGTGTGATTACAGCTGCAGCATTGCTGTGTGCTTTGCCTTTTGTTTGCCACAATACAGCTCTCCTTGGGCAGAGCAGAAAGGAAGGCTGTAATAATGATGCAGGGACAGAGGGGAAGATCTGACGTGCCTTTCCAGCCCATTTGCTGTGTATTTCATCTCGGGTGGGGACTCTCATTAACCAGTCCCTCAGCAGAAAGCAACCAGTACCTAAAGGTTAATTTCCACAGCAGTTGTTGCTGGATTGTTTGATGGTGAGTAATTTCTGCCCTCAAAAGATTCTTTTACTCCTACTAAGTATTTAATGAGATTAAATTGCAACTTCTCTGAGCCCTTGTGGCAGAAGTGTGTATATGTGGCAGGTGGCCACCAAAGCTTTGTATGGACTTAACAGAAAGGCACTTGGGGAGCAGAGTGAAAACCCTTTCATAATGAGGGGGAAAAATAGTGGTGATGTTTGAAAGCTTCCTAGGTGTTAATAAAAGGTAGTGCTTTTTTCAGTTACACAGAATGATAAATACAATGGGCTTTTGCAGGAATCGGTCTGTAGGACACAAATTATTGTAACATGACTTTGATGTACACAGGATGCACCTTTTAAGGCCTGAAGCAAGGTGACCTTTTAAATGAGGTGAGTGTGTGCTGAGTTTTCCAGTTGACATAATGGTGCTGGGCCCCATTCTGCCCTTGCCGTGTATTTATAATCTTTAATTATAAATCATCTACTGATGGTGGGGTGAAGATATTTTTCTTGGAGAAGCTGGTCCTGAGGCAGCAGTAATCCAGTGAGACCATCTAAGGCAAATAGAGCTGTTTCTGTTCTGCGTAGGTGACGTTGGGGTGGCTTTGACGCTGCAGGGTGTCTGTGTTTGGTGGCAGTGGGGCAGGAGGTGAGTGCACGTGGCCTTGGCTGGGTGACAGATGTGTGTGGCAGGGAGGTCTGTGCTCTGCTGTGCACAGTCTTCCAGACTCATGGTCATACAGCCAGTGAAGTGCAGCGTGAGCTGAGCCCACAGTGTTGTCTGTTCCTTTACCCTCTAACGCGTTTTCTCCAGGCTGCTAAAGCTGATGACATCTAGCACTGAACACAGCTAAACATATTTGACATGGAACTGAAAAGCTTCCCTGTGGCTGTTCCAAAAGTTCTGAGTCAATGTGTTTTTCTTGCCTGACCTTTTTTTTTTTTTTTTTTGTTTGTTTATTTGTTTGTGAAACTCCTTGCTCTTGACTTCAGATTCTGGGCAGTTCATAAACCTCTTATTACTTGATTTCTGCATTTACCCAGAATCCAGAAGTTTGAATTTGTGAAATTCAACAAACACTGGGTGAAATACCCCCCTGAGAAAATGGTTTAGAGAGAGATAAGAGCCACTGGATGCTTTTCATGCAACCCTATAGAACGAAGAGGTGAAATGTGGGGTGCAAGGAGGGGTCAGCATCCAGGGAGGGAGTCACACTGGTGGTGAGATGGTGGCATGTCAAGCTGGGCAGAACCCAGAACAGAGTCCAAATTTTGTTTTACAGTCTTGATACAAAGGCTTTTTTGTGCTCCCAGTTTCCCAGCAGCTGTCTGGCAGCCGTGCTATGCAGGCAGGGGAGGAAGGCTGGTCACAATAACCTCCCAGGATCTCTCAGCTGTGTGGTGGCTCTTGTTTCACTGCTGTTAAATGCCTCCTTTTTGGGCATGAGGTATGGAGAAGAGGGGATGCTGGCAATGCCCAGAGCAGAATCCTGGACAAAGCAGGTTCCTGCAGCTTCAGTGGGAATAGAGCCCACTCCTCCATCTGTCAGGATGCCCTGACACTATCCTGGCAGTGCTGCCTTTTGGGCTGGTGTGTTTTGCAGTGGCAGCACCATGACCAGCTGACTCAAGGGATGGCTCCAGGGTTCCAGCAGGTGCCTCTGGCTGGAGTAACCCCAGGCTGGAGCGTTTTGCTGCAGCCTTTTCTGGTCATTCCTCCTCCATGCCCCAGGCGTGGGTGGGGGCCTCAGCTGCAGAGGGGAAGGGCACCTGCTGTCCCAGGGGCCAGGTGCCAGCACGTGGAGCCAGGCTGAGTTTCAGCTGTCCCAGGATTAGCAGCAGGGAGCTGCGTGCAACGTAGGTGCTGACGCAAAGCTGCTTGTGAGGGATTCTCAGCCTGTCCTCTCCCTGGCGCGGGCCAGCAGCCTCCCTGGCAGGTGACCTGCACGTAGCTCCCCTCTGAGATCACACACTAGCTACTCTGCCACAGAGCTTGGTCCTGGCCTCTGCACGTGGTGCCTTTGAAATGGTCAGTCAGTGATTCCAGGGACAAGGTTTGCTTTTTAAGAGTGTTTCTGACTGT